>CM023942.1:9980387-10056753 GCA_013407115.1 Glycine latifolia
CACTCATGTCCTTAATCTCAATATCAAACTCCTGAAGAAGAAGCATCCACCTGATCAATCTACGTTTAACATCAGGCTTCTTTAACAGATACTTTAAAGCTGCATGGTTAGTAAAGACAATGATATGGGAGCAAATCAAATAAGATCAGAATTTATCTAAAGCAAAAACAATAGTGAAAAGCTCATTCTCCGTGGTGGTGTAGTTAACTTGGGCTGCATCTAAAGTGCATGAAACATAAACAATGACATGGGATCATTTATCAACTCTCTGTGACAACACAACCCCAAGTGCATAGTTAGAGGCATCACACATGAGCTCAAAGGGAAGTTCCCAATCTAGTGGCTGCATGATGGGAGAGGTCGTAAGCTTCTTCCTTAATTTCTCAAATGCCTCTTTGCAAGGCTGATCAATCATAAAGTCTACATCCTTTTGGAGAAGCTTGGACAATGGCAGTGCAATCTTGCTGAAATCCTGGATGAATCTCCTATAAAAACCTGCATGTCCAAGAAAAAAATGCACTTCTCGCACAAAAGTGGGGTAAGGTAAAGAAGTAATAACATCAATCTTAGCTTTATCGACCTCAAGATCTCTACTAGAGACTAAATGCCCTAAGACTATACCTTCATATACCATAAAATGGCATTTCTCAAAGTTAATAATAAGGTTAGTCCCAATACATCGATCAAGAACTCTAGAGAGACTATCCAAACATGCATCAAAAGAGGAACTATAAACAATGAAATCATCCATAAACACCTCCATGCAACTCTTTAATAAATCAGAAAAGATACTTATCATGTAACCAGAAAAGGCATCTTAGCGTAGGTAAATGTGCCAAATGGACAGGTGAATGTGGTCTTATGTTGGTCCTCCGGTGCAATATGAATCTGCGTGTAACCAGAAAAACCATCACGAAAGCAATAATGTGATTTACCTGCCAACCTCTCCAGAACTTGGTCAATGAAGGGGAGAGGGAAATGGTCCTTGTGAGTTGCCTGGTTAAGTCTCCTATAGTCAATGCAAACTCGCCAACTGTTGGCTACTCTAGTCGGAATCAACTCATTATCCTGATTTTTCACAACAGTGATACCCGACTTCTTAGGGACCACTTGGACAGGTGAAACCCAAGTGCTATCTGAAATGGGATAGATGATCCCTGTAGCTAGTAACTTCATCACTTCCTTCTTCACCACATCACGAATAGTGGGATTCAACCTCCTCTGTGGCTGCCTCACCGGCCTAGAATAATCCTCCAAAAGTATCTGATGCATGCAAATGGAAGGATTTATTCTAGGAAGGTAAGAAAGTGTCCATCCAATGGCCTTTTTGTGACCTCTCAAAACATGCAACAATTTCTCTTCATGTTCAAGTGATAAGCTGCTAGATATGATGACTGGAAGCTGCTGAACATCATCTAAATATGCATATTTAAGGTGCTCAGGTAGTGACTTCAGCTCCGAGGAAGGTGGCTGAGGGAAGGGAGATAGTAGAATCAGAACCTGTATCTGTACCTGCAACACAATCAGGGTGAAGTGCAGAGGAAATCTCCACACAAATACTACATACAACAGCAGAATCATCATAGCTACAATTACAAGAACTAAGATCAAAATCAGAAAAATCAAAATGTAAATAAGAAATATCTACACTATCTACTGCAACATCAATGATATCAAGAAGAAGAACAGAATGCTCCTCTACAGGATGTCTCATGGCCTAAAAAATGTTAAACTGGACAATGTCATCACCAAACTCCATGGAAAAAGTTCCTGCATACACATCAATTTTGGTCCTGGTTGTCATCAAGAATGGTCTCCCTGGGATCAATGTGGAACCATGGCTGGAAGACTCATTCTTCATATCCAGTATGTAAAAATCTGCAAGAAAAATCAAATTATTAACTCGCACCAGCACATCTTCAATAAGTCCAAGTGGAAGCGCAACACTCCTGTTGGCTAAGTGAATGACAACACCAGTGGGTTTTAAATCACCAAGATGTAATGATCTGTAAACTGATGTGGGCATGACATTAATGGAGGCTCCAAGGTCACACATGGCATCTGCAAAAGTACAATTTCCAATGGTGCAAGGGACAGTGACAGTGCCAAGATCCTTGCACTTCTGTGGCAAGGTGAATAGTGGAATGGCATCAACTATTTTGCCTTGTATAAGTGCAGAAACATTTTTGCCCATCTTCACTTGCTCATTTCCCTTCAGCTTCCTCTTGTGGGTGCACAAATCCTTCAAGAACTTTGCATATTTTGGAATTTGTTTGGTGGCATCCAAAAGGGGAATGTTGACTTCCACCCTCCTGAAAGTCTCAAGCAGATCAGAATCAAACTCTACTTTCTTTGCAGAAATGGATCTAGAAGGAAAAGTCAGAGGAATATGTGTTGGTGCAGAATCTGTTTTGGCACCATCATCAATTTTAGCACCAGCATTTGGAAGCTCCTTGTCACTCCTCAAGGTAATAGCACTCACATTCTTTGGATTAATAACTGGTTGTGCTGAAATGTTGCCAGAACCTTGCTGCTGCATCTGGTTGACAGCTGTAACTAACTGTCCAATCTGAGCCTCCAGGTCTTGGATAGTGGCACTGACATTCTGTTGAAATTGAATGTTGGTGGTTGCCATTTGCTTCATCAAGTCCTCCAAAGAAGGTCCAGAACTGGTCTGCATAGGTTGTGTAGATGTAGGTGCAGGTTGCTGGAACTGTGGCTGTTGTCTGAACGAGGAGCTTGGTATTTGCTAGTGGAGGTTTGATATTGCTACTGTTGAGGTCTGAATAGCTGTTGTTGTTGGTTTGTTTGTTGTTGAGGTTGTGGACCAGGACCATACCTCAAATTCGGGTGATCTCTCCAACCAGGATTATAAGTGTTGGAGTGAGGATTATACTGTTGTTGAGGTCTGAATGGTTGTCCAGGTTGTATGGCAGAAATGTCAGTAGCTTGTTCTGTTTCTTGGAGAGTGGGACATGCATCTGTTGGATGATCAGGTGCACAACAGATACCACACAGCCTTGGTTAATTGGCTGCCATCATATTCTGCTGTTGACCAATGGCAAGCTGTCTCACAAGGGATGTCAACTCTGTCAGTTTGTTCTCCAACCTCTGGTTATCAGCAACCATAGAAATAGAAACTTCATTTGCAGTAGCCTTGGATGTTGCAGCACCTCTAGTACCAAATTGATGATAATTGGCTGCCATGTTAGAGATCAATTGTCTTACAGCAACAGAAGTCTTGTCCATCAAAGTGCCTCCACTGGTTGCATCTATCATACTCCTATCCATCAACATCAAGCCTTCATAAAAATACTGGATCAATAATTGCTCATTGATTTGATGGTGAGGACAAGTAGCACATAGCTTGTTGAATCTCTCCCAGTACTCATATAATGTCTCTCCAGCTAGCTACCTTATACCACAAATTTCTTTCCGGATGGAAGCTGTTCTGGATGTAGGGAAGAATTTCTCCAAGAATCTTCTCTTCATATTTGTCCAGGTGTTGATAGTATCTGGTTGAAGGTACAACCAACAGAAACAAGGAAAATATGTCACAAAATGCAATTGTGCAGTAGGATGTAAATATACAGTGAATGTAAATATTTTTTTTCTTTTATATTTTACTAATGCTATTATCTAATTATGAGTGAATTAAAGTTAGCACACAATGAACCGTGTTCATAGCAACGACCCCAGTTTTGATCACCGATATCGTATCGCTTCAAAACAATTAAACTACGCTAATTCTGTAGCACAGGATTAACCTAGGTCGACTCAGAGACACAATCGTTATGGTTCCAACTTCAATTCACTAGTAAATAATAGGGGAATTTTTATCGAACAGTTTGCTTGCGATAAATGAAAATTGCAGAAAAACGTAGCAAAATAGAAACTAAACAAAATTGATAAAAGGTATTCTAAAACAGATTAAAAGGCATCAATCCAATTCACGAAACCAAACAATACGAATTGTCATAGTTCTCAAATAATTATTTTTTTATGAAAGTTCATTCAATTTCATTAGAAGCAGTTCAATCGAATTAACCCCTAAATTAATTGAAACCACAAACCTAATTGAAATATCATCCAAATAATCTGTGATTAAAATTCAAAATTAGGAAATGAATCCATAACCTAATCCTTTTTCAATCCTAAACACATTCATAATCATGAAAATTGAATAGAGGATTGAAGAAGTGAACATTCACACAGAATTTGAAATACCATACCAGAACTCAAATTCTCCTTGCTTGGGCTTAGATCCTTGGATTGATTGATTGTTTAGCCTTCCATGATCATCATCAATGAAAGCCCCACGAAATTAGTGCAAGAAAATGGAAGAACAAAAATGAAAATAAAGAATAGTGAAGAACAATAAAGAACAGTTGCGAGAAAATAAAAGAAAGAGTTTTAATTCTAAAAACTTCTAAAAGTCACTACAAAATATGTTTATGCTAAAATAAAGTGTCCATCTAAATAACTAAAATCACTAAAATATAGTGACTGAGTCAGTGGAAAAGGATGGGCCATAATTAAGCCCAACTAATCTAACTAATTACTAATTACACCAATTTTGCAGCCCAAAATTCAAGTGCAGTGGTTCTGACTTCCAAGCCTAAAATGACCCTCAAAATGACAAAATTGGCCTTGGATTATCTCTGACAAACTTGTAATCTTTTCCTTATCTTTCCAGGGAATACTCATATGTGCCATTTGGAGTTCTGTAGAGCTCTCCAGGTCCTGCACAAGGAAGATAGGTCAAGTAAGCAAAAATTCCAAAAATAAGAAACAATTATCAATTAAGCCCACTTGTTTGCCTAAGGCAAAAATTGAATTAGAATGGGAAAATAAAAGTCCAATAGAAGTAAAATAAGCTAAGAAGAATAGAAAAATATTAAACTAAAAATATTCAATCACTCACTAACTAAATGCTTTGTTTAAATTATAAGGTTTGAATTTTTCTTGATTTTTGTGTTGGATTGAATTTGAATTTACTTTGACAACAAATTTTTTGTGACGTTCAAGGTTATATTCAATGAAAAAATTGATAAGTCTAATTATTTCACTCTCAAGTATTTTTGAAACCTTTTTACTCGAAATCCATACTTATCCCTTCTATTAGGGATAACAACAACGTGGGTCAGGAGTGGGTTTGCCTATTCCCATCCTGATCCCCATAAAAGATGAGATGGGTTCGGGTTCTGATTTATAAAAGGTGGGGATGGAAAAATGAAACTCAACCCAATCCCCATTGGGTTTTATTAGATTCGGAAAAAACCCCAACGAATCCATCTCATATTTAAAAAAAATTGTTTATATACTTTAAATAAATCATAGATTAAGTTATTAAACTAAACTAAACTTTAATAAAATAGTTCTAACTAAACTGAACTAAATAACTTTAGTAAAATATTTATAAATTAAAAACTAAACAAAACTATCATCTAAAATAATTCTATGTAACAGTCCCTAACAATTTTCTACAAAGCTAACATCTACGCCGCTAAAAATTACCTACGTCGCTAACAATTTCATATGGCCCTAACAATTTTCTAATTCAATAATATAACATATTAAATAATATGCAAAATTATTAATTCACTTACTTGATAGCAGAGCTTCGCTGCAGAAATAACCTACTCACAAACTCTAGAGAAAAAGTTAAGAAACTTTTATAGAGAATGTGAAATGGTAAATATGGGAAAAAGGTAAATTTTGTTGGCTTATATAGAGGTCAAACACGCCCAAATTGGGCGTGACTGAACACGCCCAAATTAGGCGTGACACCCCCCTTAGTCACACCCAAATTAGGCGTGTTCAGTCACTCCCAATTTGGACGTGTTTGACTACCCCATAATTGTAAATAGTTTTAAAACAGTCCCAAATTTGTAATTTTTTATTAAAAAAGTATTATATTAATTTTTTTGTTGTTTCTTTTATGCTAAACTTATTATTAATTAACAAATTGTTTTATCTAGAAGAAGAAGAAGATGGTTCATTAAAAGATTGTTTATGTTTTAACAAAAGATTTTTCTTTTCTTCAGGATCAGAAATTGAATTAATCACCTCAAAAAGAAGATCTTACTCCCAGGTAAGGACATTGATATGGGAAGAAGAAGGACAATCTTCATCAGTCAAAGATAAATCATTAAAAATAAATCCAAATTTGGGTCATCAACCCAATTTAGGTCATCTACCCGGTTACCTCAATCCCTTACTGAGTCTGTTGGATATAGGGGGAGCAACAAGAAGATGAAGCTTGTGCCTTAGAAGAAAGTTTTGAGCTTTTCACATGCCTTGAAGATTGTAATTTAAATTAAGTGTATGAGAGGCCAATCTCTTGATCCTTGCATTGCATGCACATGATCATTAACATGCTTACATGTTCTTCATTAAAGTATCAAAGCTATTCATGTTCTAAAAGAAATCAATAAGTCATATCTAATGTTTTTGGAAAAATAAGTTTTTACTGCTTTAATCGATTACACATCAGGTTAATCGATTATTTGCTTCGTTCTAAATCTGCAAAAGCTTTGAAGAACAGCTTAATCGATTATGTGACTCTTGTAATCGATTACTTAGTTAAAAACAAAAGCATGCCTCACTACTTCAATCGATTACCACATATTGTAATCGATTAAACAAGCTTGTTCCTCAATAAACTTCACTGCTTTAATCGATTACAGCTCGGTTTAATCGATTATTCTGTTTGTTGTTTAACCACATATGAATCTATGAACACTTTAATCTATTAAGTGACAATTTAATCTATTACAGAAGCATTTTAATCGATTATTTGGCGTGTTGTAATCGATTGCAGTCTGTTACAAAAAGTTGTTATAAATAGAATGAAGGCTTAAATGTTTTTCTAACTTGAATACTTTGATTTTCTTAATATACACAAGCCTTCTCAAAGTTACAAAGTGATTTTCTGGGTTAACTAAGTTCTTGTCCCACTCTTTAATCTTCATGGGTATTGAATGATTTCTTAGGCAAGAGTTTTCTAATAAGTTTTTTGGGGAGCATGTTCTGAAATCCATTTCTGCTATTCAACCTTGATTGCTAAACAACATTCATTCATATTCATTGGATCATCAGGTTGTTTCTCTCCATTATCTCTGGTTGTAATTTCGTTTTTATATTTTTGGTTATTTGAAGCTATTGTAAAGTGTTCTGTGAAACTTGTGCTAGAGTAGGGTTCTCTAGGAAAGAATAGAGTAGTGTTCTCTGGTTCTTGATCACTAGGAGTCTAATAGGGTTTTAGATTTCTATTCTTTATCTAGGGTTGATAAAGGGTGATTGTTGTAAAGCTTGTAAGAACTAAAATTTATAATAGTGGAACTCTAATCTAGTGTTGATTAGAAGAAACTGGATGTAACTTCTCTTGAGAAGTCAACCAGTATAAATTTTTGTGTTGATATTCTATTTCTTAATCTTTACTAGTTATCTTGTTCATTTATTCTTGGTGTTATTATCATTACTCAACAAATCATGTTTTAAGCAATTGATTTTTTTTGGGCTGAGTGGTTTGATTGATTTGAAGCATTCTTATTTTAAAAGTGATTAAGATCCTTTAACTCTGATTTTATAAGAAAATTTTAAAAGGCCAAGCTTTAACCAATTCACCCCCCCCCCCTCTTGGTTATTGTGGGTATTCCTATTATTTTCAGAATCTTCTACTAAGAAACCCGAACCTCAATCTCAAACAAAGGAGGATTATGCTATGCCCATTCAAACCCTTTTGGCCCTCCAAGAACAGGGCTTAACCCATCTACCCAAAGGCCTCTCATCTAAATCATGGGCTGACATTGCTTCTAAAGAAGAAGACAATGAATGTTTAGCAACCATGATTAAGAATTTATCTCAAACTCCTTTAACCCTTCATCAACCAAAAGGCAAAGCCATTGTTCACCAACCTGAACCCTTGGCAAATCAAAAGCCTAAATCTCAAATCCAGTACATCCCAAAAACCAAATATCAAGATGTTATTCAAATGAAACCTGAATTTTGGGATCCTAAACCAAACAAAGTCCTCCAAAAAATCTTCCCTAAAGACTTTCAGGGCAATCAATTTCACTATCTGCCAATCTCCCTTCTCAAGACGAGACATTTTTATGAATTTATTCTTGTTGACACCAACTCAGTCCAGATTAAACATCATAAAAATAAGGGTTATGAGCAAATCGCTTATTCAACTCTGCAAATCCTTAAGGTCCTAACACCTAAAGAATTTGGAGATGTGAATAAGATTAAAAAATTTTCTCAAAACTATTATCACATTGGTTTTTCTTATTGGGATTACCAAACTGCCTGGTATAATGTGTTTCATTTTTAAAATAAGGACTTTATGCATTCTTGGCTTATTTATTTTAAACAAAATGTCTGGTACAAGTTTCCTTACTGGTTTGTGCAGTGGTGGAATTTTTATGGACCAATCCTTGAGATACTTCCTTCAGAGGTAGTATCAGGCTTTATGAAGAAGTGTGAACATCCTGATGATCCCTTCCCAATGGATCTTCACTTCTTTAGTAAGTTATCTCTTACTTGGATCTTGCAATGGCGTTATGTTTTTGGTAATGTCTCTGTCAAAAACAATTGCCAATGCTCCGGAGGCAAACTCTTGCCAAATGGTGGTCACAATTTGATCACTCTAGGGCTCATCCTGACCAAGTTTCGCTTTGGTTCAAAAGTCATCCAAAATTGACCAGAGCAGTAGACCCTGAAACTTGCAAGTTTCTCAATCAAAGATCAACCGTTATTGTGACCTTAGCTTTATCCATCTCAAAAGATTCATTTGCTGAGAAGATGTAGATGATCTTTAATCTCATGGAGAAGAAGAATGAAGATGCATGTTCCTTATCCAAGAAGTCAGTTGAAGAACCAGTCGAAGCCTCATCTCAATCAAGCGATGACTTCTATTAGAATGAAGACGACTGCTTTGGAATCAACCTAGCGGAAGACTGACAAACATCTAATCTCAGCACTGCATCATCATTTCCTGCGACAGATTACTGTGCAAAATTGTTCATCGTAGCGGTAGATTTTCAAGTTTTGTTTATTGAAACTATAGAAACAGAAATTTTTGTGTCTTTATAAAGGTTGCATCCCTCAATCTTTAGACAAGTTTCTTAGATTCAGAGAGTTCTCCCTCAGTATATCTTTGAATTCAATATTTTGTAATCATTTATTTTATATATATATACATACACACACACACTCGTTCAAGATTGTCCAGCTCCACAACCATTAGCTTATAGGTTTGTCATCCCTTTTGTATTCTCAATTGACTCACCCTTTGCTGCCAACAATACATTGACATCTTCATAGAATATTATTATTTCATGCAAAAAATTAATTAAAAATTCACAAAAAATTTAAACATTTCTTTTAAAAAAACATTAAGTCTTACAAACTAAGTGAGATTCCTCAATGCTTGATTCACGGCCAAGTTTAATTTGTGGATAAGTAAGGAGTACAGCTAGAGCCATTGTATGGCAATTTCATATCATTAGTTGACTTTAGAGTTGTAATGAGTTTAAAATATAAACTTGCAAGAATATGTTGCAACCGTAAAGTGCTAATATCACACAAGAGTTTCCTTAACTTAATATTAATTCTTTCTTTTTTTGGTACAATCGCTTAACATTAATTCAAATTTATGCACAATATTACTTTATGTGTTAAAATTTGTATGCTACATAAAAAATCAAAACCTTAATCAATATAAAAAAGTTAGTATTATTCCATATATATATATATAGTAGTAGTAAAATACTATTATTGAATGAAATAGTCAAACCTTATCATCTATATATCGATGAAATATTTGTAACCAAAAAAAAATGTCAATGAAATATTTGTGAACTATCCCAATGTAGAATTTTCACATCTTTTGATGGTTCGTGAAATTCAAATTAGCAACCTCCTTAAAGTAATTGCACGTTAAATCGCTTTTAGGGTTGTGTTTAATTGAAAAAATAAAAATAGAGAAGATGAAAAAAAAAGATATAAAAAGTGAGTTCCATATAAAACCACAAAATTTATCACCTATTTCTCGAATACCTCCTTAAACCAAACACATCCTTATATAATATAATCAATACTTCTTTTAGCAAAACTTTTTACTTTTATTTTTTAACCAATGCATGTCTTTAATATATTTATAAGTATTATTCATTAAAATATAAAATTATATTTTATAGTAATCAATATTTTAAAACCCAAACGGCCAAACCACTATATGTTGGGATATTGTTTTAGAAAAAGATATTTTTCAAAAGAAAATGAGATATATTATGCAGAGGTTATTAAATATTTATTTTTGAGTTCTGTATAGAACTACATTTTAAATAATAAGAGGATCCTAATTGCCTTAGAAAAACAGCATCCTAATCTTTAAAAAAATTGATATTATCTTTAAATTTAAACATACTAAAGACTTGAAAAATAAATACCGGCCAATTTTCTAAAGAAACCCTTAAATTATTCATTTTCAAACTAAAGATAATATGTATGTATATTTCAATACTATACCCTCCACATATATCAGAGGAATATATATATATATATATATATATATATAGCGTTCATGGATGGGCTGCAAATTGCTTCAATGATTGTAACCCCTCAACAAGAGCAAGGCAGCAAACAACAAGTCAGCAACTTAGTGGCCTATACAGGCTGCCTTGCTCTGGGTACATGAATAACTGCTAAATTATTTGATGTTATGGAAAGAGAGAATATAAAAGAAGGGAAGAAAACTTTATTTATGAAAAATGAGAAAATAGTCTACCCCGACAATTAAAAAATATTTACACTATTAATTGAATCACAAATTAATACATGTTAAATTTATTGGTTTTTATAATAATTATTTTAATATGAAAGTAATTTTATAATTTTTATAAAATAGGATGTTTTTTAAATTTTATTCCTTTAAAGTTATTTTTTTTAGTTCCAATAAAGTTCAATTTTTTTGTTTTAATATGTACATTAAATAATGACATTGTTAGGTCATTGATTTATCGTGTTATCAAAATAATCTGACATGATAATCATGTATAATTTTTTTGGTAAACTAATGTCATCAATTATTTTGAATCGATGAGAGCTTAAAAACAGAATATAAAAAAAAACATGTAATTATCCTATTGGATTCCTTGATGATGCAACTATTTAATGAATTGTCAATATCATTATCACTTTACCGTAGAAACTAAAATAAAACAAAAATTACTCACAGAAATTAAATTGAAAACAAAAATTATTACGAATCAAAAATTAAAAGCTGCTTATTTTATAGAGATCAATATATTATTTAAACCTTTATTTAAAATTAGCCTGTACCCTAGGATAGTGTAAAAACATTTACACTAGTAACAGAAGTTAAACTCTCAACTCTAGTTACAAGAAAGTCCCTTCTGAGTGCAGACAAATAGGTAGTTAAAAATCTACCTATTTAATAAGTACCTTCATTAATGACCGGATAACAACTTGGCTACATGCATTGTTGGGTAGCTTTCTTCAATATTGATAATTACTGCCACTTGGCTAAGTATAATTGGCAACTAACAACACTAGATGATTCAGGCACTACTTGCAAATCTCATACTACATAAAGGGCATTAAGCATTTTACCAACAAAGGAAAAATACATGCACTAAAGTGTATATCTTGGGTGACAAAAAAGGACACACATAAATTCAAGAAATGCAAACCTATATGAATAGATGTCCTAAGGTGTTGGTATTCTCTCTCTTTCTCCTGTCTCTTATTAACCAACAAGCACAACATGTCTTCTTGGTGGACAAGAAGGTGTCAAATAGTTGCACAAGAAGATAGCTATAAGCAACAACAAAATTGCAGGAACATTGAAAGTGAAAAAAGCAATGCATCAGAAACCAAGATTGCATCTAATAAGAGGAAGAAAAACATAGAGAAGGCAAAAAGCTTCGAAGAAACTGTCCTAGTCTCTCATCAATTTTCTAGAACTTCTTCCATTCCTAATAAACCCTCAGAGAAGCAATTATATCCACTACCTCAGCCATCAAGTTCACTAGAACTTGCATCAGTGAAATTTTCTTCAGAACTGGCATCAAGTTCAATCTCTCCTTCGTCCGAGTCTTCTACTTCAGCCTCTTTGGGTGTAGATTCCAGTGAAGATCATAGAGATTTTGGTTCTTTCGTGTTGGTCTTGTATCTTGTTCATTTTTTTTATTTATCTTGTGGGTTATTGTAGATTCTTACTTTGTCTTTGTTTGAATGTAATATTGTTGGAACCTTAGCATATTTTGAGATAACAATGTTACAAGGTGATTGCAGACAATTCAAAGAATGTGAATGTGACTCTGGCTTGACAATTCAACATCAAGGATCAGAAGCCTTTACAAGTGAAAAGTTGATCCAGCATCCACAAAAGTTGGAAACTAGTACTCAGCTCCAAACCATAAAAGATGAAAATTGGAGGCATTTATGTTACCCTTTGCCTCTTCCTCCATATGGGTTATCACAGCATGTTCAATCAAAATGGATCAAGGGAAAGCTTCTTGGAAGAGGGTCATTTGGCCATGTCTATGCTGGATTCAATAGGTAATTTATAATTTATTTAAGACAAATATATTTTTATTCCTTATAAATATGATAATGTTCTGAATCCGTCATTTATAAAATTGAAATGTATTATATATGATAATGTTCTGAATCCGTCATTTATAAAATTAAAATGTGTTATTTTTAACTTGAAGTAAAGTTTAAACAACCAAACCTACTGGATGATTTGTTTACATTTGCTACATACATACGCAACCAATATAAAAATGGTCATAGTTTAGATTGGTTATATGTATCACCGATATAAAAACTTACTATTATAGGTTTGGATTTACTCAAACTTACATTTGGATAAAAAAAATAATATGGACATTTCAATTTTATAAGAAAGAAAAATATATTGAAAATTTTATAGGAATAGATTCTGAAATATTCATATTTATTTATGAATGCGAAAAAGATATTTTAGACAATTTAATTATTTTTCAAATCTTAGCTTTTAAATTAAACGATAGAGGGGGACAAGATATCTTGCCTTTATTACTATAAATTGGTCTTGTTGTTTACTTTATGTTCAGTATAAATGGACAGCTATGCGCAATCAAGGAAATGAGATCTATCTATGAGGATCAGAACTCTGAAACTTGTCTCAAAGAGATGAATCAGGTTTCTCTCCCCCATCATTTCTTCTTCACTGATATTCTCAGAATTAATCATCAATAATTGAGATGGAGAAGAGAATAATCTTTACCCATACCCACATCAAATATTTTCAATACATCTTAGTTAAACATTACATTGAACCGACATCACTTAAATATAAGAAGCCGTTGTAAAAGATCCAAATTTTACTACTAATATTTTTAAGTTTGCACCTATGTATGTACTAAATGAAATAATTAAAATAATCCTTTCAAATTTGGATTCCTTTCTATATAACCTAGCTTTCATGACATTTTCCTATGGTGTATAGTTGAAAACTTGGAGTCAAAACAATATTTTTTTACTGTATTATACATCTTCTTAAACCTAAATCCTATCCAAAGCTATATAAAATTGGTTGAATGATTAAAATAAAAAAAGGTCACGGGTTCAATTCCATCTTCTAATAAAAAACTAATAAACTAACAATTAATTTTTATCAATAAAAAAAAGAACAAATCCTATCATTTTGATCAATTTTGTCATATATCCAATTCTAGTATATATTGATACTCATACCGTGGTGATGCATGATAGAAAAACTGAATGTGTTGTGCCCAGATATTAACCTCATAAGAAAATTTATGCCCTTCATAAAAAATAATAAAAGGTCGCTTCCTAAGAATACATAAAAGTAAAAATAAAATAAAATAATTATGAGTACAAAGGTTGATTAAATGTACATATAGCCATGGCGAGTCTATATGCATGGCTATACCTACATACAATTGACGGGGAAATGAATGTACCCACTTAGGCTTTGTTTGGGAGAGGGATTTTAGAGGGGAAGGAAGCGAAGGGAAAGGTTTGGGTAGTAATATCTCTTTGTTTGGGAGTTTTAATTTTTGAGGAAAAGAATTTGAGAATTTTTAAAACTTCTCTAAATCCCTCCAAAACCTAAAAATTGTTGTTCCCCCTATTTGGGGGTTTTTAGAAGGAAAAGTAATAAAATTACTATCTTACCCTAGCTAGTATTAATAAAATTATTATCCTACCCCAGCCAGTAATAAAATATAGAGTGTATTAATTTTTGAAATAAGGGAAAATTGTAAAAGTGTCTTATTAACTCTCTATTTCTCTCTCTTAATATATTTTTAACTCCCAAATAAGGAGGAAAGAATTTCCCTCATTTTCCTCACTTCTCTTTCCCTCCCTTTCTCTTGAATCTCTTTCATTTTCTTCCCCTCCTAACTCTCAAACAAAGCCTTAGAGTAAACTTTAAGTATATAAAATAAACTTCTATATTTTACTTTTTTCAAATTTATGACTATGAATTAAACAAATCTAAATTTAATTATATTAAAGGTAAATTGTCCCCGCTGACTCGCATCATGGATCCAGCCGCCACTGACTAAACATAAAAAAATATTATAATTTGTTTTGCCCAATAATATTAAGAATGTTATTGACTTTTAATTGACAAGTTTAATTATAACCACTTGTGAACAGGAGGTAGCAATACTAAGTCAGCTTTCCCATCGCAACATTGTCCAATATTATCGAAGTGATCTGGTACGAGCTCATTATTATATTTAATAATATTATTATTAGTCCTTGAATTTTGTGGGATTCAGTCTCTTGTTTCTAAAGCAATGAATAACAATCATTTATATCTTGCACTCTTATTATTATTGTATCAGACATGTCCCATTATATTTCATAAAATTTATTTCGAAATATAAATTTATATTTCAGAATGAGTTTTTCAAAATATAATGGAAGGCATAAGATAGGATGCAATAATACAAATGCAGAATATAATAACTGAACAACAAATATGTAAATTGTAATATTTTAAATAAAAAAATTGATAACTCAATTTTAACATGTCCGGCCAAGGATAAATTTTAAGCCCATTAACCGTAAAATATTTTAGATTAATTTTTAAAATGGAAAAAGGCACATATATAATATATTGGTAAAAAAAAAAACATTTCAACAACTAACACTTTTGATTAAAATAAACGAATTTCTCTCAATTTACTTTAGGCCTCACTTACTATTAAACTGGCATGATATGATAAAAACTCAACTAAAACTTGTTTGTCCGTGACCTCCTTTAGAAAAACATGGAGTAAATAATTAATTTAGTTTATGAATTTATAGCTTATTTTTATTTTAATATCTTAAAAAAAACTCAAATAAGTCTTTAAAATTTTCTAAAATTTCATTTTAGTCCCTAATATTCATTTTTCCCATTTTTGTCCCTAATATGGATATTTAAGCAAAAATAATAACACAAGTGTATGGACTAAAATGAAAAGAGTTAATTATAGGGACTAAAATGGAATCCTAAAAAATTTTAAGGACTAATTTTAATTTTTCTTAATTTCGGGCATTAAATGATATAAATCATAAGATGCAATTCAGAGACTAAATTCGCTATTTATTTATTTTTATAAGAAAATTCGCCATTTACTTAAAAAAAACATGAGACAGAACTTTTGGCAACTATGCCGATTAATTACATATTTCTCCTTTAAAAACATAAAATAATCATTAGGGAAAAAATTTAACTTCGATACATGTAAGAAAATTAAATCGGGTTCACAAAAGTTAGAAATTGCAATAAAAAGAGTTAGAAGTTGATTCCTTTACAAGGTGTAATTATTATATGTTGTCGCTGCTAATCTTTTTTTGCTTCAAGCATTTTTTTTATCTAATTCATTAAATAATATTAAGTGAAAAACTCACACTAAATGAAGGTTGGCGTTAGTAACACCAAAAAATTACAACTTTTGATGCGATTAATTTTGGCTTCTATGAGGGGTTTTTATTTTTTATTTTTTTTTGAGAGGAAGACTTCTGAGTTAGATTAGTTTTCTTATATTGTTTCTCTTAAATTTTGCAAGTTTAATTTAAGGAGGGCAATGTAAGAAAATTAAATCAAACTCACAAAAGCTCTACTTGATTACATTATAATTTGCAAGTTATAGTTAATCTTTCTTAATCTTTTAGGTTCTTTGTTTCTCTAAAATAATATTATTTTAGGTCCTATACGTACCAAATAAATGTAACATTTTTTTTATCCTAAGTATAAGAAATATCGAATTACTTTATTGATAATTTTTCTTTTTATCCTTAATTAATTGTGATATTTGTTAATGATATTTACTCATTTTTCCATAAAAGTAGATGTGTTTATGGAATTATCAATATAAAATAAGGTATACTCATTGATTAAATTTTTTTTAAAAAAATAACCCTCTCTTAAATTATTTAATGTTATGGGTAGTCTTGAAATAAAAAATAAATTTATGACAAGTTAATCAAATCTAATTACTTTTATTGGTCTCAATGAATTAGATAATTGTTTCTTATATATAAGACAGTAGATAATAAGACTAATCCAAAGATAAAACAACTAAAGCTCAAACTTTAACCACACCAATAAAAAATACTTACTTTTAGGTTTTATGAAGTAAAAATGTCACGTTTATTAGAAAAAATCACATATGTTTGCATAAAAGCTCAACATATTATTCTCCATTAATAAAACATGTTTCTTAAAATTTACTTTAGGCCCCATTTTCCCTTGTGCCCGCTCTCAAGGTAATATTAAAGAAGCAAAAAGTTTCAAAGGCCGGTGGTATTGCATTAATGTTTAACTTTAACACCATAAGGGAACATTAACTAAGAGTCTAAGACTAAACACCTACTTTAGAGATGGCTTACATGGATAGATGTAGGAATGAAGTAGCCCATGAGCTTGTTTTATAACATTATATGGCACAAAAGTACTTTAAACTAGAGATAGAAATATCCTATAACGTACATTAATTTCAAAGACAATTGATAAACAAAACCATCAAATTAACTGGTGCAGGGGAAAGGGAAGGTGTCTCTATATTTAGTGCATGTCTCCGGTGGATCAATTCACAAATTGCTTCAGGAATATGGCCCTTTCAAGGAATCTCTTATTAAATGTTACACCATGCAGATTCTCCATGCTCTAGCTTACTTGCACGCAAGAAACACTGTGCACAGGTCTTAATATATTACAATGAAAAAGGTTATAATTATTTCTATTTCTTCAAAGTTTCTAAGACCAATGTGTGCAATCCTACAGGGATATCAAGGGCTCAAACATACTAGTAGATCCTAATGGTACAATCAAGGTTGCTGATTTTGGCATGGCAAAACATGTTTGTATCCTTTTCCTGAATCTTCATTTTAAATATATTTTCATCAAATTTCACAAATTCAATCACCTATTGGTATCTCTTAATTAACCAACTATTACACATGCATTGTTCAGGTAACATCAAACACTATTGTTCATTCTTTCCAAGGAACTCCTCATTGGATGGCACCTGAGGTATTAATTTATTCTGATTCTAAACAGTCATTTGTTTCTACAGTTTCAATTTATTATCTCATATATATATAAGACTTTTCGTTTATTAGGTGATTCTGAATACAAGTTGTGTTGGCCTTGCTGTTGATATATGGAGCTTGGGGTGTACAATTATTGAAATGGCAACAACAAAGCCACCTTGGATCAAGTATAAAGGGGTATGTATATGATAATATGATATTCATATGCATATGTTGATTTCTTTGTTGAGGAGTCTTATCCCAAGTTATGCTTTTCACAGGTTGCTGCAATAACGATTACCCGCAAATTCCTTCTCATCTTTCAGAGGATGCACAATATTTTTTGAAACTTTGCTTACAAAGAGACCCTCTTTTGCGTCCTTTCGCTGACCAACTGCTACAACACCCTTTTATCCAAGATATTTGGTTTTTAATTGATTTGTGGATAAAGTCCATTAAGACATGCAAATTTGTAATCATGATCTATGCTTCAAATGCTACACCATGCTAATTAATCCCATCTTTACTGCACATTAATCTACAATTTGAAAACCATGTTCTAGCAAAATCAACGAAAGTGCAAGTCTATGGAGCTACTATTCCTCTTATGCTAGTTTGCTAAAAAAATTTGAAGGGATATGCTACCGTTGTGTTTTACTTCGTAATGTTTATTTTCTTTTCATAGATATCTCATTCTTATATTGCAGAAAATTTTGGAAGTCTCGACTGACATTATTATTAGACAAACCTAAAAAATTAACCTGTAGGCAAATTCTTAGTGCGCTAAAAATTCAATTCATCCATCGAGCCAAATATTAGCAGAGAGCATCAGACCGGTCAATTAAGCTAAGCAACATTACACTAGACAATCTGCTTTGTTTCATTAAACAGCAACCACTCTTGATGAAGCAAACCTGGATACAACTATTTTTAGTTGCACTTACACGGTACATTAAAATACTCGGTCAAGGAAAAAAATCGAAATGCATTAGTCTTTGGAATTTGTATTGCACCATACTTGAGGATTTCAATATACGGATTTCTATGTGAATAGTTTATAACATAACCCAAGTTATGCTGAAAAAAATTGACCTAAGTATACACACAAGACTTCAATAATGTAATTACCAACAAACACCTATAAAACACTTATCATCTTAAAATGAATAATCCTTCAAATCAGATTTTGAGTCACCCAATTCCATGTCTGCCATGCACTCTTCCTCAGTAAGTGGTGGGAGTTGCCTTGTTTTACGCTTGATATTGTGTTTGTGCCATTCACTCTTGTGATGGTCCCTGTATAGCTTAGAGTCATCAAAAGAAATATTGCATGTGCTGCACTTGTTTTGCTTTTGTTGTCCCTCAGTAGGCCTACTCGTAGATGAAATCGTTTGCATTTGAAGTTTCTCATTCAATTCAAGCACAGAATCATGAGTTTCTTTGGGCAACGGTGCAGTTATATCCTCATAATCATTGTATTGCTCCACTTGGGTATCCCCCTCCACATAAAGAGAGTGTGCAAGAACTTCAAATCTTCCATGCATCTTATTCATAACAAAGTCATGACAATCCTTATAAAGACCAGGTTCCAATTCAAAAATCTGCAATCCAAATGCAATCAGAGATTATAATATCCCTCAACATATTAGCAGATTCAAATTAACCATATACATATACATTATGTGGAAAGACCAAATCCTATAACCACATAAAATGTCAGAAAGAAAGTTACTGACCAAATCCTACCGTTACATCGTCACACAACTACTTGAAAGTTTATCTTCTTCTGTTAGCTTCTAGAAAAGTGTATTTGAGCATGAAAGTGGCTTTTGACTTTCTTATAATCTCTTTTTAGCTTATTTCAACATGCTTTATGCAGAAATTTATAAATTATATCACCAGGTTTTATAATCAAATTTATGAATAAGCTCTCGTATAATAATTTTCTATAAAAGATCTTAATTAAGTGGTTTACCCAAACACCCACAAAAGACATAATAAGGACCCCTTTTAAACTACCAACCATATCCTTAGTTTCACTTTCTATACATAGGTATGGCATTACCGAGCAATCAAAAAACCAATACAACTAAATTGAAAATGGAATTGAACCATGCAACTAAGTTGTTTACAGCTATAGGAGAAATATCAAGTACTTACAACAGATAACTGAGCAGAAGATCCTTCTTTAGAAATTACAATGGCATTCCATTCATTCAGTTTTCCTAAAAGTTCAAGCACTTGGTCCTCAGGAGCAGTAGCACGTATTCTCAACGGACACCGTTTTATAGGGAAGTGCTTCTGAAGGTCTTGAATTAACTCCAGAGCCTGTATTATATTATATTATATATAAATACCAATATAACTTCCATAACTTGTATCATCATTATAATACTTGAATTTCTGAATTGTATATTCTAAATGCCTAAAGAGAATTGTTACTAGATTTTATTACATTCTGAATGTGTTCATAGTGGTTTCCAATAAAGTCATATTTTTAATTTGTTTATGTTGTAATAGAAGAACAAATGTCTTGGCTTATTTAAAGTCTACATATCCTTGACTCATACATCTAATTAATAGGAGATGATTTTTATCTGTGCTCCCCTGCCATTGCATGTGTCCTTTAAAGAATTTAGGAATTGCAGCCATTTTGATTTCATCTAATTTTCTTTTATTTATATGCATATAGTTTTTAATTTCCAAAGATTTTTTTTTCCTGGGTTTTATGTGACTTCTAAAATCGGTGCTGTTGTTATGAAATTGGTACGTCCGTACGTGTCTTTCCGCATCTCATCATAGTTGGGCTTCAGGGATGTGTCTGATATGCCCACTTCCTATTTCCACTTGTACAACTTTTTCTTGATGTCCTTGTGGTCTAACTTATGTTCACTTGATTTAATAAGTGTCTGTTTTTCTTTTCCAAATTTTACATGTTGCATTACTGCTTTTCCAGGTTTGTTACATCAGCCCGTCAACTGGCAAAAGCTTTAGAAGTTTCATTGGTCAATGATTTAGGATATACAAAGAGATACGTGTGGTGCCTTCAGGTAATGTTCTACTTGTTGAGGCATGTCCTTTAATATATAAAGTTGAATCCCATTGTGATTTCAACTGATGCATATGAACAGAATGGCAAATGTAGTTTTTTTTTTTTGTGTCCTTTAATATTTTCATGGTGTTTTTCCAAAAATACTATCTTGGTAACTTTTAGGAAGGTTGTTCTCAAAGGTTTCCCTTTTAATAACTTTTTGATGCGTTACCTAAAGAGAAACTGACTTTTTGTTCTTACTTTTTATTCATGGATAAGTAAATAGAAAGTTATTGGAAAAATTATAGAATTATGAACTCATTGAATCAACATCAACAGCACCTTTAACCCAAGTTAATTGGGATCGATGGTAGATGAACCCAATGATAGATCGAAAAAAAGAAGAAGAAAGAGAAAGGGAGAGGGGAAGAAAAAAGTGACAAAAGAGAGGAATAATAAACTAAAATAAAAGAGGGGTGAAAGGAAGAGAGAGAAAATAAAGAAGAAAAGAACTAAAACAAGGGAAATAACTAGAACATAGAACTACTAATGGGTTTAACCCTTCACCCAGCTTATAGCTTTTCTCCACTCCGTCCTAAGACATAGTGTCCGCCAATCTATATCTCACTCCATTAAGTCTTGTTTAACTACCTTTCCCCAGGTAAATTTTGATCGACCTCTACCTCTCTTTGTGTCGAGCTCTTGATAACAAACTCTTGTTCTTACGGGAGCATCCAGTGCTCGTCTTATAACCTGCCCGAACCACCTCAATCTATGCTCCCTCATCTTTTCACATACAGGTACAACTGATACCTTCGAATTTCCTCATTTCTTTTCTTATCTTGTCCATCTTCGTATAACCACACATCCACCTTAACATTCTCATTTCTGCTACCCCTATTTTATGCTCATGTTGCCTATGTCCTGGCCAACATTCCGTTCCATATAACATTGCCGATCTAATAGCTGTTCTATAGAATTTTCCTTTTAACTTAAGGGAAATTTTGCGGTCACACAAAAACCCCGATACACTTCGCCATTTCATCCACCCTGCTCTAATTCTATAATTTACATCCTCATCAATCTCACCACTTTTTTGCAAAATTGATCCCAAGTATCTAAAAACATCTTTCTTGGGTACCTCTTGACCAAGTAGGTGCACTGTGTCTTGATCACCATCTCTTACTCACGAAAACTCACACTTTATATACTCCGTCTTGCTCTTGGGACCCTATCATATGCTTATTGAGTACTACTGACTAGGGTCTGCTAAGTTAACTTCACAAACCTTTCTTTTTCTTATTTGCAGATATCAGAAGTGGTAAATAGTAGGAAAGACTTGATAGATTATAGAAGAGAAAAAGGCGCTGGACCCATGGGTAAGTTAATGACCTTTTTACGGTTTTATAACACATTTGTGTGCATGGATATAAATATGGTTATGAAATTGTATCATGTTTTATCAAAAGATCCCAGCTATCTTATCCACATATATTGTTGCAATGTCGCCGATTCTAATTGAACAACAAGCTTTAGACAGATGTGGGAAGCCTCAATGCCTTTACATTTATCAGTTTATGTTGGGTTAACTTATTTGCTTAGTCCCTATAGTTTCTTACCAAATAAATTCAGCATACTCCCAACTATTATAACTGAATATATAGGTTTCTATAATTTCCAAACTATGAAAAATGATCCTCATTGTCTGATGTCATTACATCCTTAAGATAACTATGTTGACATCCAAATTAAATATGCTGAGTATCAAATGGTGATACTAGTTTGTAAGGATCCAATTGCAACGTATGGGACATCAGTCCCACATTGGAAGTATGGGATTCTAGTGTAGGTAAGGCTTTAGGCTCTCCAACAACAACAGCTAGTTTTTGTGGTGTGACTCCCAAGGTTCTTATCAATTGGTATCAAACACCATGTGTCTCAGCTGCAAACAAGAGGAGATGGCGGTGACCCAGCATTGCAGTGTTCACCCAAGACTAGTAAAAAACGCCAGTCCATAGCCAACCTGCGTGAGCACCAGGGCTGCAAAGTGTGGTGGGAGGTAAGGATCCAATTGCAAGGTATGAGACTTGAATTCCACATTGAAGGTATTAGACTCTAGTGTGGGGTTTATAAGGCTTTGGGCTCTCCAACTACTACAACTAGCTTTTGTGATGTGGCTGTCAGTATTAGTGATCTCTTAGCATTTGTTAGTAATTGTTAATGAAGGAGTTAGTTAGTTACACTAGTTAGTTAGTTGTTTTAGTTGGTTGAAGAAATAAGTGGAGGGAAGAGACCATTCACCTTGTCATTTGCGAGAGAATTGAAGCCTTTTGGCATTGGAGAGGTGCAAAAACCTTTTGTTAGAATATATTTAGCATCAAGGCCCATATACCTTATATATATATATATATATATATATATATATATATATATATATATGTACTCTGTGTGCTTACAATAATATAAGATATTTTCCATTTCTCATTCAACTTGGTATCTGAGCTCTCTGGTGGTCCATACCGCTGTCCGCCGTCGCCGGAAACTTTTCCGGCAAGACCTACCGTACCGGGATCGTCTCTTCCCGATGAACAGTTCTGTCCGAGTGCCGTCCTTTTCCGGCCAGCCACGCGCCGTCATGCGTGGCTTCTTCTTCCTCCTTCTTTCTCACGCGCCGGCACGTGAGGCGCCGTCCGGCCACCATTCACGGCCAGACTTGAACGGCAGCTTCACCTCTTCCTCCTGGTTCTGTTTATGCACTTGTTTTTGAGTGGGTCCATCTTTTGCAGCCTCCTTCTTCTTCACTTCTCTTTATCGTGATGGCGGAGTAGTCCTCTAATGCCACGAAGGGTATCTCAGCCTCTAATACAGCACAAGGCATCATATCTACTGCTGTTCCATCCATTACTGCTGCAAAGCTCATTGGCTCCACTAATTACAAGAACTGGTCCACCTCCGTTAAAATCTGGTTTGGTGGTTAGGGATATTCGGAGATCTCACAACTAAAGCTGTCAATGTTCCCCAGGAAAGGAAGTCAGACTGGAATAAAATCGATAATCAGCTTTTGATCATTCTTTGGCATTCCATTGATGTGACCATCCTTGATATCTTCTACTCTTTTGAGACCTGTTATGAAGTATGGGAGGAAGCAAAAAGTCTCTACACAAATGACATTCAGCAACTCTATGCTATTGTTTCTCGAATGATGGAATTATGAAAATCCCTTGATCAGAAAATGGAGTCATATGTTGGTAGGAGCAGCTCCTTAATGAAGGATTTTATGGCTATGTTACCTTATGCTGCAAATGCCAATGAATATAGGAAGCAAGTAGAGCGTCTCTTTATGGCCGTCACCTTTTTTGGTCTTCCCAAGGAATTGGAAGGTGTACGAGATAATATTTTGACCAGTGGTGACCCTACTCTATCACAAACATTCTAGCGCTTGTTGAATCTGAAAGATGAGACCGTCTCTACACCTACTCTCGGTTCAGTAATTGATTCCACTGCCTTCATCTCACATAGTAATGAATCCCGTGGAAATGCTGGACGAGGTAGAGGACGTGGTCGTGGCCAGGGTGGACGTGGTCCGAGGCCTTATTGTAACTATTGTCAGACGCATGGCCATGTTGAAGAGCGTTGTTACACAAAGTATCCACACTTAAAACCCTCTCCTGCTGCTCTTATTGCAGATGCTGTCTCATCTTCTTCTTCCGGATCAGTCTCACTCTCTCAGGCAAAATATGAGGCCTTCCAAACTCTACTGAAGCAGGCCTCTCTTCAGACTACCACTCCAGATACTGGAAACCATGTTGCCTGTCTATCTCGATCATCGCTTGGCCACTGGATACTTGACTCAGGTGCTACCGATCATCTCTGTGGTAATAATGACCTTTTCACTTCACTTACTCTGACAATTTACCCTCCTTTACCCTTGCTGATGGCACTAAGGCTCCTGTTCGTGGTGTTGGGGAAGCTCGACCAACTCCTTCCTTAAACCTAACCTTTGTTTACTATATCCCTGGCATACCTTATAATTTGATATCTGTTAGCAAATTGATCCGTTCCTTATCTTGCACCATTACTTTCTCTAACCAATTTGTTTCTGTGCAGGATCTGGGTTTGGGGACGATGATTGGAGTGGGTCGTGAGTCCCGTGGCCTATATTATTTGACGGTGTCTCCTCACTCCCCAGTTGCATGTGCCATTGTAGAGTCACCAGAACTAATTCACAACCATCTCAACCATCTAGGCCACCCAAGTCTCTCCAAACTTCAATTGATGGCTCCCTTTTTGTCAAATATTAAGACCTTAGAGTGTCAATCCTGTCAGCAAGGAAAACACACTCGCTCATCTTTTGCTAATAGAGTCAACAAACGAGCATTTGCTCCCTTCTCTATTGTACATTCCGATATTTGGGGTCCAAGCCGAACTATATCTGTTTTGGGTTTTCAATATTGTTACTTTTATTGATGATTTCTCTCGTTGTACTTGGGTATATTTAATGAAAAGTCGTTCTGAATTGTTTTCTATTTATCAGAGATTTTGTGCTGAAATACAAACACAATTTGGTACTTCTATACGTATCCTACGCAGTGATAATGTTAAGGAGTATGTTTCCTCCTTTTTCTCTGAGTTTTTAGTCAAACAGGGAACCCTACACCAAATTACCTGTCCTCACACTCCACAGCAAAATGGAGTGGCAGAACATAAAAATAGACATCTTGTTGAGACTGCACGCACACTTTTTATCCATATGCATGTCCCCCTACGTTTCAGGGCTGATGCTATTATCACCTCTTGCTTTCTCATAAATCGTATGCCTTCATCTGTACTTACTGACATTCCACACAATATCCTCTTCCCTGATTCCTCCCTTTACCCTATCTCTCCTCATGTCTTTGGTTGTACCTGTTTTGTTCATGATCTCACTCCAGGAAAAGATAAGTTAACATCTAAAGCCTTTAAGTGTCTATTCTTAGGTTACTCTCGTTTTCAGAAGGGTTACCATTGTTATTCTCCCGACCTCAAGCGTTACCTTGTGGCTGCTGATGTTACCTTTATGGATCAACAACCCTTCTTCTGTTCAGCAACTCCTTTATCCCAGGTTGACTATGCTGTACCCATTCCTATCCACACTTTGTCTCCTCCAGTTGTCACTGAATTTCAGCCTGAAAATCGCCCTCTCCTTACTTATCAGCGTCGTCCTCATTTACCATCCGATGCCAACCCTACAATAGATGTTCCTCCCACTGACTCACTGACTTCTCCGGTTATCTCATCCCCTCTAGCTCCTACACAAGAGACTAATCCCATTGCTCTTCGCAAAGGTACCCGCTCCACCCGTAATCCTCATCCTCTTTATGCCTTTTTGAGTTATGATCGTCTTTCTTCATCACATTTTTCTTTTGTATCTAGTCTCTCTTCTGTCTCTATTCCTAAAACCACAGGTGAAGCTCTCTCCCATCCAGGTTGGCGCCAAGCTATGATTGATGAGATGACTGCTCTTCATTCTAACGGCACATGGGACATTGTTACTGCTCCTCCTGGGAAATCTGTTGTTGGCTGCCGGTGGGTATTCACAGTTAAGGTTGGACCTGATGGCACCATTGACCGTCTTAAAGCCCGACTAGTGGCCAAGGGCTACACTCAGATTTTTGGTCTTGACTATGGAGATACTTTTTCTCCAGTTGCTAAGATGGCCTCTGTTTGCTTATTTCTTGCTCTTGCTGCCATTCGCCACTGGCCACTTCTTCAGCTTGATATTAAAAATGCTTTCCTCCATGGAGATCTGCATGAGGAAGTCTATATGGAGCAACCTCCCGGCTTCGTTGCTTAGGGCGAGTCTGGGAAGGTGTGCAAACTCCACAAATCTTTATATGGGTTGAAGCAGTCTCCTCGGGCTTGGTTTAGTCGCTTCAGTTCTGCAGTTCAAGCTTTTGGACTGATCCGTAGTGAGGCTGATCATTCTGTCTTCTACAGGCATAGTGATGCTGATCAATGCATTTATCTTCTAGTCTATGTTGATGATATTGTTATTACAGGCAGTGATCATGTTGGGATTGACCAACTGAAGCGATTTCTGTTCAGCCAATTCCAAACTAAAGATCTTGGCAAACTTCGCTATTTTCTAGGGATTGAGGTCGCACAATCCCGACAAGGCATTTCCATTTGCCAAAGGAAGTATGTTTTAGATATCCTAGAAGAAACTGGTATGTTGGGTTGTAAACCAGTGGATAATCCTATGGATCCTAATCTTAAGCTGTTACCTAGACAGGGGGAGCTCTTATCTGATCCTGGCAGGTATCGGAGACTTGTTGGGAAATTAAACTATCTCACTGTGACGAGACCAGATATTTCCTTTGCAGTTAGTGTTGTAAGCCAATTCCTTGATTCTCCTTGCAGTTCACATTGGGATGCCGTTATAAGGATTATCAGATATATCAAAGGCGTACCGGGAAAAGGCTTATTATACAAAGATAGAGGGCATTCTGAAGTGTGCGGGTATTCAGATGCTGATTGGGCAGGCTCTCCCTCAGATAGACGCTCCACCTCGGGATACTGTATTCTCTTTGGAGAAAATTTAATATCCTGGAAAAGCAAGAAGCAAACCGTGGTGGCCAGGTCCAGTGCAGAGGCACAATATCGTGCCATGGCGATTGCAACATGTGAGCTCATCTAGTTGCAATAGTTGATTGAGGAACTACATATTTGTGGGCAGCGGCCTATGAAACTCATTTGTGATAATCAGGCTGCGCTACATATATCTTCAAACCTAGTCTTTCATGAGAGGACCAAGCATATTGAAATTGATTGTCATTTTATTAGAAAAAAGATTCAAGCTGGGTAGATTGAGACAGCATTTGTAAACTCTAGTGATCAACTAGCAGACATTCTCACAAAGGCCCTTAGAGGACCTCGGGTTAACTACATTTTGTAACAAGCTTGGTGTCCATGATATATATGCACCAGCTTGAGGGGGAGTGTTAGAATATATTTAGCATATTTAGCATCAGGGCCCTTAGGGCCCATATACCTTGTATATATATATATATGTACTCTGTGTGCTTACAATAATATAAGATATTTTCCATTTCTCATTCAACTCCTTTGAAGTTCTGCAAATTAGGAAGAAATCCCTTGGAGCTGTGGGGGATCTGTTCATGAAAATGATTCCTAGAATTTTATGGAAAGAAGGCCTATTGATGGATGATCAATGCAGAGCAGTGTTTTACTAATGGGCCAAACCCAACAAAGTGAGGTAAAGGAATGGACCATAGTGATGAAGGATTTTAAGAAACAGAAGTGACCGAGTTCTTTCTCTAACTTCATGGATCAAGCCCAATTGGTTAAAGAGATCTTAAAAGGGAAGTGATTTTCTAAGATTAGTAAAATGGGCCCAACAGAATGGAATAGAACAATGGGATCACCTCACAATTGCAGGAACATTGAGGCTATGTTTTGTGGGCAAAAATACTGCAAAAAACAGTATAGGGAAGAACGGAAGCATGTATATAATGAGTTACATGTCAGTCCATGTGCGTCACTTATGATCATTATTTGGATTTTGTTTTTTAATTTATGCAAGTATGAACTGATATATTGCATGTTAAAACTATAGGGATTTAGGTATAGAGAGAGGAATAGGAAATTAGAGACTGAACACAGTGAGATTATTGATGTTGACTTTATTTGATATGATGTGTTATAGTATGACTAAAACATAAAGCACTAATCCTTATTTACACTAATAGTCAATATGGAAACAAATCATGAAATATAGAAAATAATCTTAAGAAAATCTAAGATACTCTAAGTTATTCTAAAAATATAATCAAAGATATTATTGGATATTTTTCATATATTCTACCACTCCTCATACTAAAGGCTAAAAGCTTACTATGCTTTAAGCTTGTAACAAATATACCTTTTAAATATAATATGGGTCACGCCAGACATGGATGAAATGATTATCATCCTAGAGATCTGGGTAGAATATTGTTTTACAAAGAAAGAGAATTCATCAACTCATGGTTCATTGAGACAGGAGAAATCACCATTGGTGTTAAAGTATTGTGTATGCTAGTCATCTCATTTGTGCTATTGTACAGTTTTTTTACCTGAAGTTAGTTACTGTTGTAAAGTTTTCAATGCATGCTAGCTCTAGCCAGTATATTGTTGGAAAATAGGTCATGATGTACCTAGAGTAGTAGCGTACATTTTATTGTTGTCTTTTGAATACCTGTCTACCTGCTCTGTTTAGAGCTATGTATTTTGTACTTACTGAGTAAGCTATGTGGAGAACAAACTAGAGGATTTCCATTCAATCATCTCTAGTTAGATTCAAGTTATATAAACTGATTACTGATTTGTTCTATCAGATTGTAATGAGAAGAATCATTATCAATAACAGAAAATAGATTCAGATTCTATCACTGCAATCTCTCTTATTCACTCTCTAGAATTCTTTTAATCATTAAGATTCACAATGAGGAGGTTGGTAAATCCTAGCCAATTCATCTTGATATGAAGCACTGTGTAAAAAGTCAATGATTGGTGCTGCAAAAGAGCCTTGTGACAAACATCAAACAGTTTGGAATGGAGATGAGGCAAGTGTCTAAAGCCACACATTTGGAATGCCAAACTGGGTTCAAGACAAAAGTCGGGAAGAAATGCATCTGGAACATAAACTGGCAGGTAGCCAGGCTGCACCTGGGACTGAGATTGGGGCTAGATTATAGTTATCAATTCCGGATAGCAGTACAGAATGGCCAACCCAAAAATCACCATAGTGGGATGCCTGCTATTGTGAAATTTTACATGCAAGTTAAATAATTCATCATTTCATACACAAATTCTTGCACAAGCTCAAAAATACAAAAATTACCCAGAATTTGAGACATTCATATGATGTTGATAGAGAATAGAGATGAAATCATGAAAGACCTGTTTGAGAGTGAGAGCATTTACTGCAACAATATGCAAGAGAGTTGGGAACAGTGAGAGGGAACTGAATAGAAACAACAGAGCAAGGCAAGAAACACCAGGAAGGTGCTGGAAAACATCAGAGAAAAGTGGGTCATGTTTCAGAAACACAAGGGATTGAAGTTGATGCTAGAGAACAGAGCAAGGCTAGTCGGATTTATATGAGCCAGGCAGAGCCCCAGAATACAGACTAGGGAGCAAAGACGGGATAAGAAATGGAGAGAAATGAACAAAACAGGTCAGTTTATTAGGGTGGGCAAGTTGAATTTGCCTCCCAACAAACCCACGAAGCAACACTACTTTCAGGGGCAAAGTGGAGGGTCTTTGACATTGAGGAAAAGAAGTGTCTTGGACATGTGAAAGTAATAGCACTGTAATGGATGTAATTTCGGCCATGAAAAACACTGCTTCAGCTGCAACACGACAACAGGATATTGCTGATATCATGTGCTATTTAAAACTATGGGCTAGATTACATATGGAACAAACAGCAGTGGTGGGTCCAACCACATCTGACTGAGAACATCATGAGATGATGATGTCCTCCTAAATGAATTGCCCTGTGGAATGGCTGATGCTGGTTTGCTTGGAAATGACACGAAGAATGTAAACGGGATTCTACCAGGGAGAAACAATACAGGGCTCAACAGAGGCAGTGGCCTGGTGCATAATGGGGCTGTGAACAGTAATTTAGGTGTTGGGGTTGGTGGTTATGGCACAATGGGTCTTGGCCAATCCGGTATTACCAATGGAATGAGACCTGTAACGGGACATATTATTCAATCATGAACGGAAGGGGAGGAATGACATGTCTTGCACGTGATCAAGTTATGAATCATCAACAGGATCTGTCAAGCCAACTACTTAGAGGGCTAGGAGGAGTAAATGGCTTCAGTAATCTTCAATTTGATTGGACACTGTCTCCATGAGAGCCTTTGTAATCTTATGGACGTTGCAGTTCTTGGGCAGCTGCTTGTGCAGCATGAGAAATGCTAGAATTGACTTTGGCCCCCTGGAGATGGCAGAACGCAATCGGGTAGCGATAGGTCTTTGTACTAATCTGTTATTTTATATAAATAAAAAATGAAAATTTGTTGGTTGGTTGTTTGGCTGATGGGGCTGATTTTTCTTTTGATTTCAAATGTAACTTCTAATTTTAGTATTTTTAAATTATCTTGATGGCATTCACAAACTAATTTAACCTTAAATAAATGAGTGAAGATTGTAGAATAGAATCTTTTAGAGTGATGGGAAGAGTGACCTGCTTCTTGGAGGTGCTGTGAGGATCAACAGCGAAATGGATTTCCCGCATGAGGCGTTCAATCATACTGATAGTGTATGGGCGCTGAGTCTCCGGATTGTAAGTCTTGTGCATTACTATGGTTGCAATATCCCTGAACTGACTCGACAACAGCGATTCCCTCTCTTTCCCAGCTACCTGAAGCTCCCCTTTTCTCAAAATCTGGCCCCTCAAACAAAAAAACAGAAGAAAAAAAATGTTATTGTTGTGCTTTTATTATTATAAATAAACTTTTGATGTGAGGCTTCCTTACTTACATCTAAGCATATTTTGGAGTGGTCATCGGTGCCAAAGGCTGCAATTAAATCCTTGGACTTGGCAAGAACCCCTTTGGAAACATTGGTATAAACAGTGTGGGACTGCAGCACTTCATCCAGGTCCTTTTCCCTGTTGATAGAATTTTAAATGATAATTGGAAATTAGGAGATTATGCAGTATTTATATAACAATAATGAAGAGAGTGGAAAGAGAGGAGCTTACACGCCAGAACGCCAAGAGAGGACGGTGTTAGGGTAGCAAGCGATTTCAAAGCGCATGCCGTGCTTCTTCAGACGCACCACTGCTACATTTGTTAGCCTCTTCTGCCCTATCGGCTGCACCAGAGTCCTAGACATGTCTCTCTAGCTTCTTTGTTACTTTTTACCTCCTCCTTGCACCCACTTGTTTGGGTTGAACCCAGTGTTGTTAAAACGGAGTGTCAACGCCGAAACGGTGGGGGTGAGCAAAAACGTAAAAACGTGAAACGTAAACGGAACGCAAGAGTTTACTACATACACAAAAATAAATAAATATCCAACATATATAACTAAGGAAATAAAATAAGTTCAAACTTAGTCATCAAAATACATAAGGTATCACAAATTGCAGTCCAAACACTAAGGAAATAAAATAAGTTCAAACTTAGTCATCACAATACATAAGTTTTGTCCCTGGGATTTCAATTGAATGCTGCCATCCAGGATCTTGCTTATTTCCAGGAGCATTTCTAGGCAATCGTTTCCTACCAATAGAAGCCGCAGTGCCAGTGCTACTGCTAGTATTACTACCAGCAGCACTTGATGAAGCCATTTGATTTCAAACTAGATTTAATCAAAGTTCAGAATTCAGATAAATAATCTCAGCCAAAAACTAATACATGTCCAATAAATAATCTCAACCAAAAAATAATACATGTCCAATAAATCAATTCAGAATAAATAATTTGAAGCACGGACTCACTCATGGCAAAGGGAAGAAAATTTATCTGAATTTCAGATAAATAATCTCACGGACTCACTCATGGCAAAGGGAAGCAAATATGAAGCACAACTCACAACACAACAGTAGCAAAGAGGGCAGAAATTTGGAAGCACAAATCGTAGAATGGAAAGCAAGAGAGAAGAGCCACCTACCTGGCCTCCTGATTCAGCGGCAGCGAGAGAGAAGGAAGAATGGAACCCGCCACAGGCCCACAGCAGCACAGCAAAGGATTGCGAGAGAGAAAGCTGCACGAGAGAGACAGAGAAGCAGGCAAGCAGCGCGCGAGGAGTGCGAGAGAGAAAGAAGCAGCAGAACCCGAGAGATTAGAGAAGCACAGCGCCACAGCGAGGCCGAGAGAGAAAGAAGCAGCACGAGACCGAGAGATAAAGAAGCCGAACCCTAATGTCTGTGTAAAATAAGCTGAAGAAGGGGAAATTTTTTTTTTTTATAAGCACTGAGTCAACTCGGTAAACTCGCCGAGTCAACCGAGTTTACCGAGTTGACTCGACGTTTCAAACTGTTTCGCCCCATTTCCGTTTCAATGGCCGTTTTGACACGATTTGCCTTGTTAAAACGTAGAAACGGCCGTTTCAACCGTTTCGACACTACGTTTTAACAACAATGGTTGAACCTGAATGAATAAGATAAACAAAGCCCACACCATGGATCAACCCATTATAAAAAAGAAAACTTCACATGTAAACAAAAAAAATAAGGTAGTGTCTACTGTGAGTAGTAAAAATGTGCACCATCGGTGAAGTAAGTATTATTTATCACCGTTAGATACATTCATATTTTATTCAATGGTTGAGATATTGGAAAGGTAACCGGTAATTCCAGTTGGTTAAATCTACACTAACTTAATTAAAAATTGCAATTTAGTTCTTCTAAAATATGATTACAGTCTTGCAGAGGAAGGGGTTTGTGGCGGAAGAGATGAACACTGGAATAGGAACCAGACTGGTCGTTTGAAATCCGTCAGAAGACAGAACAATTCCTTACCAACAAATTTTGCCAGTTTCATAATGGCCACTAATTAAGCATTTATACCACAGTTCAAGATGGGAGAAAATCAATATACGCTTCAGCTTCACACACAAATCATAGGATTACTTTACACCAAATACCAAATGGTTACCGTACAACAACCAAACTAAAATCAGAGAACGAACAATAGAATTGAATTTATCCACCAAAGAAAAAATTACAAATCGAAATCCTAGCGTTCCAATACTCAAGCACAGGAAAAGAAAAAAAAATCAAAACCCAAAACTCAAACTTTAACCAATTCTAGTACCCCACTTGAAAGTAATCACAAATTCCACCTCCCAACATGGTGTTATTGCAAAAAGAACACTCACGTAGAGGAATCAGGCATACGTTCATAAAACATAGCGAATTCAAGGGTTTCAATTTCAATGGTTCATAGCCAGAGAAGAAGGGTCCGTAGAAGCAACCAGAGGAAGTACCTGAACGAAGTTGGTTCGAGCAGTGCGACGTCGAAGCAACGAGCAAGGACTGTGCAGCGGCGGCGCAGCGGGATGGCGCAACCGCGAGCAGAGGGGCGGTGGTGACTGGTGGTGACTGCACTGTATAGGATTAGGTGTGGGATGTGCGTTTAGGGTCGCGTTTAGGGTCGGTGAAGAGACAAGAGAAGTGGTTAATTTGTGGGGGTTGTAAAAATATATAATATATAGTAGTATACTTTCTTTTATTTTTTGAAAATTCAGTAGTATATAACTTTAAAAGATATGGTTTTTTTTTTCAAAATATATAAAATAATAGTATATATATAATACTTAATGAATGAAATTTACTAATAATAAATAAATTAATTATAAGATCGTCTTTAATAATTCAGATGGTTTTTAGAGAAGAGTCTTTTGAATGTCCTTAAATATTTTAGTTCTTGTCTGGCAAAAAAATCAAAATATTAATATTTTAATAAATAATTACGAATTTGCTAACATTATGAAACTATTTACCAATCTGGAAGAGGGAACACGTCCATATTGGGCGTGTCCCCCTCCCCGGATTGGTATAAATGCTTGATTTTTTTTAATGGAGGCTCAGTTTTACTATCTCAGCTTCTTTCTAAAAGTTTATAAAGACTAACTAGTGAGTTATCTGTGTAGCGAAACTCTGCCAACAAGTAAGTTAATTTATTAATTATTCATATTATTTAATATGTTATATTATTAAATGATAAAATTGTTAGGGCCATATGAGATTATTAGCGACTGTTACATAGAACTATTTTAGGGTTTAGGATTGATGGTTTAGTTTAGTTTTGTAGAAAACTGTTAGCTATTAGGGTCCAGGGTTTAGTTGACTTTAGGGATTAGGGTTAAGGGTTAAATGGGTAGGCGTAGTATTTACGTGTTAGGGTTTAGGATTTAGGGTTTAGTTAAGGATTTAGTTGTTAAATTAAAATTATTTTACTAAATTGATTTAGTTCAGTTAAGGGTGTAAGGATTAGGCTTTAGGGTTTAATTTTTTAATTAAAAATATTTGACTAAATTTATGTAGTTCAGTTTAGGGCTTAAAGGTTATCAATTGGTTTTTTTAGGGTTTATGTTTTTAGGGTTTAGGGTTTAGGTTAGTGTTTAGGGTTTTAGGGTTTAAGGTTGTTAAAGTATGTCTACGAAAATCTATTTAATTTTTATTATTTTTTTCTAAACCCAACAATGTCGTTTATTTTGTTTTATGAATTTATTTATTTATGAGTAATGGTAATAACAAATTGTAACACAATCTTTTGAAATTTATCTGTACAGCGAACCTCTGCCGACGATTTTTTTGTTTTTGTTAACTGGAAGAAATGAGTTCAGGTGGTGAGGCGTTTGCTCGTGTTGTGTTATTTTTTAATGGAAGGAAAGTTGAAGGGCGACGAGGTGTTGTTTTTGAAGGGGAGAAAAGGCAGACACGTATCAAGCGAAGCTTAACACTGGTGAATTACATCAGAAGATAAGACAAAAATTAGGTATGCAAGACAACCAACAAATCACTTTGCTTACGGGAAAATTATGGCAACGTGATCAATACATGGGTTTTCAGGTTGTGGACGATGAAGACATAAAATTGCTAATGGAAGAATTTTTCAAGTAGACAATGAAAGATTTTCTAGAGTAATACGTGGATTTTATAGGAGCAGATGATGTTTTACCTATCAGGTCAATTCCTTTAAATTTTGAACGCAATACATCGTCATATGCTACTCCATTTGTAAATGTGTTTGAGGAAGATTCACAAGACCCAACTTGGGTTATGGATGCCGATGAAGAGGATGATGATGATGAAAATATTGCAATGGAATATCGTCTTCTTGAGGAGGATGCTAGTGCGTTGGATAATGATGACCATGCTGGTGTGCATGTGACTGGATTCCAAGCAGACACTGATGTGGGGTCGTCTGAAATTCGTGCTCATCCGGACGTTGGATCTATGCAATCAGAACAACCTGCTGAAGGTATGTTACATGACTTAAATGAATGATGAAGTCGTCTCATATTTGTATATGTGTATGTTATAGTATTTTAGTTTGCATGATATGTTTATTCAACTGATTTTGTATTTGAAGGTGCTGAGGTTGGTCCTTTTTGGGATGAAATTCCTCATTACACATATATTGATTGGAGTCATCCAAGCGAGGAAGAATCTTTTACCGGTTCCGGTTCAGGTTCTGGTTTAGTGCAGGGTCCATGGCAATTAGGGGATGACTTGTTTGTTAAACAGGAATTTGATTCCAAAAAGGACGCACAAATTGTAGTTAAGTGGAACCTCATGAAGGAGCATCAAGAAGCATATGTGGTTGACAGCAAGCCTAACACGTTTAGAATGAGATGTATTGCTCATAACGAGGGTTGCCCCTGGAAGGTTAGGGTAAGTAAACCAGCCTTCAGTGAGAAGTGGGTTGTGTCAATGTGGGGGGGCAAACACAATTGCCTGAATGACCATATTACACAGGGTCACAAACAGCTTGATACTGATGTTATTGCTTCACTTGTTGTAGGTATGTTTTTATTTAATTTTCTCTATATGTCTTTAATATTGGTTCTTTAAGGTTGTAAAATTTAATGTGAATGTTACAATTTCATTGTTAGGAATGATTAAGGAGGAACCGTCTGTGTCGATTGCATTGGTTCAGGAAAGGATTACCCATTCATATGGATTTAAAGTTTCATATCGGAAGACCTGGTATGCGAAGCAGAAAGCAATGGCAATGATTTATGGGGATTGAGAAGAATCTTATGCATTTTTGTCCAGGTGGTGTGGCTACATGCTTCATTTTTCACCAGGTTCTTTTCATGATATTCAAACCAATGATTATTTTGTGGCACATCGACTGGTACGGGGAAAACGTGTGTTTCGTCGCATGTTTTGGACTTTCGAACAGTGTTGCGAGGCATTTAATTTTTGCAAACCCATGATTCAGATTGATGGTACTCATTTGTATGGCAAGTATACAGGGAAATTGTTGATTGCCACAACTCAGGATGACAATAATGAATGTCTGCCACTGGCATTTTCCATTGTTGAGGGGGAGACCTTGGAAGTCTGGGAATACTTCCTTGCTAACATTCGCTTCCACGTAACCCAAAGGCAAAACATATGTCTCATTTCAGATAGGCACCGGAGCATACTATCTGCTGTGGCGAATCATGCTAGTTGGCAACCACCTCATGCTCATCACGTCTTTTGCCTTTGTCATATTGCCAGTAATTTTAATCAAAAGTTCAAGAATCAACGCTTGAAGAAGACCCTGATGAATTTAGGTATGGTTAACAAGTATTTAGAATATATTAAATGGATATATCCATAAGTCGATTAGTGTTAATGGTATGATTGTTTTGCAGGTTATACTCCTAGTATGATTGATTTTGAGGTAGCGTTTGTACGATTTCGTGATAGCAGTCCTGAGGTTGCAGAATGGATTGATAGCATCCCCATGAAAAAGGGGATACGTGCATATGACGTATAAGGGAGGAGATTTGGCCATATGACACAAACTTGTCTGAATCAGTCAACAGGGTGTTGAAGGGAGCAAGAAACATGTCTATCACTGCTCTGGTGAAGCACACATACAGCAGATTGGTTCAATATTTTGTGACCAGGGGTCAGGCGACTATTTCACAAGTTGATACTTCAACACGACATTGCAAAAATGTGGTTGATGCTATGAGGCATAACCAAACCGTTGCTACAGGCCACCATGTACACACATATAATGTTGATGAATCATTATTTGAGGTAGATGAGGGTTGCGAGAGGTCATATTCAGTCAACCTTGAAGAGCGTTTTTGTCAGTGTGGCAAGTTTAAGGCCTTCAAATACCCATGTAGTCACGCCGCAGCTCTTGCTTTACATATTCGTCAGAATCCTTTTCAGTTTGTGGATGATGTCTTCCTCGTAAGCAACTTGGTGAAGGCTTATTCATTGTCATGGCATCCAATTGGTAATGAACGTGGTATTCCACCGAGTGAAGGTTCAGTTATCATACTTGACAGGGAAATGTTGCGTGGAAAGGGTCGTCCAAAGTCCACTAGAATACGCAACGAGATGGACGAAGTCAAAACAAGCCAAAGATGCCTTAAATGCGGAATTTGCAAGCAAGTTGGACATAATCGAAGAGCTTGTCCTGATCGCCGTGGTATTTGATGATTTTTTCATTATGTTTCTTTAAATAGTTGTATGTTCATGTATTTCATTTTAAGGAATTACAAATTTGTTTAAAATATGTTGAGGGTTTCATCATTTGGCAATTTCCATAATAAACATTGTTTAAGAAATGCAAAAATACGAAATGGACAATTAAAATAACAACAACAATTTTAAATAACCAAAAAGAAGATAGCAAAAAGGAAAAAAACACAGCAGAAAAAAAAGAGAGAACAAAAAAAAAACACTAGGCCCATTAGGTCTTGAAAAAAAAGAGTAGCAGATAAAAAGGCACAAGCACAAATAAGGAAAGGGGGGGGAGAGAATTAATTGCAGAGAGAAGGCTGAAGGAGTGAGGCACGGATCCCGAAGAGCAAGGGAGGACCAATCCAACGACCCCATTTGGCAGTGGGACCAGAGGAGGAGGAGAGGGGTCTTTCAGGTAACCTCTATTCTCCTCATTTTTCCCTTCTCTCCCTTCTTTCTTCTCCTTCCCTTTCTTCTCCCTTTTCATTTTTTTTCCCTTTCATCTCTCCACCTCCAGCCACCACGCGTAGCACACCACCTTGACCCCCGCCACCGCCACCACGCACCACCCCATACCACCGTGACTCCTCTACGAACCACCATGCTTGTTCTTTGTTTTCTTTTCTTACCCTTTCTTTTTTTCTTCCGCTTTGGGATTGTTTCCGGCAACCACCACGTCTCCACCGAACCATTTCACCGCCGCCATGTTTCGGCCATGCCGCGGTGGCCATCGCACCACCAGGCGCCCCTATGGTGGTGGCCTTTGGAAGCCACAAAATCTCCTTAACCCTATTTTCGTGTTGTTGGCTGCTGTGCCCAGTAAAGAAGATGCGGGTTGGGCCGGGTCACCCGACCCGATTCCAACCCTAACACAAAAAAAAACTTACTTTTGCTTTTTACCACTTGGGCCTAGCCCATACAGACACAAATCTCGTAATGCTTTTTACACATTTCTTTTCATAACTGCACACCCCTTTATATTACTGTTTACACCTTTCTTTTCATAACTGCACACCCCTCTATATTACTGTTTGCACATTCTTTTCCATAATTGCACACCCCTCAGCAGTTGGGCCTAGCCCACTTTGGAGCAATGCATAGAATGCTATTTTGCATCCCCATATTCATAAATGCACCCATATCTGCTGGGCCTAGCCCATTTTTGTAATTAAATATGCACTGCTGATTGCACCCCTTTTTGTATTGTATGCACCCCTAATCACTAAGTGCACTCCCCACTTCCATTCTATCCCTTTCTATTTCCATTTGATTCATTTGATTGCATATTGCTATGTCAATTATTCACTTATGTTTGCAATTATGCTCTAGTTTTCTTTAGTAAGCGCGTATGTTTTGTGCACTCCATGCTAGGTCTCCGACTTGCTTGGTGGTGTATCAATAACACGTGGATAGATTTTGTGAATATCATGCTGGGTCCCTGACTTGCTTGATTTCATAGAGTTTACCGCAAATTCAAAATCTTTTCTAAAAAAGCTAAAAACACTCAAATAAAGGATTACCCAATCCTCATTTTTCTCAACAAATATTTCATATTATTCGAGATCGCTTCAAGGTCCAATGCCTTAGCGATTCTCTTCGCTTTTTCTTCAAATTTAAGATCGCTTCAAGGTCCAATGCCTTAAGCGATTCTCTCACTTTTTCTTCAAATTCAACGTCGTTTCAAGGTCCAACGCCTTAATGACTTTTTTTTACGCAAATAAAATAAATCTTTCAAAAAAAAACTACGTAAGTCTGATTTCCTCATTGCACTTGGAGATACGTAGGAGCGAGGGCAAACCCTTGTCTACCTATATATATATATATATATATATATATATATATAATCTTTTCTTTTCTAAAATAAAAAATTTGATTTTCTTTTCTAAATAAACAAAAATAAAAGAAACATAAGTCATGTTCTTAAGGGAAGATAAATAATTCAAAAGTCACTTTATTTTTAGCACTCGATTATAGGTTGTCGTCTTCATGATGAACGTGTGGGGTGCTAACACCTTCCCCATATGTAAATGACTCCCAAACTCTTTTTCTCTAAAATCGTAGACCATGCCTTATCTTTTTGGTTTTTCCGACGTTTTCCTTAAATAAACGTTGGTGGCGACTCCTCTCAAGTTTTCCCTTTTTTGGGAATCTTATTTTTTTATCGCCATCCCGTCGTGGCCGGATAGGTTGCGACAACAATAACACCATGATAATGGAAATTCTTCTCCAAATTAAATTTAAACAACACTTACACCACGACCCATTTTGGCAGCCATCTTTGACACATATTGTTTCCTATTCTCCCTAAACCAAACCATGTACTCATGGTTTGGTGACATCAACCCAGTCAGTAAGAGAGGCAGCTCTATGTGTTGGTCCCTGGTCTCCCATCTGCGGATAAAGGGTCTCAGCTTACGGACCCAGTTATCATGTTCTTTACCTCGCAATAAGAGGTCGTGCACACCATGCAGCTTCCTCGGCCTTCGTGGGATTGGCTGATCCCTCCCAAATTGCCACATGCATTTGTCTGGCTGAGAATACTCAACTGTGTGAAAGCATATAACTGGAGTAGTAGCCATTCACAACAGTTGCTTGTGCTCAGATGCACCAAGGAAGTGGTACCCTGCATATGGCTACCAAACCACCTGAACAAAACAAAGAAACACACAATTAGGAAATAACAACGACAAAAAATATCAATTATCCAAGTCAAGTGACCAAAACTTATATAAATAACAAAAAGTATCTCATCCTGAGCAAGGGAATCTAATGTTAGCGAATACCAATGAAGCTCGTGTGCACGGAACTTGCCTAAAGCATTAAACCTAATTTTAAAATAACTGATATTAGACTACTTATAAGACTCGTTAATACATATTTAATAAAATAAAATAAGAACACATACCTATGGCCGTAATGCCACTCCTGGTGAGTAGGCTGAGGAATAGGTGGAGCAATGGGTGGGAATCTGAGCCACGCCCATATCTGGAGAAGCACAAAACACCCACCAATGTCACTTCTATCAGCGTTTGTACACTCGCACATGTGTCTAAACAAATGTGTAAGGACCGCAGAACCCCAGCTATACCTGCCTATGTCTGCCATATCTCCTGCCAGAAAAGGGACATAGCGACAGCCCACAGTGCTTCCGCTGGATCTGTCGCATAGTAGCCATGCTCCAATGATACGCGCAATGTGTGCCTTCGTAAACCGTATGACATTTACCAAATCCCCAGCTACCTCGCCCCAATGCGCATAATGCCTATCAAAGTATGACAGACACAATAATCCTCCTCTTAGCTCACCCTCCTGAGGAGGATGACCAAACACGTCCTCGATGACGGTGGCCCATTCGTCTGACGTGACCCCAATTACAACATTCTTGTCAGTGCCTAAACCTAAGATACCAGCCACGTCTTGCAATGTGATGGTTATCTCTCCCTGCGGCATGTGGAATGTATGTGTCTCTGGTCTCCACCTCTTAACCAGAGCACTGATAAGCGCAACATCGATCTAAGGAAAAGTTAAAAATCATCAATTCATATGTACACTTATAAACAAAAACATTTGTAAGAATCACTTTGTATGTACAATTGTTGAATTCATAATTTTATACCTGAATATGTCGCATGCGTGCGACATGTAGGAATCCAGCCTGTCCTAACATTGCCATAACCATTGCAGGTATATCGTCACAATTTGGACCCCTACTACTTTACCACGTCGCGTCTTTAACACTCAACATTTGTCCTTGTTCCACACAGCCTGTGAAACATGGGTTCTCTGGGTACGCCTCCGCAAAGCCCCTCACTTATACGAGGTAAGCTTTTCATTTTCTTCTTTCAAGTTACAAACTTCAGTTTGTAATTCCACTATTTTTGCAAGATGATTCTCAATATTTTTCTTGAGCTTTTTGTTGGATTTAGCAAGCTTTTCAGCCTCTTTATACATCTCTTGGAAAGCAAAAATAGCTTGATCAAGTTCAGAGGTTACCTCATCTTCTTCTCCTAAGAGATCATCATTCTCTTCATTAACAATTGAGGTGAGACACATGTTGGCTTCCTCTGATTCAGTGGAGGATTCAGAAGTAGTAGAAGCATTGTCCTCCCAGGCAATATAGGCTCTTCTTGGTTTTGCTTCCCTCTTGCCTTTGCTGTCACTTTGTTGCTTCTTCAAGTAGATTGAACATTCTGATTTTATGTGACCAGGTTTGCCACATTCAAAACATGTGAAGTTGTTGTCAATCTTCTTGATGTTGCTAGTGTTGTTGTTGGTATTGCTCTTGTTGTTTCTTATGAATCTTTTGCCCTTATTCTTCTTTAGAAATTTCCTGAACTTTTTCACAATCAAGTTCATGCTTTCTTCATCTTCTTCATCACTTGAGTTTTCTTCTTTTTCCACCTTAGGTGCTGCAGCCTTTAGTGCAATTCCTTTGCCTTTTCTATCTGCATCTTCACCAAAGGTTAGTTGAGATAATTCTAATTCATACTCAAGTAACTTACCAAAGAGAGCAGCCATGGTCATTTGTGAAAGGTCTTTGGATTCCTTGATGGCTGTCACTTTTGGTTGCCATGCTCTAGTGAGACATTTCAAGATTTTGATGTTTAATTCCTCAACATCAAAGGTCTTTCCAAGTCCCAAAAGATGATTCACTATGTGTGTGAATCTTGTTTGAAGTTGAGAGATGCTTTCATTTTGGTTCATCTTGAACATTTCATATTCATGTATCAAGGAGTGCTTTCTTGATCTCCTCACTTCTTCAATCCCTTCATAGGTGATCTCAAGCATCTCCCACATCTCCTTCGCACTTGTACATCTTACTGTCCTGAAAAATTCATCAGAAGAAAGAGCAGAAGTTATCATGTTCTTTGCTTTAAAATCATATTGAGCAATCCTCTTTTCTTCATCATTCATCTTATCCCAATCTTTGGGAATCATGTTATTATCAACAACTTTGATGGGCACCCTAGGTCCCTTTTCAATTGCATTCCATGCTCCTGGATCATTAGATTGAATAAAGATTTTCATTCTATTTTTCCAAAAACTGAAAATCTCCCCTTCAAACAAAGGAGGTCTGTTTAAAGAAGCACCTTCTTTAAAGGTTATTTGTGAAGTATTCATTTTTGAAAAGTGATCTTCAGTAACTTACAAGAACCAGCTCTTGATGCCAGTTGTAAAAGATAGGAACACTTCACACTTAACCAAGAGGGGGGGGTGAATTGGTTAGGCTTGGTAAATTAAAATTCTTTTAACAAAATCAGAGTTTTCTTTAAGGATCTTTATCACTTTGAAACCAAAAATACTTATTCAATCTCAAGCTCAGCCCAAGGTATGCAATTATTCAAAGTTAAATTGATAAGCAAGACAATTCAATCAATATATATATAGAAGATAAGCAAGCACGAATTTAATCACAAGACTCAAGAGATTTATACTGGTTCACTTCAAACATTATGAAGCTACATCCAGTTTTCTTCCATTCAACACTAGAATGGAGTTCCACTATTGCAATTTTCTGTCTTACAAGTAATTACACAAATCTCTCTTTATCAACCCTAGATAAAGTTCAGAAACCTAAAATACTATTAGGTTCTTAGATATCAACCCACTGAGAATCCACTCAGCACACCCCTAGAGAAACCCTTCCTCTAGATTACATGCAAGAACCTTAATTACAATAGAAATTCAATTACAAATAAAAACAGAGTACACCTTCAAAGCTAAGGAAAGATATCACCTGATGATCTAATGAATAATGATGCATATGAATGAGTGATCAGGTTTAAGAATCAACACAAGACTCAGAAAAGCACATTCCTTAAGCTTTGACAAGAACTTCCTTGCTTCAAGACACAATCAATAACCCATATGTATTTTGATGTAAGCAAGAACACCCAGAACCCAGAAAACCCCAAGAAAGTATTTAGAATGCTTTATGTTAGCTCAGAATTCGAAATTGACAAGTTACTAATTAAGCATAGAATGAGTTCTATTTATAACAAACATTCCTAACTGCCAATAATCGATTAAACGCGCCTAATAATCGATTATTTATCATATGTAATCGATTAATATGTTCTATAGGCTTCTGGGTTTTGGCAACGAACCAATTAATCGATTATTCCGTATCGTAATCGATTATCACAGTGAGCTTTAGAAAAACTTGAAGTTCAGAATGCAACTGAAAAGCACTGTGTAATCGATTACGGTTTTGTGTAATCGATTATGGCAGAGAGCTTCATAAATCAGGAGTCAGCCAAATGAACTATGTAATCGATTACTGATTTTGGTAATCGATTATTGTATAACAAATAGTGAAGCAGTAGTGTATAATGTAATCGATTACAAGTATTGGTAATCGATTAAGGCAGTGAGCTATGGTTTTCTATTTGGCCTTTGTAATCGATTACAACTTATTGGTAATCGATTAAAATGTTTCTCAATGCTATTTTATAAGTAAGCTAAGGTCAAATAATCGATTAATCCGATATGTAATCGATTACATTGTTCTTGATAAGTTTTCCAGAAATAGCTAAGAACAAAGTAGTCGATTATTATGCATAAGTAATCGATTAAATAGTGTAAAACAGTATTTTTCCAAAAACCTTAGTTTCAATTTAAACACTGAATCAAAATATCAAAGCCTTGTTAGTTCTATGACTCTATTTGAAACACTAAATGCATGATATGAATGCTATGCACTTGGATTACCAGAGATGCTTCTTCCTTTACAATTAATTACAATTTATTCTCCAAGTCTTCAAGGCATGTTGAAAGCTCAAAACCAAGCTTGATCTCTTGTCCATTCTTCAAATGCTTTCTTTGAAACCAACACTCATAACATGCTCAAAAAGGTCACAACCTTAGAAACTCTTAGCAAGAGTAGATGAAAAGGAAGATGACATTGTATTGCTTCCTCACAACCCTATCATTCTTCTTGAAGGTTCTTTTAATTATAATAGAAGATATTTTCTTAATGAGTTGTATTTGAATTATTTCTAAGAATAATTAGGCTTGCTTGATATAGAATTTAAATAAGTGGAATGGAATTAGTCCCATAATGGTGCTCGTTGGTGTAGTGGCAATGCTTATATAATTATGCACGTGCATGTATCTTCGACTATACCATGAAATTTCATAAACTTAAATTCCAGCTCTTTGTATCATACTTAAATGTAGTCAATCTTTACTATGGATTGTGACCATGAAAAAGTTATGTTAAATTTAGTTTAGTTTCACGATATAAATTCAATTCATGTCAAAATAGATGCAACAGAATAGAGGGCGGAAGAAACTTTTGCAATATAGTAATGACTTAAAATAGATGCAACAAAATTAGGAGTTATCAATCTTTCATGCTTGATAAGCTCTTATTTCAAACTCTTAAGATTCTGGAATTTGGCATAGATTAGAACCTGAATGAGGGAAAAAAAGTATATATTTCTTCATGTTAATAGAAATTATTGTGATTTTGAAGATGTAGATGATGGAGTTTTGCCCCACTTGTGGTAACATGCTACAATATGAATTCCCTTATATGGGTCTGCTGGCCCATATGTTTGCCTCATCAAGAATAAGGCAGGAATTAACTTTGGCCATTTCATGCTTCTTAATACGTTTTTCAATAAGATTCTCTAAACAAATAAGATGTCTGATGCTTTGAGGAAAAATATGCTTGTGCCTATTTACAAAAACAAGGGAGATATCTAGAATTGTTCTAACTATAGAGGCATCAAGCTCATGAAACATACTATCAAGTTGTGGGAAAAAGTTATTGAACATCACTTAAGGAGGGATACCAAGATTTACGTAAATCAATTTGGATTTATGCCAGGAAGCTGCACGATGGAAGCTATTTTTTATGGGATAATTAATGGAAAGGTATCAGGAAAAGAAGAAAGACTTACATATGGTGTTCATAGATCTTGAGAAAGCATACGATAGAGTCCCAAGAAAAGTCTTATGGTGGACTCTTGAGAAGAAAAAAATATCATTAAAGTATGTCAATGCAATCCAGGATATGTATGATGGGACTACCAATAGTGTGAAAGCTTGTAATGAACATCAATGTATTTTCCTACCACGGTAGGTGTTCACCAAGGTTCGGCTCTTAGTCTTTATGTCTTTTCCGTAGTGATGGATGAATTAACGAAAGATATTCAAGAGGAAGTGTTGTGGTGTATGCTTTTTGCATATGATATTGTGCTTATTAATGAGACCAAAGGTGGTGTTTATATGAAACTTGAAATGTGGAGAAACACTTTGGAGTCTAAAGGATTCACAATAAGCCAAAGCAAGACGAAGTATAGGGATAACATGGAATGTGGGCTGCGGTTCTAGGATGCTGTTTTGGGAGGATGATTGGAAGAATGATGGGATGACTTTGAAGGAGAAGTACCCAAGATTGTATCAGATTTCTCATCAACAATAACACTATATTCAACAAATGGGTACACAAACACAATCAGGGTGGGAATGGCAGCTTCGATGGCAAAGATATTTTATGGAGGGGGAGGTAGAATCAACTGTTAAAATTTTGGAAGATATACAGGAATCGATGTCACACATACAGCAACAAGAGACTTGGAGGTGGGAGGCTGATTTGAGTGGAAGATATACAGTGGGGAGTTCTTATATATTCATCAACATGGATATGACAATTCTGACTCAAGAGGATGTGTTCAATGACCTCTGGAAAATAAAAATACCCATTAAAGCAGGATGCTTCGCTCGGAGACTGATTAGGGATAGATTGCCCACCAAGGTGAACTTGAGTAGAAGAAATTTGGAGCTCAATGATACCTTTTGTCCTTTCTGCAGGAACAATGATGAGGATGCGGCCCACTTATTCTTCAGCTGTGATAGAATTAGGCCGCTTTGGTGGGAATCATTGTCGTGGATAAATATAGTAAGTGTTTCTTCCGTAACTCCGAAAGAACACTTCAGTCAACACTCCTTCTACTGCTACAACAGGACCAGTTTGATGAGATGTCAGATTTGGTGTTTTGCTTTGACTTGGACTATTTGGTGCCGTAGAAACCGAATCATTTTTCGAAATGAGAGCTTTAATTGTCATAAACTTATAGATGATGTGCTTTTTCTATGCTGGATGTGGCTCAAAAATTTGGAGAAAGGATTTGACTTTCCTTTTCATTTTTGGTCTACTAATTTGGGGGAGGCTTTTGTAATCAGGGGAGGGCCTAGCATATAGTTGGTCTTTTCTTCCTATGTTGGGGGGTTCCTACTATACAGCCAGACTTTGGCATCCTAATTCATGCTTTATCCATGTATTAGGCTGCCATAGGTCTGCACTTTGTCACTTAGTTTGTAATTGTACTGGTACTTCTTGTACTATGTTTTCTTATATCTATATATATTATCTTTGCTGATAAATAAAAAAAGACGGAGTATATGAAGTGTCAGTTTTCGCAGGTAAGAGGTGATGATCAAGACACTGTGCATCTACTTGGTCAAGAGGTACCCAAGAAAGATATTTTTAGATACTTGAGATCAATTTTGCAAAAAGGTGGTGAAATTCATGGGGATGTAAATCATGGAATTAGTGTAGGGTAGTTGAAATGGCGGAGTGCATCTGGGTTTTTGTGGGACCGTAAAATTCCCCTTAAGCTAAAAGGAAAATTCTATAGAATAGCTGTAAGATTGACAATGTTATACAGAGTTGAATGTTGGCCAACATATAGGCAACATGAACATAAAATATGAGTAACAGAAATTAGGATGTTAAGGTGGATGTGTGCTTATACGAAGATGGATAAGATAAGAAATGAAGATATTGGATGAAAGGTAGCAGTAGTCCGGTGAGTGAAAAGATGCGAGAACATAGATTGTGGTAGTTTAGGCACGTAATGAGACGACCCCTGGATTCTCCCGTAAGAAAAAGAGTTTGTTATCAAGAGCTCGATACAAAGAGAGGTAGAGGTAGACCAAAATTTACCTAGGGAAAGGTAGTTAAACAAGACCCAATGGAGTGAAATATAGATTGGCGGACGGTGTGTCTTAGAACGAAGTGGAGAAAAGCTATAAGCTTGGTGGAGGACTAGACCCATTATTATCTCTATGTTCCAGTCAGTCCCTTTTTTAGTTATTTTCCTCTTCATTTCCCCCTCCTCCTTTCACCCTTCTTTTCTTTTAGCTTATTTTTCCTTTTTTTTTCTTATTTCCCTTTTTCTTTCCCTAACCCTTTCTTTTTTTTTCCTCGTATCTATCATTGGATTCATCTACCACCGACTCCAATTAACTTGGGTTAAAGGTGTTGTTGATGTTGATGTTGTTCATGTTTGTTTTATTTTCACTTCACTGATTGAGATCTAAAGAAAGTAAAGGTTGGTGAATAAAGAGATAGAACCTATATTCTCTGAGGATGATATGACAAATGCAACATCAACTGAAGGTACATTTCTTTTCTTTCTTATTTAGATAGATATTATCTTTGAAAATATTAAAGCTTGACATGTCTCATAAATGTATTCAGAACTCACGATATATTAAGCACTGAGATGAATAATTAACCATCTTTGAATGTTACTGTATTTAGAGCCCAAATACACAAATTTTGGTAAATTACTAATGTCCTATGATTATATAATACTAAGATGCATATAAACAAAGGCATAACTTAGAGCAGGAACATAAGTGTTTCAGTATGAACTCAACTTTTCATAGTAGATATAGTCTTTCACACATACTATTGTAGAAGGGGACAGGGATAAAGCTAGGTTGTAGCATATCTTTTCATTTCAAAGCATAACTGCTCTGGTGCTCATGTTGGGCCCTGGCATCCCATATGATTGTTCTCATTTCTGGTCACATGGTTCTTGCTACTGGGTTTAGAACCTTACTTCTCGTCACTCCTGGGTCTTGCTCAGACATGTTATGTTCAATAACTCCTGATTCTTGATTTTATTGTCTTATATGTTTTGTGTGAATTTGTTTGACATTTCCCCTCTTTAATCTATTCTATTGTCTTCCAATTTTAAAATTATTTTAAAATATTAACTGCATTAGATTTTACAAAACCAATATGCCCATACCATTTTTATGTAACTTTTAACTCTATTTGTGCATGCTTAAATGGTAGAAAACTGGTTCTAAAATCAAAATACTATCCACATCTTTTTCCTAGATCATTTCACCTAACAAAGCATCTATGAAGAATAAAATATATTATAGTGATAACCATATATAAAAGTTACTCTATCAACTTATGCAACAAGCTTGAAAGTAAATAACCATATTTCATTTTAGATTAAATTTAGTTTATTTGCAGGCTACTATTGTTGGAACTGGAAATGAATTGGGAAAACTTGTGGATATTAACAATGCTGAAGATCACATCTTTGGACTTGTTTTGATGAGTGACTAGAGTGGTAGTTTAGAATTCAATCTCTCTTTCTCTTTCACTCTCTCTCTTGTTACGTTATGGTGCTCAACAAGTGATGCTTTATTTGAATTATATATGGCAGCTCGAGATATTCAAGCATGGGAATATATTCCTCTTGTTCCATTTCTTGGAAAGTTTTGGTAAAATGATATTCTTGGAAACTTTTATAAAACTATTACCTCTCAATTAGACTGCTGAGATTGTTTTAAAATGATGTGTCATACTTGTTTTGTTTATAGCTGAGGCATGGTAGTCACTTTTTTTTCTTGATCATCACTTGAAACTTTTATATTTATGAAAACAGTTCCTGATCTTTCTAATTTGTTAGTTGTAAAACTTGAAATATTATGATAAGATCTAAATTTCTTGCTTCGCAGGGAAATGGTTACTCTTTTGGGTACCTGAACAATCAAGATTGTACCCGCAACTCCCTGAGGCTAGTATCAGTCCATAGTTGAATTGAACATAGTTTCTCAAGTATAACAAAATTGTGTAGGACTTTAGATGATTTAGTTAGAATGTGATTTGGCACCAAACTACATATATTTTGGTGTAATGAAATTTGATGTGAAGATATCCAGTGAAGATATTTAATCATTGGAGGAAATATTGTATTTGGATTGGTGTAATGAAACTACACATATATGTATTTGATTCTAATATATTTTTTGTCACTCTAATTTTCCTCTATTATGAATTTGGCTCCTATACTTTTAAAGTTTGGTTTTTAGCGTTATAACTTTATTTATTTTAAACAATTATATACTATTGGATTGAAATTATACATGTTTAAAACATGGTATAACTTGACTTCAGGTATTCTGTAAAACAAAATAATTAAGGATTTGAAGATGGATTTTATCAATATAGAAATTGAGATTCTAACACGGTTTAAATAGATATTAGAGTATTCAAAACACTTATTATGTATTAATATATATATATATATATATATATATATTATTTTTCATTTAATAATTTGATTTTAGTGTGATCACTTTTCTTTTTTCTTCCATTTAGGCTTGACAATTGAACCAAGGGGGTATAATAGGTGTATGGGTATTGTAAATCCAATAATATAGTGTTCAATTTCTACTGGTAAAAAAAAGAACATAACATTGAAGGCTGTGTCATTATAAAATATTGATGACTATTTATTAATTAGTTATGTGTGATTCATTAGAAAAGATCCATCACAATATAATTATTGTGTTAAGTTCATAGTAAAGAAAAGTAGAGAGAAGTGAAAGTTTTAAAATTTTAATTAAAGAGATAAAAAAATAATTTTTTTTATAAAGAAATCATTATTTTATTTTATTTTAATATTTTTTCTTCAATTAAATAGCATTGTTATTCGTGTTTTTTCTATCACCCAAAGATATCATTCGTGTCTATTGGAAAGTTAAATAAATAAACAATTTTAAACATACAAAGTGTTGTGATGTTCAAAGTTTAATTAAATTTGTTGGATAGTAAAAAAAATAATTAAATATAATTGTTATCCAATTAAAGACTGACATGTGTATAATAAAAATGTTTACTTTAATAAAAAATTTAAATTGTACTTACAATAGTTTTTAATTGACTTGCAGTATGTAAAAACAAAATTCAAATTAAATCACAAATGGAATAATTATATGAAAATGTTTTTTTAAAAAATACGGATTGATTTCTTGGAGGTGTAATCGCACTAACCTTTTTTTTTTTTTATCTTTGATTCTTGCTTCATGTTGCTTGTAACATTTTTTTCTTCAAAATTTTCATTTCATGTCAATCCAATTGTGAACATTCAAACCAATATGTAATTTTTTAACTTTTCTCATCCTTGCTTCTTGTTTATTACATACATTCTTAAAGAATGAAAAATGTGATAACATAGGTGCGTGAGAAAAGATGGGAATGAAATTTTAAGATTATTAAACAATGAAATGGGGCCATTCTACAAAATTTCCAGTCCTAAACTACACACGTGAATGTATTAAAGGCCAAAGTGTGTACCCATGGGGGCTTAAGACACTTCTTTTCAACTTTGTTTCTTCAACAGAGATCAAAATTGAATTCATCCTTTTGGAGGAACATGCAACGACGGCATAGACAAATTTGAAATTCCTATTGATCCTACAGACTAATTTATCAAAACATAACAATCAGGCATAAACATAGAATAATTACTCCAAATTCAAAAAAGACAATAAAATAGGGAAGGCAAGAACGTGGGTGAAAAGCTACCAAACCAAACCAAATCCAAAACATAATCATTTCACTTGCCAATCAAAACACGTGTTGTTTCATTCCAAGATGGTTGATTGAAGGTGGTAATTGAACGAAAGTCATTGATTTTTCCACTTGATTAAATCCAATCAATCTAGTAATTTTATATGAACAAAATAAAAACATAGCCTACACACAAAATTAATATGTGGTTACTTACTTGTCATTTGTGTGGTTTAAAATTTTAGGGACAACATAGAGATGTAAATAAGTACGAGTTCCATTTCGTCTATCGACAATTGATTAATAACAAAATGAAAAAGAAAGGTTGTGTGTAAGTCCAGAATGGTAAGAAACAGAGAAAATGGGACTAGCACCAGAAGGAAAAATTGTGAGAGTTTAGTTCCATTTGTAGTTCCTAAGCCTTCTTGTTTCGATGGAGGCGACAACATCACAACATAATCAATCAGAAAGGGGTTGAGAATGGGATCCTTTTAGTCTCAGCATATAACATGGTTCGTTGTATTGGTTGTGTGCAGGGGCGGACCCACACTTACGCAAGTGTCCGCACGTGCGGACATAAAACTGATACAAGTTTAGTTTTATTTTTTTTAATAATATTTACAAAATTGCTTCTCTTCTCTCTCGTTCAACTTCTTCATCACTGCCTCTCCTCCTCTGCCGTCGTCGGCCACGGGCCACCAGAGCCTCCTCTGCCACCCTCATCCGCTGTCGCACCGTCTTCATCAGCAACAACTTTGCCTTGCCGCGCCATCGTCATCAGTTTGCTCCCTTGGGACCTCGTCGCGACCACATTGGCAACGGCTTCCCCTCGTCGACTAGTCCACACCGTCGTCGCAACCGCCGACCTCTCCTGTCTCCGACGACCACCTCGGCACCTTCAAGGCCATGTACAAACGATTTTTATTTATTTTCCATTATAATTTTTTTGCTTTTTTTGTGTTATTTTTTGGGGTTTTGCCGTTTTGGTGCAATGAGGGGAAAAATAATGGATTTTTGGAAAAGGGTATGATTAGAGTGATTGAAACTTGTGAGTGAGCACGTGGTGTTTGTGAAAAGTGCTCTGAGAACTGAAAATGGGCAATGCAATATACCTGCAATGCATATTGACATACCAAATAAAAAAATGTCTATACTACTCCCTTACTTGCTGTCACACATACAGAGTTACATTTAAATTTAGGATCATAATAAGATTTTAGACATAATTTGCCTTGCACATTGATTTGATTTTGTGACTCTTGTGCAATGTATTCCAGAGAATGATTTCTACCATGGGAAAAACTTTTATTGGCAACGAGATGTTTGATGGGAAGATGGTAGGGTCCTTTAAATGTTAGTTTGCTTTGTTCATTCCTTGACATGTAACACATAAATTTTCTTCCTTTCCTTTTAATATTCTATCTTTAAAGTGCACCTGTTTTTTAATCTTAGGTGAATGTGGTTGACAGACTGAAGTTGTATGAAGATTTTTGTATAGTACTAAAGTTTCAAAACTTGTTTCATTGGTCAATGATCTGAGGGTTGCTGGAAAAAGAGGACACTTTCAAGGTACTAGTACTGTGTGTCTTATCTCAGTATGTTGGAAGGATATATCACTGCTTCTTTTTATAAATTCCTTTGATCAATATGCAATAGTTAGTGTCTTTGCCCATAAGCTCAAAGTTGGTGGTTTCAGTTAGAAATGACATTATACTGTTAGATATTTTTCTCTTTCATTATAGTAGTTGAATAGTTATCAACAAAGAATTATTTGGAATTACCATGATGCTAACTAACAACTGTAAATTGGTAACATGACTTGTGCCAAGTCAAATACTTATTGTAATATACATTTTTAGACTATTGTGATTGTTGTGAACATATGTATTTCCATTTGCTTAATCAATATGCATAATTCTTGTTGTCATATGATTGATCAAACTATTATCTGTATTTTGTTACAAAAGCAACTACATTTTGAGCGGGTTCATAACTTTGTACATAAAGCGTTGATTTAAATTTTCTTTACAACACTGGTATCCACTCATTTATCCCATATTTACTTAGGAATCTATTTGGACATATGTAATTGATCACTTTAATTTACACAATATATATTAAATAACATAATACAATTATTAATACAATATGTAGCACATCATAACATTAGGAAATTTAGTTTCCTAACAATCTCCCACTTGGGCTACATATTGACCTGAGATAATTATATCATATATCCTTAGTACGCAAATGTATGCTATTTATCCTTAGATTCCTCCTTAGATACAATCTGGTCCATCTCGTATATCAATATGAGATCGTGGTGGCTTTTGTCACTGTTAGGCGTAACTAAATCTTCCATGATCATTAAATCAATATATTCAATGACATAGATCAAGTATGGATGAGTGGCATGAAAATTACATGCAATGTGATCTCTACCATGCTTATTTTCAATTGCTCATTCTTTAGTCCTTATGATATCAATCCTTAATTTTCTCCACACACAAAGCAGAAACACAAGTACAAAATATATACATTCAGAGGGAAAACAGTATCAAAATATTTATTTTGCAAAAAATAAACATATAATTGTGTTTACATAGACCACCAACATAAAGAACTCCCACTAAACCATAGTGTCATCAAACAAAACAATATCAATATAAGTAGTTTGTTCGTGAAAGACCTTAGGCACTAAGTCTTTAGTAAGTGGATTCATATGCATGAAGTTTGTCCCTATGTGTGATATGGAAATCTAACCACTCTGAACTCTTTCTTTAACAGCCAGAAAATTTATATCTATGTGTTTCAATTTTGAAGAGCTTCTGTTATTGTAAGAGTACAACACTACTGACTTATTGTCACAATAAATCTTTAGCGGCCTTTCAACACCACTTACTATACGCAGCCCTGTGACAAAATTTCGCAGCAATACCGTATGGTTGGATGCCTCAAAACAAGCTACAAATTCAACAGCCATAGTAGAGGAAGCTACGAGTGTCTGCTTAACACTCTTCCAAGAAATACCTCCTCCAGCCAACATATAGGCATAACCTGACGTGGATCTTTTACTATCTTGGCATCTAGCAAAATCAGAGTTAGTATACTCAATGATCTCTAATTCATTTGACCTCCGATATGTGAGCTTGTAATCCTTTGTTTTCTTTAAATAACACATAACACTTTTATCTTTTTTCCAATGATCCATCCCTGGGTTACTCAAGTATCTGCCAAATACTCCCACTACAAATGCTATGTCAGGACGAGTGCAAACTTGAGCATACATTAGACTTCTTACAGTTGATGTATAGAGAATCTTTTCATTTCCATTGTCTCAAGTTTATTTTTTGGGCATTGTTCGAGATTAAACTTATCTCTTTTAGATATGGGTGTATCTTTTGATGCACAATCTTGCATGCAAAATCTTTCCAAAATCTTTTCAATATAGCTCTATTGTGACAACCTAAGGATACCCCGAGAACGATCTCAGAGTATCTGTCTTCCTAATATAAGAAAGGCATCACCAAGATCTTTCATCTCAAAATTCTTAGTTAGAAATTTCTTAGTTTCATGCAATAAGCCTGTATCGCTACTGACAAGTAACATATCATCGACATATAAAATCAGGAAGATAAATTTACTCCCACTAAATTTATGATATACACAATCTTCCACCACATTCACCTCGAAACCATAAAAGATTATAACTTGATGAAACTTGTGATATCATTGACGAGAAACTTGTTTGAAACCATAGATGAATTTCTTTAACTTACAAACCATAGACTTTGAATCTCCAAAAACAAAGTTTTCTGTCTGGGTCATATAAATTGTCTCATCAATATTTCCATTGAGAAACATTGTCTTAACATCCATTGCCATAATTGTCATAAAAGAGTCTTTCGAAGAAATCGGAGAGAAAGTCTCTTTATAGTCTATGCATTCCTTTTAAGTGAATCCCTTAGCAACGAGACAAGCCTTATATCTTTCAATATTACCTTTTAAATCCTTTTTGGTCTTAAATATCTATTTACAACCAATAGGTTTCACACTTTCAGGTAACTCGACAAGATCCCAAACATCATTGTTTTCATGTATTTCATCTCATCCTTTATGGAATCGATCCAATTATGAGCATTATAACTTTCTAAGACTTGTTGAAATTTAATTAGGTCATCTTCCTTTAAGCCTAAAATATTATCATGCTATTGGAGAAAAAAAATATAATCATCTGAAATTGCAATTCTCCTATCTCTAGTGGATCTTCTTAATGACACTTCTTGAGGTTGTTGACTTTGTTCCATAGGTACTATTGGGGAAATTTCATTGTTGTCTTGTTTTGGAATGAGTTAGGAATAAAAGCCTGATCATTAATTGTTTGTACTAGAGTTACATCTTGAATGATGACAATGTTAGGAAAAGAAATAAAATTCACTTCCTCAAATACAACATTTATTACTTTATTTTCCCTTTCAAAGTCATCATCCTCAAGGAATCTCACATTTCCCGTCTCAAAGAAGGATCTCGTAGTGGGATTGTAAAAATTGAAGCCTCGAGAGCGTTCAACATATCCAACAAAATAACAGATAATAGTTCTTGAGTCCAACTTTCTTTCATTAAGCTGGTAAGGCCTTGCTTCAGTTGGACAACCCCACATATATAAATGTCTTATGCTAGGTTTCTTTCCTGTCCATATCTCATAGGGGGTTTGGTCACTGCCTTAGTTGGAATCCTATTAAGGATATAAACTACAATCTTAAATGCTTCTCCCCAAATTGACTCAGGTAAAGAAGAATGACTAATCATGCTTCTCACCATATCCTTAAGAGTCCTATTCCTTCTATCCACAACACCATTCATGCTAGGTTTGCTTGGCATTGTATATTGTGGAACAATTCCACATTACTTTAGGAAGTTAGCTAAGGGTCCTGGATGTTGTTCTCTTGATCCATCAGATCTATCATAATACTCACCACCACGGTCAGATCTAATAGCTTTAATTTTCTTGCCTAGCTGAAACTCAACTTCGGATTTATATTGTTTGAACATATCTAGAGATTGTGACTCCTCAAGAATCAAGTATAGGTAACCATATCTTGAATATTTGTTTATGAACTTAATAAAATATTGTTGACCATTCCAAGATGCAGTAGGGAATGACCAATAAATATTCGTATGAATTAGTTCTAAGACGTTAGTGGCTCTAATGGAACCTAATTTCTTTGTGTTTGTTTGTTTCCCCTTAATACATTCAATACAAACTTGAAAATAATTCATATCAAGGGATCCAAGAATTCCATCATCCACAAGCCTCTTAGTTCTCAATTTAGAAATATGACCTAGGCCCTTGTGCCAAAGAGTACTAGAATTCTCATTTAATTTTTGCTTTGTACCTTGCGCACTAGAGTGTCAAATTTTGTTATCAAAAGTAATAGTATCAAGCATATAAAGATTATCAATTAAAGAACCAGTACCAATAACATTTGAATTTAGAGAAAGACTAACTTTATTATTTCTAAAGGAACCACAATAACCATATTAGTCCAAACTAGAAATAGAAATCAAATTCCATCTAAATGACAGTGCAACATAAGTCTCAATCAAATCCAAATTAACATTAGTCTTTAATAATAATATGAATTTCTCAATAGCTTCTACTGAAACTTTTTTTCCGTCGCCCACATAGATGTATCTTTCAACCATTATTTTCACACCATGCAACATACTTGGATACTGTTTCTTCATGTGTCCACTCTTCTTGCAAAAATAACAGATAAATTCCTTATCCTACTTCTTTTGCTTCTTCAGCGTGGGTGATTCATCTATAGTGTCCTTAGCTCTTTTCTTTTTCTTATTATGAGAGGTTGATGTCAAGTGAGAATTATCAGTATTTTCTCACTGAAGCCTTTCTTCTTCTTGCACACAGTGAACAATGAGTTTATTAAGAGTCCATGTATCCTTTTGTGTATTGTAACTCACTACAAATTGACCGTATTGTGCAGGAAGATAAATGAGAACCAAGTGCACAAGCAAATCATCAGATAACTCTAACTTTAGTGCCTTGAGTTTTTCAGCAGTATTAGACATCTCAACTATATACTCCCTTATGTTCCCCTTTCCTTTATACTTCATGGTCATGAGTTTTTCTAATATGTTACTTATTTCCGCCTTTTCATTTTTAGCAGAATATTACTCAATATCTTTAAGGAACTTCCTAGCATCAGTGTTTTCAGTAATAGAGCATCGAAACACCTCTAGAATGAAGCGTTTCATGATCATCAAACTCATGTGGTTAGAATGCTCACACTTCTCTATGTAATCCAAATTTGGATTTTCTGGAGTGGAAGTGGGTTTCTCCATCCTTAGCGCAAGGTCTAGATCCATGCAAATAATAACAATTTCGACATTCTCTTTCCATAATTTAAAGTTCATCTTGTTTTACATAGGAATCATGTTCATTTGAACAACATAATTAACAGTAGTAACAGAAACTGTATAGAGAACAAATAAGATAACATATCTAACATCCACATCATACCAAATGCATAATTAAAATAAAATGCATATACATGACATTAACAAACAATCTAAACCAACATTGGCCCATTTACAAGACACCTAGCACATCATTAACATTTGATATTTGGACCAAAAATATCAATTTGTAAGTGGTATTCTCAACGTAGTAATCAAACATTGACAGTAAATTCTGTCAAGCTATAGTCTTCCTTTGGGCCAACTACTGCTTACATTAAAATATTTATAATCGTCACATATTTATCACCACATGTATATATATTATTTTGCCAAATAATAATCTTCCTTTGGACTGATGCTTACTCACATAAATAACAAATATACTAATCTTTATACTTCACAATAAGTTATCATCCGCAACAGAGGTTACTTTGGCAACAATATTGTTTCAACCAATTTATTATGAAATACAAAACAATTAAAATAAATAATAATTAAATAAAACAAACATAAACAAATGTTTATTTTATTTAATTAAATGTCTAAGTTCTTTAATTTTATTAATTGCTCTTAATTTTTTGAATATGATTATAATAAAATTATCCAAATTTTATCATAATGGATTGAATGTCATTCCTGATAACAAATTATTATTTAATTGTTGCAAAAATATCTTTAAATTTAAATAAAAAAATTCCAACAAATTGTTTTGTAAGAAAGCTCAAGTTCAGATATAGTTTAATCATTACAAAATATATATAGTTTTAAACTACATAAAATATAAACTATAAAAGAATAATAAAATAGTATCACATATATAATATTATGTTACATATAATATCACTAAAAAATATTATGTACAAAATCACTAAAAAAGGACAGTTACATACAATATTCCATTAACAATCAGATTTTTTCACATCAAACTAATTGTAGATTTGATTCGTATATAACTAAGAAAATTGATGCACAATAAAGCATCAAACTTAAATAATAAAATTGCATCACTATGCAATCAAAGAAAATAAAAGAAAAAGTTCCAGCAAATTGTTTTGATGCAAAACCCACAACACCTTTTCAAATTAAAGTTTTTTAAATTGTATATAACAATAACTCACAAGATCACGTCCACCTCAAATCATAGTGTTCAATATACATAAAAGACAAACCTTTTCCAGCACCTATATCCATTGCAAATCACCATTCATGATACATATGCATATAATGTGAACGGAAAAAAACAAACAAACAAAGATTTTGTGAAACCATATTGAAATTGATATAGGCAAGAAACGATGCAAGTCTTATTAAGAAAAGTAAATCCAATAATTTCTTGATAATTCAATATGATATGGCTCTGATACCAATTGAAGGAAAATTAATTCCTAAATCCTTATGGTGAAAATCATCACCCAATAAAATCCCAAAATCATCATATTGGACCGTTAAGAAATCTTAAACAAATAAAACATACATGTTTCCATTGCAGCAGTGATTTATCTTTATACTTCTAGCCTTTTAGCCTTTCCTTATGAGTTTTAGTCGGTCTCAGCCAAATCACTCCAGATAGGGCATTTTCTCCAGATGAGAAAGAAAGAAAAGTGAAACTTGATTTTACCTATTGTGGACCACAACCCTATATATGTGTTTTTCTTTATTGTTGGGTCAGTAAACTCTCATTATACCTAATTGGCCCAACACTGGTATCTATCCATTTATCCCATATTTAATTAGGAACATATTTTGACATTTTTAATTGATCTCTTTAATTTACCCAATATATATTAAATAGCATAATACAATTATTAATACAATATGTAGCACATAATAACATTAGGAAATTTAATTTCCTAACATGGAGAAGTTGGGTTGGGTGCCTACATTTAAGGGAAGAAAAATAACTGAGTTGTATGGTTGAAAGAGAGTGGACAATTGTGCCGGTTACTCCATTTGTAGATAGAAAAATCGTGAACCACGGATAAAGTGTGCAATTAGGGTCTTATCAATTTACTTTTCATGCACAACAATCACTTAACTTTTTTGTATAGAATTTTGTTTCCAAACTTATCCTTTTAACTAATATACATATTATTTTAACACTTAAACAATAAGAGGACAAAAAAGTCCAAGTAAATGTTCACACTAAAAGGGTATATCCACTTTATATATTGTGATAGGTGATAATAATAGATAAAATGTTAGTTTTTCATTGTAAATTGTTTATCCTTCGTAAATAGATTAAAAATGTTAAGTGTTTTCTAATAAATAAAACCAAAAAAGTTCTTACTTTGATATTATTATTAGATTTATTCAATTTTTTAGGGAGATTTATTTGATCTAGATACTACCTGCAAATGATTATATTATAGCCTGAGACATGCATTGTGTACCATTTAAAAGGTCACATAAATTTAGGGCATTGGAAAAATTAACAAATCAATAGAAGTTTTATGCATTAATAGTTGAACACCATATCAAGCTAAATTATTTTGATGGCAAAAATTTAAATAATACTTTTTTAAAAAAATTACAAAAATGGGTCTGTTTTGAAACTATTTTAAAAAATAGAACTGTCAAATATGCCCAAATTGGGTGTGACTGAACACGCCTAATTTAGGCATGTTACCCCTTGTAACACGCCTAAATTAGGCGTATTCATTCACGCCCAATTTGGGCGTGTTTCAGCCCTATATATGCCAAAAAATTTTACTTTTTACCATATGTTACTATTTCACCTTCTCTCTAAAACTTTTTTAACTTTTTTTTAGAGTTTGTGAGTGAAATATTTCTACAGTGAAGCTCTGTCAACAAGTAAGTGAATTTAATAATTTTGCATATTATTTAATATGTTATATTATTGAATTAGAAAATTGTTAGGGCCATATGAAATTGTTAGCGATGTAGGTAATTTTTAGCGGCGTAGATGTTACCTTCGTAGAAAATTGTTAGGGATTGTTACATAATTCTTAGTAGGGTTGTTAAAAAAATTATTTGAAAATGAGACTTAAAAATTTAATATAAAATTTCATTTATTTCCCTTATCATGAGTTGAGGTACCCATACTTATATGAAAATTTAGTGTAGAACTAGTTTTTGAACCACTGCACTGAACTAGTTTAGTTCGTAAACTAGTTTAGTTCGTAAACTAGTTTAGTTCCTAAACTAGTTTAATTAGCAAAACCAATTTTTGTAGTTCAACAAAAAACCATGTTCCTTGAACTTATGATAGTTTAGTTTAGTTTTTAATTTAGATTTATTTTACTAAAGTTATTTAGTTTAGTTTAGTTAGAACTATTTTATTAAAGTTATAGTTTAGTTTAGTTTAATTTGTGATTAATAATAAGTAGTTTAGTTTTTTGAACTTTTTTTATAGTTCAATTTAGTTAAGTTTTTGTTTTTCTCCCAAACTAAACTATGAACAACCCTAGTTCTTGGCGACCGACACAATTGTTAGTGACGTACATTAGGTTATATTTAGTAAGTTAGGATAATTATTTTTAATGTAATTTAATTCGAAGGTATTAAATTTTTAATTTAAATTTTCAGTTATTCATATTAAGATAGTCATTAGATGGCTGATTCATTATCGACTGATTCTTCGCGCTCTGGATCCAATCATGAGGGTGAGCCCAAGGATCCGACAACCCATGTTATCCCTACCTCGTATAAATGGGGCATTTTGTGGAGACGTACCCAGCGCACCCACGTTTCACAGGCTGTGTGGAACGAGGACACAACGTGGTAAAGTCACGGGGGGGCCAGATCATGACAATATACTTGACATCATTACTGATATGTTAGGATAGGCTGGTTTTCTACATGTCGCATGCATGCGACATATTTAGGTATGTAATTATGAATTCAATAAATTAAATTGTGGGTGTTTTTTTGAACTACAAAAATGTTTTTGTTTATAATTGTAGATATGAATTGATTATTGAGATTTTTTGTTTAGATTGATCCTGCGCTTATTAGTGCTCTGGTTGAGAGGTGGAGACCAGAGACCCATACATTTCGTATGACGCAGGGAGAGATGACCATCACGTTGGAAGACGTGGCTGGTATTTTAGGATTGCCCACCGACAGCAATGTTGTCACAGGATCTACCTCAGATGAATGGGCGACCATCATTGAGGACATTTTTGGTCATCAACCTCAGCCAAAGGTTGAGCTTAAAGGTGGATTATTGCGCCTATCTTACTTTGATAGACATTGTGCACATTGGGGTGAGGTAGCTGCGGATTTTGTTGACGTCATACGGTTTATGAAGGCGCACATTGCGCGTCTTCTTGGAGCATGGCTCCTATGTGACAGATTAGGGGGGAGCACTGTCAGCGCTCGTTACGTCCCGTTGCTTCGAGGGGACTTTGAGGACATAGGTAGATATAGCAGGGGCTCTGTGGTTCTTGCATATTTGTTTAGACAAATGTGCGAGTGTACAGATCCACAGAGAAGTGACATTGGTGGGTGTCATATGCTTCTTCAGGTATGAGCGTGACTCAGATTCCCACCCATTGCTCTAGCTATTCCGCAGCCTAATCACCCGGAGTGACATTACGAACACAGGTATGTGTTATTATTTTATGTTTTTAACAATATGTATTATTGAGTCTTTCATTTATTCTAATGTCAGTTATTTTGAAATAAGGTTTAATGCTTTAGGCCGGTTTCGAGCACACGAGCTTCTATGGTATTGGCTGACATTAGATTCCCTCTATCGGGATGAGGTACGTAAAGTTATTTTTAAGTGTTTTGGTCACTATTCTTTGATAAATGTGCATTTTTTGTCCATGTCGTTACATAATTATGTGTTTATTTGTTCTGTGCAGGTGGTTTGGCAACCATATGCAGACTACCACTTCCTTAGTGCATCTGATCATTAGTGACTATTGTGGATGGCTAGTACTCCCGTTATATGCTTCCACACAGTTGAGTATTTTCACCTGGATAGATGCATGCGGCAATTTGGGAGGGATTAGCCAATCCCACGTAGTCCTAGGAAGCTAAAGGGTGTGCATGATCTGTCCTTGCGCGGTAAACTACTAGATAACTGGGTCCGAAAGCTGAGACCGTATATTAGCCGATGGGTGGTTAGGGACCAACACATCGACCTGCCCCCTCTACTACAGGGGTTGATGTCACAAAACCATGAGTACATGGTTTGGCTTAGGGAGAATGGGAAGCTGTATGTCTCGAAGAGGGCTGCCAAGACTGGTCGTGGTGTAAGTTATGCTGAAATTATAATTTGTCTATTTATATTCATTATGATAGAGTACATGGTTTGGACTAATGTTTTTATCTTTTAATTTATAGATTGGTCATGAGCAGTGGCTGGGCTACACCGTTGAATGGGTGCATGAAGAGATTGGTCGCATCATTGGTATCTTCAGAGAGACTTGTCGCCTGGAGGAGGCAGGCCCACATGCACCCCATTCTCAACTTCAGGACGACCCACACGTATCTCTTGACGTTGCTTGTGGTAGATAGGAGGGACATGGGCTAGAGCATCGACGAAAAGCCATGCACCATGTTCTTGAGTCCATTGGAGCTCCCAGGCCTCGCACTGATGGTTGGTTTAGGCCTCCACTTATAGGTTCTACATATTGCAGCCAATCTTTGTATTATGAGGTCTCTCAGTAGGGGGACATGGGGTATGAGGGATTTAGTATGCAAAATCATATTCTTCCACCGGCAAACTCCCAGACGTAGCCTGTATATTACGCTACTGCTATGGCAATGGCATCAGCGAACGTTGGGAGCAGTAGTGACGTACCTCCTGTAGATTGGAGTGGTGTCGATATTGACCACATGCTCTCTTAGCTTGATTATTCTCCAGCCGGTTGTGAGGGTTGGCCATCAGATGTACCACATGCCACCCCACCTCCTGATCATCCTCGGCTATCATCTCCAAAGCAGGCACCTCCATGTCCACGTCATTATGTAGATCCTTCTCTGGCAGGCCCTTCTCAAGCACAACATAGATAGAGGTTACTTGATCGTCAGGCGCGTCATTATCAATGGCCACCAGAGTCTTAGATTTAACGGGACATTGTGTTTATATTTTTCATTCGTTTGTAATGGACTTTAGTTCATAAGTTAAATTAATTTGTAGCACTTTGTATAACAATTGTATTTATGAGTCCCATATTCGTCCACTTAATTTGTTATTTAGTTTTCCATTTTGAATATCTGATCGTCGTATGTGTAATCACATGCAAAACATGATACTTACGACGACCTCTCCCAAGCCGTACAAGGGTAATAGAACATATTTATAATTGAAATACATTAACATACCACTAATTAAACAAACATAATTACAAAATCATGAAATACCACCACGATTAGGACAAGCTCTTCAATTATGTCCAACTTGCTTACAAATACCGCATTTAACCGTCTTTGAGTTGTTTCAACTTCGTCCATCTTGTTACGTATTCTATTGGACCTTGGATGACCCTTTGCACACAATATTGACCTGTCATGTATGAGAACTGGATCTTCACTCATTGGAATAACACCTTCATTACCAATTGGCTGTCATGGCAATGAGTAAGCTTAAACCAAGTTACTTATGAGGAAGACATCATCCACATACTGAAAATGATTTTGACAAACATGTAAAGCAGTAGCTGTGACGTGACTACATGGGTATTTGAAGGCCTTAAACTTGCCACACTGACAAAAACGCTTTGCAAGGTTTACTGAATATGACCTATCCCAGCCCTCGTCCACCTCAAATAATGTTTGATCAACGTTATATGTGCGTACATGGTGGACTATAGCAACAGACTGATTATGGCTCAAAGCATCAACCACATTTTTACAATGCCGTTGTGAATGACCAAATTGTGAAGCAGTCGCCTGACCCCTACATACAGAATAATGAACTAATCTGCTGTACGTGTGCTTCACAAGAGCAATGATAGGCATGTTTCTTGCTCCCTTGAACATCCTGTTAACTGATTCAGACAAGTTTGTTGTCATATGGCCATATCTTTTCCCCTCTACATCATATGCACGTGTCCACTTTTCCTTAGGGATGCTATCAAGCCATTCTACAACCTCAGGACTGGTATCACGAAATTGTGCAAACGCTATGTCAAAATCAACCATAGAGGGAGTATAACCTGCAAAATAATCATACCATTAACTCTATTCCGTTTACAGATATTCCTCAGCTTAATATATTCAAAATAGTTGTTAAGCATACCTAAATTCATCAGGGTCTTATTCAATTTTTCATTCCTGAACCTTTGATTAAAATTATTAGCAATATGACAAAGGCAAAACACGTGGTGCGCATAAGGTGGTTGCCAACCAGCATGATTCTCCACAGCAGATAATATGCTCCGGTGCCGATCTGAAATGAGACATATTTTGCATTTGCATAACATGCAAGTGAATGTTAGCAAGGAAGTATTCCCAGGCTTCCAAAGTCTCCCCTCAACAATGGCAAATGTCAGTGGTAGACATTCATTAATTCCATCCTGACTCATGGAAATCAACAATTTTCCTTTATACTTTCCATATAAATGAGTCTTATCAATTTGAATGATGGATTTGCAAAAATTAAAAGTCTCACAACACAGTCTGAAAGTCCAGAAAATGCGATGAAACACACGCTTTTCCTGTATCAGTTGATGTCCCACAAAATAATCATTTGTTTGAATATCATAAAAAGAACCTGGTGAAAAATGAAGCATGTACCGACACCACCTAGGCAAAAATGCATTAGATTCTTCCCAATCCCCATAAATCATTGCCATTGCTTTCTACTTCGCATACCAGGCCTTTCGATATGAAAATTTAAATCCATACGTATGGGTGATCCTCTCCTGAACCAATGCAATTGACACAGACGATTCCTCCTTAATCATTCCTAACAATGAAATTGTAACATTCACATTAACAACATACCTTAAAAAAACAATATTTTTTCATATAGAGCAAATTGAATAAAAACATACCTACTACAAGTGAAGTAATAACATAAGCATCAAGCTGTCTGTGACCCTGTGTAATATGGTCATTCAGGCAATTGTGTTTTCCACCCCATTTTGAAACAAGCTACTTCTCACCGTACGTTGGTTTAATTACCCTAACTCTCCAGGGGCAACCCTCGTTATAAGCAACACACATGCTAAACTTGTTAGGCTTGCTCTCAACCACAAATGCTTCTTGATGCTCCTTCATGAGGTTCCGCTTAATTGTAAATTGTGGATGCAAATTCCTGTTTAACAAATAACTCATCCCCTAATTGCCATGGACCCTGCACTGAACCCAAACCCGAACCAGAACCGGTAAAAGATTCTTCTTCGCTTAGATGACTGAAATCAATATATGTGTAATGTGGAATTCCATCCCAAAAAGGAGTGACCTCAGCACCTGCACATACAAAATCAGTTTAATAAACATAATCAAACAAATAAAATACTATAACATACAAATATAAATATATGACTACATTTTCATTGATTTCCTCCCTAACATACCTTCAACATTATGTACTAATTGAGTAGAGCCAATGTTAGGATGATGACAGATTTGAGATGAACCCACATCATTATCTTCTTGGAATTCAGTCCCATACACACCACAATCCTTATCATTATCCGACACACTAGCATCCGCCTCAAGAAGATGATATTCCATTGCAATATTTTCATCATCGTCATCCTCTTCATCCTCATCCATAACCCAAGTTGGGTCATGTTCATCTTCCTCAGACACGTTTACAACTGGAGCAGCACATAATGATGCATTATGTGCAGAATTTAAAGCAATTGACCTTATGGGTAAAACAACATCTTCTACTCCAATAAAATCCACATACAACTCTAAAAAATCTTTCCTTAACTGGTTCAAAAATTCTTGCATTACCATTTCTATGTCTTCATCATCCAGTATTGGAAACCCCATGTATTGTTCATGTTGCCATAATCTTGCGGTTAGCAAAGTGATACATTGGTTGTCTTTCAGAGCTAATTTTTGTCGTATCTTCTCATGCAATTCACCCAGTGTTGAGTTTCGTTTGACACATGTCGGCCTTTTCTCCCCTTCAAAAACAACACTCTGTCGCTCTTCAACTTTCCTTCCATTAAAAAATAACACATCACGAGCACACTCACCACTTGAACTCATTACAAAATATATAAACAAAAATAAAAGTTTTAATATCAATAAAAAATAGAATAATAGGAGTTTATAAGACAAGTTGTGAAGAAATGGGTCAGGAGAGGAGGTTTAAATAAAGCAGGTCACATGAAACATGCCCAAATTAGGCGTGACTGAACACGCCTAATTTAGGCATGAGCGTGTTTCACAGCCCCATTTTTTTAATTTTTTTTAAAAAGTATTATTTAAATTTTTTTGCCTTATTTTGACATCTTAATAATAATAAAACATGCTAAGTCTGCAACTACTTTTCCCGCCTAAAATTGCAATCAAAACGAGACAAATATTTTACTCTAGATTCTATACAAAGCCTATTAATGCAACATTGGTTTTTTTGTGATATTACTGCACAAAACAAGACACATTTGGAGTCCCGTGTTGCAATTAATAGTGAATTTCTTCCTTTGTTGACTGCACCGTTAACAATAATATTAATTTGTTGCATACATTCATTAATTTTCAACAATCTCAAAAAACAAATACCAATAGAAATTCTTCGTTATAGTGCTAATTAATACAAATAACTAATCAACACACTCTCCGATTGCAGTGTAAAGCATCATTGGTCATAATTTTTTTCCCAAGTTCCACCCTTTCATCTCACACTATATAACATCAAGATGTGTCTTCATCCCTCTTTATTTCTCTACCTTTATTTTATCTTTGTATTCCGCTGATAAATTTTTTTCTCTATTTTTCCTTTCTATACTTCTTCTCTCAATGATAGAAGATTTATATATGCATTTTCCACTATGCAAGATGATGATTTTGGCTCTCTGTGGTCCTGTTCGATGGCACCATTGTGAATCGATTATGGCTTTGACGGGTTCATGCAATGTATTTGTATGATGTAAGCCTCTACTTCGCTTGATTCACCTCTCCTGCAAGTAAAAGCTCTTTGATACCTCAATATATACTTCCTTCTTATTGCTTATGGATTTATATTAACAAGTCCATGGGAGAGAAGAATGAGAAAGCAGGTACGGTTAGGAGCTTAACTGATTCGATGGCGACCAAGGTCCAATCTCTCTACCTTCTTTTTAATTTGCTTTGTTCCTTTTTTGACAACTTTCTTCATCTTGAAAATTTTAAACTCTATGATGGCTTCCAAAATTTTTAATAACCATCACTCCAACAACAATGTCAATTCTGAGTTCATCATTTATTTATTTTATTTTTTAATTTAATCCTGTATGGGTGTGCATTTCTTTTTGCATTATCTTGTCTACCTTTCATAAGCATTCCCTATTTTTAATTCATCTTCAAACATAGTGGTTTTGTTATTATGAATTCTCATTTCCCGTGTTTATTTCATCTTCTCCATTGTCTATCAAACAAATGACACCAACCTTAATTTGAATCTAATTTTTTCTGGTCTTGAAGTTCAAAGTTTTTCTTTTTGTTACTTCTGTAAAGGTGTGCAAAAGTAGTAGATAGAGGTAAGTAATGACTCATTATATGCCATAATAATCTAAGAATTGTAAAAAAATATAGATTGTATGCTAATTTATAGTTTTAATTTGAAAATTAAAAGTTAGATTCAATGAAACTTTGATATATATATATATATATATATATGTATGTATGTATGTATATATATATTTATCCATTTATAGTTCAATCTGAAAACTAAAAAAAGGTAGTGGAATTAGTTTTTCTCAAAATTGTCATTAATATGAAAAATTTTTAATCATTTGATGTTTTATATGTTGTATACCTTATCTTTTGATGTTTTACATGTTGAAAAACACCATAGGCTTTGTAGTGACTTGTACAAGTATAAAGAAGGACCTAAAAACCATATTCTATTATGCATAAAGTTGAAGTAATGAAATAACAAAGTAAGTTGTTGAATTACAAAACTGGAATGCAATGCCAGAGTTTTGGTTAGAAGTTCTTCCTTTCCATCTTTGTTTATCTATGTTGGTTTATATTGTGGAGTTATATAGGAATTGAAAAACTGTTCAACAATGCACTTTTTGTTTGTTTCTTGTATATATATATATATATATATATTTATTTGACCTAGAATGTTTTCATGTGCTTAATATTTCTATTCATTCTCTTGATTGTTTTATTAAGAAATATACATTTTGTTATTGAATTTATCATGGCTCTTTGTAAATGAAGGTATGGAGAAGGCCATCTATAGGGCAAGCAAGTTTGCTAGGGGGAGACTTCCCAATATTCACCACAGACATAATTAATCTTCTTGGTGTTGTCGTTACTTATCCTCTAAAAAACCTTGGTAAGTTTAATAAGTGCGATGCTTGCTGAAGTGATAAACCTCTATATTATTTTTTAATTTTTGATTAGTTTCACTGGCTTAGTATTAATTATAGCTAAATAAGCAAAAAGCCTTGATCTATTTGTCAGCTAATTAATAAAACTTAATGATGGAATTTGGTAGAGAAGCCTTGAAATTTATAGTGTACTTACTTTTTAAATACTTTAATTATAGCATAATATAAGAACTTGAGTCAATATCTTACATAATTGTGTGTACTCTGATGGATTTTTGCACATAATGTATACTCTTACATCAAGCTGGATATATTCTTCAATAAAATCTCTCCATTTTTGTGCTTTGAAGGCTTTTAAACTTTCAAGCATAACTATATTTTATGAAGGAACTAATATATATTGATTCATTTTTCAAATCAATTTACACATATGATTTTATTAAAATTGATGACCTTTTTTGTCATCTTCATTTATCAGGGTAACTTCTTTTCTCAAGACAACATTATTCATTGTTAATGGAGATCAAAGTCTTTCTAATTCATTAAAGAAGGGCCACACCATTGAGATCTTCAACAACTTTGAGTTGTTCTATGATCTTTCTACCTATTCCCTCTATTGTTCCTTCATAGAAGAAGTAATAACTTTGTTTAGTTTTCCTTTCTTAAAAAAATTCAGAATGGGATTTGACTTTGATTTAACAATGACATTGTTTGATTTATAATTTCCAATGTGACTTTTTTCTAATAACAAGCATACTTGAAGGTTCCTGCTCTTTTTGATAATTTCTACCGATAAAAGTACCTATAATTTACCTACATAATTTCAATGCATATGTGGTGGTGATGAAGGATATCCCTTGCAACAGTTTAAGTTGCTATTGCATAATTGTGTGTAATTTGTTATTAGATATATTCAGGTAAATCAAATCATTAAAACTTTAGTGAGTGAAATGGTCCTAATTTTTACTCTTACAATGTTATTTAAAGTTAGATATGTAACTTCACAATTCTCTACTCATATCTCTTACTTATCCCCACTTCACTGATGTATTCTACCCCAGCTCCCTCATGGTTGTAGATTCTAAACTACTTGCCCGATACCAACTCGCTTGGACATACCGACGCAAGAAATCAACATTAATGGTCGAGAATTAGCAAGGCTTAATCAAGATGATTCTATCCTTAGAGATAATCCCAATTAAGTACTTAATTTATGTTTGGGTTTTAACAAGGTTCACCAAAGCGCAAGTCATTCCTGAATTCATCTATAAGACGACCAATAAAATAAAATCATTAAGTACAAAAACAAATAAAGAACTCAAGATAAAGTATTGAATTGATAGAATTAAAGTGAAACAAGGTTCATCCTATTTTCTCCTAGGTGGGAGAAATTGCACTCATAAAAATAAATACAATGAAACCTAGAGTGTCTAATGGAATAATGAAGGTGTTTAGTAGGTGGAAGTCTAAAATATAATTCTAGGAATTGCTTGGGACTTCTACATTGTTACAATAAATGTATAGCCTCCTATTTATAGAATTGTAGCTGAGTTTAATTAAGGAGATAATCACAAGAAATTACAAAAAGAATATCTAATTAATTCAAGTAATTATCTTATTCTTCAGCTGATTATCCTTGAAAAATATTTTGCTCTTGATTTTCCTAGCTTTTATCTTTAATTTTTACAATTTCTCATTTCAGAAATTTCTATTGATTTTGGGCCTCTGGAGCTCTGGTGTTTAAGCAAGAGATTGTTGAAAAACAATAGAAAAATTCATTAAAAATAACCAAAACATAAAATTCTACCTAAGATAAAGTAAAAGTGAATTAAAAGGTAATTTGATTCAAAATAAGACCTAAAGTTAACCAAAATGTCAAATAAATATCACAAAATGTATATGAAAATCCGATAAATTTGGCGTTTATCAATTGAGGAGACTTAGAATTTAAGATTTAATTTTAAAAGGTTGATGATCATTACTACAAAAACTGTATTTTACGATGCCAAATCAATAATGGCTTCCAGAAATTGTCTTAAAATAAAATGTGGTAGCAATTTTCTAAATAAGATGAGATGAACATCGACAGTTTTACAAAAACTGTTGTGGTTGGTGCATTCATTTTACTCACTCATCTTTTAGTAAACACGCATTAAGTCCGTTCAGTCACTCGTCCTCACTCGCTCACCCTCTACTTGTGCTCGTGTCCTTACTCACTCACCCTTTACTCGTGCTCATGTCCTCATTCAGTCATTGGCAAAGACACTTCAATATGTTTCATGCGATGGCACTTCACTTTCCTTTGTGCATGTCCTCGTCGTCGCTGTATGTGCCCTTGCGATGGCTTCATTCTGTTTCATGGGAATTCATATTCTTCGACATCATCTACTTCTAGGTTGGCATCATCAACAAGAAAGTCAACATTCACCAGTTCAAAACCGTTCACTCCTACTCTAAATCCCCCTTTAACCGACCTTGCCTTCCACGACCAATTCAGGTTCCTTCTTCCCTTAATTTCTCGTTTAGACTCTCCATTTTTAAATTTTTACTACTTTATCCTTTTCAAACACTATATTAGGTTTTATTGAACTAGTCTAGAAATTGCTTCAAATATAATTAAGTAAACATTGGAGCTAATATGGGAAGAGTATGCATTGAAAGTCTGTCCATTGCCTTTGTAGCTTTGATGATGTCTTTGTAGGCTAGGATATATGAAATCTGTAGCTAACTAGTAAAAAAATATGATGAAATGTTTTACTAATGGTTTAAATGGAATACATTAAATGGATTCCACATGGAATGTAAAATGTGTCTGCAGAAGATACAAGGAATTGGCTACAATAGATATGATAATGCAAAAGTTGAAGATATAACATAGCATACCTTTTTAGCATCCTTTTGTTCTGAATTTTTTGACTTTCTTTTCTAGTATTTTCTATGGCTCTGGCTTCAATAACTAATGGTTTCTTAGTTATACATGTAGGAACATTTAAAGTTAATAGAAATCAATATGAAAGTCACATTCACCATTATTATATCAATGTACATATATTATGTGACTAATGCTATAAGTATATATCATTGGCATCCACGTTATAAAGTCAAATTCCATATATGTTAACATATTGCATTGGAGAGGATAAGTGATAGAGGTCTATCCAAAGAGAGTAAAGATGTAACGACTCGCCTCGTCACTACTATATCACTAACTCTAATCAGGTGAATTTTCAAATTTTAATGAAAACTCCATTAATTTGATAATGAAAATGGTAGTAAATTTTTCGTGATAATACAACTATTATACACACAATACAATTACATAATTGAATATATACATACATACATACATACATACATACATACATACATACATACATACATATATATATATATATATATATATATATATATATATATATCGTATCAAGGCATATCATTCACATCTCAGTACTTAATTTAGTTTTACATGTAATTACACCTAGAATCTTACATGTCTAACAAAAGAATTCAAGGAACTAACTAAGAAAGAGTTGATTAACAAAACACAACTCTTTCCCAAAAGAAATCCAACGTCATCACGTCAGATTGGCGGCTCCAACCAAAAAGAATATCCCTTCAGAGACACCTACTACTGCTCATCTGCTCACACGAATGAAAGTTTGCGATCATCACAGATACCAACCACACGGTACAACAAAAACAATGGTGAGTTTATTATATAAAACCAACAAACATCAGATAACAGCAATTGGGAAGGAAACAACATTACCCACCACAATCATTAACAAAAATCCATGATTCCAATACACACTCAACAAACCAATCATCCAATGCATTTCACAACTCAAACAATCATGCATAGAATGATGCATGTACTTGACTCATCTATCAGCATGCAATGTGGTACCATATCCCAAAAATAGCCTTTCACAGGAAAAATGATTCACCGCCTATCAGGGCTACCCTGTCGTGCACTGGCCATTCCCCCTCGCCCCCGGTGATCAACCAGCGTTGCTAGGGAATTCCAAACCTGATGACCCCTTAGTACCTGTGTTTTCAGCCCACTGAAACCAACAGGTACACGTGATAATTGCTATGCATACGTAAAATTACATATTAATTACTTAGCAATTTTCTCTTATTTTCCTATTTTAAATGCTTCTTTTTGTAATAAAAGTATAGGAATTAGCTTTCTTTGAGCTTTTGTCCAGTAGATGCTAAGTTTAGTTGATTCATGAGGTATTGGTTGTGTTTTGTAGAGATTTCACTGTAAGGAAATAAGAGGAGAATTAAGGGTCTGAAGCTGCTCTCCCAGCGCACCAGATGCCCGCTCAGCGCGACGCTTGCCCAGCGCGCTAGATGCCCGCTCAGCTCTTAGTCACTTATTTAGCTAGACAATAAGGGGGCACTCAGTGCAACCTTTGTGCGCTCAGCCAGGACCGTGATTCTGGGCCACTTTAAAAGAAAAATTAGGGCACGAAAGTGAGATCCTCTTTTAGAGAGGCAGCTCTCACTTTTTAGGTTCTTCAATGGAGAACTTGGGAGGCTGAGGCAGAGTTAGGGCGCAAGAGAAGGGAGGAATCCCTCTCATTTGGGGTTCCCTTTCTCCATTAAGTAAGACAATCCTTTTTCTTTTATAGAAGGGCTTTGGCTTCTGCCAATGCTGCTAGAGGGTGTCTTTGTTTATGTAACTTCCATCTTATACCAAAGTACTGATACAAGCTTAGTCCCAAAACCTTCGATACCGGCGCCACGAGATGAGGCTACTTCCATCCAAGGGAAAAGTGAAGTCCCGGTAAGCAAGCCATGATCATGATTAGAAGGACATCGTCATGAAAGGCAAATAAAAGGCTTTAGCAATCCTTATGCTCTAACTAGTCTTAATATTCTACAAATTACAGGAAGAAAAGAAACCTAAGAAATAACTTCAAAAGAAAGAAATGGGAATAATAGGGTTTTTTTTCTCCCCGTCGATAAGCTAAGGCTACGACATGAAGGAAGGCCAGAAGAACTTTGACTGACAGGAATTCATTCCACGTACACGTACAGGAACTAGGTTAACAAAAGGGGCTCGAACTACAGGGATCTGATACCTGGCTTTTCTTGGTATGATAAGTTGGTTGTTTCCTAAATTCTGGTTTCTTCGTAGTCAGTTTCAGGAACAATGAAATGAACATAATACGTTTTCTCTCCGTTCCTAACTTTACTTTCTTGTGATGAAAGAATTTCTGAGGTATGCCCTTCTATCCCGTCTTAGCTTAGTCAGTAAAGTCTTAGCTTAGTCAGTAAAGCTAATCCCCAAAGCCTAAGAAAGACTCCTTTTCCAGCTACTCTGGTTCAGTCTTTTCGGTGTCGAGTAAGTACCAGAATCACTTCTATAAAAGAAGTAGGATTCGAACCTACCTTTATTCAGATAAACGGATCGCTCTACCAACTAGCCTTTCGGGTGGGCTTAAGACAGCAAAGCATCGAGAAGAAAAGCCTTCAGAGCCAAGACCTACTCCTAAATCAGCAGAACTACGGATGAAGCAATAACTCTCATCATCCTTCCCCTTCCATCCTTCTTCTTTTTCCTCCATGTTTGTAAGCTTTCTCATGTAAATGGGAGGCTGGCCCATCCATTGTTGGGGTTCCAACAACTAAACACTCTTGATGTAATGATTCTGACTATCTATTTAATGCTATTTTTGTATCATTGTGTTTTTCTGAGCTTTATCCATGTGTGTGGTTTGATCTCCCATATGCATGATTTGTTATAGGGTTTCAATGCATTGGGAAATGGTTGTTTCCTTAGAACTGAAAACGCTTCTAAATGATGTCATGTCTAAGGATAGAGTGATGTTGTTTAGCCTAAATTACGAATCATCTTTTCTCTTAATGCAAATTATTTGGTCTAGCTTGCTGAGAGATCAGGAGTAAGGTCAAGTGGTTTAGGGTTTTAGCTCTCAAGGAATCAAGGTTAGAAAACATTAGTAGATGAGGGTGAGCGAATGTAATCGTTGAATAGAGAAATATCTTTAGTATTACATCAAGGGTAGTTTCGGTTCGTTGAGCTCCAATACATGATCATTTTTCACATCAACCAACATTTCACCCCCAAGTGTTTGTTTCTATCTCTTTATTGTGCCCCTGCTCAACTATCTTTACTTACATTGCATTTTACTTTTCCGCAATTAGGTTAGAAAACTTCAAATTCAATTATTGTTCGCTTAAAATTAGGCATATATTAACTCTGAGCACAAGCAAAGTTCCCTGTGGAATTCGACACTCGGACTTACCGAAAATTATTACTTGACAAAGCGGTGCGCTTGCCATAACTAGCCTAACAACGTGCGTGCCTTCATTCTATTTCCATCCATGCAAATGAAGTATGAAACATCGACATCATCAATGCATGACCCGACTAGGAACAAATCCTTCCTCGCAAGGGTAACCTGTCATGCACCCCTCATGTACATACATAACACACTAATATGGGCTCATCGATGCACTGACCGTAGCTAGGAACAAATACATTCTCACAAAGGTAACCAACCGGTTATTGCACCCCACGTGTACATACATAGCCTACAACCATGGGCACCATTAATGTAAGACCTAGCTAGGAACAAATCCTTCATCGCAAGGGAAACCTGTCATACACCCCAATGGGTATCCATGTATATCCACATCACACAATGACATTGTTCACATCAACATTATCTCTCATCAATGTCATTATCAACCTCAACATCATATCATCTCAATATCATCATCATGCATATCAATATTATCTCATTTCAACATCATCAACCACGTCAACATTATCTCATTTCAACATCATCAACCGCATCAACATTATCTCATTTAAACATCATCAACTACATCAATGGCATCTCAATTTCAATATCATCAACAACATCACAAGCAATCACATTTCACATCTATACATAATACATATGCCTGAGATTCACATTCCCCAGGTCTTCAGACAACCCAAATTTCATACATTCACAATTCATCATATCACAAGACTGATATTTTCCTAAAAATATCAGTCTTGTGAT
>CM023942.1:10056853-10067925 GCA_013407115.1 Glycine latifolia
CCCAGGTCTTCAGACAACCCAAATTTCATACATTCACAATTCATCATATCACAAGACTGATATTTTTAGGAAAATTCTAAATTAAAGAGGAGGACTACAATATATAAAACACACTCTTATGCCCATTTAAAAATTTAATAAAGAATTAAATAGGAAAACATATTATAAAATTTTGGGCAGAGTCTCCTCTATAATTAAGATTTTTTCCAAAAATCCAATCATTACAACAACAATATCATTCACAGTTTTATCCATCAATAACAAATTCATTGCATCCCATTAGTTTAAAACATAACTTTTCTTGAAAACCAGCACAAAAAGGGACAGGCAGATATCCTCATAGTTGGACTCCTTGACCCCCAACTATGGTATTAAAACTATAACCAAATAATAAACCACCCTTACCTATCTATATTTCTTTGTTAGCTCCTTGAAACGTCGTTTTGGAATCTCTCAAGTTCATATGTTTTTGCCCAAATTCAGAGCTCTATATACCAAATTGAAGATAATTTAGTATAGATTTCCAAGATAAGATCAATATTAACATTTGGGGTCAAATACCTAGTCAAATAAAAAAGGGGCTAAAAGGGTGTTTTGGGAGTTCACATCGAAAGACATCATTTTGAAATTCAATTACACCAATGTGACCGGGGTTCAACAAGGATCACAAAAATGACATCATTTTCATAAAAAAAGAGACTTTTACAACATCTCATTTTTAAAGGATTTTCAAAGTCCCAACAACGATACCCAAAACATAAGAGACACTAAGAGAAGCTTAAACTAGCTAGAAGAAGACAAAGGAAACTAAGATTACCTCAAGGAAACCAAGAAATGAGGATTGGAGTCTCCATTCTCTACTGAAACTTCAACAAAAGTTTTGAAGATTCTGTCCTGATTAAAGGGTTCCTCTCCGTGCGGTGGTCTCGTGGCAAGCAATGGCGGCCCGTGGTGGTCACCGGTGGTCTTAGTTGATAGAGGATGATGGTGGGAGGTGGGGTGGCTATTGGGAGGAAGAAGGAGGCCAATGTTTTTGATTTTGGATGCTGCTGCACTATTTGACACTGACTTGACTCGCCTAAGCGAGCCAAAAAGCCTTCCCAAATTCTCCTAGGCGAGTTGACTCAATTTTAAAATTTATGCTTCAGTGAAAAATTAATGTATCACAATTCAGATGTTATTTCACCAATCCCAATGGTAAAACGTGTTATATGTGGGTTAGGAAACCCACCTTTAAATTTTAAGGAGATCCAACGGTTAACCAATCCAGAATGGTGATTTTACTAAAACAGGTTTCGAGTCAAATTCGGAAGCACTCAATTTTTAGCGCAGCTCAAACAAACTTCGCACAACCTAACATACATACCAAGTAATTGCACCAGGGTAAAATGCACAACAAATCAACCAATCAAAATTAATCAAATAATCAAACAATCACAAAAAATACATCAAACGTCTATTTTCCGTTATCGAAATTTCAGGGTGTTATAAAAGATCTAGAAGCACTCCATGAATTGAAGGATCCATTAACAAGGTCCAAAGCCAAGCTTCTACAAGTAACGATGACCAATAGAATCGTGGCTGAACTATTTATCAAGGGCAAGGATGGAGGAAGACACAAGGAGTTGAATTAGAGCACTTTGAAGATTGTACGAGAGCTCGCTTAGCGCGCATGTTGCGCTTACCACAATTCCTGGTAGAGAGTTTTTTAGGCTTAGCACGCATGGCTCGCTTAGCGCAATGCATTGGCTCGCTTAGCGCCATGTCATGCTTAGCACAATTCCTTGGCAGAGAGTTTTTTGGGCTTATCGTGCATGGCTCGCTTAGCAAGCAGCATCTACGAGGATTTTTGTAATTTTTTTTATTTTTTGTAATAGGCTTAATGTTACCGAAAATAGGCCTGAATTATGCATATTTAGGTGTTATTAGAGGCTTAGCTCTATAATTACTCAGATATTGCTATTTTTGGACAACTTTGATTAATTAAATTAAACATTTGCTTGAATTGAGAGCTTAGCCTCTTCTTGGTTCATGGCTGAACCCAAATCGATTCTTATCAATGAAGCTTTCCTTTGTGGCAAATCCTTCTTCGACTTATCGTTCAATTACGGATCGTGGCTTCATTCATTATCATCTTCTTAATCTTCACCATTTTTTGTTTTAAGTTTTCAAACAACTATCCATGGAGTCCTGAAATTTGCATCCGAAAAAAATGATCCAATGCAAGTGTTGATGTCTTGGTCGTCACAATGTGGTATCAGAGCATGAATCTAGAGAACAATTCAAAACGATTTCTATCACTTTAGCTGCAATTTTCATTTTTTATTTTTTTCCAAAAAATAATAAAATGAAATTCCTTTGATTCTTGTTTTTTTTTGTTTTTAATTGTGTGTTTCTAGTGTGTTTTCTGAGTTTATCTTGCATTTTCCTTCAATTTCATTATCTTTTTGTCGAATTCAAAGTTGTTCTTCATGTTCTTTGTGTTCTTCATGAAACTCATAGTACCGTTGGAAAATTTCTGAGTTTGATCGTTAAAATTCTGTCTGGAGAGTATTGGGACATTTGTGAAAATATCAAAATTTTTTGGTCCTAAAAGAGAAAATACGAAGGACCAAAGGGAAACTATTACAAAATATTTGGGGGTCAAAATGAAAATATCAAAAAATATAAAGACCCAAGTATAAGTGAAAATTTAACAACCATCTCTCTTAGTGTGTGCTTATTATTGTTTTTTAGTATTTTCTTTTTGCATAATTATAGCAGTTTATACTTAGCCAAATTTTTTTTTACAACATTAAAGGAGACATCTTGCATATTATTTTTATATCTTCCTATTTGTCTTTTTTGACATTCCTTTTGAGTTGTACTTTCTTGTTGAGCTTTTATTTCTTGTTCCTTTAAACTTCCAAGGTTTTGTCTTAGAGTTTCTTTCTTCCTTGACCTCTTAAGTTGAGTTTGGATTTGTTTCAATTTCACTTTGAATACTCCTTGAATTGAAACTTTGGTTGATTTCAAGGGCTGAAGAAGAGTTAGTGAGTGGAAAAAGACAAGAGTGAACCTTATAGAAAAAGTCTTACAAGTGTGAAACACGAGTGTTGAAGAGTGTAAACACTTAGTGAGTTGTAGGGTCCAATTATTTTGTTTTACTAACCTTTTTCTTGTGGCAATGGTGCTTGACAGTGATAATGATCAACCTTCACCTGAATTGCTAAGCTAATGGCTTCATTGCCTAAGCAAATGGATAAGTTGCAAAGAAATGTTGAAAGGAGTATAGAGACAAATTTGATGAGATACAAAGAAGTACTCAAGAGTTGAGTGGGAGAATGGAAGACATAGAGAGAAGGATGCATTATCAGTCACCTTATTCTTCTCAAGGGAGTGATGATAGCTATGAGGATGGTAGAAAACATAGACATAGGAGGAATAAGGATGAAATGGATGATGTGAACATCAAAATTCCCAAGTTTCTAAGTACTTATTACCTGGAGGCTTACCTTGATTAGAAGATGAAAGTTGACCAAGTTTTCAATTGTCACAATTTTAGTGAAGAAAAGAAAATGAAGTTGGCTAGCTTAGAATTTGAGAAATATGTCATGGCGTGGTGGAATCAAGTGGAAATGGAGAGAGATAGATTGAGAAGACATAGACCATACACATGGGAGATAATGAAAATAATCATGAGGAAGAGATTTGTTCCACCCCAATATATAAGGGAAATGCATAACAAGTTACAAAAGCTTTATCATGGAAATAAAAGTGTCAATGATTATTACAAGGAGATGGAAATTTCTTTGATAAGAACAAACATTGAAGAGATTAATGAGGCTACAATGTCTAGATTTTTGAATGGCTTGAATAGGAACATTCAAGATGTTGTGGAGCTTCAAAGCTACAACACCATGGATGAACTTATACATAGGGCTGTGAAAGTGGAACAACAATTGTAGACAAAGCAAGCCTACAAGAAGCCTTCATGTGGTTATTCATCTTGGAAGGATAAGTAAACTTCTAAGAAGGAGGGTTCTTCTTCACAATATATTAAAAGAAAGTCTTCAAGTGGTAATCCTACTTCTTCTACTCATTCTCCTTCCAATAAATCTAGTTCCACTAAATGTTTAAGTATTTGGGAAAGGGTCATATTGCATCCCAATGTCCTAACAAAAGGACCATGATTGTGTTGGAGAATGGACAGGGGGATAATAAGTCATCTAAGAGTTCTCATAGTTCCTCTAGTGAAAGAGAGAATAATGGTTCTCTTCCACCGGAAGAGAGAGATCTTTTGATGGTAAGAAGACTCATGGGAAGCTTGTGCAAAGATCGAAATGATACACAAAGAGAAAACATTTTCCATTCTAGATGCTTGGTGAGTGGAAAGGTTTGTTCTCTAATCATTGATGGAGGAAGTTGTACCAATGTTGCAAGCACTAGATTAGTGGAGATGCTTGGTTTAAAAACCACCCCTCATCCTAAGCCTTATAAGTTGCAATGGTTGAGTGACAATGGTGAGCTGGTTGTGCAAGTGTTTCTTACATTCTCTATTGGAAAGTATATTGATGAAGTGCTTTGTGATATGGTTCCCATGGAAGCTGATCATGTGTTGCTTGGTAGACCTTGGCAATATGATAGAGATATTGTCCACAATAGGGTTACCAATCGTTACTCTTTCTTGCATAAAGGTAAAAGGGTAGTTCTCTCACCTTTGTCTCCAAGTGAGGTGTGTGAGGATCAAATAGAAATGAGATTGAAAAGAGAAAAAGAAAAGAAAATCAAAAAAGAAAAGAGTCCTTTGAGAGAGAAAATTCGAAAAGAAAAAGATGGCAAAAAGAGTGAAAAGAGAGAACAAAAGAAAAGAGACAAAAAGAGTGAAAAATAATTAGTAATAAAAGAGAGTTTGTTCATCAAACCTAAGGAGGTCAAAATAGTGATGCTAGCTAGACAACAAATGTATTTACCTATTCCAAATTACATGCGTTTGTCTTCTAGTGCCCCTGAGTTGCCTAAAGGTTTTGATACACTTTTAAAGGAGTTTAAGGATGTCTTTTCACAAGACATACCCCATGGCTTGCCTCCTTTAAGAGTCAAATTGATCTTGTTCCGGGAGCTTCACTTCCTAATAGGGTTGTCTATAGGAGTAATCTGGAGGAGACCATGAAGATTCAAAAGCAAGTTGAAGGGTTGATGAAAAGATGATGGGTGAAGGAAAGCTTGAGCCCATGTACAATGTCGGTCATTCTAGTCCCCAAGAAAGATGGCACGTGGAGGATGTGCACGAATTGTAGACCCATCAACTACATCATCGTGAGGTATAGACATCTTATTCCTAGACTTAAGGATTGAGTAACCCATTCATTCTACCACTTCTTTGTCTCCTTTTGAGGTTGTTTATGTTTTAAACCCTTTACTTCCTCTTGATTTAATTCTCTTACCTAATGATTCTTCTATTTTGTGTAAGGATGGGTGTTCTAAAGACACTTTTGTTAGGGATCTCCATGAAAGGGTGTGAAATCCAATTGAGAGGAAGATGGAGCAATATGCATGGCATGCCAACAAGGGGAGAAAGTTCATGGTATTTGATCTCGAAGATTGGGATTGGGTACATCCAAGGAAGGATAGGTTTCCTTTCTAAAGGAAATTTAAACCCCACGATTAATGAGAGGATTAATGACAATGCCTACACGATTGCCTTAACAAGTGCATATGGGGTGAGTTCTAATTTTAATGTCGCTGATCTTTCTTATTGTGATATAGGTGTTTTGAATGCAAATTCATGGATAGATTCTGTTCAAGAAGGAGGGGATGATAGAGGACTATCCAAAGAGCGTAAAGATCTAGAAGCACTCCATGAAACCATTAACAAGGTCCAAAGGAAAGCTTCTACAAGAAGAGATGACCAAGAGAATCATGGTTGGACTATTGACCAAGGGCAAGGATGGAGGAAGACACAAGGATCTAAAGTGGAGCACCTTGAAGATTGTTGGAGAGCTCGCTTAGCATGCATATCGCGCTTAGTGCAATTCCTAGCAGAGAGTTTTTTAGGCTTAGCGCGCGTGGCTCGCTTAACACACAACGTCTGCCAGGATTTTTGTAATAGGCTTAAATGTTACCAAAAATTGGCCAAAACTGTGCATTTTTAGGTGTTATTAGAGACATAGCTCTATAAGTACTTAGATATTGATATTTTTTTTTACAACTTTGATTAATGAATTTAAGCATTTGCTTGAATTGAGAGCTTAGGCTCTTCTTGGTTCTTGGTTGAACCCAAATCGATTCTTATCAAGGAAGCTTTCCTTTATGGCAAATCCTCCTTTGACTTATCACTCTATTACGAATTGTAGCGTCACTCATTATCATCTTCTTAATCTTCACCATTTTTTGTTTTAAGTTTTCAAACAACTATCCATGGAGTCTTGAAATTTGCATTCAGAAATGATCCAATCCAAGCGTTCATGTTTTGGTCGCATCACTAAGAGACTAAAGACTTGGACACCAAAAAAAAAATCCCAAGAAGATAAAATTGGCCAAAGATTAATTTATGCTAAACTTCTACTTTGTGTCTGAAATCAAACAAACAAATTTGGTTGGATTCCAAAGAGTTGAATTCTTAAATTGTAGAATTGGAGGATTCACTTGAGCCATATTGTGCATGTCTTAAACAAGAATAAGATTTATAAATATTGATTAAGAGACTTGTAATCTGATAAATTATCTTGACTGTTTGATTGGAAGCTTATGACACTTCAATCTCTAGTTTATTTTTAAGTAATATATTCACTAGTGTGAACTGAAATACCAAGTTTAGAAGAGTTTTAGTTATTTTACAAAAAGATATTAAGATGAAAATAATAGTTGGATTTAGTGGCTTGGCGAGTGATAGTTTTCATGGGATCAAAATCTATTTGCTACTTTCATTTTATAGTTGTTTTGTTCTTTTTTTTCCTTTGAGTAATATGTTCCCAACCCAAACATGAGAACATTAAGAAGTGACAAAAGTTTGGCAAATCCGTAATATTTGTTATTATTTATGAGATTATGTATTCTATACTTAGATTGGTTAAAGTGAACTAGGGTGCAAAGATTTTAGAAACTTGTTTCATCTCAAAAGTGTATAATTCTCACAAAGGCAAGTGTTTCATCTCAATTCCAACACTGATACATCGTAAATCAATTTTGCAATTCATTTCCCATCAAATCAAAGATAAAATACATAATCATCATGGATCATTAGGACTTTTAGGATTGGGCCTGGCTTGAAATAAATCTAAGTTTTTCTAGATATTAAAAAGTACCTTGAGAATAGGAGAGGAAAAATAAAAACAAACTAGCAACTCAAATGACTCGTCACTTCCTATCTCTTCCCTTTTCAACCAAATCATCAATACTTTCTATACCAATATCCCAACTTAAAAAATTTGCAACAACTTCATACAGTTTAGAACATAATGTACATAATTTATACATTTATTTATTGACAAAGAACTTGTTTCCCTTTTCATTTTATTTTCTTTCCTTTTTTGATATACTATAATTAAATATTTAATTTACTTGAATAAAAAATTTAAATATGAAGTATTTACATCACATGAGCCACCAAATGATAAAAATTCCGAACAAAACACTTTTGCTCTCCTAACCTAAGGTAAGGTAGGAAACTTTCATCCTAGATTAGTGTTTCAACAAAATATCAAGTGTTTGACTCAAATGGCTTGCAAATGGTAAAACAATATACATTGGGATAACTTTTTGGCTAGTGGATTAAAATGTATAAGAAAGAAAGAATGCCTAAATCATTTCCATGCATCATATGTTATGACAATTAGAAATTCATGCAAAATTAACTGTAGAACATATCAATGAGAACACTCGATATAAAATTTGTGGTTACACACAGTCACTATGGCTTAAGGCTTTTTTCCATGTTCAAATCAAATTAGTTTTTTGAAAGTTGTTCTTTATCAAATCCATGCAAAAACATATGAATTCATTTGGTATTTGGCAAAACCATTCATTGTTTTTCATTCTATATGTTTCCAAAAATCACTTTGTTGTGTTCTGATCCAATTTAAAACCAAGTATCAAAATCACCAACTGCTGATTCTTTCCAAAACATGTTATGTGCAATAATTTTTTTTGTTTAAGTCCCAAAAAAATTTATATATATTCTACAACTACACTAACAAAACAAAATTATTCACTAATGTGTACTACCAAAAAGAGGGAAACCTTTGTGTATACATATCAAAGTGCACGCATAAACCAGTCAAAATCACAAACACGTTAAAAAAGAGATAACATGTAAAAACATGATACAAAAACTAGAATATTTAAAACACAGTTCGTTGACATATTTAAAACTATAACTCAATATACAAATTGAAACATATACATTCAAAAGCATAATTTTCCAATAAAGACTCAAAATTAAAGTTCGAGAATATAATTAAGAAACATAAGACATAAGATTCAGGTAACACAATTTAAGACAAAGTTTAGAAACACTGGGTTTCCTCCAAGGAGTGCTTCTTTAACGTCTTTTAAGTTGGACACCTTTGTTGTGGCTTAGGCTTCCTGCAATTGGAAAACAGTGGTGAGCCTCTCAACATCACCACCCAAGTAGTGTTTTATTCTGCTGCCATTCATAGTCCATGTCCTCTTTGTGGTTGGATCCTTCAATATAACAGCTCTATGTGACATTACTTCATTGATGATGAATGGTCCAGACCACTTAGATTTCAGCTTACCTGGAAAAAATCTCGATCTAGAGTTAAATAACAAAACCTATTTACCAGGCTGAAAATTCCTTTTCAAAAGCTTTTTATCATGGTGAACTTTAACTCTTTGCTTATAAAGCTTGGAATTCTCATAAGCTTGAAACCTCAATTCCTCCAATTCATGAAGTTGGAGCTTCTTACGTTCACTAGCTGCATTTAAAAATCAAAATTCACAAATGTTAATCCCCAATAAGCTTTGTGCTCCAACTCAACAAGTAAGTGACAAGATTTGCTATAGACTAATTGGAAGGGAGTGAGTCTTATAAGAGTTTTGTATGCTATTCTGTATGCCCACAGAGCTTCATCTAATTTTTGAGACCAATCCTTCCTTGACATGAGTAATTATTTTCTCTAGGATCTTCTTGACTTCCCTATTAGAAACTTTAGCTTGCCCATTGGTCTGGAAATGATAAAGTGAGGCTAGCTTGTGTCTAACACTATAGTGTTGGAGAACTTTTTTGAGTTGGATGTTACAGAAATGAGATCCTCCATCACTTATCAGTACCCTTGGTGTGCCAAACCTCAAAAAAATGTTTTTCTTTAGGAAGCGAATAATGGCTTTTGCATCTACATGTTGAACAACTATTGCTTCCACCAATTTGGTTACATAGTCCACAACTAATAAAATGTATTCATTTGAGTAAGATGATAAGAATGGACCAATGAAATCTACCCCCTAGCAGTCAAAAGCTTCAACTTCTAGAATGTTTTGCAGTGACATTTCATTCCTTCTAGAGATTCCACCTATTCTTTGGCAGTTATCACACCTCTGGACATATTCATAAGCATCCTTGCATAATGTATTCCAATAGAAATGAGATTGGAGGACCTTGGCAACAATTCTCTCACCATTGTAATGGCCTCCTTAAGGTGAACTATGGCAATGCCACAGTATGCTTGTTGCCTCCTCCTGAGTTACACATCTCCTCAGGAGATTATCTCCTCCAATCTTAAAAAGATAAGGATCATCCCACACAAAGTATTTGGAGTCACTGAGAAACTTATTTTTTTTGTGCCAAGTGAGATCATCAGGAAGTGCACCATCTGCTTTGAAATTGGCTTTTCTGCAATGTTGAACAACTTTTCATCAGGAATCTCCTTTGGAATTTCAGGACCTTGTATGGTCACCTCATCAAATGGTAAGTCTAGAAAGATGATCAGCTACATGATTTTCACTCCCCTTTTTATCCTTGATTTCCAAATCAAATTCCTATAAAAGTAGAATCCAACGTATAAGTCTAGGTTTAGAACCAGCATTGACAAAAAGATATTTTATAGCAACATGATCAGTAAAAACCACAACCATAGAACCTATCAAATAAGATCTAAATTTTACCAGAGCATACACTACCGCAAGCAATTCTTTCTCAATTGTTGCATAATTAATTTGAGCTTCATTTAAAACCTTGCTTGCATAATGTATGATATGAAAAACTTTATTTTTCCTTTGACCCAAAACTTCTCCTACAACATAATCACTAGCATCACACATTATTTCAAAATCAAGTGTCCAATTTAGGGTAGTGATTATAGTTGTAGAAGTTAGTTTTTGTTTCAAAGTGTCAAAAGCTTCTAAACACAAATCATCAAAATGAAATGAAACTTATTTGTTCAAGAGATTTCTCAAAGGCCTAGCAATCTTAGAAAAATCCTTGATGAAATGCCTATAAAACCCAACATGTCCTAGAAAGCTTTTGATGCCTTTGACATTTATTGGTGAAGGCAATTTTTCAATGACTTCTAGCTTGGCTTTTTCAACCTCAATGCCATGAACAAAGATTTTGTGGCCCAATACAATGCCTTCAACTACCATAAAATGGCATTTCTCCCAATTAAGAACAATATTTATTTCAACACATTGCTTCAGTATAATGTCAAGATTAGAAAGACATGAATAAAAAAAAGCCAAAGATAGAGAAGTCATCCATGAACACTTCAATACTCTTCTCCATGAGATAAGAGAAAATAGAAAGCATACAACACAGAAATGTAGCAGAAGCCTTACAAAGACCTAAAGGCATCTTCTTGTAAGCAAAAACACCAAAGGGAAGGGTAAAAGCTATCTTCTCTTGACCTTCAGGATTAACAATGATTTGATTATATCTTGAGTACCCATCAAGAAAACAATAGAATTTTTGGCCTGCTAGTCTCTCCAGTATTTGGTCCATGAATGGAAATGAAAAATGATCATATATGGTGGCTTTATTGAGCTTTCTATAATCAATACACATTCTCCAGCCCGTAACAGTACGAGTTGTGTAACGCCCCCTCAGCTGGAAGGGTCATTATCATAACACTGTACAC
>CM023942.1:10087925-10114267 GCA_013407115.1 Glycine latifolia
AAATTGGTTTTCCAGGGCACCTGTGGCGCGACCCGCGCGGCCCTTGGCGCTACCCGCGCCACAGCGAAAACCTTGGCGCTGTCCGCGCCAAACCTGGCGCGATCCGCGCCACAGCGAAAACCAAGTTTTCTGCTGTGAATCCCCGCGCTGTCGCGCGGGGGTATGGTACCAACCACGCCATAACTTAGGGTTATCACAAGTTGGACTAAGCTCATTTTTCTCATTCTTCACAACAATCATACCACATTTCTTTGGAACAACTTGTACAGGGCTTACCCGCTAACTATTTGAAATATGATATATCATTCCAGCCTCCAATAGCTTGACTACCTCTTTTCTGACAACTTTCTTCATGGTTGGATTAAAGCGTCTCTGTGGCTGAGCTATATGTTTATAATCCTCTTCCATTAAAATTCTATGCATACAATAAGAAGAATTGATACTTTTGAGTCAAATAAGATCCAGCCAATGGCTTCTATGTTCTCCTGCAAAATTTTCATCAGTTTTTTTTTCTTCTTTAGAAGGACTTGAATTAATCATAAATGGTTTTTATGAATCACCGGCAAGAAAACCATATTTCAAATTTGGAGGTAATGCTTTTAGCTCTATTTTTTATTCTTCATTCGTATTTTCTTCCGTCAATTCCTCAAAGAGAGATTGGTGGTAAAGAATTTCCTTGGAAGCATCTAGCTGTTAGAGACAATCTGAACTTTCATTTTCTTTAAATTCACTTATCTCCTCAAATGCTTCAGTCAATGTTTTGTCTAAACAACTTTTTCTTTAAATCAACCGCTTGGAGTCAGAAATCACTTTATCCAAGACATCCACTTTAAAACACTCCCTCTTATACACCTCAACTTGGAACAAGAACCAATAGTCAATTCGTGAAGCAAGGGAAAGTTTCCAAAGCACAAGGATTCTATATTTTAAAGATCCGCTAAATGTATAGCCTGTTCAAGGAACCCATATGTTGTAAAGCCTCATGCAAAGCTTGCACGTCTCTACATCTTTCAATATCCAAGTCAACAAGGCAAGTTAGGTATTGATGACATGCCAACACACTGAACTCATAGCAATCACTAATTTGTAATTTCTTGAGAGAGTGAAACCTTTGCATCAATAACTTAAGGTACGTTGTTGCAATCCCAGATATATAGTTCTTGAATAGCATTGATTTCAGGTGGGATTGGGAGTACCTCAAGTTTGGAAAAACTTATGACATATAGTGTCTTTAGAGAGGTAAGGTTTTGTAGCATCCCATTTGGAAAGCATGCTAACTCTTCATTACATTCAAAGGACAAAATTTCAAGACTTCTGAGTTTATGAATTAAACTTACAATAATAATAAATAAATAAAAGTAGATTCAATAATCAGTACTTGATATAGGGCATAGACAATAAAGTATCACGAGCAAGATAAGATTATGTATTTGTTATTCTTCTCTTGAGAGGTTCTTGCAGTTTAATAGGAGCAATATAGTAGAAGTTAAACTCATCAATAGTATGATAGCTTGTGGCGCTACCAAAGAGGTAGACGAGCAAATTAAAATTATAGTGACTTATATTTATTTCTATCCTCAACACCATTTTAACAAATGTTTCTACCAGTTCAGTTTAAATTATGGAATTATTTCTTTTAGCACCTTTGTCATGTGATGCATTAAATGCCAAGTATATCCAATGCTTTAATAATTTGGAAACTATCAAAACTCATTGAAATGTGTATAATGTTGTTTAATTGCACATAGAATACTAGTGAAGTTAATTATGAATTTGTTATCTAGAGTTTAGATGTTTCAGAAGATCTAAGAGGTTTTTGTTGTATTAAAATTATTGGTAACATTTAATTATTCTAATATATATATATATATGGAAAAAAAAAAGAAGATAAAATTAACCCCGTACGTCCAAGCCATGAGATTATTGTACCAGATAGTTTTTTTAATAAACCAAAAAGTTTTATTAAAGTTAAGGTCATGCATAAGGAATGCTGTCCTAAAATTAACCACCAAGTGAATACAGGATGAGTAAACAAGTGGGAAAAGAAATAAAACCCTCCTTAAGTATCCTCCTACCTTCAGCTCAAAACTGAGTCATAGAGTATATGTACTAAACAAATCAAAATTAATTGGATCAGTGATTGTGTTAGTTTGTGACTACTACAGTCTACATGATAGCTTCAAATTGTTTTAGTGTAAAGAGTATGATCTGAATTTGTCAAATTTGTTGCATTTTAATACCGAACTTAGATCCGACAGTAGCTTGCGGCATGATATCACCGAACCATGGATTGGTTCCCACACTTGATTGAACACAGAATATAAATTGTAACATAGTTTGGGACCGAAACAGAGATAAATCAGAGAGCATGCCACAGTTTAAAAGAAGCCTTCCTCCATCAAAACCCACACCAGCACATTGGAAATACAATCTTCCAGTTCTTCACTTCCACGGTGATACACTTGAACTGTAGGGACCCAATTTATAAGCAATCTTTGGAATATTATTAACAAACTCCAAACTACACCAAGAAATCAAATGTTTCAAGTATTATGAACGCTTGGTATATCCTAGCACGCTACAGAATTAGAAAACCAGCAGTGAAAGGAAATGATTCAACAGTGCTAGAATAAAACAAAGTGAACATTGTATTTTATAGAAAACCACTGTATTTTAAAACAAAGTGAACATTATAACGTCAGTAGAGACAAGAGACAGGATACGCACTTTATGATTCAGCCATATATTAATAATGAAAAATTATATTTTATAAACTGGTTTTTAAAATGTTTGCATTGTAAAATAAACAAAGTCGACATTGTTATGAAATTTAAGATAAAACATCTTATTAGTCGTCTTTCTATTTAAACGTTATTTTTTCTTAGTAATTTATTTTTTATTTATTTTAAAAAATATGTTATTAATGTTTTAAATTATTAAATTTCTTTATTTAAGGAATGTTTGTATTCTATAAAAATTTGATTACTGGTTGAGATAAGTTGTGTTTCAAAAAATTTGAGCATTAAAATGTGAAATTCTCTAAGCTGAAATTTAACTATTTTCTTAAAGAAAACTGAAATTTAACTCTCATTTATTATTCTATTTCAACCGGATTGGAAGTTTTAAAAAGGTCAGAAAAATATTAAGTAAGGACATCTCCTATTTCTTTCAAACGGGTAGAGAAACTCTTATTAAAGCAGGGATCCTAGTCATTCTGTCATATGTCATGGGGTGATTTAGGCTCCCAAATTCCATTTGTGAGTAGATTGAAGCCATGACAACTAAGTTCTTCTGGGGTGGAAATGTGGAGGAATGGAAATTCATTGGTTGAATTGGAACAAAATGTCGAAGCCTATATGCCAGGGCAAGGAGGAATAGGCTTTCGAATGATAACAACCTTCAACAAAGCCCTCCTAAGCAAGCAGTGGTGGCGTATTCTGACTCAACCAATGTCCAGAATTCTCAAAGCTAGCCAAATACTTCCCTTATTCTTGTCCTCTTGCAGTTGTTAAAAGGTCCTCGGCAAGCTATACTTGGGCAAGCATTTGCTATGCCAAAGACATTATAGAAGAATGATCAATGTGGAAAGTTCGAAATGACCTTCATATAAGGGTGGATGCTGACAAATGGATATCAAATACCCCAGATAACAAAGTCCAGTTTAGGAATCAGCAAGCAGTAGAGGAAGGAAGCAGGGATTTTGAATTTATAGGTCATGAAAACAAAACCTAGAAAGAAAGCCCCATCAAATCAACCTTTTCAGACCAGTGTGCTAAAGCCATTTTTCCTAATTAGGATAGGATAACCTGGTGCTCTACTGAGGATGAAGTCTACTTGATCAAAGCGGGCTACAATATGGGAATAGCAAAGAGATCAGCTCAGGAGGCATCTTCAAGCGCTTCGGAAGAAAATCTAGGAAGTTAATGTGGCACCAAAGTGTAGAAACCTCGTGTGGAGGGCATGTCGCAATATCCTCCCAGTTAAGAGCAACCTGCAACATAAGATTAACTCCGTAGATCCCCTTTGTCCTTGTTGTGGGGAGGACAAGGAGACAGTGGATTCATCTCTTCTTGAGGTTGACTTAGCTGGGTGAAAGCAATTTGGTTTGGGAGCCATCTAGAGGTGTGTTTTATTCCTCCAAACATTTCTTTTAATTGGTGGATTTCTGACTGGTTCCATAGGAGATGATCTATCTACCCAACAAATTTTTGGGCTTCTTTGGTCTATCTGCAAGACGAGGAATGAGCGGGTATAAAGGAAAAGATCATAAAAATGAGTTGAATTGTGATTTTAGAATTATTTTAAACCATTTTTTTAAGAAAATAAAGTTAGCATCTGAAGATAAATTTTGTAAGATAAATAACTGATTTTGCAAAACAAACAGAGTTTTTAAAATAAAATCAAAATTCAAACCTTAGATTAATTTAAAGTAGAAGATCAATGAAATATATAAAACAAAGATGTATATTGGTTCGGCTCCCACTAAGACTAAATCCTTGGCTAATCACTAAGTTCTACTAATTTCAACAAGGTTCAAGTATTAATCATTATCACTTCGGGTTCTTAGAACTCAAGCTTTACACCAAATTTGTTACAACTAGTATTTTTTGTTTTACCAAGCTATTATTGGCTCTATACAAGTCAAAAGATTTGTTGTTTGATTGCAAAATGACTAACTCAAAATCGTCTTACAGACGGATATACAATCTCAATACTTAGTTTGAACTATACAACAATTTACAGAGAGCTTTTTACATAAAGAATTTGAATGAGAGAGTGTAGGTTCATGATCATGTGTTCAAAGTTTCTGGTATTTATAGGTCTTTTTCAACAAATGTCTGTTGTTTCTAAACAGATAGATTTTTTCACTTGAGTTCACGTATAAAGATTGTGGTTGTTAAAACATTTAATGCTTGCATTAAATGCACATACTCTTTCATGCTGAAAAACCACTCTTGTGAGCTTTCGTGTTGATTACTTCAGCATAAAACTACTAGCTTTAAGTTAGAGGGCGCCTCTTTTGGTGGTGTTTGGCAACTTCTAGATCTTCATTTATTCTTCATAGGATTCAATAGATCTTAGGAAAATGTCTTTTGCAAAACGAATCTCAAACACAGAATAATAAATGAAATCTTAAGTGTCATCTATTAATGTTAAATCAGATCATGAACTTGACTAACTATCATTTGATATTTCAGACGTAGAATTTGTCAAACATAATATGATTTCGTATAAGATACAACTTTTAACCTTTGTATTTATTTTCACCACCATCATTATTTCCACCATTATCGCCATCAACATCACTACCAACAATGTTACTATCACCATTACCATCAATGTCACCGTCACCACCATGGTCATATGTCACAACTATCAACAATATCACTTCCGTCACCACCAACATTGCAATAACATTACTACTAAACACCACACAAAAGCACTTTAAACTAATTTTAATATGATATGAAACTTTTAAAATGATTTATTTAAAAATAACCATATTTTAATTTTTGGTTAAATTTTTTTCAAACTAAAACTAAAATCTAATTGTTATTTTAAAAAATTTTGAAACTCAAAAATAAAAATTACCCCAAACAAAACCTTAGCCTTTTCGTTTTGGAAAAAGTTTGGTTAGAGGAATCATCTTATCAATAGGATACCACCTTCCTTCTAGCTGACGTAAATAATCTTTTTGATTATCAATGTTACCATTCTTTGTTCTAACCGTAAAAAAAAACTATTATTTATTATAAAAAACTTGAAATCAAGAAATCAATATTAGGCTTATTTAAAGTATCTTTAGTGGTAGATCTCAAATTAGGATCTTAAATCACTTTTTAGTAGTCCCCATAGTGCCAAGTAGGATTTAAGATCTCTCAAGATCTCTTCCATTTTGTTCTTTAGTGGTAGATCTTATTTTGAGATCTTAAGGAGAGAGAAAAAGGGAAAAAATTTATTCTTATTTGAACAATGTGCAGATCTTAAGGATTTTTCTACAATAACTCATTCTCCATGTTGAAGATCTCTCTACCTCCTTTAATGGGAGATCTAGTGAAGACCAGATCTTGAGTTCAAGATCCTTACTCAAGATCTTATACTAAAGTTAAGATTCTCAAAATGAGTAGTACAAATTTTTTACCCCGCATTTAATAGTAAAAATCAACTGTAATATTTTTTTTTTATTGAGTAATAGGAAAAGAGAAACATTTTGTGTCTCAGTATATTTTACATAATAAAAGAAGAAGAAAAAAGGTTTAGAAGTTAAAAAAATAAGAAAAATAAGTAATTAACTAAAAAGTAGTGGAATGATTGTTAAAAAAGTATAAATTGAAGGAGGATAAAATTGTCTAAAAAATATGTACACCAAATGAGTGATTTTCATTATTAATAATATAGATATATAATTTAGATGTATAATATTCTTAATTATAAAACAAAATATATCATTTTTAAAAAAATTGTAGTAAATGACATCAAATAGTTGTTTTTTAGAATTTAATACTATAAGTAACTAACTTGTGCCTTGTGTGATCACGTTGTGAAATTTTTTTTAGGATTAATTATGTTTTTCATACTGAAAAAGAAAATGGACTAATTTTGATACCAAATGTTTTTAGTCCCCACCGTTTGTCTAATCTTGATTTTAAAAATGTACAAAATAATTTGTTATTGTTTCTCCATTTTGCCATAGAACGAAAACCATGAAGAAGTTGTCTTTCTCCATCCCCACCACAAAACCCCAATCCAAGCCAAAATCCGTGGACGCTTTGGACGACACTTCCACCACCCGAAACGACGACGACAGCAGCGACGGAACCAAACAGTCCATCACCGAATTCGACCCTTCCAAACCCGCAAACCCCAAAATCACAATCCCCCCAATCCAAAACAAGTGGAAACCCCAACAAGACAACGAACGCAGCACCGGGCGGTGGCGCCGCACTCCGGAGGAGATCGAGCTGCTGCGTAAGCTGAAACTGGAGGAAGATCTGAAGAGGTTGCCGGAGGACCCGGGGTTGGAGGAGTTCAAGGATGTCCCCGTCGAGGTTTTCGGCGAGGCGTTGCTCACCGGGTATGGCTGGACGGAAGGGATGGGGATTGGGAAGAACGCCAAGGAGGACGTGAAGGTGGTACAGGTCAAGGGGAGAACCTCAAGGGAAGGATTAGGGTTTGTTTCCAATGCTTCTGTCACTCCAAGTGGCAACAATTTGAATCACTGCGACCATCATTTATGTAATTTGCAGTTTTAGTAATCACTCCTTAGAGGTGGGTTCTCTAGCCATATATATATGCGAGACAGAATCAAGGGTCAATTCGTTAGCTATGAGATTGTGTAACTGTAGTCAGTTAGGAGTTTACCATTCTGTTACAACAGCTTCTTATTGTTCTCTGTTATAAAAACAAATATCCATGTAATTTTGCATTATGGGTTTTCTTGATGACAATAGTATTCTCTCTTTCTCTAATCATAGCTCTCCAAGTTCCCTTTTCTTTGGGTCAATCCCTATGGAAGCTTGATTCCTAAGATCTAGTACGTTGAATCCTTGTCTGATTCTTGTCCTGTTTCTGATACTAATATTAACTGTGTCTTTTAATTTGACATTTGTTGTTTCCAGCGCTGAATTACAAATGCGGTCTCCATCGGCATTATGCATTGGTGATTCTATGTTGATGTTGTGGGAGTGTGGTTCGTATTGTTTACAGAAGCTTGTGCGTTGGCAGTAGTGTATGAGAATTGTTACTGTAATGGTGGCAATGTTTTATACATGTCTTTGGCATGCAGTGGGTAAATAGTGTTGGGTTGTGATGATGAGTGATAGTTTCAGATTGTTTTCTCGTGCTTTCAAATTTGAACTATGAACCGGAGAAGAGCATCTAATGGGTTTTGTTGCTAGGAGTTTTGTTGCTAGGAGTTGAGCAAACCCCATTAGTCACCTTTGACTTCATCCTTTTCTTAAAGTAAGTAACTTGGCTAAGCTATACAAGGGATTGGTAGTATAGTCATGGAACTTGGGCTCTTCTTGTAAGGAATTAGGAAATGAGAATTTTTATGAGTTGGTGATAACAAAGAAATGATAAACAAATATTGATTATTAGCTTGTGTATGCACGAGGGAGTGGTTTAGTGAAGTTGAACCCCAACATTCATTATCATTGTTTCTTGTAAGTCCTTTCTGCAATCTAGATCCTTGAGAATCAAAAACTTTTTTTATTAGTTTTATTTCCATGTTTCCATCTTTATCTATATTTTAATCATTGATATTTCAAGTTTGCTTTATATTTTGTCTGATTAGTAAAAAGTGTGTAAATTGTCAAAGATTGAACAAATCCCTTGGAAAAATATACTTGAATTTTCTATTTTATATTATTTGTACAATTTGATACACTTGTCAAAGATGTAACATATATTTGTAAACGAATATATAATTAGAGTGTTTCTTTTATTCTTAAAACTATCAATCATTGCTAAATGTTTTAACAATTAATTGGGTGTAAAGGACGAATGGTGGCACCTTAGTTGATTATTTTAGTTAATCATGCAATGGAGAAGACTTTGATCGAAAGCAAAATCAACTTCAATAATTCTCTGTCTCAAAAGAAAGTAGTCTCGGATTATCAGTTAGGGTTTGGTTAGAAGAAAAAAAAGAGTTAATCACACAATATATTTGGGAAAAACTTCATACACCATTTGGTTTTCTTATACACCATTTGGTTTTTTAAAACCCGAAAATACCCCTGGCAGCTTTCCTCTTATATTTGAGTTGGTTGCAGCTTTCCTTTTTTATTCACTTCATTTTGGTGCGATTGTGGTTGTTGGAAACGTTGTGCATTGGTGGTAGTTGGTGGCATTGTGTTGATTTCGTCGGAGTTGTGGTGTGGTGGTGGTCGTCGGAGTCGTTGAGTGGCATCATGGTTGCAGAGGTGAGTGGTGCAGTTTTGTATATCGTACGGATTCGGTAATCCATATTGCCTTTACGGATTGTACAATCCGTAAGAGCCTTACAATCCGTAATAACCATACGGATTAGGTAATCCGTAAAACCCATACCGATTACCCAATCCGTATGGCTTAAAATCAGCAATTTGTCAAAAAAAAAATTTAAAAATGGTTAAAACATGTATTTAAGGATAATTTACCTTAATTTTATAAATTATTTGAGTGAGTAAATACAAAAAGTGAATTTTTGGATTGTTTATGCAAATTGTGATGTTGAGAATTTCATCATTTGTTAAATCACAATATATTTTTAAAATTATTTGTAAAAAATATCTATTCAATTATAATTGAGTTTAATTTTAGAAATTATTTGAGTGAGTAAATACAAATAAGAAATTTGTGGATTGTTTATGTAAATGATGATCTTTAGATTTTAATGATTTATTTAAAATATGTTAATTTATGGATTGGTTTTAAAATTTGTAGTTGTTAGGATGGACAGCGATAAGTGGATATATGACAGTATTATGTCTGAAGAAAATTATATGGATGAAGACATCGAAGCGGACCCTGATGCGTTTGAAGACAATAATTGTGTAATTGATTGTTCTGCAGCATTCAACAAGATTGAGGCATTTATGTGATTTTGAATGTAGTTAAAGTTGTGAAATGATTAAATTAAGAAGATTAAAGATGAATTATCCATTTGTGTAGGTGTTTGAATCCCATGATGTGGTATTGAAATGGGCTCGTACGATTGCATTTGAGAATGATTTTGTAGTGGTTATAATGAGGAGTGACATAAAAACTGGAAAAATAGGAAGGACGTCATTTGTGTTAATTGGTTGTGAAAAGAGTGGAAAATATAGACCATGGAAAAAAGGTTTGATACCTTCAACCACTAGCACTAGAAAATGCGAGTTAGGCCAGTGGCAGCCACAAAACCTTCAATCTCAGGTACAGGCTTCCCGAATTTAGTGACCTTACGCCCATGGGAAGCAAGCTTTAACTCTGGACGTTTTTGCATTGAAGACATCATTCAAGGTAAAACATTAATGGATAACCAAAAATAATACACCTTGGACTATGTAATTCAACATGTCAATACCTCTCCTGTCCAGACTCGTAGAGCCACATGATCGGCGAACTCGGTCAGCACCGAAGAATCTTTCGGCCCTCCTGGAAAAGATTCAGACTCAGTCTCCATATCCTTAGTGACAGGTTCAGCAGTCTCGACGTGTGGTTCCTGCACAGGAGGATCCTGAGGAACATCAACACCTGCCCTATGACGACGTATAGATGCGGTAGGCCTACGCCGCTCAGGGGCTTCTTCATCATCACCTCTAGCATGCCTACCTAATGCTCGGTCGGGACTCCGACCAATAGCCCGACGCACTCCTCCTCTCGTCTTAGCCATAATATGCATCCACATAGTGTTTTTTAGCTTTTGAGCTTCAACATACTAATTATGAGTGAATTTGTGTATATGGTTATCTATACTAGTGTGATTCACAAGCATACCATATAATCAAGTCCAATTGTAATCAAAACCAACCTATAATGGGTTCAACAAGTGCGATTCACAAGCATACCATATAATCAAGTCTAATTCTAATCAAAACCAACCTATTGTGGGTTGAAAAACTGCGATTCACAAGCATACCATATAATCAAGTCCAATTCTAATCAAAACCAACCTATAATGGGTTCAACAAGTGCGATTCACAAGCATATTCACCAACAAGTCCATTTCTAATGAAAACCAACCTATAACGCTTTCAACAAGTGCGATTCACAAGCATAGTCCATTTCTATTCAAAGCAAGACATGAAATAATCTTTTTTCACTCACAAGCAAATTTTTTTAATAATACTTAATTATTTTTCATTTAATTTTTTTTAAAATGAATTTTAAAAATAAACAACACTCATATGGATCCTCGAATCCGTTTCCTCACGCCTGCACCCTTTAACATTCTAGGACTTACCTCACAATGTCGTGGCCACCAAACGGAGAACAAAATGTGACGACGGACACGGCACGTCGGAGAACGATTCCAATGAGGCTGGTAACAGTGGGAGCAACAACGGCGGCAAAGGGAGCAAGAACGGCGCATGAATGGTGCGGGAAGGGAAGGTAAATGCAAAATGTTTTTAAAAATTAAAAGCTGAAAGTGAGAAGGGCAATTGCGGAAATGCACTATTTAAAATATGGTGTATGAGAAATATTAATGGTGCAGGAAGCTCAATTCAATATATTTGTAGACCAACTTTTTTTCAGCCCAAAGCTTTGATATAAGAAGCTGGTTTCAGTAATTTTTTTATAAGGAAAAAGAGAAGCTAAATGTTCAAATTAGTTCCTAAAAGGGTATAGAGATTTCTAGTCGTTAGTCCCTAAATTGAAGTAAATTAAAAAATGTTCTAAAAAGTGGATGACAGTTAAGTAAATTTGTTGAAGTTGATGGACCGATATCAATTGTAATGCTTAGGTATAAGGACTAGATTATTTTTAATGATAACATGCAAGAATTAAATTGCATTTTAATGGTAACAAGATTATGCTTGTTTAAGAAAAAAAAAATGTTCTGTGTGGGATGTTATATATATGGCTTATTGGCAGTGCTAAACTCACCCGTAACAATCTAATTCTAAAATTTAGTGGACTTGATCCATCAGTTTGCTTTTGTGATGATAGCCACCACAACATCAATGATGAATCCAGTTTGTTTCAAATTCATAAAAGTCATAACATTAATGATGTGTTTGGTGATGACATGAAATTATGTGCATAGAAACGGAGACAGAAACACTAACAATTCAAGGCTGATCTTCTTATCAACAATGTGCTAGGTAGCATCTTCATTCATGTGCTAGGTAGGAAACGCAGGAATATCTTCTCTCTTTTTTTGTTACACAGGAATATCTTCTTAAAACTTTATAAATGTTGCATTTTGAATAAGTTTGGATATATTTTTAGGCAAACACTTATAGGAAATAAAAATGAAAATAAATGAGGTAAAACAAATCAAACTTCTCTCATATGTAACTTAATATTTTTAGTAGCTCTCTTATTTAACTTGTTCATAAATAGAGGTTTATTCAGAAAGCAAATAGGTGTTTTTGGCTGCTAGGGTGCAGGTTGAGGATGCAAGCAGAATCTAAAAGATTCTGGATTGACGATACAAGCTTGTTTCTAGCTACTCAGGGTTCAGGTGCCAAACGTGTATGGCATAAAAGAGTCTTTTGGATTGTGTCCTGATTTGGTTGAATTCTCATATATATTTGTGCTGCTGCAAGGTTCAAAAGGAAGTGCAAGTTTTAGAATTTTATACTGAAAAGGAGGTATCTGATAGAAATATCTAAATTATGGAATGGTTTATAAGTTTGAGGTGCAGCGCCCTATTGTGCCATTGGAAAAAGTTGTCTCCTGCTTGTTCTCTGGCCTCTGCATTCCACCTTCTAGAATATGATGTATTTAGAAAACGGCTTTAATTTATGTTTTATTTGCTGGGTGCTGCTTTGTAAATATACATGTATAGATATAATTCATGTGTCTAAATTCACAATATAGAGGATGAGAACAGTTCTGCTGTGGGGATTTGTTTAAAATGTAACCATCATGACTACATTACACATTCTTAATTGAAACCAACTAGTTTATGAATTGAAATTAGGGTGCATGTCTGTTGATCATGGAGAGAGGGAAGGCAAGGCAAGGCCAACAATTTAGTAATTCAAAGTCTGGAAATCATGTTCTCCCTTGATAAACTTACCAGGTTTGGCAACTCTTCTAGTAACAGCCTTGAAATCCATGGCATTGCAACTCCATAATCATAGGATTCTGCCTCGTATATGTAGCCATATTAACAGGCAGTTAGAATTTGTTTATTTAGTTTTTCTTGTTTGGGAAATGATGCCCAGAAGGCAAAACATTGCCTCAAATTCATTGGCAAGTTAAAGTAACTAATCTCAAGACAAGCATGACTGAGTTCTCATGTTGTAAACTCCACATGGAGCAATTCCTTTCCCTCTCTTGTTATCAACGAGCAAATCCAGCAGTCCTAGTGAAGTTGACAGTTTAATTTATGCAAACACAAGACCTCAAGGTTTTTATGCTACAGCAAATAATACAAATCCGCATTTTAATACATACAGAAAAGACTGTTAAGAGGTCAAATAATCAACAGAGCACACAATAAAAAGTTAGTTTTGTTGTAAATAGCTGTTTAAACTCACTTCTACCACATTGTAGGGTGTGCTTGAGGAAAGTTATTGCATAAAATGATACGTTAATACATACCTTGTTTTTCTTTTTCTTTTTCTTTTTTTTGGCAAGGCCTAGGAACTAAATTATAAGCTCTTAGCATGAAGGAAGTCCTATAATGGAGCCTATCAAACCTTGTCAATTTACTGCATGTACCCTCTCCACTTTTTAATACATTGATAAAAAAGACCTTACGAGGTCTAATAAACACAGGAAAAAACAATACAAATATATGAACATTGTACAGCTAAATGTCTGTAAAAGCTTATACAGTACTAAACTTCATTTTGAATTTAAAATGAAAGGAAGAATCACTGAAATCTTCAAACACGCGTGAGAGAAGCTTGAAATTTTGCATCTCAATGTGGCAAGAATTCTGATCACAAGGAAGAATATGGTTTTCAGTTTGAGAATAAAACAGATTGTGCAGTACATCAGAATAAGACAAAAATATGAAATTTGCATAGAATGAAATGCCTCTCCCTTCCAAACGACATCAATTGAAGCAATTATTTAAAACAAAAAAAAAATGGAAGAATTGATGTATTGAACATTCATCACTTTAGTCTCTTAAGTTGAGGTATTTCAATAAAGTTCAAACACCAATTTAAAGATTTCTTTTAAAAATTTGAGAGACTATTAAATATGATTTCTAATACTTCTATGACTACTTTGGTGTTTTTTTTTCACATGAGACTAGAGAGAGTAATACAGTTGGTTTACTCATTTAAAGGATTCTTGGATATTAGGACTTGGTAGGTGAAAAAAAAACCCAAAAGAAATCCGATATAATAGGGAATGAAACAGAGGAAAAATCCAAAAAATTTAAAAGATATTAAAATACCGGCATTTGATACAGCTGCACACGTCCATACACCAATATACCTGCACACCTTTATAAATATATATAGAAGGAATAGGATCAAGAATATACCTGCACACCTAAACACCAATATAATATTCACCGCCACATCCATATATAAATATTTGGTCTGCAAAAAAAAAATAAGTATGTTATTTTTAGGAAGGAAGGAATAGGATCAACAACATACCCCCATCAGAATCAGACAAGGATTTTACATTTTGTGGATGCACTAAATGCAACTTCTTCAAGGCAGTCATATGTTGTAAAGCCTCATGCAAACCTTGCACCTCTCTGTATCCTTCAATCTTCAAGTCCTCAAGACAAGTTAGGCATTGAAGATCTGCCAACACATTGGTAGTTTCCTCAGTGCTGGAAGTTGTAAACAACTTTCACAATCTTCCAGCCTTAGATCAGTTAAATATTTGAGAGAAGGACTAGCATCCATGGTGGGAAATGGGCACCTTTATATCTATTCACTTTCAAATGCGGAAGTTGTTGGGTATTGGGTTGAAGCACTTCAAGAATCTCTTCAACTTTTTCTTGCCATTCGCACTTCATTTCTGTCCCATGACAAACACAACTAGTTCAGTTGCTTACTTGACACATTGGCATCTTTGCCATCCATTACGCTTTTTACTCTCTCCAGATGCTCGATTTGAAGAACTCCTTTAAGTTTCAATGGTCCCAATTCTGCCAAAAGGATCCCTCTTGTCTTGCCAACAAAGTAAGTGGTTAAACTCGTTAGGGATGTCACCTTTCCTATCTGAGCAGGCAAGCATGATAGTGACTGGAAACCATTAAAAGATAGTTGTTTTAGAGCTTTCAAGCTTATCAAACTGCTAGGCAACTCTTCGAGTTGATCATAATGATCTAGTTTCAATATCTACAAATTTCACAATTTACATAGCGATTCTGGAAGAGTATTAAAGTGACCCCTAGATAGATTCAAGTATCTTAGATGTTTCAAATCACCAATTTAAGATGACAAATCTGTTGGATATAGGGGGAGCAACTTGAAGTTTGAAACTTAGGACTTGGAAGAATGTTTTGAGCTTTCACATGCCTTGAAGCATGTAATTCAAATTGAAGTGTATGAAGAGACCAATCTGTTGATCCTTGCATTGCATGCACTTAATCATTTACATGCTTAAATGTCTTCATCAAAGAATTAAAGCAATTTTTGAAAAGAACTAAATAGGCAATGTTTTTGGAAAAATGCAAAACTTACTATTTTAATCGATTACACTACAGTTTAATCGATTATTTGCTTTGATTTTAAATCTGGAAAAGCATTGAAGAACAATTTAATCGATTACATAGTGTTAAAAGAAAAAACATGCATTACTGTTTTAATCGATTACCAGTTCTTGTAATCGATTACACAAGGCTTTTTAGAAAAACATGGTTTCCTGCTTTAATCGATTACCATGATTTGTAATCGATTACACAAGCTGCTTCTGTAACAATTCTTCACTGCTTTAATCGATTACTGCTCGGTTTAATCGATTATTCTGTTCGTTGTTCAAACCCAGAAATCAGCATGAACACTTTAATCGATTAAGTGGCAATTTAATCGATTACACAAGGCTTTTTAATCGATTATTTGACGCATTTAATCGATTACAATTAGTTACAAAAAGCTGTTATAAATAGGAGTGAGGCTTGACTTGAGATTTGACTTAAAAACTTCGAATTTTCTGAATACACACAAGCCTTCACAAAGTAGAAAGTGATTTTCTGGGTTAACTAACTTGTCCCACTCTTTAATCTTCATGGGTATTGAATGATTTCTTGGGCAAGAGTTTTCAAAGAAGAATAGGAGAGCATGTTCTGAAATTCATTTTGTTCATTCAACTCTGATTGATAAACCACATGCATTCATATTCATTGGATCATCAGGTTGTTTCTCTCCATTCTCTTTGGTTGTAAATTTGTTTTTGTAATTTTTGTTATTTGGTGCTATTGTAAATTGTTCTTTGAAGCTTGTACTAGAGTAGTGTTCTCTAGGGAAGAACAGAGTAGTGTTCTCTGGTTCTTGTTCACTAGAAGTCTAATAGGATTTTAGATTTCTTTTCTTTATCTAGAGTTGATAAAGAGTGTTTGTAATAAAGCTTATAAGAATTGAAATTTATAATAGTGGAACTCTAATCTAGTGTTGATTAGAAGAAACTGGATGTAGCTTCTCTTGAGAAGTGAACCAGTATAAATTCTAGTGTTAATTCTCTCTCTCTCAATCTCTATTAGTCATCTTGTTCATTTGTTCTTGGTATTTTTATCATTATTCAACAAGTTCTGTTTTGAGCTATTGATTTCTTGAGCTGAGTGATTTGATTGATTAAAAGGATTCTTGGTTTAAAAGTGATTAAGATCCTTACTCTGATTCCTATTGTTTTCAAAATCTTCTTTACATACAAAGTCAAGCACCCACAAAGAATAGCATTTCAACACATGAGAAGAAAACGGGACATCATTATACAACCTTGGATCTGAAGATATGTAGGTCCTCAATGAATTGACTTTATGCAATTGGATCACAATTCTCTTTAACTTATGCTTTGAGAGATGGTAGATTCTTTTAGACAAGGTAGTTACAACATTCTCCTTTGTAATGCAACAAACCTCTTCTGCAACAAATTGCGCAAGATCGGGAACAAGATTATGCATCTTGAAATGTGTAACATTGCCAAATATATCAGTCTTAAGATCCTAAAAAAATGATCTCCAATATAATTCATACCACATATGATCATGCATCTAAAATTCCATTAGATGAAATGAATCCATTAGCCATCCAAAGTTCAATTAATTTTTTTTTAAAATTCTCCTTTGAGAAATATTGCACAGTAAGGAAAACATTGCCTAAGTTTTATTGGTAAGTTCAAGTAACTCAATCTCAGGGCAAGCATTATATTGTGTGTTGTACTCCACAAGTTGCTTTCCTTAACATTAATCCATGCTTCTTCCTTTCTTTCAAACCGTAAAAGACCCCCTAGTGCTTTGGCTGCAAGAGGCACTCCCTCACACTTCTTTACTATCTCCTTCCCTATGTTTTCAAGCTCTATCTGTTGTACCTCATTTTGTCCAAAAGGCTCGGTGTTTGAACAATTTTCAACAATCATTGTAGGATAGCATTGATAATTCATGAGGAGGCATTGTTCCCATGATTGTTGCAACCTTTGAAAGACGAGTAGTAACCAAAATGGAAGCACCCATTGCCCCACTAGCCAGTATAGATTTCAATCTCTACCAATTCTCTAGCTCATCCTCCCAGACGCCATCCAAAACAAGCAAACATCTCTTACTTTGAAGCAGATCTTGAAGTTTTCTTTGTAGTGGCTCTTAATCCAAATCCTCGGAAGCACACCCAGATAATGCTTCGATAATAGGTTTTGTCATTCTCTTCAAACTGGAATCCTCCAAAACACAAACCCAAATTCTTAGCTCAAAATGGTTGACTACCCTCATATGATTGAAGATATGTTTGGTAAGTGTTGTTTTTTAAGTCTTTCTAGACCTACAATTGGATAGACAGATAAATTCTTAGAATATATCACCAACCAAAAAGTCTACAACTTAATCCTTACCTTTTTCTCATCCATAGACTTGATCAATGAGGTAGTTTTGAGCAAATCAGCGACTCCACTTCTTCTCTCCGAGTCTGTCTCATTCAAATGAAGCTTCTCCATTTCTTTAGCAATATCACCTAATCTTTCACTTACACTTTTGATTCTCTCAGCAATTTTGTAACAGAAAACAACATGCTTGGGAGGTAAAGAGGATAAGCAAGAGCATTGTACCTTGTATGATTCTCCTTGTTGCTCCAACCTCAATTCTTCATAGGATACTCGTCCATGAATTCCTCCAGCTCATATGCAGTATCTTTTAGCTTTCGCAGCCAATTCTTTGAGGTAAATGTGTGTTTTGTTCTTTGTCGCGGCATTTATTTCTGAAATTATGTTGGAGTTTATCCATATCTATTGAAAATAAGAATATATGGGTGGAGTTGCAGGTCCATTTGATATGATCAAAGACATTTCTGGAGGAATATCCTGTAAACCTGTTGAACAAATCAAAATTCTCCTTCTTTTTCTCTTCAGTCTAATTTTTTACACGTTGAACTGCAGGGAGGTCAGAGTGGAAGAACCACAGGGCTCACCACAACCAATCCTGTATGGTGCCTTGAGGCATCAGTCCTGAATGATAATTGTTTTAGAAAAGGTTCTCTCAAATCTGAGTTGAGAAACCAATGACAACATGCTTTTTGATTGTTGCATTAAGCTTCCTTTTTTGTTTGTTTGTGACTTCCAGCATGCTTTTGCATTTCTGATATCTATGATTATTAGTTAATGAATCTTTGTTCTTTTCTGAAAGTTTCTTTTGATATATAGAAGGGTTTCTCTAAATGTGGTTCACGTGAAAAGCTTCAATTTTTTCCCTTTATTTCTCTATGAAGCAAAAAGTAGTAAATATTTCATATATGGGATAATTAAATTAAACTGAATTTAGACTTCATGTTTGCTGATTTTTTTTATTTAATATTTTAATAAAGTGTTTTGGTTCAGATTTTGGATGAGGTTGAGGTTGCAACGAGTTTGGATTTATCTCATAGCTTATCCAAATACAAGTTGAAGTTTAGTGCAGAGAAAGTGTATTTTTTTTGTTGACTTTAAGGTTATATAAGGAGTTGATGTTATCGTTGTAATTGTTGTAGGGTATTTATATATATTTGCTATACATGAAGAAAGTTCAAGTATTAAATTGGTTGGGTGACACAGAGGAGAAGCTTTAAATGGCTATGTGAGAATGGCTTTGGAGAGACACAACTCTCACCTTTGGTTTAAGTTTTGGAATTATTTCTTTTATAACTGTTGTTTGGTTGCAAATAGAATCGTGAAGTTAATTATGAATTTGAGCTATCTAGAGTTTAGATGTATCAGAAGAAGAGGTCTTTGTTGTATTAAAATTATTAGAAATATTAACCACCAAGTCAATAAAGGATGAGTAAACAAGTCATGGGAAAAGAAAAATAAAACCCTCCTAACTCCACCCCAAAACTGAACCTTAGAGTACAATACATGTACATGTACTAAACAAATTAAAACTAATTGGATCAGTGACTGTGAGTTTGTGAAACACTTATTACATGAAGGTCCCAATTTTTTATTTAATTTAAGATCCATAAGTGTTTTAGTGTAGAGAGTATGGTATGAATCTGTCAAATTTGTTGCATGTTGCTACCGAACTAACATCTGACAGAAGCTTGCTGCATGATGATATCCTCGAATATAATTTTAACATATTTTATATAAGTAAAACTTATACTAAATAAATATCATTAAATATATGAATTATATTTTAAATTATTATAAATCATTTATATTGTGGTACAAGTTTATTTTTAACTATTTATAAAAAAATTTAAAACAATATTAAAATTCAATATAGAAATAAATATGAAAAACATATATTAAAATTTATAAGATAGTAAGACAAATTTAAAAACACTTGTATAAAACTCTTTAAAAAATTCTAAACTCATATTCGGATAGGATATATAAAATTAGATCATGCTAACTAGTGTCCTTCTTGGTCCCTCTGTCCACAAAACTAAACTATTTTAGTACTTTCTTCTAGGTGTCCACTGTCCTCCAAACCATCTTAACTGCATTTACTTAAATCTGCTACTTCAAATTTCGGATTAGGTGGTTTAATTACCTTAGGAGCTGATGGGTACTTAGACATAAAAGGGAAATTAGTCACTCGTAGATATAAAAGAAAGGATAAGACAGTTAGGAGTTAGTTATAGGTTGTAACTATAAATAGAAAGGGAGTAGAGAGAAAAGGGGAGAAAAAGAGGAAAAAGGGGTTGATCACGGGAGCATCTCAAGGGAGAGCTCTCTCTTGTATTGTCTATCAAAATAGTGTTAATACTTGAACAGTTAATAAACGAGGCATATTCAGAAAGGGCTTCATATACTTTGCATGTTCTTGCTGTGTATGAGATATTGCAGTGCAGGGAACAGAGGAGAGTAGGAGAATTGGAAGACCAGAGCCAGGAACGTAACAGGAGCCAAACAGAATCCGAGAGGTCCTGCAGTATATGGGTTGGGTGTTGAACCAAGTGACATTGTTGTTATTAGAGCATCTAGATCACCAACGATCCTAAACTACTAAAGCAAAGTTGCAAAACTAAGTAATTATTCTAACAACACTATTTCGCATATGACAAAAGCAATTCATTTCACAGAGTTGGAGTTTAAGGTCTGTGAATAACCAGAAATCAGAATGATCATACCACCACCACCACCACAGAAGTGAGAAAACAGATAATATTTTGTTTGTTGTATGTTACGGATCCAATCCATAGGGGTGGGTGGGTGGGTACATGACTTGAATGAATCAAACTAGTAACGGTACTTGGTGGAGTAATCTTTGGGAGGGATGACGACGTCCCTTCCTGGCTCCACGGTAGACGGTCTCAACAATGTCGATGAACTCCTGCTTGTCCTTGAGAGCCCAGTTGATCTTGTTGTTACCGGTTCCGAGATCGATCATGATGTGCTTCTCAACACCTATGTTTTCACTGTGATGAAAAATTTATCCCTGGTCATAAATGTGTTGCAGGACGTTTCCATTTGATGATTATTGAGGAATCTGATGATGACCCCATTGATCTCTCTGAGCTTATTGCAGAACCTACCCCTGAACTAGATGTCATGTCATCCATTTTCAACTATCTTTTCAAGCCTTAATAGTCCACCATTCACCCAAAACTCTAAAGTTCCAAGGCCTCATTAATGGGTTTCCCGTGATGGTTTTGATTGACTCGGGCAGCTCCAATAATATTTTACAGCCCTGTATTGCTGATCATTTACAGCTTCCTATTTACTCAACTCCTAAATTTTCAGTAATGGAGGACAATGGAGATAAACTACACTGTTCAAGAATTTGTGAGGCAATTCCTATTACTTTACAAGGTCTTCATTTTACGATTCCCTTCTACCTTCTACCCATAGAGGGGGCTGATGTGGTTTTAGGAATGCAATGGCTAAGCACACTTGGAACCTTTACTACTGACTTTACAATTCCCCAAATACCTTTTCCCACCTTCATTCACCTATTACATTACATGGGGATGCCAAACAGTTACCTTTCTTTCCCACATTTGCCTAGGTTTGTCACCTTCTACATACAGACTTTATTGCCTCCCTTCATTTACTCTCAGTTGAATCCATTGAGTCCCAATCCACAAATGACCGACGTTCCCAAGATTCTGCCCTTACCCTTCCCAAATCAGTCCAAAATCTCATCCATTCCTACACTCAATTTTTTTCTAAACCCCAAGGACTTCCACCAATGTCAAACCCCACAGATACCCCTATTCCTAAAAAGAAGCTATGACAACAATCATCACAGAAATGCTTAAAGGAAGTCTTATGAATTAGGGTCAGCATCAATTTTCACTATTGACCTATGATCTAGCTACCACCAGATTCGTGTGGCAGCAGAGTATACACACAAAACAGCTTTTCGCACTTGTGATGATCATTATGAGTTCCAAGTTATGCTCATTGGGCTTACTAATGCACCTTCTTCCTTTTAATAAGCAATAAATGACCTACTCAGACCTTACCTAAGGCAGTTTGTTCTTGTTTTCTTTGATGATATTGTTATTTACAACAATTCCATTTCTGAGCACTTGGTTCATTTGCAATTAATTTTTGATTTATTACTTACTAATAAGTTTTTTGCTAAATTTTCAAGTGCATTTTGCTACTGATTTAGTTCATTATTTAGGGCACATTACTCCTATCATGGTGTTTCCCCCATTTCTAAAAAATTCAAAGCAATTTTAAACTGCCATGGTCTCAAGCGTCCCTCATAGGTTTTTTAGGACTCACCAAGTTCTACCATTGTTTTGTTCAGCACTACACCACACACGCCACTCATCTCACTGCTTTGCTTAAATCAAAACTAGTTGTTTGGAATACAAAAGCCTCTCAAGCAGAATACTAGCATAATACAACTCACCATTCTTTTATAGGGATGACACCCTTCAAAGCCCTTTATGGTCATCTTTTGCCGGCTCTTCCAAACTACACCTTCAGCTCGGCTCAATTCTGACTTTAGATCTCAACCTAAGCAAATGATAAAGACATTTTAAAGGCATTAAAGGTGAATCTTCATAAGTCAAGATAGAGGATGGTTGAACAAGCAAATAAACATAAAAGGGATCTTACCTTTGTTGAAGGGGATTGGGTATGGCTTTGCCTTCAACCTTATCGCTAATCATCAAACCACCGTCGAATCTCCCAGAAGTTGGCCAAATGGCATTTTGGGCCCTTCTAGGTTTTCCAGAAAATTGGCCTCTTAGCTTATGACCTCACCCTCCCACCAGAATCTAAAATCCACCTTGTGGTGTATGTCTTTGTGCTTCGGCCTTACCACGATCCAACACCCCCATTCTTTCTCCACTACCCTCCGACCACTTTTGCTGACCATGAACTTGAGAACCACTAGGCCCCTCTTAACTCTCATGACTCTCTCTTAGTCGACCAAGAGAATCCAACCCAACCCTTTATCTTTCCAAACACTTCTGAAGTGTTAATTGAAACTACAAGTACAAAAGTCTCTTTGAGTTCCCCTCCCTCGTTGCACCCTTGTCTCCATCATCCAAATTGGTAGCTCCTACCCTATATCATTTGACCATTTCTCCTTCATTGGATCCTTTTTCTCAATCTCCAATGTCTGCCTCCATGCCAGGTGTCCACTCACCACTCACCCTTTCTTACCCACTTTCCTTAGGAAATATCAATATCCTTATTCCAGTTGGCTCCCACACTCAGAAAACACAATGAACACACTTCAATTAACCAAGAGGGGGGGTGAATTGGTTAAAACAGATATTTAAAATTTTCTCTAAAACAATTTGTGGAATTGAAACTTGGATCGTATCACTCAATCACCTTCTTTAAAATCAGAACTTTTCTTTCAATCAAGATCCACCTTGTTATGCATGTAATGACAGAAACCCTTTCTTTGTTGATTATATTTTGATTACCCAAATACAAACAATGAAAGATATACAAAATTAGAATAAAAGACTCAGCAATTTATACTGGTTTACCTCACTAATATGAAGGTTCAATCCAGTGTCTTCCAACCAATACTTGGTCAGAGTTTTCACTAAATTAAAATATTCTTTACAAGCAATTTACAAGTGATTATCTTTATCAACCCTAGATAAAGAATCTGAATTCTAAAACACTATTAGAAAACAAATCACAAAGATCCTGAAAACCCTACTCGGATCTTTATCCCTAGAGAACACTATTCTAAAAAGCTTGAAAGAACTTATTTGATTTTTCACATCAGAATTTTAATACACAGAAATTCTAAAGAAAGATTCAAGAGAGACACAACATGTGATCCTTCAATGTATGTACGAATGAATGAATGAACGAAGTTATCAATCAATCCAGGTTGTATGAAAGTCAATGCTCAGAATCAATACTCTTGAAAAACTCTTTTTCTTTAACACATCATTTCTAAAAATCAGAAATCTTGAACTCACACAAGATTTGATTCTCACTCAGTAAATCAGTATCTTGGACTCTTAGAAAGCTTTTGGAACCTTTGGGTAAGTCACATATATTCAGAGTAATTCGTTCAATGTTTATTTATAAAGAGCAGACCCATCAAGCTTTAAATAAAAACTGATTTAACAGAATATAATCGATTAAAACGATAGTGTAATCGATTATTTTACCATAAGTAATCGATTAAAACATCAGATAATTGATTAATATGTTCTTGAACTTTTTTGGAAAACTTTTCACGAACAAGACAATCGATTAATACATGATGTAATTGATTAAAGCAGTCATTAGGTATGTGAAATAAGTTGTGGTAATCGATTACATAAGACTGACAATCGATTAAAGCAGTAAAGCTCAAAATATGAAATAAGCCTGTGTAATCGATTACAGATTGTGGTAATCGATTAAACCAGTAATACATATTGAATAAAGAACTAAGATAATCGATTACATAACATGGTAATCGATTAAAGCAGTGATGCATGATTTTTATATTGTACTATGTAATCGATTACAAGAAGCCTGTAATCAATTAATATGTTCTTCATAGCTTTTCCAAATTTAGAACAAAGCCTTTAATCGATTAAAAATATTGTGTAATTGATTAAAGCAGTAAGTTTTCATTTTTCCAAAAACTTAACCATGAGAACTTAGATTCATTTAAAATCATTGAATAGCTTTCACATTTTAATGAAAATATGTATGCATGTTAATGAAAATGCAAATGCAATGCAAGGATCACAAGGCAATGTACTTGAACCACTTAGACAAATTACAAATTCCTTCAAATTGATTGGGCATGTAAAAAGCTAAAACATCAAGCCAATTACTGCATCCTTGCTTTTATCTTTATTCAGCTCCCCCTATATCCAACAATCTTCCCTTTTTTGGCTTTGGACATGCCAAATATCAATTGTCCATTTGTTTAGCTTTTAATTGCTTTTGAGGGATGGATGATAGGAGATTCATACTTGATAATCTTGAAATTTAAATCATCTTTTTGCAAGAACAAGTGTTAAGTATGATGCTTGCATTATCATTAATCAATTTCTTTAATTTTTTGCTCCCCCTTACTTAAGCATTTTTCCAATTAAAAAAAAAACAGAGCAGAGCAAAGCACATAAGCAGAAGAATTATTTCTCCCCTTCTCCCCCTACAATTATTTCTCCCCCTACATACACAATCATTTCTCCCCCTATTTGGCTTATCAAAGACAAAAGATTAACAATGTGCATAGTATAAACATGGAGAATATAGAAAAGAGAGAATTGAACTTGTATTGATGAAATAGAACATGTAGTACATTAATCAAATAGAACTTAAACTTAGGAAATGAAAACATAACAGAAACTTATCAAAGCATAACAGAATCTGAGAAGAAAACATAAGCTACCTAAGCTAGTTTATCAAACTCATCAAGAACAATCCTAGCTTCTATGTTGTCTAGCCTAGACTTCATCTCTTCCAAGGATGAATTAGTCTCAGCCTTGTGCTCATGGTGAAGAGACAATAAAGCATCCATCTTTTGAATCATGGGAGATTCAAAAGGGCTGTAAGATGATTGAGCATGGCCTTCAGCACCAGCAGGAGGAATTTGTTGTCCAACCATCTGCCATCCATAGGGAGTCTTAAGCATCCCAAGCTTGTTAAGATGCTTCTCTTTAATGAGACTATTGGTGGAGTTAGTGCTGTCAACAACCTCATTAGACATCTATTTTGAAGTAATCAATGAATCTGGATACTAGAACAACATATGGAAATTGATAATTAACCAATCTCTTAGCTTTCAGCATAGTTTCCTCAATGATGAGGATCCAGTTCATCTGAATGGAGTTCTTCATTCCATACACAAGTTGTATGTCATCATATGTGGCTTGGGCATGATTTGTGGACCTAGGTGTCAAGACATAGGTGATTATGTAATGAAGAAGTCCATCTTCATGAGTCATAGGACCAGTGCTAAGCCTTAGCTTCCAACACCAACATCTCTTTCCTTCCTACCAAGACAATACCACCCTTCCAAAAACCACTAGCACCCACAGTTTTGAATTCCAACACTTTTCTCAAGGAATCATGTGTTGCCATCAACCCCTATCCTCATCTTCCATGTAAGCTATTTGTGGCTTCCCTTCTTATCCAATGACACATGAGGACAAGGTTCCTACTGAAGAGGGGGATATTGATAGTGGGCTTGACACTATGAGACTACCAGACCCATCAAAATTACTTCTAATCCATACTGGATTAAGGATTTCTACGTGATTTAGCCTTTTTTATATTCAGTTGTAATTTGGGCTTTTGTTTGTTATTCCCTAAAGTTACCCCTAGCTTGGGTATATTAATATTGTGTTGGACTCATATATAAATAAAAAAATTGTCTTATATATTAGACTTAAATATAAATAAATTTAATTAATTTTATCTTATTCAGTTGTTATTCTTAAAACATTTTTCATTTAATTTTAATTCTATTTTTAATGACTCTTTTTTATTTATGATGCCAAATTTTAATGAAAGACATTTTAAAAATACTTTTATCTTTTAATGATATCAACTAAAATTTTAATTAAAATATAAAATTAAATATTTTTACACACACACACACACACACACACACACATATATATATATATATATATATATATATATATATATATATATATATATATATATAT
>CM023942.1:10114277-10137353 GCA_013407115.1 Glycine latifolia
CGAAAGGAAATAGTGTAAATAACCATTGAGTTCAATGAGAACAACCTTCCAAGTTCCAACAATCCTAAAAGTGAGAACAACAATCATTCTCTCTATTATCCACTTCCTTTACACACACACACACACACACACAAATGTCCTCTTCTCTGGAACGTTGCACATCCTACACCAATTACGAGATCAAGAAGCGAAACCCAGAACCAATATCATGTGCCCTATTAGTAATCGACATGCAAAACCACTTCTTCACGTGTCATTGCCACAAGTCTCCCTTCGACGACGACATGCTGGAGGAGTGGCATTCCCGAGACCTCATCGTCAACAGCACGGCGGAGGCCGAGCTCATGGAGGCTCTGGACCGAAAAAGCGACGATCTTGTGGTCAAGAAGAGAACCTACCGCACGTTCAGGAGCACTGGCTTGGAAGAAAAGTTGGTGGAGATGGGTGTAAAAGAGGTCATAGTGACAGGTGTCATGTCTTCGAAGTTCCTAGTACTTAATATAGTAGTTGTAGTGATGTAATCATCACTTAATTAAGGAGACAAAATATACCACTTCATTAAATTAAACTTATAAGAATAAACAACGATGAACTATATATGCTAAAAAATAGTTAAAAAAGAAGTCAACAAGTCACTATCTATTGACAATATGTTTGAGAACAAAGACAATCCTTTCAACATATTGTTCATTCCCTTAACAAATTCCAGAAATAATACTATGTAAAAAGAATGAAAAGGCTAACCTAATCTACAGTAAGATACTTTTTAATAATGTATATTTTCAACAGATGAATCAGGAGAAAGCTGTCTCAATTTGATAAGTGGCTATCCTGTGAATTGCAAAAAGAAGGTTAATATCTTATTTTATTTTTTCAGATTCAATTGTTAAAAGTTGCCCAAGGAAGTTACTATTGCACACTACAAGAAAAATGACCTATACCTACATACAAAAGTTGTCACTATAAGTAAAAAAATCTGTAGGTAAATGTATGATAGACTTTGTCCTACAAACATTTCTTCCGTCAACTTTGAGGGGGTGTATAATGACGGCTAATAGTCTGTAACTATAGGTTTTACCTACGAATTTACTTTCACCTACAATTACATTTGATTGTCAATATGTGCGATTCCTACAATTCACAATGTGCATAGGTAAAAGTCATTAACTTATATCTACAACCTCTAATCGTAGGTAAAACATTAACTTATACAACCTCCAACTGTAGGTAAAAGTTATTAAATTATGCCTACCATTGAAAGATTGTAGATGCAAACTATTAACTTGTACTTATAGGCTTTAACAGTAGGTAAATGTCACCTAATAAAAAAATCACGCAGCCTATTATCTATTGGAATGCTTTACGTTTCCAAATTATTATTATTATTATTATTATTATTATTATTATTATTATTATTTAGTTATCTAGATAAAATGAATATCAATTGTGTCTAAGTTAATAGTCTAAGCTTTCTACAAGTTCAAGGAACTAATCTATGCAATAAAGTAATTATCTTACTTAAAAAAAAGTTCGACTAATTTTTAAACATTGGAGCACACATTGAAAATTGACAAACACGAACTAATTATTATTAATAATAATAATAATAATAATAATAATAATAATAATAATAATAATAAACAAAAGGTCCATTTTTCAGGGAAGTCACATAATCACAAAAATAAACAAACAAGAGTATTTATGTATCGATGACTACCAAGACATGAATGCTTGGATTGGATCATTTCCAGAGGCCAATTTCAAGATACCAATTATAGATAGTAGAACTTATAGATAAAAGGTGGGGAAGATAAAGAAGATGGTAATGAATAACGCCACGATCCGTATTGGAACGATAAGTTGAGGAAGATTCGCCACAAAAGAAAACTTCCTTGATAAGAATCAATTTGGGTTCAGTTAAGAACCAAGAAGAGGCTAAGCTCTCAATTCAAGCAAATGCTTAATTTTATTCAATCAAAAGTTATTCAAAACTAGCATTGTCTGTGTACTTATAGAGTTAAGCCTCTAATAAAACCTAAAAACGCATAGTTTGGGCCTATTTAAGTCCACATTGAGGTCTATTACACAAATAAGAAATTACTAAATTACGACAATACGAAAATTACGAAAACTAGGAAAATTACGAAAGCAATGAAAGGAATTGCCCTAAGTGTGATCTTTGCACTAATCGAGGTCTCCTACAATCTTTAAGGTGCTCCAATTTATCTTCTTGTGTATTCCTCCATCCTTGTCCTTGTTAAATAGTCCGACCATGATTCTCTTGGTCATCTCTTCTTGTAGAAGCTTGGTTTTAGACCTTGTCATTGGACCATTCAATTCATGGAGTGCTTCTAGAACTTCATGCTCTTTGGATAGTCCCCTATCACAAAATATTTAACAAAGATGAGATGATATCTACCATCTACAATAATCAACAGAGTACTCACATCCAAGTACAATTACATAATCAAAAAAACAAACAAAAGTATTTATGTTCCAAAACACCTAGCTAAGCCGAGATGATATCCAAATTCACAATAACCAATAAAATAGTCATATTCAAGTAATCACCAATCTACACATTCATGGACTAAGTCACCAATAAATTTTTAAAATGATCAAGCAAATATTAAACTACTAAAATAAATCAAATAGAACTAATAATGCAAAAGAAAATAAGAAGACCTAGATGTTAAAACGTGAGCTTTAGTACTTTTTGATTTTTGATGACTCAGTGTCACTTTTTCTTGGGCTTTGGATTCACTTTGGGCGCGGCACGACCACATATGAGTCATCCCAGTAGCATTATTGGTTATTGTGTGATATAACAAGCACACACAACCAGCAAGCAACAAATTATTTTAAGCAAAACGATAACAATTGCACACACATAAAGTTATAAAATTAACTTGATAATTAAAATGATAAAGAAAAAGAAAGAAGAAACAAATGATAAATTTAAATTTTTTTTCCATTAATATTGTAAAAAAATTATCTACTAACATTTGAAGTTAGGTTCTTATCATGAATAAATAAGCGAAATTGACTAAATGCACTTTCCACAACATGTACATTAATTTGAAGTATACTACAAATATGAGTAAACTAAACAAATTCAAAGAGGTAAAGCTTCACAAAAACCAATTCAAAGAGTAAATTAAACAAATTTGAGTCAATTCTCACCTCTAGTTAGGATTGCTTGTAGTTTGATGATTGTTACTAGTAGAACCATTTGTAGGTACCGAAATTAAAAGAATGTTTTTCTTTGTAAAATATCATATCATAGTTAAATCTTTGAATAAGTTGAATTATAAATTCATACCTCTTGATCTATAGCTTCTAAGACTTGATTAATTTGTGGATCTTCTACAAATCACACTTTAAGGACAGCAACAAGATTTCCAATCAAATTCTCCAATTTTTGAATTCTATTGTTTGCATAAGAGCTTTGAGATGAACTTGCTTGATGTGGAAGCTTGCCAAGACAACACACACGTCCTCTTTTTTCAGGTCCTTTGACTTTTGAATATATATATCATTTGTCCAATTAGTAGAATCTTGGATGCTTTGTAAATTTTGTGAATTCTATGCTTCAACCATTTTCTTTGTTAGTTCATCCTACATAAATACACCTTATAAATTATTATCATGCATCAATATCCTCAATACTTCAATGTCACCAAACAAAATTCATCTCCTCATTAGTTACTCCCCTTCACACCATAACCCTTTATTAGAAAATTGAGCAAAACAAAGAGAAAGTATTGAAATAAAAATTAAAATTCTTACAATTATAGCAATAGCCTTTTCAGTAACAATACTTCCATTTCTTCAAGTTCGAGTGTCAATATAAATTTCTGCCCAAGAAGGTTGCACTCCTTTAGCCTTTGTTGTCTAACATTAATTAAAAAAAAATCAATCATCTTATTTGTACTAAGTAATTAAATATTAAAAAAACTATAAAAAAAGACAAACCATCTCATGAATCTGTCTTGGAAGATTCTTGGTTCCCATGCAATGCAAGTCCTCATATTTTGAGCAATTCCTTTTGTTAATGTTTCTTATTTTCTATAACCAACAAATATAAAAAAGTAAAATAAAAATAAGCATACAATATATAATTGTTATGTTAGGCAAAGGTTGGTGACATTGTACATATATACATGTCCTTCAGAATACCAATAATGAACCAAATCACGATATTGAGAAGGATCAACCCTTGGATCTGGGATGTGAGCAATCATTTCCTCCTTAGTTTTGCTCTCATCATATCCTTTTGATTTTAGTTTATATTTAAATTGCATCCATTTCAGACTCATGGCATCAATCAATATCTCATTTGTTTGTTCAGTTAGTTTAGGAACAAATCAAAACTTACTCTACTATGAGTATCATCAACATCAACAACACCTTTAACCTAAGTTAATTGGGGTCCATGGTAGATGAACCCAATGATAAATCAGAAATAAGACAAAGAAAGAGAAAGGGAGAGGGGAAGAAAAAAGTGGAAATAAGACAAAAGAGAGAAAAAATAAGTTAAAATAAAAGAAGAGTGAAAGGAAGAAGAGAGAAAAGAACTAAAACAATGGAACGACTGGAACATAGAACTACTAATGGGTTTAGCCCTCCACCAAGCTTATAGCTTTTCTCCACTCCATCCTAAGACATACTGTCCGCCAATCTATATCTCACTCCATTAGGTCTTGTTTAACTACCTTTCCCCAGGTAAGTTTGGTCGACCTCAACTTCTCTTTGTGTCGAGCTCTTGGTAATAAATTCTTGTTAGACATTACAAAACAAGTTTTTTTACAAGAAGCAAAATGAAACAACACATATAAGTATTCTACTAGACCTCAATCAATTCAATCATGTCAGTAATATAGTCCTCAGGCATGTCTTTCCAACTAAGAAAATTGATAGAAGTACATTGGTGTCTCCTTACCAGCTCCCAATTGCATTCAATAGAGTTTTCTCTTCCCAACTCGTAGGATTGCCCCAATGGTCTACTTCAACAAGTATGAATTCTCCATCTGGCATGGCCCACACATCTAACATATGTGTACAACCTCCAGTCCTCTTTTTACCCAAATCATTCATGGATATGACATTCATCAAATATATATATATATATAGAAAGAAAGAGAAAGGAAAGTGTGTATCCTTGCATTGTTAAAAAGACCAAAAATTATAATTACCTTTAGTTGAACTTTCACTAGCACTTCCAAGAGAAGTATGAGACTCACCATGATTTTCTTTTTGTATGTGTTGTTCTATTTGTGATTGTTGATTTAGTTAATAAACAATAGTGTTATAAACAATTCAATATAAAATAAAGAAATTAAGTTAAAATCTTTATACCTCCTTCAAATTGTATATTTTCTTCAATTATAAAGTTGTTATTTTGGTTCGCATCAACAGAGCTTTCAATTGATTGCTCTTTTGCTTGTGATTGACCATCATTTTGAATGATATTCAACTTTCTATGATTTCTCAAAGTACACTGAATAAATTAATCCAAAAATAAAATAAAATAAAAAGTAGATATAGCTACATTATTGACTATGAAATTTTTAAACATCATGCCAAACACAAAAGAAGAATAAAGTAGTAAAAAGTGGTGTGAATATAATTACCTGAAATATGAATTTAGATTGCTTGTAAGCTCTTTTTCTTCACCAATCTCCAATCACCAAGAATCAACTACTGAGGAAACAACCAAACAAACTTTGATAGAAAACTGATAACATCATTATATTTTGAGTATTTTTATGCATACAAAAAATAAACACAAGAGTAATGAACAATAAAAACAAAAAACTAAAGAAAGGAATAAGAGTATATAAATGTGACAAAATGTTCAATACATATACTAAAAATATAACCAAATGTTCAAATAGAACAAATAAAAACAAATTAGAAGAAGTCTGCATCACTTGCATCATCATCTATATAATTATCATCCTTGTCATGTGGTAAAATGTTCTCCATAGGTATTGTAACTTCAATGATATCTTCACTATCATCGACTTCTGGTCTAATCAAATCATTATCATTTATCTCTTGTAAGGCTTGTTCATTCCCTTGATCTATGTCATTGGATTCCTCATCACCCATATCATATACATCTCTGATTTTAGCATGCACGACAACAAGCGAATCATTTTGTGTTTTATTCTCCACATAGAATACTTTCTTAGCTTGAGATGCAAAAACAAATGGGTCATCACATATATCCTTCCCTGTATGTTGCAAATAATTGAAATTCACTAATGTCATACCAAAATTATCAATTTTGCAGCCCTTGTTTATATCAACCCAATCACACTTGAAAATTACAACTTTATATCTTCCTGAATAATCCAATTGAATTATATATATCTGTTAGTGCACCATAGTAGTGGATTTCTCCTTCCTTTGGATTTTTATCTCTTGAACTGACATAACTTAATGTCTTAACAGTTACAACAATGTCATTGTTTTGAGTCCTCAAACACCTTTCACGTGTCTTTTGAAAGGGGTCGACATTGTTGCTATTGAAAATCACATGTCTATGTGCTTGAACCAATGCTTTCTTATCAAGAGAAATTCGAGAAGCTTTTTTTCTCTTCTTGACATTGGATCCAACTTGCTTCTTTCTCCCCAATGGTCTATCTCTAGTATTTAAAACACTTGCATTTTCCACAAAACTTGAATCATCATTTCGAGTAGATCGATTAAAATGAGTCTCCACCCTAGATAGATATCTTGAACAAAATATCAAGCATTCATGAGCTAAATATCCTTATGCAATAGATCCTTCTGGATGTGCTCGATTACAAACAAATGACTTTAGAGTCAAAAGGAACCTAAAAAGAAAATTTTAGGTTACAAATTAAGATAATATCATTTTACTTTATAACTCTAGAATGTTTTAAAATGATTAAAAATTATTCATATCTTTCAATAGGATACATCCATCGGTAATGTACATGACCTCCAACTCTTGCTTCATGTGCCAAATGGATTACCAAATGTACCATTACGGCGAAAAAAGATGGAGGAAAAATCTGTTTTTCTAATTGGCATAATGTTTAAGCTACTTGATGCTCTAAGTGCTCTAAATTATGCTCATTAAGTACCTTGCCACACAACTCCTTGAAGAAACGACAAAGATCAGATATAGCTAAACTCACTTTGTTTGACAAACAACCTTTCATAGCTATAAGAAGAAACTCTTACATTAAAATATGACAATCATAACTTTTGAGACCAAATATTTTGTGTTCCTTCACTTGCACACATCTTGAAATATTAGACAAATATTCATCAAGGGCTTTTATTGTTTTGAGAACTTCCAAAAATGTTTCTTTCTCCTTTGAAGTCATTTGGTAACAAGCTCTACGAAAAATATTATTTGCCTTTACTTGGATGCATCTTTGGATGTAATTGGCTTCTAATATTCATATCAACAAGATCATAACGTGCATTATCATTGTCCTTTGACTTACCTTTTAATTGTAACAACGTCCCAATAATGTTATCACACACATTCTTTTCTATGTGCATAACATCAAGATTATGACGGAGCACACTATGTTGCCAATAAGGTAATGTGAACAAAATACTTCTATTTTTCCATGGTGACCAATCCCCAACTCCATGATATTCCATCTGTCTCAAAGCAAAAGCTCCACTAGGTAGATCAGGTGGAGCTCTAAACACTTGAGTTCCATCAAAATCTCTTTTATTGTATCTCCACCTGTGATCGGGCTCTAACCAACGACGATGAAACATATAGAAAAACTTTCTACCATAACACAGCCACTTTGAGCCAATCTCAAAACCACAACATGGACAAGCATATTGACCTCTAGTGCTTCAACCAGACAAATTTGCATAAGCAGGAAAATCATTAATAGTCCACATAATTGTAGCACGCATTTGAAATGACTCTTTCTTACATGCATCAAATGTTTTTACCCCAATTTCCCATAATTCCTTTAATTCTTCCACAAGAGGCTGCATATAAACATCAAGGTTCATACCTGGACCTTTTGGACTAGGAATAAGCAATGAAAGTATAAAATTAGGTTGCTTCATACACATCCATGGAGGAAGATTATATGGAATCAAGATAACAGGCCAAGTGCTATGGGAAACTGCCATAGTTTTGAAAGGATTAAAGCCATCAAAAGCCAAACCTAGTCAAACATTACGAGCATTACAAGCAAAATTAGGATACTGACGACCAAAATCCTTCCAAGCAAATGAATCAGCTGGATGCCTCAAGAGTCCATCTTTAGTTCGACCATCCTCATGCCATGTCATAGAATAAGCTATTTTTGATGATACAAAAAGTCCTTGTAGTCTAGGTATAAGAGGAAATCAGCAAAGAATCTTTGCTGGTATCTTTTTTCTACATTCAACATCATCAAAGTTGCATTCCCATCTTGACAAATTGCATTTAGGACAAATTTCAGCATCAGCCAAATCCTTCCTATAGAATATGCATTCATTGGGACAAACATGAATTTTTTTCATATGATAGACGTAACCCTGAAATAATCTTCTTTGTATCATAAAATGATTTACGCAAAGTATTTTCTGAAAACACAATGAACACACTTCAAATAACCAAGAGGGGGGTGAATTGGTTAAAATAAATATTTAAAATTTTCTCTAAAACAATTTGCGGATTTAAAATGTGGATCGTATCACTTAATCACCCTTAACCAAAATCAGAAATTTTCTTTCAATCAAGATACACCTTGTAATGCATGTAATGTTAGAATTACTTCTTGTTGATTATAATTTGATCACCCAAATATAAGTAATGAAAGATATTTAGATTTAGAACACAAGACACAACAATTTATACTGATTCAGCTCACTAACATGGAGGCTACATCTAGTGTTTTTTAACCAACACTAGGTCATAGTTTTGACTAATCAAAAGTATTCTTTTACAAGCAATTACAAGTGATTATCTTTATCAACCCTAGATAAAGAATCTGAATTCTAAAACACTATTAGAAAACAAATCACAAAGATTCTGAGAACCCTACTCAGATCTTTATCCCTAGAGAACACTACTCTAGAAAGCTTGAAAGAATCTATTTGATATTCACAACAGAATTTGAAACTCATAAATTCTAAAAGAAAGATTCAAGAGAGACACAACCTGTGATCCTTAATGAATGAATGAATGAAGTTACCAATCAATCCAGATTGTATGAATGCCAATGCTCAGAATCAACTCTCTTGAAAAACTCTTTTTCTTTAACACATCATATCTAAAAATCAATAATCTTTTGATCTCACACAAGATGTGTTTCACTCAGTAAATCAGTATCTTGAATTTTTGAAACCTTTGAAAACTTTGGGTCACTCACAAACTTAAAAGTTTTTCGTATTAATAAATTGTAGACCCATAAAGCTTTAAATAGAAAACTGATTTAACAGAATGTAATTGATTAAAACATTAGTGTAATCAATTATTTTAACATAAGTAATCGATTAATACACCAGATAATCGATTAAAGCATTCTTGAGCTTTCCAGAAAATTTTCACGAACAAAATAATCGATTAATAAGTGATGTAATTGATTATAGTAGTCATCAAGTATGTGAAAATAAGCTTTGGTAATCGATTACATAAGAATGGTAATCGATTAAAGCAGTCAAGCTCAGATATGAAATAAGCCTTTGTAATCGATTACAGAAGAGTGGTAATCGATTAAAGCAGTCATGCATAATTTGTAAAAAGCACTTGGTAATCGATTACGCCTTGCTTGTAATCGATTAAAGTGTTCTTCATGGCTTTTCCAGAAATAAACACACACATGTAATCGATTAAAACAGTGCACACTCTGATTTTTCCAAAAACATAAGCCATGAAATTTTCTTTGCAAATGCAAGCAGTTAATCCTATATTCCAGATATGAATGCATGTAAGTGAGTATGCAAATGCAATGCAAGGATCACAAGGTAATGTACTTGAACCACTTAGACAAATTACAAATGCCTTCAAATTGATAGGGCATGTAAAAAGCTAAAACATCAAACCAATTACTTCAGCCTTGCTTAGATCTTCTTGCAGCTCCCCCTATATCCAACATTTTCTTCTGGCAATGCATCACTTAACAACTCTAACAACATCGAAAAAGTTTTGTCAGTCCACCCCTTTAGACACTTTAAGTGATACAAATGTACAAGGAATGACAATTTTGTAAACATCTTACAACCCAGATAACTTTGCTCTACCTCTCTTGATAGCTGATAGAACTTTTCTGAATTATTATCATCTTCAGATTGTTGAACACTAGGCCCATTCATAAATGCTCCAGAATCTCCAGCCTCCATATTTATATTTGTATCATCACTCTCATTAGTTGCATTCATTGTGAATGCATCATGAACCAGTGTTTCTATATCATGATCAAACTCCCCTTCTACTTGAGATGTACCCAAAGAACTAGATGGGCCAACTTGTTCCCCATGAAAGATCCAAGTAACATATCCTTTTAGAAACCCATTACTAATGATGTGCTCATAAACATCCATCTGAGAGCGCCACTTGCAATTGACACATTTGGTACAAGGGCATAAAAATTTTCCATCCTTGGACGATTTTGCAAATGCAAAATCAAGAAAATTTAAAGCCCCTCTAATATATTTCTCTTTATTAAGAGAGTTGTAATCTATCCAATTGTTATCCATTTGATAAAATAATCTGAAAAAGTAGAATGAAATAGACATAATAAATTAGTGCTTAGTATAACTAAAATATCCATGTATAAATCAATAACAAACTTGAGATATATTATCTAGTTTAAATGTGCAAACATAATTGTGAAAATCGGTCCAGACCGGCCAATCGGACGTGTAAGACTGAGAAACAGTGCTATCACCGAGCCGGGTTGGGGATTGGACCGACCATGCATCTGGCCCGGCTTTGCCCGGTGAAACCCAACCGTTTTACGAGGACCCAATGACCCGACCGATTTTGGGAACCCGGACCAGTGAAACCACTACAAAAAAAACCCTGCCGTCGTCGCGCCTTTGCTTGCCGCCGTCAAGCCTTCACGACGTCGTTGTCACGCCTTCACTCCAATGTCGTCGAGCCATTAATTACAATTTGTGCACAAAGAATCGCATATGTTGAAGAATGAGTATGGATGAAGAAGCATAGAAGAAGAAACACTGTATTTTTTGTCCCCAAACCAAAGAACCACATATGTTGAAGATAATGGATGAAGAAGCAAAGAAGAAGAAGAAGAAATGCTATATTAAAAGAAGAAAGTGCAAGCAGCTGCACAACAACCATCAGCAAAGGAAAATGAAGTATATATAGTGGATTAGTGGATATTAGGGTAAAGCATATTTGGGCCTAATATGGGCCAGATACACAATGTTACTTTCTGCACCCATTTTATTGCTTTTTGCAGTTTCTATTTTACATTTCAAAATAGACTTTTCGCTTATTTTGTTTATTAAAAATTGGACTTGTTTTAATTTAATTACGTGTTATTTATACTCTTTTTTATTATTAATACACTTTACTTGTGTTATCAATTTTAATACTTTAATTCTTATTTGAATTTTTTAGTATAGAATTATGGATTAATTTTTTTTAATCAAATAATGTTAGTTATATACATATATATAATATAATTTTGAATTTTTTAATATAGACTGGGTCAATTACTGGCCCACCGGTTTGACCACAAACCCAGTGAACCACTACCTCGATCGGGTCAATGACAGGACCGGTTTTCACAACTATGTGTGCAAGCATACCTTTCTGAGTGAAGAAAATCTCCAAAAGCAAAAACCAGACCGAAGATTGCAACAACCATCCCTATTCCAATCTGGATTATGATGATTACATTATATATATAAAATTTTTTTATATTAAATAGGACATGCATTTATACAAATTTTTTATATGCATACATTATATGCATTTATGGCTGGTGCAATATGAACCATTATTAACAGCAAAGCTTTCACTTTCACTAGCTCCACGGGATCGTTAAAGCATTGGCCTTGAATAAATAGTAGAGTTAGAAAGATAATAGAAATTATCTTTTTTCATTTTTCTCGTACACAATATTCATAAAAGATCTAAATAAGCATCATTCATAGAAACTGTTAGAGTCAGGGAGAGCTCAAAAGGATCAAGAAGCTATGTCTCAAGTCCACAAAGAGTTTAGGCTTTTTTACATGCCAAATCAATTTGATTGGTAGTTGTAATTTGTGTATGAGATGAAACTTCCAATGATCCATTGCATGATTCTCATTCATGGTTTTTGCATTCATGATTCATAAAAGCATAAGTCTTATGGAAAAAGCTTTTCTAAAACAACTGGTTTACATGATTGCATAAAAGCCAAAGTGTTCAAAGCTTAAAGTTTTGGAAAAACATTTTTTCGCTGCATTAATCAATTACCAACTTATGGTAATCTATTACTTAAGCTTTGAAGAACACTTTAATTGATTACAATAGAATGGTAATCGATTACTCTTCACAAAGTCACAAAAAGTCTTCATGCTTTAATCGATTACAATAGAATGGTAAGCGATTACACTTCACAAAGTCACAGAAAGTCTTCCTGCTTTAATCGATTACGATTTGTGGTAATTGATTAATGGGTGTGTATTTGAAAACTGAGACTGGCTATGTTAATCGATTACATGACGAATTAATTGATTACTTTGTTTATAAACATTTTCCAAAAAGCTCAAGAACACTTTAATCGATTAAACTTGTTAACAATTAATTACATTAGTGGTTTTAATCGATTACATGAGCGATTTAATAGATTACTGACAGTTATAAACTAATTTCTATAAATAATTGTTGGGTGTTTTGGAAAAATACAATGAAATTACAAAGTTCATTCATAAGCTTTCTGTGCAAGAAAAGGTTTCAAGTGCTTAACTCCGTCAAAGTCATAAAATCTTCAAGATACAAAGATTTGAAATCAAGGTTTCTTATTGCGCAAGTTTCAAAAAGAAGTTTTGTAAAGAAGGTTCTGAAACAATTTCTTCCATCTTTCAATCCAAGGTTGGTAAATCATTTGCATACTTCATTTACTAGATCAAAGATGGTTTCTATCTTTACACTCTGGTGTGTAATCTTTTTGAGATTCTTTTTGGTATTAATAACATAGGATTTCTTAGAGATTTACTAGGATAGGTGTTCCTAGGGGATAAGAGTAGAGGTGGATGATCTCTATGTCTTAGATCACAAGGATTCTAAGGTGTTAGAAGTCTTGTTCTTAATCAAGGTCTGATTAAGAGTGATTGTGTAAAAAGCTTATAAGAATATTTTTGGTAACCATTGTGGTTGGAAGAATTGGATGTAGCTTCTCAAGGTAAGAAGTGAACCAGTATAAATCATTATGTTAACTACTTCCTTTAATCTTTTCTTGTTGTCTTATCTTGTGATTTTTTTGGTCTTATCTTTCTTATTCAACAAGTGATAGTTTTGGTAATAAAATAGAGAGTTATTAAAACAGTTTTTCAAATAAATACTTGATGTTAAAAAAATGATAGAGAATGCTATAAGAACGCTCAATAAATCGTTATGGAGAGAAGTAGAAACACTTGGTTTGTAGTAGTTCACTCAACCCGAGTTACATTCAGTTTTCCTTTACTCACTAGTAAAGGGTTGCACTAATCAAAACTTGATTACAAAACAAGTATTCTGACCTGCCACTCCTGACTTTACAAGTATTTTTAATACCACTTTTGACATTTTCTTAGACTCCCTCTGAATCTAAGAAACCCAAGTTTTGTTTAACACTAAGTTACTTTTGCCTTTCACAAACTAAAGTTTGGATGAATACAAGTATTCTATTACACTCAATGAGTGAACAAACAATTAAGCTCAAATACAAAATTACTTTTTTAGTAAAGAGTAAACAAATGAAAATTGTATATCAGTTATCTGGTAATTTCAACAGAGTTTTTCTTCAAATATTTTATTGCTTGCTTGTAAGAATTTTTGTCATTCATTTTTTTGGATGGAGACTACCTTTTATAGAATTCAGTGAAGGATCCATTACAGGATCAACATCGATTCCTTGAAAAAACCATTGTCTCACATTGGAAGATAAGACTACGTGTCATGCTCTGATTTAAGAGGAATGAACCATAATATAAAGCGTCATGTGCTCCTTGTCCATAGCAAAAGCAACCTTTAAGAGAATATTTCATGAATACCTTCTATACTATTCTATACTGTCATTTTCTTAAATTTATATGTTATCAATTCAAAATAAAGATAGGCAAATTGAATTCGTATAAAATAGAACACGTGGACTTCCCTTTTTCGTTTATCATAGTCTTTTTGAGCTTCTTATTGGCTAAAGGGGGGCTTAACTAGAAGATAGTTTATAACATTGATTCTCATAATGGTGGATGCTCTCTAGTTTTAGGGCATTGGATGCTAGATGAAACAGGACATTCTCTCTTGGAGTGTGGACAATATTGAATATTGTTAAGTCCTTTAGCATATTGATTTTGTCCACTAGTCAAAAAGTCATTAGAACATCAATAATTTTACACTTGTTATTATTCATCAAAATCCAAGGTGGATGAGATGAATGGTTGTCCACACCTAACTATTTGTTGGGAGAAGAAAGGTTGAGTGTGTGTTAGGAGAAAAGGACTTGGTGACAATAGAGTGATGGGCTGGGGAGTATAGAGATGAATTCCAGTGTTATAAAACCCGGCCCGGTCATTGACCTGGTCGAGGTAGTGAGTCATTGGGTCAATGGTCCAACCAATGGGTCTGTAATTAGCGCAATTTAACCCGATCTATATTAAAAAATTCAAAACTATATTATACATATGTATATAACTAACATTATTTGATTAAAAAATAGAAAATGGAAATTGCAAAAAGTAATAAAAGAGGTACAAAAAGCAACAATCCGATTGAGGGTTGGATGCTGTTTAAACCAAAGCGATACCTGGTCCGGATTGGCCCTGGAGTGGTCAAATTGGGACCACTATTTAACTAAAACTTGTCTCTTAAGGATTGGTAATTGTCCTTTGACTGACACATTATCATAGACATATCGCCATTGGAAGATCCAAGTGAGAGACAATTTACTGAAGAAGTGTAAGTCTACCAGAAAGGGATCATTATCAGGGTGCTCAAACTTCTTAGTAAAGATGGTTAAGCCAGATACTACCTCAGAAGGAAGTATCTCCAGGATTGGTCCATAAAAATTCCACCATTGCAAAAACCACTGGGGAAACTTGTATTAGACATTCTGTTTAAAATAAATGAGCCATGAATGCATAAAGTCTTTATTCTGAAAATGAAAGACATTATAACAAGCAGATTGATAATCCCAATAAGAAAAACCAATGGGATCATAATTTTGAGAAAATATTTTTATTTTATTCAATTCTCCAAATTCTTTAGGTGTTAGGACATTAAGGATTTGCAGAGTTGAATAAGCAATTTGCTCAGAGTCCTTATTTTTATGGTGTTTAATCTAGACTGAGTTGGTGTCGACCAGAATAAACTCATAACAATGTCTTGTCTTGAGCAACGAGGTTGGCATGTAATGAAACTGATTAACCTAAAAGTCTTTAGGGAAGATTTTCTGGGGGACTCTGTTTGGCTTGGGATCCCAAAACTCAGGTTCCATCTGAACGATGTCCTGATACTTGTTTTTTGGGACATACTGAGTTTGAGATTTAGGCTTTTGAACTGCCAAAGGTTCGAGCTGTTGGACAATGGCTTTGCCTTTTTGTTGGTGAAGGATTAAAAGAGTTTGGGATGGATTTTTGATCATGGTTGCTAGGCTTTCATTATCTTCATCTTCAGAAGCAATGTCAGCCCATGTTTTGGATGGAAGGCCTTTTGGAAGGTGAGAAAGACCCTGTTCTTGAAGGGCCAAAAGGGTTTGGATTGGCATGGCATAATCTGCCTTTGTTTAAGATTAAGGTTTGGATTTCTGAGTGGAAGACTCAGCAAGGGATTAAGGTAATACCCAGGTAGATGACCCAAATTGGGTTAATGACCCAGATTTTGATTGTTTTTTGGAATCTTCTTTCGGCTTGGATGAAGATCCAGATCCTGTGTGGGTGATTAAACCAGCCACGGCTAGTCTAGGTTTAGTGCTTCTGCCTCTTCCCTTTCCTCGTGAGGAGGAAGATGATTTTACTGAGTCTGGCATGAGACAATCATTGGTTTCTCCCATGCAAATATTCACGAATGAGATAGTCAGGTAGAGAGTTTAAGGTACCTTTGAGAAATTCTATTTCAAAATCAAAGATACTCAAAATAGCTTGCCATCGGGCAAAAATCTATTTTGATGCAAGTTTGTTAACCTCCTTTTGTAAAATCTCTTTTGCAGATTTACAATCAACACAAACTAAAAACCTTTGATTAAGTAAATCAGATTGGAATTTTGATATGCACAAAACAATTGCCAAAACTTCTTTTTTAACTGTGTAATAATTTTGCTGGGTAGGGTTCCAATGTTTTGAAGTAAACACAATTATTTGTTCTTTGCCATTGACAGACTGTTTGAGGATACCACCATAACCAATGTCAGAGGCATCAGTTTCCACAATCTTTTTGGCTGAAGGATTGGGAAGTTATAAACAAGGAAGGTTTTGGACTTGGGATTTGATTTGTTTGACAAGATCAGTGTGGACATTGGTCCACGGAGGGGGTGTTTTCTTAAGACGGTCATAAAGAGGTTTGGCAAGATTACTTAGCTAAGGAAAGAAGTCAGTGACATAGTTTAAACAATTGAGAAAATGCTGGAGTTGAGTTTTTTTTATGATCTGGTCAGGAAATTTGTTTGAGAACTCGATAGCACGATTGATAAGAGTAATAGTGCCCTAGTAGATGTTGTGACCGAGAAAATGAATTTTTGTTTGAAAAAGATTGATTTTAGTTTTAGATAAAGCAAGACCATTTTTCTTGATTACCTGAATAAAAATGTTTATATGTTTAAAATGTTGGTCAACAGATTGGGAAAACACAAGAACATAATCAATATAGACAATAATGAAAGAGGACTAAGGATTAAAAATGTAAATCATAATCTTCTGAAATTCTGAAGGAGCATTTTTTAATCCAAAAGCCATGACTCTCCACTCATATTGTCCAAAAGGGACCGTAAAAGCTATTTTGTAGCAATCCCTTTCATTGATTTGAATTTGCCAAAATCCCGATTTCATGTCAAATTTAGAAAAGATTTTAGTGGAAAAAAGGTGATTTAGAAGATCCTTTTTATTCAGAATCGGATAACGGATCCACTGAAGGGCTTGATTGAGGGGGTTAAAGTTGATAACCAGACAAGGAGATCCACGCTCAATTTCAACTGATTTGTTGACATAAAAAGCAGAACAAGACCAATGACTTTTGCTTTTCCTGATTAATCCCTTTTGCAGAAGATCCTGGATTTCATTCTGGCAATGGACAAGGAGTTCTTGACTCATTTGGATGGGTTGGGCCTTGGTGGGGATTTGTCGATCATTAAAGTCATTTTCATAAGGAAGATCAACGATATGTTGTTTCCTTTGCCAAAAAGCATTTGGTAGGTCAGCACAGATGGAGTTTTGGATTTGGTTGGACAAAGACTTGATTTTATTAAGAATAACAAGTTGATTAAGCAAATCGTCAATTTTCTTGTAAGAAATTTCTTCTTTAAGATAATTAATTTGATTTTGCTTAAAAAGGATTGGGTTCAAATTTCTAACAATAGGATTTTTTAGAAATTTGAAAGTAATGGATTTATTCAAATAAGTAGTAGAAATACCCTTATCAAAAATGGTTATGGGAAAAATAGATTTCATAAAAGGTGTTCCCAAAATAACAACATTTTTAAGATTTTTGACAAGGAGGAAAGAAGTTTTTACTTTTAATTCATCATTTTCAATAAAAGCATTTGAAAGTTTGAAATTGACACAAAGCTTAGATCCGCTAGTGGTTCTAAGTCGCTCAGAGGTTTTTTCAAAATACTTGATTGGAACTAACCCTTCCTGAATGCAGTTTGAATTTTCCCCTGTATCAAACAGAGCTTCAGTTCAAGGATGAAGGTTCCAACAATAATTTTGACCTTAATATATAATTTTTAGATTGTTAACTGATTAATTAATTCAAAAATGTTTGGAGGATTGACAAGACTAACTGAATCTTTCAGAGAATCATTATCAAAGGGTTGGTTATCCGGAAAATGATTTTCCTCATCAGTTTGATCACCAAATTGCAGAACACTCAAAATATTTTGATAAACATTTTGTTGTTCCTTAATAAAGCGAATTTCAGCTTTCAGTTGATTAACCTCATGCTAAAGATCCTGAAGGGTTACTAGTTTAACAACACTCTTTTCAAATTTTTTAAGGGTATTATTAAGATTAAACTTGTTATTAATTAACAAATTGTTTGTTTTTGAAGAAGAAGATGGTTCATTTAAAGATTGTTTAAGTCTTAATAAAAGATTTTTCTTTTCTTTAGGTTCAGAGATTGAATTCATCACCTCAAAAAGAAGATCTTGCTACCGGGTAAGGACATTGATTTGGGAAGAAGAAGGACAGTCTTCATCAGTCGAAGATAGATTATCCTCTTAAATTTGATTCAGATTTTTTAAAGATTGACCCTTAGAAGTCTCCTTATCAAATTCTTCTTCAGAGGAGGATTCTGCTATGAACTGATCAATCTGTTCTTCAACAAAGGGTTCAAGGTTAAGGTTCCTAAGCTTCTTCTTAAGCTTGCAATACTAACTTTTATGGCCAGGTTTACCGTAAGTCCAACAAACTACAGGTTTCTTAGGAATGTTGACCTTATCAAAGGGAGGTTTGGTCTGGAATTCTCTCTTAAGCTTTCTAGGCGGGGTTCCCAACTTATGACGATGATAAACAGACTTCTTAGGTTTTTGCCTATCAGGACTACATTTTCTGGATTTCCTAGGCTTAGAACAAGGAAGACCAAACTGTTTACAAAAATTTCCCAGATCTCTACGATTTTGAGCCTTTTCTTTGGCAAGCTGATACTGGATTTTATCATCTTGGCAAATCTTTAAGGCTACCTTCTGGATTTAAGCAATAAGTTTACCATAACTCAATTACTTGTAAGGGATCTCATTGTTAGGGTGCTGACTATGAATCTTATGCCTAACCTTATCTCCTAAGGATTTTGAAAGACCAGCAAGGAATTTCTCTTTCCAGAAAGACTTTTGACTGTCTTCACGGGTAAAGACTCTGGTGAGAAAGGTATCCTTATATCACCTAAAGTCAGCTAAATTTTTACACTTAAGGTTGGAAAGGAGTTTAGCGGATCTATCTTTCCATAAGCTGGAATCACCTATGAAATGTTGAACTATAGTGAAGATTAACTAGTTCACAGAATCAGGGATTGGCTTACCATCTTGGTGATACGAAATCTTGACAAGTGCACTGATTTTTCGTTGTAAGTTACAAAATTTATAAGATTGTCTCCACAAGGACTTAAGCTTCTCAGTTAATCCAAATAGAATTCAATAGTTTAATAGTTATGTACAAGTAGGATGAGCGGAATTTCGTTTGTTTAAGAAAGTAACGGAAAATTACTAAATTCGTAAAATGAAATATATATGGGAAAGTGGGATTGGGTTTCATCATTCATATCCTTTTATATCCAATTAATATTACCATGCATAAATCACTATCTATCCTTATTGATGCACACAGTATTTCACCTCGAATTGATCCATCGCATTCGAGAATCCTAAGGATATCTACCGAATATTGATCCCTTTCATATGAATTAAATACCCCAGCATTAAGAATTATAATCACGTGCTTTATGCAATCAAAACAGTATGCCCTATTCCTAGCAACATAACGTAATGAGTAAAATCATTCAGTTTAAACCCTAAGGGCACTTTCCAGTCAAGCTTAGGATTTTAATTCATGAAACTAGTGATCAAGCATCAAGCACATAATGAAATTACCAACAAGGAATAGAAAAGATTAATGCATAGATAAATATTAAAAGAGATACATAGGGATAGAAGATTATATCCAATCCTTAGAGAAGCTAGTTACTCATTGTGGAGAGAACCTCCTCAAGGGAAGAATTGATGAAGGGCCCCATCACCGCTTCTTTCCAGCAGAGTCTCCACACTAAATCTCACTTCTCTCACTTCCCTAACCTACTTACTACTAGTATTTAACCTCCTAAGCTAAAAAAAAGCTTAAGACAAGAAAAGAATGAAGAATGGAATGCCTTTCTCCCAAAATTTGTCCCCTATTTATAGCTTTGTGCCTCCTACTAGCTTCACTCGTCTGCCTATGTTTACTCGTTTGGGCGAGTTAACCCTTATCTTCTTGGAACTTGAGCTTGCCTGGGCGAGCCAAATACACTGGAATTGGTCACCTGGGCGAGTTAGAAGCTTAGCCTTGAAGAAAGCTTTGGGCTTCGATGGGTTTTGGACCTGTTTTGCTTGTAACACCTCCCAAGTTTGATCTTTTAAGCCCTTTTTGCTTGCTTTGCTTGTTTGGAAGTCTTGGAACCTATCAAAATACAAAATATGATTGGATTAATATTCCGAAATATAAAAACAACATTCATACAAGTAATAAATACTATGTAACTAGGTTTTAGGGCAAGTTTATAGACAAAGTTATTGAAATCGAAAGATAAGTGCCAGCATTTGAAACATGATTTTAACTGAAATATGGCACTTATCACTTGGGTTAGGACTGTGCCATCATTTTCCATTTTGACAGCGCTTTAGATGGTAATCTTATGCTCCTCAAACAGATAGTTGTCCCACCAACCTTTTAATTGTCCAGTGAAACCAGAAACTAAAATGTTGACAATAATTGCTTCAGTAGAGTTAAGGGACATATCATAGGCTGTAGCAACCATGGTCATTTGCTAAAGGATATTGAGGATTTGGTACTTAATTTTACCGTCTATGTTTCATTCATAGATATGGTTGGCATTAAAGGATTTGGAATGTTCCCTTTCTTCTAGGAGAAGATCAGGAGCGGTTGCCCTATTGTAATACAGCTTAGAGGGTTGCTCCCAATTGGGCTGGTTTCTAACGGGATTAATTTGGACAAGCCTATCTGAGTCAGAGTTACCAATTTCTTACTCGACTTGGTTAAGGACATTGATTTCTTTATCTTTTTCCTTTTGAGCTTCATGCATAGATCGGGTTCTAGTAAAGGTTGGTCTAGAATGAACTTCTTGGGAAGTTTAAGGAGTATCTTGAATGATAATGGAAGTTAATCCTTCAAGTTTTTCCTTAAACTCATTAGAAGGCTGATTAGGAGGTTGATTGAAAGCTTTGAGTTTGGCAAACTTTTTCCTAAGCATATCAGTCATCCTAAAAGGATTAAAGATTGGGGTTCGAATGGTCTTAGGAGAAGATGTACTAGCTTCTAAGCTAAGGTTGGGTTTTTCTCCTAATTTTTCCCCTATGGACTTGAGGTATCTGTTGGTATAGTTGTATTGTTCCATAAGGTTCTTAATATCTTTGGGGGGTTATGGGTTTAAACTCATCCCTAGACTTAAAAAGTGAGGCATAGATGTGGCCATGGTTTTCATTCCTGACATTAGGAAGAATAAACTTGGTTAACGGAGGGAACTCATATCTAACTATCTGGCCATCCTTAAGGTCATACTTAGTGATAACACTAATGGTGTTTGGTTCTAAGAAATGGTAATCTATCTTATGATAAGCTGCATAAGACTTAAACCAATCAAAGAAAAAGATTTGGGTTTGGACTTGGTTAAGGAAAGAATAATACTCTTCCCTAATTTGGGTTTTTCTACTGCCTCATAATGGCTAAGAAACCATTCTCTTTGAGAAGTCATTTCCTTAGAGTCAAAATCTAGCTTAAGGGCTTCATAATCTATGCTGGTTTTACTAATCATGGATAACTTCATAATCTTGCATAGATGAAAAGGTTGGAGAGGGGATAGATCTAGACTTTTCCTCGATATTTTCCTGTTGATATACCGGTTGAGGAATGGAGGACGAGGTTTCTACTCCCTGAAGCTTGATTCTGCTACTACTTCCACTTGGAGCAGCAGAAAAGGATTTCCTAGAGAAAACAGACCCAAACATTTCAGATCTAGAATCTCTAGTAAAGGATGAACTAGCGGTATTGAAGGAGTTAGACCTATTAAAGGTGATCTCTACCCTTCCGGAATCATACTGCTTGATAGACTCAAAGCTAGGTGTAGTTTGGGATTTGGCTGGGGCTACTCTATCCATGGCCCAAGTCTGAGGGAAATTGATGTCTTCCCACCTGATAACTTTTGGAATTACAACCTTGGCCTTGGTTGTATCCATGAGAAACAAAGTGGTTTATCCAGTTTTCTTGGGTTTGAGGACTCTAGACATGCACAAGTTCATTACCTTGTACTAAACTCGATAGATGATATTAACTGGGATAGATCCAGCCTTCATATCAAGACCATAAAGCTGGACATGTAAGGTTAAGACATCTAGAATGTTGGCATCCTCAAGGTTGATAGTCCTATCAGGATAACAATTGAAATAGATTGGTCCACTACTAAAGCTGGTCTCTACGGTGCCTAGGATGAAGTCGGTAAACTGATTGTGACGAGAGTCTCTTAAGCATAAAAGAATTAAGGTGTTTAATCCTTCTATACCTAAAGGTTTAACAGCAACTTGAACACAACCAATGTGCAAAAAGCTATATTTTTGTTTATGAAGTTTTAAAGAACTGTTTGAAAGAAGTTTAATTTCATCATAATCAAATTTAAGACGTATATTAGTCTCAATAGTTTGGATTATGAAATCAGATTTACGAAAATATCTTTCGTCAGGTTTGTAAAGCTCGTTTTCTGGAATCCTAGGAATCTTCTAGTCATCCAGGTCTTGATTAATATCTTCAAAAGAAACTTCTTCCTTGAAAATATTGCGGTTAGATTTGATTAAAGCATTTTCTGCTTAGAAGGATTAAAAAAGGAAGATGAGGGTTGAGAAAATTTGAAAGAAAGGTGAAAGGAAAAGGTGCAGAAAAGAGACATAGAGAGAAGATCATAAATATATATATATATATATATATATATATATATATATATATATATATATATAT
>CM023942.1:10137363-10184860 GCA_013407115.1 Glycine latifolia
TCTTCTTCTCATTCTTGCACAGCTTCTCTATTCTTCTCTTCATTCTTGCGCAGCTTCTCTTCCTTCCTACGCGTCCTTCAGTCTTCAAAGGATTAAGAAAAAACTCTCTCTCACTCTCTTTCTCTCTTCCATTCCCAAGTTCACTGTCACTCCTCAAAGAAGGAAGCAGGAATCGTAAGAAGGGACTGATATGCTTGAGATTGATTTTTTCTTTAATTTTTTCATTATTCTGTATTTTTATTTGAATCAGAGTTCTAACCTTGGGCTTTTCTTTCCTAGATATAAGGATATATATCAGTACATTCTCTTGATTATAGTCTATGTACATTCTCTTGAGTAAATGAGAATTACAGTTACCAATAAGAATTTTTTATTATACTCACTATGATTCCAATTCAAATACATTCTCCTCGTGATTTGTTAGATCGTGAAGGAGGTCTTTACACTATCAAACGAAGCCCTTTTTTTTGTCAAAACTAGGTCTGGGTTCTAAAAACTAGCCGGGTTGCCAGGTTTTCATAAAATTGACCGGGTTTCACTGGACAAAACCGGGCCAAATGCATGGCCGGTCTAATTCCCAACCAGGCTCGGGTATAGCACCGGTTCTCACTCCGACCGCCCAGGCCGGATTGATTTTCACAACACTGATGAATTCAATATTTGGGTATTTTTTTAGTTTTTTTTCTTCTAAAAAAATATTTGGTCTCTGAATAAAATTTTGGGCATCTACTAGATCTTTTGTTTTGAAAATTATAAAAGTTGTAGGTAAAAGAAATGAATGATAGAATACATAAATGCCCCCAGAGTGAACAACTGTCATAAATGGAGGAAGGCTATTAGAATCATTTAAATAGCCTAAACCATTTATACATAGAAAATAGACTTGAACTAGTTACCTTATTTAAAGAAGACCACTTCTAGCATGGAAAAGGCTCGTTGGTCTCTCACCGTGGGAAATGAACATGCTATGTAGGATATAAACTTTTATTGAGATTAGTGTAAGACTACGATAGACATGCTTACACTAGATTAAATTAAAAAAAGTGTGTTTGTCTTCTGGTGGACGTGTTTCCATTCTTTCTTCACGGAGATATAGAGAGAGAGAGTGTGGTGTGGAGGAGAGAGATTGAGTGGTACATCCGATAGTGGCCTCTACTCCATCCATCTCTCGTAATTACTACTCCTACGACAAACATCTCAAGTTGTGCATGACGATGCGATGATAAAAGGACTGTGGAGAAGACAAAGTGAAGATTTGAGAAGACGATGTGTGTTTTGCAAATGGGATATCGCACCTGATTGTAAACAATGATTGGATTGAAGTCATAACTGAAGCAGTCTGTGTCGACGACAAAGACCATTTGAGAATATGTTTCTTCTTATATTTAGACAACATATTTGATGTTTCCTTCTAATTTACGATTAAGATCTTGATGTACAATTATTTATAAGTATTGAAGCTTTTTGGCCTCAAAAATATTTAGGCAGTTACTATATCCACTCCTCTTTTGCTAAGTATACTCACTTTCCCTTTTTCTAAAATTAAATTATTTAAATAACCTCCCACCTTCCAACCTTCTTCTCTCCCTCACATACTCCCATTTTCAAAGCAACAACACACTCCCTTTTTACATAGCAACAACACATTCTCTTTTCTTTCATCACATTCCCTTCACTATTTCACTCCCTTCATCCCTTTGGATCTCTTGCTCTAGTCTACCTTTGTTTTTGTAATGACCCACCACGTCGCTACTGTATTACCAACTCATAACCATGATATAATTCATTTTAATAAAAAGAACACCCCTGTTAGGACTTTTCTCAGCAAGCGTACCGATTTATCGTTGCAAGTTACAAAATTTATAAGATTCGTCTCCACAGGGAATTGGTTTTACTTAATTAATTTAAATAAAACTTATCGGTTTAATAGTTTATATACAATGATAGTGGACGGAATTCATTCAAGTGTTGATTAAAATAGAAATTAATAAAAGACGGAAATAATAACTTAATATGACTTGATTACGAACAATTATGGAAAGTTACGGAAATAAATAGAATGAGATTAATTAAAGAGAAGCACAGGATTGGATTTCATCATTCTTACCCCTTAGTATTCAATTAATATTACCATGCATAAGTTAATTCCTTTTATTATTGATGCACACGTAAAATAACTCCAAATCGATTCCTCGCAATTGGAAATTCTAAGAATATTTATCAAATATCGATCCCTCGCATATAAAATAAATATCCCAGCATTACGTTTATATTCGCATGTAAATTGCAATCTAAACGATATGCCCTATTCTTAGTGATCGTAACATAAAGAATAAATTTATTCAAGTCTAGTTTTAAGAGTACTTTCCAGTTAAACTTAAAACCCTACTTCGTGAGACTATTGATCAAGTAGAATCAAGCATTAAGTGCAGAATAAATCTATCAAAAATAAATAGAAGAACTAATGCATGAATAAATATATTAAAAGAAATAGTTTAGGGTAAGAAGATTACATCCAATCCTTGTGCGCGAAGTTTAGCCAACCATGGAGCAGGTCTCCTTAGAAAAATAGATGAAAAGTATCATCATCATTCTCGTCCGGCAGAGCTTTCGCACTCTATATTAATCTCTCCCTAACTAAATCACTCCCTAATACAAGTTTAGAAGAAAAGCTAAGGTTTTTATGAGCACCTTAGAAGCCCAAGGAAGAAAGAAATCAATGGAAGAAGTGTAAGTTTCAAATGAAGGGTGATGGGGTATTTATAGATGTTTTCTGGCCACCTTAACTCGCCCAGGCGAGTCATTTTAGCCTATTCCAGTCGCCTGGGCGAGCTGCCTTCAACTTGGGCTTCAATTTGGCTGTTCACAACTGGCCCAAGTGGTCCACTAGATGTCCACTCGCCCAGGCGAGTCAAATACAAAGGAACCACTCGCCCAGGCGAGTTAAATGCACCAGGGAATTCTGTTTTGGGCTTCTGGGCCTGATCTGCTTGGTGCACCTCCCCTGTTTGCTTTGTTTAGTCCATTTGGCTTGCTTTTTATTTCCGAAGGCTCTAGCATTCCACGGAATCTATCAAAATATGAAATATGATTGTATTAATATTCCGGATTTATAATTATGGCATTGATGCTAAGCTTTTCATCTTAACAAACTAAATTAGGGCAGATTAGATGGATTTCTCAATAAAACCTTAGATAAATGCCTTAAATGTAACCTTATTTTGACTTATATATGGCATTTATCAACCCCCTTTTGTAACTTGTGAAAACGATAATAAATTTTTCGCGAGCATATAACGACCATCCTCAGAAAATAAACGTAATTAAAGGTACTCATAAGACATTTCAAATATATGTATGCACATACCAGACATACTTTAATTACAAGTAAAAAAGATTATGTCTCAAAATATACATCAAGTGTCTTACAAATAGAAAGAGAAATAGAAGTTAGGGGTGTAATTAGCAAAACAAGGAGTGCATCCATTAAAAACAAGGGGTGCATCTAGCAAAGTGCAACTCCTACCTAGGATCATGTTCATTGACATCCCGGCAAAACACGGCGGCTCCAAACAACCCGGTCTTCTCCCAAAATCACCTACTGATGCCCATCTGCTCACACGAACCTGGTTCGTGATCATCACAGATACCAACCACAGGGTACAACAAAGCAAAGGTCAGTTCATCATATTAAATAACAACAGTAAATACAACAGAAAAAGAAAGGGACACAACCCGGTCAAGAAGCAACACGATCATCAACATGTCAATACAAACATTCCAAGTATCCATCAAACACTAACATACACAGACATCCACAAACATCTCATAAATCGACTTACAATATCTAGCATGATGCATGCTCTTGACTCAATTCTCATCATGCAATGTGGTACCATCCCAGAAATAGGCCAAAATCCATGGTATGAATGATTACTGCAATACGTCAGGGTCACTCTGTTGTGCACAGGACTCACCCCCCATGGTGATCAACCAAAATGGGTGTCATAAGGATCTCCCTACAGACATGGCCCCCCTAGTACTTCTCGTACTATGCAGTCAACCATCCTATTTTCGTCATGCAAATGTCGTAGGTTACGTAAGCATCATCAATGTATGACCCAGCTAGGAACACAATCCTTCCTTGCAAGGGTAACCCATTATACACCCCCTACGTAACATATCGCCCACACAAGGGCCCAAGGAGGCACTGACCGTGGTCCTCGCAAGGTTCACCACCTGGTCCCGACATCTCACGTCTATACATAGAATATGACCACGGCACCATCAATGTATGACCCAGAACCAGACTCAACTCGACCTGGCTAGGATAATGCCATACACCTCCGTGGGTATTTATGTATATCCAAATGCATTCCTCATCTCAAGCCATCACATAGGCCGAATTCGAATGCCACCAACGTAAACATATGCGTCACTCACAAACACAAACAAACGAGTGAACTGGTGTGAAGTACGAGGCGTCTAGGTTGGCACTTGAATATACTATCTCTAGGTAAGAATCCGAACAAGGTCGAACGAAGGCAGACAAGGTCGGTCAAGGCTGGTATAACTCGGACAAGGTCGGTAAGGGTCGGTCAAAAGGGGTAAGATTTGGACAAGGGAAGACGAGGGTAGCGAGAGTGGACAAGATCGGAGGAGGTCGGAGGAACTTGGTCGAGGTCGGTTGGGTTTGGTAAGAATTTTCCAAAGGCAGTCAAGAGGTCCTTAGGTTTCTTATAAAGTTCTAAGGACGGGTTCAGCATTATGTAATCGATTGCATAAGCATTGTAAGACACGAGTTTGTATTTTACCAACCCACACAAGGGTGTAAGGGAACCCGGTAGCTCATTTTCCAAGAGTAGACTATAACGACCCCATATGCATCTGGTTCATTAACATTATATTATGGTCGTAAGTGCAACAAATACTTAAGTAAACACGGAAGCATTTAAATAAACAAGGCGCCATCATATGTCATACAATACAGCTAAAACATTATGTATGGAATTTGATATACATCCCGGCACCCGGGTTTTGTTCCGTAAGGTACATCATACAAACAAACCCATACCGGGTTACAAAATATACAATAAAAATGAGCCAACAGACTCTCCAAAAAAAAATTGCCTTCCCAATCAGCTCCCTCAACCCGGTCTCGACCTCTTGTCTGGGATCCTCAATTAGTGGCCAAACCGGCCTCAGTCAACTCGACCTCTCAATTGGGATCCGCTGAACAACCCCTACTCGGGTCTCTTACCCCGGACCTTATCCTCCGCTTTCCGACTATCACCTGCAATAAAAATATAATCCCCAACCCGGGTGAGATACAATCTCAGTAAACTCAGGGTTCTTAGAGACTCACCTCCCCCTGGTTCACTTCCATAGTACATAGCATTTATATAGACATTGCAAATAACATAGCCAACCCAGCCTTGAATAAAATAATACATGTAAATAACCACACCAACATACCATTCCATCACCAATATGCAATTTAGCCAGCCAGTGCAGATATCATACACAATTGCATATAAGATATACAAGTTAGATAGCCAGTACACATAAAGTGCACTCTTGTATATCTTCTAGTGTACTCTACGTACACATCACGTATCTCCGCCTGAGGTCCCAGACCTCGGACTCCACGTGAATTCCACCAAAGACATGCACAAATGTATAACCAGATATACAACTTAGCCAACCAGTGCACTCCACGTACACAATTGTATATTCCAGTTATACAAATTAGACAACCAGTGCACATCTCCATTACATGTATGTTTTCAATAAAAAAAAATAATAACACACAATATAAATACACGCACCATGACATCCAATAACCATCACTCTCCAGGAGTATGGTGGAACAATCAAGGGAACAAACTCCTAAGAATAGAGAGTTTACCTTCTCTGATTACAGCACCGTCTTTTCCAACCTCGTGTTCACAACTACCGATATCTTCTTTATCACACCCTACAGCAAGCAAGAAAGATATCAAGAATGGTTCTCAACCATTTTATGAAAAGAACCCAGTTCTTTTCTAGATCTCAAGCATAAACTACCAACAAGTGACTTGTAAACCCCACAAAGATCCATCCGGGCATAACAAAATACCCAAAACCCAGAAAAGTTACTTTTGAGGTTTAACCTTCATCACAACAACCTCCTAAGCATACTTTTTCCAAAGAAACATCACTCAGAACCAAACCTAGCTCATATGGTTCATTTTTCCTTTTATAACCAAACTTAAAAGATATGGTGAAACTTACGTTTCTTACCTTAAAACGTCAAGGAAGGCTAGAAAATAGCTTCTCCAAGCTTAGATGTCCTCAAAGTGCCTTCAAACTCTTAAAGATTGAAACTTTGCACTTTCTTTGAAGAAATGATCTCCTCACCTAATGGTTTTTATAACTAACAAATGGTGGAAACTTGTTTGTATGGTGATTCTCTTCAATCCTTACGTTGGATGTGAAGGTGCTTAGGTTAAGGAATGGTTATCTAGGAAGTTTTTCTTACGTTAAAAATGGAGGAAATATGGAATAAGAGAGAGAAAATGTTTTAACAAAGGCGGTGAAAATAAGGTTACTACTGAAATATCTCACTCGTGCATATCTTAAATAGCTTGTAAGTTAACACGCGTCCTAAAGTAATAGGAGAGTCTTCCCATGTCAAAACAACCAGCAGGGAGTCAACACATGTAAAAAGGCTAAATCAGGGTTAAACAACAAATGTTGACTGTTTTTATCGCTTACAAATATTTATGTAATCAATTGCATAAGAATCTGTCCTTGTTACTATAGTACGTCCAATGTTCCCTCCTCCTCCGACCTCATTCGACCTAATCCAACCTATTCCGACCTCAATCTACCTAATCCTAGTTCCTACCTTGGTACTTCTTAAGTCCAGGGTTCCTCCCAATCGCTTCCGGGATCACTAACTCAGTTCTCTATCAAAAAGGGGTTGTGAGCTCTTCCGGTTTCCGTACCCGGTAACTCTTACAAGTCAACAAAATACGAGCTCCTCCGAGCTCAACCGAGATCACTACCCGGTTGCTCCTAACCGCTTCCGGGATCACTAACCTGGGTCTCTATCAAAAAGGGATTGCGAGCTCTTCCGATTTCCTTACCTGGTAGCTCTTGCAAGTCAACAAAATACGAGCTCCTCCGAGCTCAACTGAGATCACTACCTAGTTGCTCATTCGAGATCCCATGAGCTCATCAGAGATCACAACTCGGTATCACATCCGAGCTCATCCGAGATCACACATACGATCCTGGATTTGAAAAGGTGCTATCTACACCCCTCCCATATCCGAGTTCCAAAATACACCCCCCTATTGTAACAACTCAGTCATACGAACCCGGATATATCACAGGGTCATTATATAGACAAGCTCTGCTGAGTAAGGAACCCGGCAGTTCTCAAGGAAAGGGGTTTGGGCTTAGCAATTCTAAAGGAAACAGTCCACCCCGGGTAAGGAACCCGGTCTCTCTAAGGAAATGGCAGGATAAGCTTCTAGAGACAACATGTGTATGGAACCCGACCATTCTAGAAGAAGGCACACAAGCTCAACCGAGTAGGGAAACCCGGTGGCTCTTTTCCCGAGAGCACACGAGCTCATCCAAGTTAGTAACCCGATAGCTCTCTCTATGGTGAGGTAACTTGAGCTCAACAGCTTTAACGTATCCCCCCGGGTAAGGAACCTGATATACCTCATAAAAAGGAAAGCGAGTCTTAATGACTCTAAGGGAACAACCTCGGGTAGGGGAACCCGGTCTACTGACGTCCGCCAACAAGGACTAAGTTACGTCCTACATGCATGCATGCATGCCACGTAATCCGCTCAACTTGGCCTACCCATCCCGGTAATCGACATCAAAACACAAGGGTTGATGTCTATGTGCAACACGGCCAACCGATCCTGGTACTCATCACCTTTACGAACACTTCCACAAGTGTCTTAGAAGCCTCTCAGCATCAAAATGCCAACTTCACACATGCACGGGGAGTTCTTAAAACATCTGCTCCCCCACAAGAACGCCAAACATCAACACAAAACAACATTCAATAGATTTAAGACATATCACGTCCCATTCATAAAAGACATAGCTTTTTTTGGGAAAACACCACAATATCAAGGACATGCAGTTATCCTCACGGTTGGACTCCTTGACCCTCAAACCATGGTATCTAAAGCTGTTAAGAAACACAATAAACTTCCCTTACCTAACCAGGAGTTCGTTCACGAGCTTCATAGTGTGTTTATCCTAAGCTTCAGTTCCAACCACGAAGTTCCTCTCAGCGTCGGGATTTCCGCAGCAGCTACGGTGACTCTCGTAGGTTGGAGATAACAAAGAAGGGGTCAAGAACGAGAGGTTTCTGGGTGAGTTTTAGAGAGAAATTAGAGTAAACACAAATGTAGAAGAAGGAAGAGTAAACTTGTTGTTGTGCCAGCCTGCTGCTTATAAACACGACTGACACAGTATGTTCGCTTAACGTGCACAGCCAACAACCACAGCACAACAGAGTTGACTTACGTCCAATACACATCAAGCACGCATACCAAGACAAAAGCACTCAAACAACAAGTTATAAATAAAACAACTAATTAATCAACATAACACATGTAATTTGATTAATAGAACATACACATCAAGCATCCAGATTAGCAACTTATAATCCGAATCGTTACAACTCTCCCACCTTTTTAGGAATTTCGTCCCTGAAATTACCTGATGTAAACAAAGCCGGGTAGGCTTCCCGCATCTGGTTCTCTAGCTCCCATGTAGCATCTTCTCCAGATATGCCTCCCCAGATAACCTTGACCAGAGGAATCTCTTTTCCTCCTAGATGCTTTATCCTTCGATCCTCAATCCTCAAAGGTAGTATTTCATACGTTAAGTTTTCCTTTGCTTGGATATCATCCAACCCGACCACATGAGATGGATCATGAATGTACTTACGAAGTTGAGACACAGAATATATTATGGAGATTGGAAAGGGACGGGGTAACGCAATTTGGTAGGCTACGAGACCAACTCTTTTTAAGATTTGGAAAGGACCAACAAACCGGGGTGTGAGTTTCCGGGATTTCAATGCTCGGCCGACCCCGGTCCATGGGGTGACCTTCAAGAATACATGATCACCGTCCTCAAACTTTAAGTCCTTCCTCCTTTTGTCATGATAACTCTTTTGCCTACTTTGGGTCGTTCTCATCCTATCCCAGATTAACCTGACCTTCTTGGTCGTTTGTTGTACCACCTCGGGCCCTAGTACAAGACTATCGTCGGGTTCCAACCAACATAGGGGTGTCCTACACCTTCTACCATATAGGGCTTCGTAGGGAGCCATGCTAATGGTAGAGTGAAAACTATTGTTGTAGGTAAACTCTATCAAGGGTAGAAAACTATCCCAACTACCCCCTTGTTTAAGAACACATGCCCTCAAAAGGTCTTCCAATGATTGAATGGTTCATTCAGTCTGCCCGTCAGTTTGAGGGTGATAGACCGAGCTCATCCGAAGCTGGGTTCCTAAGGCCTTGTTCAAACTCTCCCAGAATCTAGATGTGAACCTCGGATCCCGGTTGGATACTATACTAGAGGGTACACTGTGCAACCAGATAATCTCGTTGATATACATGGTCAACTTCTCTAAGGAAAATCGGATGTTGATCGGGATAAAGTGAGAAGACTTAGTCAATCTATCAACAATAACCCAGATAGAATCTAACCCAGCCCGGGTTCTAGGCAAACCTACAACAAAGTCCATGGAGATACTATCCCACTTCCACTGGGGTATCTCCAAGGGTTGCAACTTACCCGATGGTCTCTGGTGTTCTACCTTGGCTTTCTGACAGACCAAACACGCATAAACAAACTCACTAACCTCTCTCTTCATGTTTGGCCACCAAAACATAGTTTTGAGGTCTTGGTACATCTTGGTGGCGTAGGGATGGATAATTAGATCACTTCTATGCCCTCTTCTAGGATCACTTTCCTAAGCCCGGGTATGTTGGGGACACAGACTCTACCTTGAAGTCTCAAAACTCCATCCGATCCCACATGGAAACTACTATCATCCCCTGCTGCTATGGCTTCTAGTTGAGTCTTCAGGAAAGGGTCGAACCTCTGTCCTTCTCGGATCTCTTCTAGCAGCCCTCTCGTAATTTGCAGGGCTCCTAGTTTCATGCTAGTAGAGGTGAGCTCACATGCTAGATTGAGGTCTCTAAACTGCTCTAACAGATCTGACTCCCTAACCATCAAGGCTGACACATGGTGAGATTTTCTACTTAAAGCATCGGCCACCACATTGGCCTTGCTGGGGTGATAACTAAGCTCAAAATCATAATCCTTAAGGAATTCTAGCCATCTTCTCTGACGCATGTTCAATTCTTTCTGGCTAAACAGATACTTAAGGCTTTTATCGTCACTAAACACCTCGAACTTAGAGCCAAAAAGATAATGTCTCCATATCTTAAGGGCAAACACCACGGCAGCTAACCCCAAATTGTGGATAGGGTAGTTCCTTTCATGTGTCTTAAGCTGCCTGCAAGCATAGGCCACAACCCGGCCACCCTGCATCAACACCCCTCCTAAGCCCGTCATTGCTGCGTCGCAGTACACCTCAAAGGGCTCTCCTAGGTTAGACAAAACTAACACGGGTGCAGTTGTCAGCTTTTCCTTAAGAGTTCGGAAACTAACACACACATCAAGCATCTAGATTAGCAACTTATAATCCGGGTCGTTACAAACCCCCTTGCTCAATTTCTCGCTTTAGTGTTAAGGTTTTTTCATCCTTCAAACTTTGAGCTGTTGCAACTAAGTACCTCTTAGAGTCGTTGAGAAGGGCCAATATTAATTATATGTTTTCTCTACTTCAATTGCTTCACTATTGTACACATTTTTTTTCTACTTTATATGAGATTTTTAATAGTCATAGTGATTTGCGTGATTTTTTTGGATGTTTTTCTAAACATTTTAGAAAGAACTTACCATAACGTAATTTTTTTAATATTCTGAAAAGTACTTTCTTATGCACAAAATAATATTCTAAAAATTAATTTTTAGAATGTTAAAAATAAAATTGTATTCTAAAAAGTATTTTCTGGAATGTTATCAAAACATAGTTCCAGAAAATACATTATGGAATAATGATTTTTATGAATGTTATAGGTACAAAGGCTACAAATATATGATAATATAAAAATATTGAAAAAATCATATGGGAGTGTACTTTGCTAGAAAGGGAGTGGATATAACAAAAATCAAGATCCGTCCCCAACCAGTTCACCGTTTACCCAATTCCATCAGAATAAATTTAAAATTTGTGGTGTCGTTTCCTAACAACTATGTCCCAAGTAGTAGCCGCAGAGAGAATGGGTTCCTCGGAAGCCGAAAACGAAGCTCTCTGTGGCGCCGAAGAAGAAGAGGGTTCTACTTCTAACAAGAAATGCGGCAAGTTCTACGATGTTTATGGACCCGAAGTATATTTTCGTATCTTTATTTCCCTATTCAATGTCTGCGTTATTCATTTTTTTTTTATCTTGTTAAACTCTTTATTCAGAAGAAGATTTTGTTTTCTATGTTTCTGTTCCGCTTTGGCAGGTTCAGTTTGGACTTTTTATTTTGATTAAAATGTGGTTTTAATGACGACGAGGTGCCTGTGGCTTTGGGATGGGATACTTTGATTTTGAAGTTGTGGTTTGAGCTAAAGCAAAACCATTGATTTGATTAACTTTTTAACATTATAAAATGTCACTGTCTTCTTAGCCAATTAGGGATTGTTTGTGGAATCCAATTGGGGTGATATGGTTTGTGAGTTCCCAATTTCTAGTTTGCCCTTTCGTGTGTTTAGGAACTGACTATTTCATATTCATTAAATGCTTGTTATGTTGTTCGTTATGAACGGATAGATTATATTGTCCCATGAAATTCTGAAGTAATACATTGTTATTTGTTAATACACACATAAATGCACACCAGTATGGATTTCCGCCTATTGCTCACTTGGTATTGTAAATGCTGTCCTAAACTACCATTGACAATAAGTTTTTCTTGTTATGCTTGTGTTTGTTTGTTCATGGGGTTTTGTTTTGTTGGGGTATAATAAACCGAAGTTGATTAATCTGTTGTGCTTTTGCAGGGCAAGGCAGAGGTTCTTTTTAACTCACCAGAAGATAATTCAACTCTCAATCTTAGTGTAGGTTTTTACCACCATTGTTTGACTTGAAATTTGAATCAAAGTAGTTATGAATTGGTTTTGTATTGTGAGCAGGATGTTCAAGGACTTGTAACTTGGGTGCTCAGTGAAGGATTTATGCCGTCATGGGTTTTTATTAAGGTACAAATCATCTTTTATTTCCACAAATATCTTTGCAACAGAAAATATGATCAAATGAATTTTATTTCTAGTTGTGTGGCACTTGTGTTCCAAACTGCTTGTAATAGTAGGAGACGCGTGAATTGTAGCATGTATAATGTTCATGGGAGTCTTCACCCTATCTGAACAAATTGGATGGGGTATTGTAATTGTTTTGTCACTGGAATCACATGCCGAGCCGTCCTGATTTGTGATTCCGGTGATATAATCACAGAGGGATACTGGGATAGCAGGGCAAACAGCCACTGGAGCGACAAACCAAGTCTCTGATGGCTGGATGTCGCCAAAATCTTGTTGATAGAGAAATATGCAACTCAGATGTGCTATCACTCACTGTTCAGGTGCACCCAGACACAGTGAATTGGTGATCAACACTTGGCAGCACCTGGTCACACCAGCAGTGGCAAGCCTCTGGTGGTTGGTTAGTCTCACACTATAGCGTTTTTGGGGGCGGCTGCTATGTTGTTATCAGAGATTTAAACACTGGGCAAAGGAGAGAGAAAGAAAACAGATGAATGAAAAGAAAAAAAAAGAAGTGATTTTTCTTGCTATGTTTATGAGAGAGATTTTCTGGAAAAAAAAAATCCAATTATTGTGATAAAAAAGGAAATAAAAATTTATTCTAGGGTAAAATATGTTCGGGATCCCTGTAAAATTTGAAAAATATTAATTTTGTCCTCATAAATTTTTTTGTTAATTTGGTCCCTATAAAAATAAAACATATTTTTTCTGGTCCTCAATGGTAATTCCGTTTGATGGTAATCTGATGTGACTAACAGACTTACACGTGTAATTGGACAAATGAGTTAATAGTTTGTTTGGATAGAGCATTTTAAAAATTCAAAGAATTTCAAATTTTAAGAAATTAAAATGCATCATTTAAAATTTTTAGATTTTTAAAATTATTTGTTTGGATAAAATTACTTGTTTGTATTTTTCAAAATTACGCGTGCAGCTGCTAACACTGGAACAGAGATCAGTGGTTTTGAGAACGGGCTTCAGGAACCTTCTTCTCATTCCAAACCACACACTGAACAAGGTGTTCCTCACGGAGCTCCGGCGAAGAAATTCTGATGACTCTGCTGGACGCCGCTCTTATACTGGGCCTGCCAGTTGCTGGTAACACCGTCAATCTCATCGAAGAGGAACCGTTCTCTGAATTGGAAGAATCTTTCAGAGCAACGAAAACAAAAAGGAAGGTGGCGATGAGTTTTCTGAAAAATAGGTTAGATTCAATTGGGGAAGATGTGAGGGAGGGTCAAGCAAGTGTGAGAGAGAATTTCCAAATTCTCTCTTTTTACACAGAAATTAGAATTTATTAATTCTAAGTAACTGAAATTCTGTTTAAAATTTCTGGAATTATAAAAATTTTCAAATAAAATATCCAAACACTAAATTTTATCTAAAAAAATTTAAATTCCTATTTAAATTACTTTCCTCATTTTAAATACTTCATCCAAACATACTCTAAAACTATTTTTGGAGGCCAAAACCCTCCAAAATGAAATTAACAATTTCTGGCGGCTAAAAACTCCCATAAATTGCAATTGTCTCTCACTTCCTGGACGATTTTCTTGCACTTTTTAATGAGATTAGGGGGGAAGATGAAACCACAATGGGTTTTTGTGTCTATTGAGTGTACTTGGTTAGGTAGAAAGAGAAAGTAATTAAGCCCGTTAGCTACATTAGTGAATCGTCTAACTGAGTTACCACTGAGGGCAACAGAAAATATGTTTTATTTTTACAGGGACCAAATTAATACAAAATATTTTATAGGAAAGAAATTAATACTTTTCAAATATTACAGGGGCCTCAAACATATTTTACCCTTTTTTCTATTTCCTTACTTATTTCTACGGTTTTATAAGTGAAATGAAATATATATATTTTTGTTTTTTTTTATTATTGATCTTACAATTCACAATTCATGATACTTTTAATTCACTATTCAGCTTTCTGATTTGCAATTTGGTACATCATATATACAGTCTCTATGTTTTCCCATGTCCAAACCCTTTTAACTGATGTATCTTAATTCACTCATTCAGTATAATATGCTTTGCAATATAGGACAGTCTTTTTATTGGAGGCATGACTTGACCATGTAATGGGGCTACTTCCTCCGCTTACTTACTAGATGATAGTAGAAATGATGGATATAGACAGAGAACATTCTCAACAGCAGACTTCCTCTGTTTCACTAGTAGTGATCTGAATTTTTTTATTTTTATGTTTAATTATTCTGCTATATTTGCAGTAAAATGTTCCATATCTTCATTCTTTTCTCAATATTGCTTGAGTTATGGACCATGCAATATAGTGGTTCTGCTCAATATAATTTCCTGGGGCGTTTAACAGGCTTTGAATGTGTCTCACATGACTAGTTTTTGTTAGTTTAACAAAAAGACAAGTCAATTTGTGAAGGGAGGCCCGCCATGGTGGCGCCATAAGGTGCAATGGTGTGTTTATATTGCGGAATTTTGGCCTTCTGCCATGTTCTGCCATCTGCCATTGATAACATTGCTACCCTAAAAAGCTTTAAAATTAAATAGATGTTGGCCAATCCTTTACATCCAAATAATGTGTTGATCACTGTTGTCAATTTAAATAGCAAGACCTTCAATTTGTACCTCATACAGTATATCACATTTTATTTTGCAACAATCTCTAATGCAGCACTCTCATGATTTGCAGAATAAACCTCTTATTCCCAAAGTGGTTATGCTCTATGTGCCAGGCCTGGACGCAGCTTTGTTTTTGTCGCAGTCTAAAATGCTTCCAAGATTAAAAAAATTATGTGGCAAACCAAGGGCACTCCTAGCTCTTAGGTCTGTGGAAAATGTATTTACTTGTTCTTTCCTTCAAAATGTCATTCCTATGCACTTAAATTTTTCCTTTTTTTCCTGGCTAGCTGTGTATCAGATGGTATGCAGACGATAGATGCACTCCTAACATGCAAGATGAAAAGGAAAAGGGACGAGAATAGTTCAATTATGGGGAAATCTGCTCTGACATCTCAACAAGGTTTTCATTATTTAAACTAATATATGAAAATCTCTTTTGTTAGGGAAAGTAGGTCTATTCTCGTCACTAAAATGGTAAAAGAGTTCCTAGTGGCACTATCTAAAATGGTAAAGATTTCCACTAAGAACTCTTTCATTATTCAACATTTTTAGATAAGTTAATGGTAAAAGAGTTCCTAGTGGGACTATCTAAAATGTTGTCTAGTCAATAATGCTATTTGGACTGCCTTTTGTTTTTCTACTCTCCCAGTCAAATTACAAGAGTACAACTATGGCTGGAAGCCTGGAAGTCCTCATATAGTTGATATCAGTCCCTGTATTTTGGTTCTAATTAATTCTAAAAAAGTTTATTGACTAGTAAGCTATTAAATTTTGTAGGAATGGCTTGTCTTTTGGTTTGTGTATCTGTAATATTTGGGGGGTGGGGAAGAGCTAAAATTCGTCACTATACTTTACATAACCTTGGCAATGATGGTTCATGATATTTCCTCATTAATACTTTGTAATATTTGTGTGTATACGTTTACATGCTTGTTATTGATCTAGAATGGAATACTTGTTAAGCCAGTAAGGAAAATAGGCTCCATGGCAGTGGGATTTGTTCTGACTTCTGATATACATAGTCTAATTCTCATTTGTCATTATTTTGAAATTACATTGATTGCTTAGACTAGTGATATATGTTTTGTAACTTTTCCCATGGTTCACTCTTAGTTGTGATGTATGTTGGTTAGATTTCATGTCTATGCCTATTTGATAACCCTTTAGCATTTTCTCTTAATTTTTAATTCATTTTAAGATTACCATCCCTAGTTCTAATAAAATAAGTTTTGAATCAAGAATTCAAATACAAGTGAAGGCTAGTGTGTTGCTTTTACCACATGGAGCAACGTCATTTGAGCTGTTCTTTTGCTGGCCACAAACATGATTGCATCGCTATCATTCCTTTGCAATTATATAAACTGTAACCTATATAAACTTGGTCACTTTATGAAATGTGAAATTTTCATGCAGAAGAAGGTTGTTGTGATACAGACAGTCTATCCTTTAAGGAGCTCACAAAAGACATACCTTTCCCTGTTACATACTATACACTAACAGAGAAAGAGTTGGAAGAGAATGGATATTCTGTTAATAAGCCAGGTGATTTTTAGTCTGCTTCTACCAATTATATACGTTAATCTATATGAACATTTGCTTACTGGGCAAGTTTTTTATTTGACCGTTTTACTACAGGTTTTCTTTCTACTTTGCCCGCACCTTCAGGATCTCCTTTTTATGAGATGTTGGCACTTGATTGTGAGATGGTAAGTCTATCAATACCAGTTTGGTTTAAAATGCTGTTTTTATCATTTAGAAATGATGTTCTGGATGATGATAAACTTACCAGATTTTTGTCAGTCCAAGGAAGCAAGTTTCTCTGTTTATGGAAATATGTTTATATTGTGTTACTCCCTATACTTATGGAATATCTATTTACTAGAGTGAGATTAAACTTGTTTAAAATTGCCATTCACGAGTCACAAATCACAATGAGAGGACTATCATGTAGAATTTTCTTTCAAATTCCTAATCTACTAGATAGTGATATCAGTTTTTCAATAATGAAGCTTAAAAGTTTTGTACAATCTTTTCAAATTTGGACTTCTTTATCTCCCCAGCATTTCATTTCATTTTTTTTAATTATCTTGAACTCATTTATCTCTATGCATTGCATCATTAATTGGGATTGGCAATTGATGCACCAAATTTCACTTAAGACAAAACTCAATGCTACTGGATTCATTTCATATTCATGAAATTGAAATGGAGATAGCTTGTTGAATTTAGTAGGAAGTGAGAAATAGAGAGAGGGAGAGAGATATAGGTATGGGTTAGGTGAAATTGATTAATTAGACAACTTAGGTTGTGCAGAATGTACAGATTTTTGCTAGACTAGGTGGGGACTATTTCCAAAGCAAAGAGTAAAGGGGTTCTACTTCCTAAATACTAATTCCTATGAAAACTAAATGCATTTAACATAGCTGAAAATTATATTGACTGAGGTTTTATTGGAATACATAGGCAAAATTTTAAGTAACTTCATTCCTTATTGTGAGACAAATTAAAGTAGTTATGGCATTCTTTTTATGGTTATCCTGTACATATGTAATCTTGATCAATCTTCATTTTCTTTTTATTTGCTTAGTGCATAACAAGTGAAGGTTTTGAGCTGACAAGAATTACTCTAGTAGATGTCAAAGGACAGGTATTCACTGAATTTATTTTCTGCACTAGTTTTGTCAAGTAAATGCATCTACTACTGATTTTAAGAGGAATGGTCATTAGTTTTAAAATTTCAATAAATAGTTATCAATATTTTAATTCTTTATATCTTGTGTTTGTTTCGATGTATACCTATTTCCATTGAGATATATATAAATTGGTATGTCTTTCCTTCCTGAAGCTTGTTGAACTTAGAAGCATAGTTATCAATCTCATCCTAAGTTGCTAGCGACCAGTCCCAAAACTGCTATAGTGTGAGACTGCATGGGAAAATGACCACTATTTTTAAGTTTATAATTACAAATTAACTAATTTAACTACTCTCACACACATATATGCTCAGAAATAATAAAAAAGTTATTTAAAATTGTTTATGAAAAATTAATAATATTCAAAATGGTAGTTTTCTCTTAAAATAATAGAACACATGAGGATACCCTGCCACTCTGAATGCAACATGGAAAGAAAGTAAGAAAAGAGAAAACACAACACATGCTGAAAAAAAATTGGGATTGGCCTGAAATGGTGCCGAAGTGCTGGGTCAGTGACCAGATACGGTGGTCAGTCTTAGCCAAGTTTCTTGATCTCAACTCTCAAATACCTGCCAAGTGTGAAAGAAAGGTGTGCTATTGTCAAATCAGATGTCAAACATCGTGAAATGACAAAAATACCCAAAAAAGGCTTGAATGGCTATAGTGCACTATTGATAACTAGGAAGTTGTTTCCTAAGAACCTTTTTTCACAAAACTGTTATGTTGCTCATCATTGCTTGTTCATCAATATTATTTGTCTTTTTGCCATTATGTTGCTCACCGTAACATTTTTTCTGCAAAAGACTTGATGCTATTGCATAGAGATTCTGTTTTGGGTGTTTTTTTTAATTATGTCTTGTTTTTAATCTTTAAGAAATTGAAGTAGCCATTTTAAATATTGAGACTTGGTCAACTCTTCAAAATTGGTAACATTTACTTGCACAGTGATGGCTTATTTCTAATATTTATCTTTTCAGGTTTTGATAGATAAATTGGTTAAACCATCAAATGCCATCACTGATTACAACACAAGGTAAGCTGTTGTTTGAGTATCAATCAATGTCTCTAAATAAGTTCATTATTTAATATTGGAAATTAAAAAAGTTATTGCTAAATAGATTTTAGCATCTTCTATGTTAGTTGCTCATAAGTCATGCGTTGATAAAACTAATCAACACCTATATTATAAATTTGAGTCCTTATTCTTGAATGTGAGGACATCTTAATGTATTTGAGTCATTATTTAGCACTTATTTTTATATTTTAAAAAATTCTTAAATTATTGATTGTTTTCAAATTTTCCTTTTGCATTAAGAAAACTTTCCTCTCAAATGTCAGCTTTAATTATTTTTAAATTTACATTTTTATACTAAAATTTTCCTTTTTATTTTAAATCTCAAATACTTATAATCTCAAGTTAATTATTTTCATTGTTTTTAATAAATTGCTTTCCCCCTAGATCCAAACTACTTTTTTTTTACCTTTATTTTTATTTGAAATTATTTTTACACATTTTTATATTTTAATTAAATTAAAAAAATACCATAGAGCCATACTTCTTGCTTCTAATGGTCCCCCCTAGGGAAACTATGAGTAATCTGTATAATGTGAATTGTATGTTGTGTGTAAAAATTATCCTTTTTCTTTTTTCCATTCTGGTGGGGGGAGTTTGGTGCTAAGACATTCACGGTCTTAACGTGTAAAATAAGAGAAACCAAGAGAAATTGAGTGAAAACCGTGTGCAGAGTACACAACGGGATGCTTGTTTATATAGATAGATAGTAATAATTACACATAATTAGAGGATATTAAGTTTTCCTAAATCAGATCCTATCGAATCAAAATAAATGACATATTTATTCCTAATTCTCATCATTCCCCCTCAAGCTAAAGCTTACTAAGCTGAGAGCTTGTTACAAATGAGGTAAACCCAAGAGAAATGAAGATGGTTCTGGCCGTGTGGTTGTGCTGGATAAATGATGGCTTGGCAGCAGCCAACAAAGGCCTGCAGTGACAATGCAGACCAGTGTGACGCTCATTGGAGATGCATCACGCATCTTGTGCATGAACTTCACGTGTTGGAAAAGGGTCTTGCGTTCGGTAATGTTTTGAGTTGGCCGCACACGTGGATGATGTGGCGGTCTTAGGCAATGGGCGACAGTGGTCAAAGGTGAGCTTCAATGAAAAGACGTCGGGAAGTCTGTCACGGAAGGCAGAGCAGCCGCACAGTACTGTTTACCGCGGATAGGGATTGCGCGAAAAAAGGAAAACAAAGGGGAACCTTCAAACCAACATGGAATGACCCCAAACTTTAGGGGTAGTGTCGGAATGAAGGGATGATAGTACCAGTGGAACCACAACCGGAACAGTGGCCTGACGCCCCGGAGTAGTGAGGTGCGAAAATGGTGTTTGGTGCGCAATAGATGGGCATGTGAGAGAGCATTGGAGCTCCGATGAGATTGCTGTCACCAGTGTTGTGTAGACCAGTGGATAGCGATGCTGGTGGTTGGGTCACCGGCTGGAAAGGTGTCAGAGCTCTGGGGGAAGCTATTGGAAAATGTGTCGAAAAAGGGGGAAGGGTCGTCGAAAGCAGAAGCAGGTCGCCGGAATAAGTATGATGACCGTAAAGGTCCATTGGGGACAATAGATCCCCGGTGGGAGACGTTTTTCATTGTTACCTTAACCTGGCTCCAAATACCATGTAAAATAAGAGTAACAGGGAAGTTGAGTGAAAACCGTGTGTCGGAGTACACAGTGGGATGGTCGTTTATATAGATAGATAGTAATAATTACACATAATTAGTGGAGATTAAGTTTTCCCTAAGTCAGATCCTATCACATCAATTTATAATAAATGGCATATTTGTTCCTGATTCTCAACATAACTCTTTGTAAACACTTCTCATAAGGGTTATTACTTGCTCAGTTGCAAAGATATATGTACGGCTTGGTGGTTTGATTTCCATCTAATACAGGGTTGAAATTTTGTACAAAAATGAATAGATTAAAAGGATTCTGTTAGGTAACCCTAATGGTCTAGTTCTGTTCGTTGTAAGAGTTATAGTTAGTCGTTGTTAGTTAAATTTCTAACAGAATATGGCAGAGACTAGGCTATAAAGAGATTGGGAGAGAAGACTAGAGGCATGCTTTATAGTAAGAGATCGGTCATGGGGAATGGTCTTGGGCCCTCAAAATACTGAGAACATACCAGAATGTTGTTGTTTCTGGTGCTAGAAAACTCTAAATAGATTGAGTGACTATTGGATGATGTTTTTCAGTCTTGGGAGTTGGGATACTGTTATTTATTTGTAATGAAAGCAAAACAAGCCAAAAACCAGAAAATAAGTTGAAATAGAAAAAAGAAAAACAAAGTTTAAATTGTTCTGTATGACCTGTTTTTCTTCCTTGGATTTGAAACAAAATTGTCACCATCAAGTAATATTTATGCTTTGCAGATTTAGTGGAATAACGTGTGAGATGTTAGATGGCGTGACAACAAATCTGAGAGACATTCAGGTTCTGTTACTTGAGTTTTCTTGATTTGTTTTTTGTCTTATTTCAGTTAATAGGTTGAAACTTCTGGTACTGTGCTGAATCATTTAAGTTGAAACTATTTGTTTAGCTGATTTAATTTCAGCTGCTTCCCATTTACAGGAAGAGTTCATAAAGTTGGTTTACAAGGAGACTATCCTTGTTGGGCATTCTCTGGAAAACGATTTGTTAGCATTGAAGATATCTCATGACTCTGTCATTGACACAGCAGTGTTATACAAACACCCCCGAGGATCGTCTCATAAAAATGCTCTACGGTTTCTTACGAAGAGATTTCTTTCAAGGGAAATACAACAGTCAGGGATTGGACATGACAGCATTGAAGATGCTAGAGCTACCATGGAATTGGCACTATTGAAGATCAGAAATGGCAAGTAGTTCTTCATGCATTAATGCTGCAATCTTTAACGTTGGAAGTTCTGAATGCATTCTAGTTTAAGTACACATGCAGTTTTAGTATATAATCTTTTATTTATTGTTTTATCTTTCTGTCTTGTCCCTTTATATTTACTTGGTTTGCCATATAGTTAGCATAACTTCTGTGATATGACCCTCTTGAAGCAGGGCCTGATTTTGGTTCCCCTCCATCTTTTACACGGAAAAAGCTCCTTTCTATTCTGAGTGAGTCTGGCAAAACTTCCTCACTTATTGATGATATATCCATAGTAAAACGGTATGCCTCAGAGTCCTCTCATGCAATTCCAGTGACCTCTGATGATGTAGCACTTGCAAAGGCCAACAAGGAGGTAGATGCCTTAGCTGGCAATATTTGCAAGTTTTCCCCTTTCTGACTAACATTTATAACTACTTTATGGTCTTGTTTCATTCCTTATTTTTTTGTTTCAGGTGAAGAATGAAAAGGTACATTTTATCTGGACTCAGTTTTCGGAGCTACACTCATACTTGAAGAAACAAGCTGAAGATTCTGAGAGCTTGAATAAAAGACTTGCAGAGATGATTGCAATAAAGACATGTCAGAATAATTTTGCAAAAGGGAAAGGCTTCAAGTTGAAAGCATCTTCTAAACTGAAGGAAATTCTGGCTCGCATGGATGCTAGAATTCACAATCTGTATTTGTCATTACCCACAAATGCGATGATGATAATTTGCACTGGTCATGGAGACACTGCTATTGTCCGCAGGTAAATATGCGTGCCTTTTTTAAATCCAACTATTCTATCTTTCTATTTTTTTTAATTGCTGTACACTTTTCACCTTACAATAACGTAGGAACAAATAAATGCTTGACACTAGAATGATGTATATTTTCACGGTTCTTCATATATGTAATTTCCTCAACAGGGTATATACAAGTGTCTGTTTGTATATATCTAGAAGTTCCACAAACCCTAGTTAAGTTTGAGGGCCAGATTTGCTCATGCAATTTATTGACTCCCCCTGTGGATGATGGACCTTGGGTCACATAGGACTCGCTGATTTGCATGCATGAATTTGGTTGCGCTTTGCAGTTGTTGAGTTGGCAACAAACTGCATGGCTGGTCCTATATTATCATCTGTTGATTAGAAAACTATGTATACGAGACTTGTCCCAGAAGACCTGCTTTTTAGTATCTTTAATGGAAGCCCTTGTGCTGACTTGGGAATTTTCATTGTCTATAGCTCATTTAGCACTGTTAGGATTGGATTATGGCATCCTTTGCCCTAGGCGACTGTAGTTTTCATTGTCACTTGATGATCTGGGACCAAGTCACACCATTTATTAGGGTTCCATGTATGCTATCCACAAGTCCAGGAAGCTAACCCATTCATTAGTCCAATGCCAATGTGATCCTTGCTGACGGACATTACTGATTGAAACATTGAAGCTAACCCACAATTCCACTATGCATATGAGGATTCAATTAATTTTGTCAATTTAGGCAGGCCCGGTGGGGGTTGCACTATTTTAACATGCATTTATTTTTGGTGAATTAACTTATTTGTTTTGCATGTTATGTTTTGTGTTTTTAACTTGTTGCCCCCCACCCCCCTCTTGAAGGTTGAGGAAAATGCTTACGGGGCAGAATGAAAGCAATTTATGTCGTGAAGAGATTGTGGAAATTTTGGAAGAGGTTCAGGCCCGAGCTGAAGTAGCCTTGTGTTTTGTAGGTGTAAAACATTGAGTATAATTCATACAAAATGAACTGAAATTAGTTTTCGTTAGCATGTAATGAGTACCCACAATTTGATTGTGAACGTTATAAATGTAAATATTGTGGCAGTAGGTCTTAAGAGTAGTTATCCATGTGTGTGTCAGCAATTTTTCCCTAATATACTTTCTTAGACACGGTATTTTTCATAGTTAATTTTAAAGTTTCAGATCAGGACACGTCTGAATAAGCAGTTAATAAATTTGACTAACGTATTTTAAGTACTTGATTATGTATTTTTATTAAATAAATAATTCATAAAATTAACTTTTAACCTTGTAATAAATTGACTTAAAAAACTTACAATTAATTAAGAATAATTTATTTTAGTTATTTTTATATAATTTATTAATTTAAGTTAAAAAGAATTCATGAATAAAGTATTTTGTAAATTTAAATTCTTCCAAACATTTTACTATAACTATTCAGTTCCGTTTAAGGCAGAAAATTTGAATAGTCTTCCGTTGACATATAAATAAATTTGAACTTCAGTGCAACAAAAGAATGGAGCTACAACGTTGTGAAGTAGTTGGAATGACAAATAGCATCCGAAAAGGGGAATAAAAGCACATTAATTTACGTATAAACATTGTTACAATCCTTTTTTTTTTGGATGTATTGGTACTAAATTAATCATAAACTTAGAGCAACTATAACGGGATATTGAAATTGATTTATTTCATAAAAAGATTGGTAAATGTCTAAAGTTATTTATTTCATTAAAAGATGAGTAGAAATAACTTGTTACAATTATATACCATAAACGCTCTTATCATCTTCAATTGTCAAAGCCTTATAACTGCCTTAAAGCGACATCCTAACCAAAATGAATCACACGATTGAACCGCTAATGTGAACAAGAAGCAGAAGTGGAAACGCAAAATTATATGCCAACTAACAAGAAAAAGATGTCATTACAAGCCTAAGCAATGATAGCTGTTTTGTGTTGTCATACACATGAAAGTATGTATTAGCATAAGCTGCACGTTAGTATACATCTGAGTCTGAACCAAGCATAAACATAGCAGATACAGACTAAACAAGCAAACAAATACTACATCAACACTACAATGAGTCTCATGCAACAAAAGAATTTGTATTGGTCACTTCCATGCTGAAGCAACAATTAAGTTTTTGTCTTCCCACCCAAAATGAAGACCCCCCATTTCCTCCTTTATCTTGAATTTGTCACAGTATTGCTTAATAATGAGTTTCCTAATTGCTTCTTTCACATTTGTGCTAACGGGGGATGGAATGAAGCCAGCCATTGACAACCTTGCCCTCCATTTTCCAGCGACTTCATACCGTTCTATTCTTTCCTCGCCCTCGCACGCAACAATGTTGACTATGTCCTTTGCCAGGCATTGCCTTTCGACATTCATCCTGTCCTGGCTCTCCCGAGGGAGAGTTGCATCAAGTGTGTCAAACACAGAAGAGTAGTAATTGTAGGCTTCAACAAATCTTGGGAGAAAAGGGGAGGTGTTGGTGTTCATGTCCTGCTCCACAACTGTCACAAGTTTTGGATTCAAGCTCTTAACCATGCGAAGAAGTTGGTCTCGCTCGTTCACTGTTGATACAGTTTCATCGCGCATGTGGTGAAGCTGGAATGCAAAGTTCACCACAAGTGCTTCCCCCGGACGACAGTCGAGCATTGATGGTGTGACATTTGAGGTCCCTGACGCCACTGCTCGAAACTCAAATGGCAATCCAAGTTCCTCTGCCAGCTTTTCAAGTCTTTGTCCTATGATGTTTATGCCACCAATGGAACGCTGCACAGACTCAGGATCATCCACCCCAGTTAATCTCACACGAGGTGGCCTACCTGGCATTGAAGCAAGTGTTTGTATTAGAGTTATGTATTGAGTTCCTTGGCTGATGTCAAAGTCTATTATGTGAACCTTCTTTTCATCTCTAACAGCCTCAGCTATTGCACCATTTGCAGCAATGTATCCAAATTTAAAACACGGGCAGACCTCAAATAGTATCTGCATTGCTGCTAAGCGATCGTTAGAAGGAGGTTCCTTGCATCTCAATGCTTGATAGATGCATTTTCCGGATGTAGCAACACGAGCTGCAAGTCCTTCCACCATGTAAGCTGCAATTCTTTGAGAAGGATCACCCTGAATTGAGACCATTTGCCGGAGCTTGTTTATCATAGATGTGGCTTCCTGTTCATTTCCTTCTGAAAGTACCCTAGCACAATCATAAAGCAGTTGCTTAGGGGTCTGGGGCGAGTTTTGTGATGTGTATTTGGTGGTGCTACTGATGCTGCTAAGATTGGAAGAATACGAGGATGAGGACTCCTTTGGTGAGTCATGGAGCAGCATATCTTGAAGCGGATTGGCCCACTCGACCATGTCAGGATCAATCTCCATGCTTTGAACAGTCTCAAATATGCCTTCCTCCTCCTCTTCTTCATTAGAAAGTAAAGCCCTCTCTAATTCTTGAAGTTTTAGTCTCATTTCACCATCGAAGTCAAGGCCATCCGGGCTCCCATTTTCCACAAAATCTGATCCAGAGTTGGACTGATAGGCATCGCGAAGCCTTGTAGACCAGATAGAAGTGTCAAATGGGTTATTAACAATCACAGAAGCTCCTGAACTAGCTCTGAGCAGGTAAGAAGAAGCACCATCAGGGTGAACTGAGTTTCCGGATATGCTGGAACTAGATGGTTCTATCAGCTCTTCTGTTGATGAATCACGGAAGTACTTTTCATAACTCTCACAGGAGTATGACTTTGTCATGTACATGTTTCTGTGCTTATCTGGTGCAAAATTGTGGGAGGACAAATCTGGTGTAACATCAGTTCCCTTTAGTGTGTAGAGCTTGGCATTCCCATATGATGTATCAGCCAACTCTGTAGATACAACCAATGACATAGTTCTCCTTTTATTCACTCAGCTCATACAAAATTTCAGTCTGTACCAAAAATATCACAAAGATTAGTCAGGAATTTGCTATAATAAAATTTGCAATCAAATAAAACTACCAGGCTTTATTTTTTCTCCCTTTCCTACCTTGAGAAATAGTAAAACAAGTGCTCACTGATGAAATCTTGTTGAACCTTCTAAGATGACTTTGCTGAGAAACAAAAGGAGAAGACATTTTCAGTTAGAATAAATAACCAATCTATATAAAATACACTGAAAAGTTTAGTTAGTACTTTTCATACTGTGAGTCTCACGAATAAACAGATTGAGAATTATTTCAATCCTCAAAAAGTTTTATCTAAAAGTTGAAATAAATCTATGCAATTGTGTGCTTTAGTCATAAACAGAAACTTTTGCATCCTCAGATCACCACTATGATTTTGATTTTTGAATGTTTTCCAGAAGTAACAGTGATCTCACTTAGCCAGAACCGAGAACCAAAATAACCCTTCTTAACACTATTTAGTATTTAGCTTTGTTCAAATATGAATTTACATGGCAGATGAAGTTCAACCTAGCATGCATAGCAAAGAGTATCGTTGTTAACATAGTGACATGCCTGCAGAAATTAGCTGGATTATGATCCAATCAACATATCCAAACGCATTCTTGAAATCGAATGAAAATACAAAGGAAATAAAAACTTTTTTATTTTCCAATATTCTCCAGACTTTAAACATATCTGCCATTAAAAATGAGGATGTCCTACGAAATTGACAAAATATTTTCCTTTTTGAAATATGATACGTTCACTCTAGCCAGAAAGAACAAAGAAATGAATCTCCTGCTTTGAACACAAATGTTGATGTTAAAGCACAAGAGACTCATGCAACAATTAGTCAACCACAGTTCCAATTCATCTTGATTACATAGATAAAATTGATGACCATACATAAAACTTTTCGGATAGTACCTATCATTATGAGGAAACCGCTTTATTTTAAGATAGCAAATCTCCCTTCCAAAATCCAACTTTGTTGCAAATGCAGAAACAGAAAAGGATAACCAAAAAATACCCCTTTGGAGAACCAACCCATCATAGGAAAAATGAAAAAAAAAAAAATCCCCCAATAAAACACTAAATTCAGAAACTAGAGAATAAAGACCATTTTCCCCTAGCCTCCTTAACTTCAATTCACAATTAATCACAAGAATTGTAAAAGATGGTACCTCTTATTAGAAGGAGCATCCAAGTCACAAAAATAAAACCAGAGTCAAAATTAAAGAGGCAGAAATATAATTAAACAAGAGACAAAGGGTACCTGATGCAACTTGACACAGATAAGGATGATGCTCCTAGAGACACAGAAGGAAACTCAGCTAAGGCTTTTGACCGAGTGGTAGAGCGTTTGATTATAGCAAACCAAAGGGCAAGACAATCTCTTGAAGACTTCTTAATATATTAAAAATTTGTTTCCTAAGGAAGGTCAGATTGGTGGAATAGGAACAAATCAGATAAAAATAAATAAATGAACAATAGGGTACTTTGGAATTGATATGCACAACCAATAAATTCTAATAAATATCGATGTAGACAAGGTAAGAAAAAGATAACAGACAAGACTTTTAAGTTTGAAGCTTCCAAAGAATTAAGAATGGAGGTGAGTTAGGAGCAATTGAGCAACCCAAATAAAAAGATAATATGATGAATTTATGAACATATGGTGTTATAGTCTAAAGAGGCCAATTTGTTTATTTATTTATTTTATCTTATTATAAAATTGCAATCATGAAGACAATCTGAGCTTCTGGAACCGAGTGAAGTGGTAAGCGAGTGAAAAATCAAACCCACCTAGAATTAACAAAACTTCTTGGAATTCACTGCAACTTGTCTATCGCAGACTAAAGACATTGGCCACACGAAACTATGATGGTACAATGACATATATACCCCTCAGGTCGGTGATAACTGCGAATAATGTACACCTTTGGTTCACATATATCAGCAACATTGTAGGGGCAATTGTGTGTTTTACTGTACTCTACCCAATTAACTTCAACCTTTAATGTGAAAACTATAAAGTTTATCAACACAAATTTATATTAAATTATTATTGATTGAAAGGGTTGAATAATTCTACCTGGGCTCGGAAAGACAATGAGAAATCCACATCATCTTTCAAAATAATTCTATTATGATAGCATTATGAAAGTTCGAGTAAAAATGATCAATAAAATGTGTAAAAAAAATTAAAATATAAATTGCTTTTTATATGTTTTACGTTTAATTTAGACATATAGGGACGGTAATTAATACATAGAAATTTCTAAGCTTTTAGAGTAATTAAGTTACATTATAGTATTTTAGAAATAGACGCATTGCGCCAAATGAGTATTTATGTGTTTATACCCGATCAATTAATTATGTTTTAGATAAATTAAATACTTTAATATGTCTTTTTATTTGATAAATTAGTAAAAATATTATTTAAATATTAAAATTAATTATGAAAAATAATGATAAGTGTTAATTAAAAGTATAAATTCCAACTCAAAATAAAAATTTTAAAAATTTAACAATTTAATTATAACATACAAAAATATATAATTATCCAATTATATTTATTACTTATACCTATATAAATATGGATTTAGAGTGGGTCTAGGACTAGACACCTAAACTCACAGAATTTTATAGATAATTATTATCCATGTCAATTGGACCAATAAAAATCCGATATATTATTTGTGCTTTCTATAAATATTTATTGAGTCCGAATCTAATTTGTAGGATTTATAGGTACGTGTGTATATTCATTAAGTTTGAGTCCAATATGATTTATACGTAATATACTTCAGTTCTAAATTCTAATAGTTTAGTCGTGTACATGTTTCAATTATAACATTTATTTTATTCTTATATTAAATTTTTTTTTATTTAATGATTATAAAGACCTTGAACCCTAGACCCTTATCGATTTACAAGAATGAAAGGTTGAAGTTTTTAATTCGTTTTATGAATTAAAAAAATAGATCCAAAATTATTTGCTCAGTCTTTTCTCATCAAAATCTTGGAACGCGCTAGAAACAAATACAAGTGGGGCTGGCCAACATAACATTGTTTGTATATATCTCTAGATTTTATGTGAAAAATTCAATAGTGGCTTATGACGTAGAATCTATCATCATATTATAACTCCATGACGTGTGTTTCTTTCTTTCTAATTTCCTTTCTTTTTTCTTTTTCTATCCGGACGTTGTATGTTTATTATTTTTGAAGGCGTGCAATAAGGAAATGAAATTTAACTATGTTACCAACACGTTCGAACTTTTGTTTCTTAATCTTTACATCAAAAAATAATATTCGTTCAAAAAAATCTTTATTTTGTTTTGAAGAGTAAAATAAACTAATCAACCCATCCATGGGGAATCAACTTTTAGTACCCAAAATTCTAAAAGTTGAAATAGGAAAATAATTATCCTTTTTGACCAAGTCATAGTTGTGCAAGCCTACCCTTTTTCTAGTTCAAACCTTACTAGCTACCAACACCATTGTTGGTGGGCAACGTTGGACAAATTTCTTTCCCTTTTCTGCTACCGCGTGAGATCTTGAACGAGCATGCGACTGTAAAAAGACATATAAGCCCTCATCCCCTCACATTATTCTCAAGTAAAATGATGACACGACGTTTCAACTAAGATGAAAGTTACACGTTAGAGCATTTTTTTAAATCAGGTGAAATTAGTTCTCAGTTAATAGTACTTTTACAAAATGATTGGCATTATTGTTTTTATTTTATTTTTATTTATTAAATCTATATTGGATTACATGCTACAACATTTTCAATTACTAATCAATTATGCACTTATTTAACTACCTAATTACTTTATTGTTTTCATATATAACCAGTGAAGGATTCACATTATAAAGAGGAAGTGCAAATTCACTTCTTACTTAAAAAAAATTACATATAAATATGTTGAGTGTGTAAATTTTGCTCCTTAGTTTTGTATATTTGACTTCCCTACTTCTAATATTTTACCCCTTTTATAATATTAATTATTTTTTTTAAATAAATTATTTTCCAACTTGAAATTCTAAATCTGCCACAGTATACAACAATTACCTTGCTAACTTTGTTTGAATGTTCATCTTGTGGGGAAGGGGACAAATGTATATATCCAATGGTTTTGTGACTTGTAGTGTGAAATGAATCAAACATGTCATCAATCACGAATGTCTTGTTTATAGAAATTGTAAACATCCAAGATATTAACATCCACTCACGTTATGTTTATTAGCAAATAAGTCTTTATCCTTTCCTCTCCGTCTTATCCAAACAAGAGAGATGTAAGACATGAAAATAATTTATCGACATATTGAATTTTTAAAGAAGTACTTACACCCGTCCCTCTTTTTTTGTTTATAAACTATCTAAGCTTTACATACCTATTCGTCCACTTTTGTGTCATTAGTATAATCAGCCTTTGATTGTATCTAACAGATTTCATTATATATATATATATATATATATATATATATATCAGCTTGGAAGTGTTTCAAATATAAAATTTTAGAGAAAGTAGGATTTTAATGATGATTTATTCGTGGTGCTAATGACCATATATATACACATATATACACGTGAATGATACTGAGATCAGTAACAACATGCAATCTGTTTTATCTAGGATAATTGGATAATTATTATTTCTAATTATCTAGAATACAGTTGAATTTTAATTTCACTGTTGTTATCTTTAATTCAAATAAATTCAAATTGTTGTTATGCGCTAATATGCCCCCACAAGCAGAGGTGAACCTACGTTTAACATTGGGGGGAGTGCCCCTCTTAAATTTTGAAAGGAAATTATCAATATGTCCTTGACTTTAATTTTTTTTCTTCACAAAATACCCTTGGCTTGGCTTCTACAGAAAACGCATTCCTAGGCCCTAGCAGTAGCAGACCCACGTCGAGAGCCCGAGACCACGAGAAGTCGAGAACTAGAGGTCCAGAACCGCGCCTCCGCCAGTCACCATCGTCGGCCACCACCTCCTAGGCTTCTGCTCAGTCACTCAGCCTAAGATCGTAACCATCTTCGTCTGTGTAGTTCGAGTGTCTCATCCACAAGAGACGACGACCACCTCACACAGTCACACCGGACCATCGTCTTTCATCTTCACCGACACGCCAGCACCGCTCGCAACGAACAACCTCCAGCCTCCAAGTCAGGCAAGTCTCCAATGCCTACCCATTATTGATTACCCAATACTCGTGAATCGTGCATCTTATTTTTTGGAGTTATGTTAATTTCCCATTTATCAAAACAAAAAATTTCCATGTGAATGATGTGAGCACCAGAGGCGAACCTAGATTGGGGGCAGTGTTTTATTTGTCTCAATTTTGAGTGTTTTCCATTTTGGGGTTTTCACTTTTGGATATGCATAACTGCATTATTATGGGGTTTGTGAGATTATTGTTTGCCTGTTTCAGTTTACATAATGCATTTGAAAGTGGGATTGGGAAAAGGTGTTTTGTTTTCAATTTTGCATCTATTTTGTTTTTCAAGAGATAATATAAGCTTCCATTCCCAAATATTTTTGCCTGGAAAGCATGATATCTTATACCTTGATAGTTTTTAATTCGAATCATTCGAATGAAATCTCTCTATTTTGTTTTACTGGGTATGGAACTTTAGGATAAGCAAATTGTTAATATTTTGGAGTATATAATTGTTTGTTCTTTTAATTTTTTTTTACAAAAAAAATTTTGTTTGATCAAGATGTCAGCAATCTGATCCTTGGTGGAGACATGTAAGACTTTGAGTTTTCTAGCTTGGACCTATTCACGGAGAAAGTGATAGTGCAAGGAGATATGTTTTATTCGTGAGTGCAACATGTAACACCTTGTATGCATCCGGTATGTTAACATTCAATTACGAATGTTAAGCGCAACAATTAATTATCGAAAATTAATTAGGAAGCAACTAAAGAAAATGACATCATCGCACGTCAATAATAATAAAACATGTACATAATGCATGGCAATATTACACACCGGGTACGTCCACCCCTCAGGGCCGGTTTACAAAACGCAATATACATAGCCAAATATAGAGCCTACATGCTCTCAAAATGAAACTAAGGTTCGTTCAGAACCAGTCGCGGCTTGGCCTCTGGTCCAGAAACCCTCGGACTACCTCATTACCTGGGTCTCTTGCCCCGGGATCCGCCGTCCTCTCTGTGCTCATCACCTGCAAATACAGATAATCCCCAACCGGGTGATATATAAAGCTCAGTAAACTCGGGGTCCTTGGAGGATTCTCCTCCCCTGGGTTCACTTTCACGATACATAGCATCAAACAAGCATTACATAAGCTAGCCATCTTGACTATCATAAAACACATCACATGTATATAATCACACAGATATAACAAGAGAAGATCATCCAACTTAATGGACACATTTCCCGTATATCATTGCCTGAGGAAGACCATCCAACTTAATGGGCACATTCTCTCAAGACTTCGGGCAGACACTACCTGAGAAAAATCATCCAACTTAATGGGCACATTCTCTTAGGGTCCTGCTCGGACCTATATGACTCTTCCAAGAGAGGCCCATCCAACTTAATGGGCATATTCTCTCAGGGTTTTCATATATGCTATTTGACCACTTAGAGTTGTTCCACATCACTTTGGCTCTAAGGCAAGTCCATATTTAGTCCATTCTACTGGCCAGAGAATCTCATACATCACAACATATCATCACAGTGCAAATTATATACATGTTCTCAAACAAAAGCAGTAACATACAATTTCAGTACATGCACCATGACATACAATAACCATCACTCCCTTGGAGTATGGTGGAACACGGCTGAGGGAAAAAATCCCAAGGACGGAGAGCTTACCTGCTCTAAGCTCTACACTGGTTCTCTCAGCCTCATGGTTCCGAGGGCCACTATCCTCTGCGTCATGCCCTACATACATACATGCAAGCGATCAATAGCGATTCTCAACCATCGCATGTAAAGAAACACTATTTGTTTCCCGATTATAAGAACTAGTCACCTAAATGGTGACATGCAGACGCCCAATGGATCTATCTGGACATAACCCAATAGTGCCAGATGTCTATTTAAATGAGCCCTGGCGCGTGTCACACGCGCCAATAGTGCCAGATGTCAAAATCTAGTTTAGTCATCGTCCACGCTTGATGTCGGGTTCATATCGCCCACCAAAATTCAACCTTGCACAACTCGGCCTTCGTAATCCGGACACCCATGTGTGGACTTATGGTATCCATACGATCAAAGCCTTAGCTTTTGTATCGGGCAAGCGTTGTCTGTTTTTAATCGATTACAAAAGCTTGTGTAATCGATTGCATAGTGCTAGGCCCGCCCTCAGCACTTTTTAAAACCCAAGTCCACCCTCGTCCGGGGTCCTTACCTGGTACTTTATAGGGTCCAAGGTTCTCCCCTCTTCCGACCTTATCCAACCTCGTTTAACCTCATCCAACCTTATCCGACTTCCTACCTTGGCACTTCACAAAGTCCAAGGTTCCGCCATCTTTCGACCTCGGTACCCTTTCCTCCACATCAGCATTGCCCCATGAAGGCGTCGTTATCTTACAAAGTGTCCTCTTGGTCACGCTAATCTGGGTTCCTTGTTGACACTCGTTTAAGAAGCGCGAACCCAGATTTGCGATAGGGTCGTTATTATCATGACTACCATGTAATTATAATATTATAATATTAAAGTGCCACGTGGACACCTGAAACCTTACACAACACCAGGTTTAGCTCAAGTATGTGGTGCTAACATTGTTACTTAAAATTATCAGAGGCAAGCTATGTGGCACTTGAAGTCCTAAAAGTATGTTGTGAGGCCACATAACCTTTGTTGTTGCAGTTTCAATAGCTTTATATTCAACTTCTGTTGATGACTAAGCAATGGTGCATTGTTTCCTAGAGAGCCAAGAGATAGGGCTGCCTCCAAAGATAACAACGTAAGCTGAGGTTGAGGTTTTATCATCAGCATTACCTCCCCCCCCCCCCCCACACACACACAAAAATCTGCATCTATTTAGCGAGGTTGATTTCTTAATAATGATGCCAGGGTTGATTTCTTAAGATGCTGAGGTGAAGATTGGTTGGTTTGTACATGAACTGGGCAAGTTTATTGATGGCAAAGGAGAGGTCAGGTTGGGTGAGGTTAGATATTGCAAGGCCCCAATGATTTGGCAATATTGGGTGGCATCAGTGGTTGGTGTTCCATCATGTAACTTGAGAGTTAATGTTACAAATAGGGGAGTGGGAGATGGTTTCTATTCTGCCATGTCAAAACGTTTTAGGATTTCTCTTATGAATTTGTGTTGGAAGAGTAAAATGTCAGAGGTAGAGGGAACTAATTCAACCCCTAAGAAATAATGTGGTGTGCCCATAATTTTAGGGAAAATGGGTTGACAATGAGGCTATGAAGGCAACCATGAATCTTGTGTCATTACTTATGAGTAGAAGATCATCTAGGAGGTTAGGCCATGTATAATTCTTCATCGAGTGATCCTTGACAGAACACATTGTTGACATCAAGTTGATGCATCTGTTGATTGTTGCCAAGGACTATTGTGAGAATGATCTTGGTTATTTGTGGGCGAACAACTGACAAATGTTTCCTTAAAGTCAATTTCGAGGTATTGAGTGAAACATTTAGCTACCAGGCATGCCTTGTAACGGGTTGTTGAACCATCTGGGTTCCTTTTGACTTGAAAAAGCCATTTGAAGGCAACAATGTTTTGACTTATGGGAGGAGGGGCAAGAGATTAGGTGTCATTTCTAATAAGGGCATCAAATTCATCTAATATGGCTTGATGCCAATGATGATGGTGCATAGCTTGTCACACATTGGATGGTTCTATGTTCTCTGGGAGGGTATGTTTGGAGGAAATGTGTGCTCTCTTTTGTTTAAAGATGTTGTTTTGGGACCGTGTTATAATGGAATGTGTATGATTTGGAATAATGATTGTGTTGTCAAGGTTAGTGGAAAAAAGATTTTCTTGAATAAGTGATAAGGGAGAGAATCATTACCTGGCGAGGACAATGGTGACAAGGGTTTTGCATGCATAATTGGGACCATAGTAGGGATGACATGGTGGGAGTTACTGGGTTAACTATGAGAAGTGTGAGGTGTGAGGGTTGATTCAAAATGGTGTATGAGGTTGTTTGGGTTTGGTTGTTTGGAATTAATGATGGGTATGGGAAAATTGTATATTCTGAGGTGTATACTTTATTTATGGTTAGGTTAAGACATTGGTAGGCATATTGGGTGAGTGAGTAACCAAGGAAAATGCATGGAGTAGATATTGGTTGTAGTTTGTGATTTGTGTAGGGTTGTAACCATGGGAAGCATAAACATCCAAAGGAGTGTAAATGTTTAGGATTGGGTTCAGTTTTGTGAAGTATTTGAAATGAAGACTACATGTTTAGGTTTGGAGTAGGTAGTTTATGATGAGATAGGTGGCAGTTTGGAAGGCAAGGGTCCAAAATTTTGGTGGTAGTTTAGCAAGATGGAGAAGAGCACGGCCAATTTCTACAATATGGCGGTGGCATCTGTCGGTAGTGCCATTGAGTTCTAGTGTATAGGGTGGTTTTGTGTAGTGATAAATGCCATAAGTGGATAAGTGTGTTTTCAATTTAAGAAACTCACCACCATTGTTAGAGTATGTTGCTATGAGAGGTAAATTAGAATATTTTTTAAGAAGAGGTTTGAATTTTTGGAAAATATAAGAGACAATTGATCTATTATTGAGTGGATACAACCAAATATATTTTGAAAAATGATAAACAAAAATTAGATAATAGTTAAAATCATCTAAAGACCTAGAGGGAGCATGCCCCATGCATTAACATAAACATGCTCAAGAAGTTTGGTGGTGACAACACTGGATAAAGTGAAGGCCAATTTGTGACTCTTGGCACTGCCACACGAGATGCAAGGTGTGGTGGTGTTTGACCATATTTGATTATGGGATGCTAGATGTCTTAGAATGCGATCAGATGGATGCCCCAAGATGTGATGTTGTGGTTTGTGAGATGGTGAGGTTGTGATGTATGTTGTTGGTGATTTGGGTTGATAAGGGATGTGGTAGAGACCATCTGATGCAGGTTCATTGCAAGCTAAAGGTCTAGAAGGAGAGCTTGAAGCACTTGTTTTGGTGAGCTTTAAAGGACCCATGACAAGAGCTAGAACCCAAGCACTTCAAGACCACATCAAGGCTAACTTGGACAAGCAAGAGGAAGCACACCAACTTAAGGATAACAAGGGCTAGATTTTAGTGTCTCAAGTTCAATTTAATTCCAATTAAATTCAGCACTTGTTAGTAGTTGTAATAAAAAGGCTTTTAAGTGCATTTGTGTAAGGCTTTGTATGTGCACTTGTGTGTGAATTGTGGGCTGCACTTAGAGGCTGAAAATTGCACCTTAAGCCTTAAAATACTGCACCTTTACATGAATTGGTTTAGCCAAGGTCACCTTAGGGAAGCTTGCATTTAGGTTCCATTAGTTGCATTTCAAAGCTTCATTTTAATTTGCATTTCCCTTGCATTTAGTGTAATTTTCGTGGCCTATATATAAGCTGGAAAAAACTGAATGTAAGACAACTTTTGTTCATTTGAATGCAAATCAGATTTGTGTGAGAGATTTCTCTCTTGTTCTTGTGCAAGAACCTTTTGTTTCTTATCAATGGCTTCATGCTATTGTGGCGATTCTTCCTAGGCTTATTGGAAAGCTTTTCCATGGTGCCATCCATCTTCATCCCTAACCTTTCTTCCATCTTCCATTGTTGCCATTAAAGAAAGCTTCTAGCCCAAGGTTTCCACGTGAAAAGTGCTGAATGCTTGTGTTCTTGAAGTTGCTTGAAGATTGGGTTTCATGGCAAGGTAGATTTGGGAAAATTCTTGTCTAATGGGTTTAGACATACATCACTATCCCTATGAGTTCCTCTGAGTATTGGAACCCTTGTCTTCAAATCTTTTGCCAAAAAATTATTAGAGAAAAATTCAACAGAAATAAGATTAGTTTTACACAATGAGGAAAAAAGATAATAATTTTTGGGAAATAGTGGGTACATGTAAAACTTTTGGTAGTGAAAGGTTATGTGTGTGTGTGTGTGTGTGTATGAGAGAGAGTTGATTTACCAGTGTGTGTGATGGGGAGAGTCGATCCATCACCAACAAGGAGGTGATTGTTGCCATGATATGGTTTTGTGTGGTGAAGGAGGGTGTATGTCTAGCATAGTGAGAAAATGGACCATTGTTTCGCTTGGGGGATATGGATAGCCATTGATTTTGTAACAATCCTTGGCTATGTGCCCAGTTTTGTTACAATATTGACAAACAACTTTCTTGCAGGCAACTAGGTGGTGGTGTGATGGAGCCATAGTTTTTGTAGGACATCTTACCTTTGTATGCAACATGTGCAGTGACCACTGAAGAAAAGTCTTAGTTGGTGTGTCCCCTCTTTAGATGGATTTCGAAGTCAGTGAGGAGATCATGTAACTCCTTAAAACCAATAGGGTTTTCACGTGTGTGAATGGCAACAATGACTTCTTTGTATTCTTGTTCAATACCATTGAGAGTGTGAATGACGAGATTGTCATCATCCATGGGAGTGGTGACATTGGCAAGTCAGCTGCAATGGATTTGATACCTTGAAGGAATTCAGTGATAGATCTAATCCCTTTTGTATAACAAGACAAATGCTCTTTAAGATGCATGATGTGCTCTCGTGTTTTTCTAGCAAACATCTTCTTGAGGATATCCCACGCTTCCTTGGAATTGTTGATATTACCAAGCATAGTAATGATAGTCAAATCCACAACGGTGATGATGGCATGTAGGATTAGTTGATCCTGTCAAATCTAGTAGTTGTAATCTTGATGATTAGAGGCTGGGCACATGTAGGTGTCATCAACAAATCCCATATGGTTGTAGCCTACAAGGAGAACATTGATCTAGACTCTCTCCAGGTTGGGTAATTTGACCCAGTTAGCTTGATAAAGGATTGAGTATTGAGGACAACTATTGATTAAGAGTTGTCAAGGGGTATGGCAACGTTGTTAACTGCAGAGGTCATGTTTGTGTTTGTTGGATCAGTGTTGTTAAGCAAAAGTTGTTGAATAGATGCGTGCCAGAATAGGCAAACCTACTAGAATAGTTAAGACCAAAATGGACTATAGGCTCTGATACCATATAAAAGTTTTGAGAAAGTAGGATTTTATTGATGATTTATTCATGGTGTTAATGACCATATATATATGTATGTATGTATGTATGTATGTATATGTATGTATACATGTGAATGATATTGATATTAATAACAACATACAATCTATTTTATCTAGGATAATTAGATAATCGTTGTTTCTAATTATCTAGAATACATTTGAACTTTCATTTCATTGTTGTTATCTTTAATTCAAATAAATATGTTTTATCTAGGATAATTAGATAATCATTGTTTCTAATTATCTAGAATACATTTGAACTTTAATTTCACTATTGTTATCTTTAATCCAAATAAATTCAAATTGTTGTTATGCATTAGTATTAGACAAGTACGATGAATATTATAATAAACTTGATGAATGAATATCAATGTTTTGAAAACCAAAAATTGATAATATGATGTTTTAAAGTTATTATAAACTAATTGGGTATTGATGGGATCTTCAGTTTGTATAGTAATTGTGTTTACAACTTGGTCAAAAGAGATAGATGGGTTTGATCCTGATATCAAAACTTTCAAAAAATACTTGGGCACTCAAAATGTCAAGTAACACTTAGTAAGAGAGAGAAAAGAGAAATATACTTACTATATATGATAGAACATGATAGGAAGAGATAGATAAAAATAAATTATATAAGTGTTAGTTAATTATGTATTTGAAAATGTTGGATGTCTAAATATATTTGTGCTAAAAAAATAATTAGGTTAGGTATAGAAAAATGGTCTAATGTCTTGTAACATGATAAATCACAATTTTTTATTTTTTGTTAAAAGATGTGCTTATATTTAATGTTAAACCATATTTAATATAATATTATATCTGAAGAAAATACTAGTGGAAAATTAAAATACACGATGCCATAACCAAATTGATTTTTGTCTTTGTTTGAACATTTTATAATATAAAATATTGTATTTGTTGATGAAAATATCATAATAAGGAGGTTGAATTGTGATATTAGAAATTTTTAAAGTCTTTTTGAAAGGAAACAAATTTATCGTCTAGAAGAGAACTTTGTAAGACAAATAATCATTCTTCAAAAAACATTTTTAGACAATGAAAAACAGATTTTATAAAACAAAATATATTTTCAAAACCAAAATCAAAATCAAATTCAAACCCTAGGTTAGTTAAAACAAATAAGAGATAAAAACAGATTAGACATAGGAAGTTATACTGGTTCGTCTCTATCATCGGTGTAACACCTCAGATTCTAATTCAAAATATTGCTTGAAAAGTCCCATTAATTCTTTTTATTCTTGAAATATGTGTCATTAAAATCCATTAAATCATATAACAACACATTAACATGATTTCTTGAAAGTCAGTACGATTAAAAAAAAATTGTAACAGGTTTACAATAATCGGAACCTTTTGAAAGATAGGAATAGTGTTATGAAAATCGGTCCGAATTGGTTTCGCTTTTGGACCAGATGTGCAATTGACCCGAGTTGACCCGGTCAAACCCGGCTAGTTTTTACTTTTTTTAAATAAAAAAATTGGATTTTTTTAATTTAGATTTTGGAGTATGGATAAATTTTTCTTACTTGAATAATGTTAGTTATATACTTATAATATATATATATATATATATATATATATATATATATATATATATATACCGGGTCAAATCGGGCCAATTACTGACCCACCGGTTGGACCACTAACCCACTACCTCGACTGGCTTTAACAACTATGGATATGAATCTTGCAACAAAATAATTAAATACAAGGGTGAAATAACATAGTCTTCAATACCTAATAATAAAAAGTACAATAGTATCATGTCAGAGGAAAATAAAATGAAATTACAACCCATAAATATCTGAAAGTAAGTGTAACATGTAAATCTGTAACAAATATGACTCTCTAAACCTAGGTACATCCAACTCTAAAACAAATACATCCAAAAGAAAACCTAGGTCTCAAAGAAAACATCTACTCAAACCAAGGTACCAAACAATATCTAAAACGGATCCTCAAAAGGATCATCCTCATACTCCTTAGATGAAGGCTCTAACGGCCACAACAACTATTTGTACTCCTCTATCTCTGTAGGCATGAGATCATCATGGTCTCCTCTGACGTCGGTACCTAAAAGTTATTGGTTGTAGGGGTGAGTCCTTTGCTCCTCAAATGCCACAAAGCATATAACTTACATAACCATGGCATATGATTTTTCTAGGCAAACAACACTCTCGATGTCCTAGAGTGTATAACTATCACACTTGACATAAATGACTACAGAACTTAACACCACTGACCATCACTCTTGACACAGTCTAATACTACACTTGATATCATTGATAATCACATTGGACACAACTAATTGTCACACTCGACACATAACAAGGCCTAATAATGCCATCAAGCCTCTCAGGTATTGGTGGTCTTATAAAACCACATGGATTATAGTTAAGAGTGATTCCCACAAACGAGTACAATGTATACCGATCCCCAAGATCCCAACTCCAAAATGCATAGTCTCGGAGCCCGTTAGAAGTAGTAAAGTGAGACCTTGAGTTTTCTGCACAAAATGAGTGCACCAAATGTTGGGTAGTCACTACTCGCTAATTCCCTCTGGTTCTTCGAACCTCTCCACCCACTATACCTTAGTGTACCATGTAAATCATCCATTTCTCAACATAAACCTCATCATCTCACAAATGGAACATAACAACATACCTTACCATCTCACAGATGGATCATAATCATATACTTCACCATCTCACAACCACACCATCTCACAGAAGAAATATAATAACAAAACACATTATCTCACAAATGGGGCAAAACTAATGGTTCCTTTCTCTTCCTTCAATCTTCTTGCATCTTTCCACTGCATTGTGTGTGTAGCCCTCATGCCACATACATCACATAAAAACAAACATTCATACATACATAGAGAGGGCGAGGCTCAACCCTACGTACTACTATCAGGGATCCATTCTAGACCCCTTAAGTGATAGAAATCACTTTTATCACAAATCTACCAAAATTTTGGAAGTATAACGAATATATTTACAACATCTCAAATTTATAACAAGCAATTTGTCGAGGGTCGAACACCTTCATACTTAAACCAAAGCGCGTATAGGTGAATATCAATATATTGCAAAAATATAAATCACACACCATAGATACAAGTATTGGAGTTCACACTAGCAAACAATACTCACTTAAAACATAACAATAGTCATTAGAAATACATACAATCAATCTCAACATTGAACATGATATTCACCTTATATCTCAACAATCACATTAATGATATCCGTAACATTTTAGGACATAGCAATGATCATTAGAGAACAATTGCAATTAATTTCAGCATTGGTCACATAAACCACAAACACTGCATACAACATCAAATTACAAATTAGAGAATTAATACAAGCTGGTCTTCACAGGTTTAGTAATTTTTTTTGTCTTTGGTTACAAGTTCATAATGGATCCTAGATTGGTTGTCAGGGCTCCCTGACACTTCCCCTAGGGTTTTATTCATTCTAAATCCATTTTTAGTCTTAGAATTACTAAATTAGGTCATCTAATGTCCAGTGTCAAGTTGTTGCCTTGTTTCATAAAGTTTCACTCTTAAATTTGTCTTCAAATTTCTAAATGTTCTAGAAATCAGTTTTTCATAAATTTTACATGTTGCCTTATATTTTCACACCTAACAATTTTTTAAAAGTAAAATATTTAAGGAAAACAATCCATACAACCATAACCACCATTTTAATTTCGTGATAGATTTAATCCTACAAAATATCCTTAAACTTGTTTTGTTAATAACTTTTTCTAGTAAATTTTGATTTAAGTGAAATTTAAGGTTAACCCAAAGTTTTGAATCCCAAATAACTCATTTTTAACCTTAAAATTTCCACACAAAAAAAATTTCCTCCAGTTCCAGCCAAGACAATAGCTATAAATATTTGAACATCAAAACAACATGCAATGAAGCCTAGCTTCCAAAGACAACAAAGTTAGGGTTCAAGAAGGGCAAAGACCCACCTTACCTTGATGAAGCTTGCCTGAAAAATGCTCAGGTGAACCAAGAAGCTAGATTTGGATGTTCCCAAGCTTCAAAGGATGAAAAAAAAAAGAAATTTGGAACCAAGAATGCGAGTTTTGCACGAAAATGGTGAGGAAACAAGAAGAGAATGAAGATTAAGAGTATCTTACCAAATCTTTGAGGAAAGAAGCCTAAAGGACACTTGTATGAAGCTTGGAAGAAGAAGAAGAAAATGGATTCCTCACCCTCCCTTCCAGAACTTGTGCACAACAATGGAGAATGAAGGTTCCAAGTTTGTTTTTTTAGGAGATGTGAAGTAATAAGACTTTAAGGCTTGGTCCAAATGAAACTTGGTTAGGCTTAATGTTGATATGATCAAATTGACAACATGAATGACCATTTGATAGCCATGGTGAACATGCCAAATGTTGTCATATATGGGTATTTTGTCTTTTGAATTTTTAACTAGAAATGGCTAAAGTAGACTTAAGCAAAAATGGTAAAAATTGTTTTTGCTAAAAATAGTAAATCTTATCCAATATTATAGATTAGTGTGCTAACTTTCATGGGGATATGTGTACTCAGAGTGAACTTGCAGATAGTCCACTCACATAGAGACAAATTACACGTGACTCAATGCACAGTGCAATTCTTGCACAGATAAAAATCTAGCTTAGACAATTTCTATTTATCTGCCAAACTTTTGTAAACCAATTCCACACACACACACACACGCACAACACATAATTCTATGATTACAAACATATAACTATTAAAATTAAATTCATACATGCACAAATGACACAACACAGACTTATGGCTCGAATTTGAGATCTTTGGTTAAGCTGCAATAATCCCTACCAATAGATCCACATGCTTGGTGGTATACACAACCTTATCTAATAATCTAAGCTTTAAACCAACTAAGAAATATAAACTCTTATGATATTTACTATTTAATTTTATTTTACTTGTAACATCCTCAAATTTTTATCTTGAACCTATATTTATGTTTGAATTAATTGAGGATATGTGATGATAGTTGGATACAAGAAGGATAGGATAGAATTTATTTGAACACAAGCTATCCAAAACTGCCTACATCAAAAACAGCTATGCAACCCTTTTTAAAAATTCATATCTCTCACATTTATTACTCAAATTAGGCTTATGATGCATGAAATTAAAGATATAGATGTAAACTTTAACATAAAAAATTTAGCCAAAAATGGATTGTATACTGCTTGTAGTCATGAAAACACTAAGACATGTTATTGTTCCAATTTGAGCTTGCTGATAACTTTGGAGTTTAGTTTTTAAAATACCATGTCTAGAGTTTTAGAACTCCAAATGAGGCATGTGATACCTTGTTAGAAAGCTTAGGAAGTCTAGTTTAACGTACTAAAAGATGAGAATTTATGGACTGGTAGATTAGTACAGAGTATAGAAAGAACGAACCATATATGGTAAAATTTTTCTAGCTATTTGAAAGAAAAATCTGGTCTTGGCAACATGTAGCTCCTAGAATTTTGGCACAAAGACTAAAAGTTTCAGCCAAGCTTGGACCAATCAGAGGTTGCCTCATGAAAGATCCATTTCCATGTGCACATGGGTCATTAAATGAGGGGTATCTTGCATCAAGGCATTAAAATAGAAGCAAACCATGAATGAATGTGTAGGCTAGTGCGAATTTTGTGATGGCCAAAGGGAAAGGTAAATTATGGCCTTGTGTGTATGTGTAATGGTAAGAACCAAGCAAATAAGTTCAGCTGCCCAGCCATGTTCCATGTGCACTAAGTCAAAGATTAAGGAATCTTTGACCAAGAAAATCTAGTAGATAATGATAAAAGTGTAGTATAATAACCCTTAAGTAATGATTAGTTAGTTACATCCTAACTAAACTAACTACTAATCCAGATAGAATCTAATTAATTCACTTAAAACCTAACCAATTAAATTAGTATAAATAGTTAATGGTGTTAAAAAAAAATTTGCACATAAATTCCTAGCCTCAAAGCTTATTCTCACGGCTTACTTGCTTTCACTTTGCACTTTGTTTTCCTTTTTCATTTGCTCATAACCGTAGCCACTCCTAGTGTCCTGTATCTCTATTTTCTTCTTTCCTTTCATATAAAGACTTTCTTCCTTGAAGATTTCCAAGAATGGCAGCCACCAACTTAGTCATTTGCAAATCCAATTTACTTGAGCTAGGTTAGGCTTCAATCTTTAATTAAGGATTTATTTGGACTAACCTATATGTATAATTGTGCAAATTTATGCTTGATCATTTAGGATGAATTTTCAGATCATTGAAGGTTATTTTATGATGTGGTTATGTTGATTTAAGAATAGGATAGGTTGATGATTGAAATGCTGAAATATAAGTAATGTTTTGACTTGATTTTGATGATCCTTTGAATTGGTTTTTGATGGTATTTGGACTGTTAGCTTACGTGTGTGTGTGTGTGTGTGTGTGTTGGGACTGTTTTATATTAATTTTAAGAAGTAGAGGTTGAATGGTATGTGGACAAATGGTTTAATTATTTAAGTGGTTCAGTTTTGAGGATTAAGTATTAGAGCAGTAAATTGACAAAAGAATAAGGGCTAGACTAAGTTCTAATCTTTTCTTATGAAGGTCTAAAGAAATTAGAAATTATTTGAAAGATATATTATGATTTACTAGCTAGATTACTAACATGTTGTCTTTAGCTTGAGGATATTTTGTTGTCATGCACAAGTTTGCATGATTTTGATTGAATGATGTATTGTGGTTGAGGCATACCTGTGGTATATTGTGATGTTGTGATGGAAAAAAAATCCCATGAGGTTGTATATATTTGCTCATGGAGGGTATTATTGACGAGAATGATGGATTTGATGTGATGATATATATATTGATTCATGTTTTTAAGTTCAGTACGAGATTTACGAAACAGGATCTGATACTACATCCAGTACGAGATGTAGAGACCAGGTGCAAAAACATGGAATTGTCATGCATGATTAGCGTAAGATGAACGCAACATTTCTACATCCAGTACGAGATGTAGCTACATACAGTACGATATGTAGAAGCCATGTGCACCCTGGAATTTCATTTATGCATACATGTTGTTGAATGATTATTTATTATATGGATTTTATTGAAATTTATTGATAGTTATTAACGTACTAACGTATTTGATGGTTTAGTTTTTGCTTACTGAGAAATTTTATTTCTCACTAGATTTGTTTCATTTGTTTTATAGATGACCTCAGTAATCATCTTCCTTGATGTTCTAGATTGGGGATGGTATTGAGATGAGGAAATGAATTACTATATTATTACTATGCACCTAGTTATTTGGATTTAAGTATATCTTGGACTTCATTCCTGTATCTGTATTAAAAGATATGTTCAACCCTAATGATCCATTTCTCCAGTATGCCCACAACTACCCTGATCCTCCCATGAAACCTGTTAATCTGTACGATGTTGAAGAAAGTGTGAGTGGAAATTTCTAAGCTGATAAAATGGTAGTTTGGTATATGAATAAATAAGGATCGTGGTTGAAAAGTATATGAGACCAATAGGTTTTTCTAGGACTAGTATCTTATAGAATATTAGAAATTATGGGTTTGTAGTATCTCTATGCTTCATTAAGAATTAGGGTTATCACTTGTATGATAACTATGACTTGTGTATGATATTATGTGGAGTTTGTGATTTGTATAACAAAAAGTGAGGTTTTACGTAACAATGATGAATGAGTCTTTTTATGAAAATTTTAAATGTATAGATATACGTAATTTTAAACCAACTATATTAATATACGCTTCTTAAAATTTAACTCTAATAAAAATATAACATCTAGAAAAATTTTAAGTCATTATATTATTAGTAGAAGAAAACAATTTGCACATCATTTAAATATGGAATACATATTATCAACTAAAATTTTAATAATTCTTCTAATAAATTAAATTTATTTCTCACAAACTTTACAGCAAATATGTTATTTAAGTATTATTAATTATATATTTTCATAAAATAAAAATAAATGTTCAGTTTGTAAACTTCAAAAGATACTCTAAGAGACTAAAATATCAGAATACACTATCATTACCTTTGTCCAATCCTTAATCAAATATTCTTTGATAAAATAAAACTTAAATAAGTTTTCCCATCTCTACCATAAATATATTAACTAAATTTAAAATTATAACTATAACTTTAAATCAATAAAATAAATTTATTTAAATGTTAGCTAAATAATTAAATGTTTAAAAATTAATTACTTCGGTAAACACGAGATGTGCACTCAATTTAATGCCTGTTATATATGCATGTTTAAGCTTAAATTACTACAGGTAAACATGAGCTGTGCACTCAATTTAATGCCTGGCTATATATGCATGTTTAATCTTTATTTTTCACATATATAATTAATTTTGATATTCTTATATTCTAAATAAGATTTCAAAATTTAGTAATATAAAATCCTCTAGGGTGATATAGTTGCTATTAGTGTGAGGTGGACAAAAATTATTATGGTCTTATCCATAATATTTTAATTTCTTGTTATCTTTTTATTGACTTACATAATTAATAATGAGTTAGGTTATTTAATTTAAAAAATATTAATGTTCACCTAGTATTAATGACACATTTATGACATGTTTAAGGATTCATTTATGACAAGGATAAGTATTATTTGTCAGCCTTATAAAAAAATTTATAAGCAAATGACCAAAGTAGTCATTAAAATTGTATCTTGTCATTTTAATCCTAAAACTATGAAAAACTAAAATAAGTTTCTAAGTTTTGTCTGGATTTCATTTAATTAAGTCTCATAAATTTACCCCTTTTTCTCGTTTTGGTCTCTAAATTTATATTATTATTATTATTATTATTATTATTATTATTATTATTATTATTATTAT
>CM023942.1:10198850-10221305 GCA_013407115.1 Glycine latifolia
TTTTTTTTTCCTTTAAATATGTTCACTATTAATAGTGCAAAGCATTAAAAATCAAGATATTAAATAAGAATATTTCAGTCCAATTATAACAATATTTTAATTTTTCTATAATTTTTGATGACTTATATTAGTCATGGGTTCGAATCCGAAAATAACCTCTTTATATATGCAAGAATAAGGCTATTTACAATCTCACACCCATTACTTATGTATAGCGTGGAACCTCCGAACATTGAAATAAGTGATTTTTTTTATAAAATTTCTTGATCAATGAATATAAAAAAACACCTTAAATAACTAAAGAAATGAGACCAAAGTTTGTTTTTTTAGATGGCCTAAGAAAAATAAAGATAAAACAGGAACAAACCAAGCAAAACTACATCCATGGGAATGCAATTCCCAAAGAGTCAACTCATATTTTTAGAGTCTCAAAGTCTAATTAATGTTTTTTTCTTTAAATATTCACTATTAATAGTGCAACATAAAAAACAAGATATTAAATAAGAATATTTTAATCTAAATATAACAATATTTTACTTCCATAAAAAATTATGATCAATGTTTATTAAGAAAAACGCCTTAAATAACTAAAGAAATGAGACAAGTTTTGTTTTTTGGTAGATGGCCTACAAACAAAGGAAAATAAAGATAAAACAGGAACAAATCAAGCAAAACTACATATTTGGGAATGCAATTCCCTAAGAGTCAACTGATAGCATAGTGCATACTACAAATCATAGAGTAAAAGTGGTAGTTTTTTACCCAAAAAATACAAACAAAAAAAAACTTACACAAATGATACATGTGCTAAGATATTTACCAAAATGATAAAAATTAGTATTCATAGAGAGAAATTGATCTTCTCCAAATCGATTTTTCAAAGTGCATCAGAATTTTTTTTTGCTTTCAATGTTCGGAAATCGGTTTCCCATGCATCAATTTCTCAGCATTTTTTTTTATTTTAATTTTATTTTATTTCTTTTTCTTTTACATTTTGATTTTCTTTTTATTCCTACATTGGTTTTTCAATGTGCCATTTTTTATTTTATTTTATATTTTATATTTTTCACTTTTAGAGTGAAATTCCATTTTCTTTTCATTTCCATTTTTAAAAAAAATATTTTAATCTTTCTGTAAAAAAATTAAAATTAATTTGCTGTTAATAAAATTTCTACTAACCCACAATTTGTATTTATGGGACTACACTATTATTTGGTTGATAAAATATTATAAACATAAACAAAATAGGGCAAAAAGTCTCCTCCATGAAAATTTTAAAGGAATTAACTAATTCCTATAACTAATTTTTTAAAAATTTATGAATAAAAAAATTGAAAATGAAAAGAAAATAAAAAAAACTTCTTAAAAATATTTTAAAAAACAAAATAAATAAATATACAATTAAAAATAATAAAAAATGGCACATTGAGAAATTGATTTGTGGGAAACCAATTTCCCAATGTTGGAAAGCAAAACAAAAACAAAGTGGGATGGTGAGAAATCGGTTTTGTGAGGATTAATTTTTTTCCATGAATAATTATTTGTATAACTTTGGTAAATAATTTTACATTTGCATTATATGTGTATTTTATTTTTTTTGTATTTTTTGAGTCAAAAACTCTAGTGGAAACAATTCAGTTAAAAAAACGAGCAAACTTAAGTCTCAAAACTAGAGAAGTTGGCCTACACTTTCCAAAACAGGAAAAATACATGTTTGAATTAAAGTTTACAAAATTAATTTAAGTTAAATTAAAGTTTGTAAACTGAATTTATAAAAGTATCTCAACTATTATTTTTCTAAAACTAAGTTTATAGGAAAAATAGTGGAGGAGGTTCTGAGAAAGATATCACAAGAGGAGAAGATTTTTCTAAGAGGACATCTAAATGATCATGTTAATAAAAATAGTGGAGGTTTTGATAGAAATCATGATGGTTTTGGCTATAAGACGAGAAATGAAACTGAAGAAGATGTCTTGAACGTTGCACTAGTCTATGATTCAATGTCAGCGAACACTTTTTTTTTTAAAAAAAAGAGTCTCATCTTATCACTTATCATAGTGGCCAAAATTGTAGTCAAATTGATTTCTTTATGACTAGAAGGGAAGATAGAAATTCGTGTATTGACTACAAGGTCTACCCTGGAGAATGTGTGACGACACAACATAAGTTGATAGTTCTAGAGGTTCAGTTCAACAAAGTTCTTAATTTGAGGAAGAAGACTCAAAACCCAAGGATAAGACAGTGGAAGTTAAAGGAGGAGAAACAAATAGAGTTTAAGGAAAACATGTTGCATGAAGGACCATAAGAGTTTATTGGAAAAACTAAATGAAATATGGAATAAGATGGCTATGTGTGTTCAAAATATAGGAAGGAGCGTGCTAGGTGAAAGCAAAGGAAACAAATTTCTTACAAAGGAAACATAGTAGTGGAATGGAGAGGTGCAGGAGGCTATCAAATAGAAGAAGAAATGCTTTAGATCTTTGCATAAATGTCCCAATGATGAGAATTTGCAAAAGTTTAGAGTAGCGAGAAAAAATGCAAAGAAAGCAGTACGAGAAGCTAGAGGCAAAGTTTTTGGCGATTTGTATAAAAATATTGGGAGCAATGATGGTGAAAAAGGTATTTATAAACTTGCAAAAATGAGGGATAAGAAGAGTAATGACTTCACCCAAGTTAGATGTATCAAGATGAAAATAAAAAACTTTTGGTAAGGGATGAAGATGTAAATGAAAGATGGCTAAACTACTTTAATAAACTTTTTAATAGGAACGACGACAAGAGTGAGGTTGACTTGGAGGACGTTTTTGATGATCTGAATAGGAGATTTGGCTTAGAATTAATGCACATGAAGTTAAGGAGACTTTAAAGAGGATGAAGAATAATAAAGCTTTAGGACCCAATGATGTCCTTATTAAAGTGTGGAGAGGCTTGGGAGATGTGACAATAAAATGGTTGACCAATCTTTTCAATAAGATTCTTCAAACAAATAAGATGTTCAATGCTTGGAGGAAAAGTATGTTTGTGCCTATTTACAAAAACAAGGGAGATATCTAGAATTATTCTAACTATAGAGGCAGGAAGCTCATGAACCATATTATGAAGTTGTGGGAGAGAGTTATCGAACATTTCCTAAGGAGGGAGACCAAGGTTTCCGTAAATCAATTTGAATTTATGCCAAGAAGATGTACCATGGAAGCTATTTTCTTGATGCGACAATTAATGGAAAGGTATGTGGAAAAGAAGAAAGACTTATATATGGTGTTCATAGATATTGAGAAAGCATATGATAGGGTCCCAAGAGAAGTCTTATGGTGGACTGTTGAGAAGAAAAATGTAGCATTAAAGTATGTTAATGCAATCAATGATATGTATGATGAGACTACCACATGTGTGAAAGCTTGTAATGGAACATCAAGGTATTTCCCTATCACGATAGGTGTTCACCAAGGTTCAGCTCTTAGTCTTTATCTCTTTGTCTTAGTGATGGATGAACTAAACGAAAGATATTCAAGAGGAAGTGTCGGGTATATGCTTTTTGCAGATGATATCGTGCTTATTGATGAGACCAAAGATGATGTTAATAGGAAACTAGAATTGTGGAGAAACACTTTGGAATTTAAAGGATTCACAATAAGCAAGAACAAGACGGAGTATATGAAGTGTGAGTTTTTGCGGGTAAGAGATGGTGATCAAGACACAGTGCATCTACTTGATCAAGAGGTACCCAAGAAAGATATTTTTTAGATATTTGGGATTGATTTTGCAAAAAGGTGGTGAGATTGATGAGGATGTAAATCATAGAATTAGAGCAGGGTGGATGAAATGGCGAAGTACATCAGGGTTTTTGTGTGGCCGCAAAATTCCCCTTAAGCAAAAAGGAAAATTTTATAGAACAATTGTAAGACCGACAATGTTATATGGAGTGGAATGCTGACTAGCACATAGGCAATATGAGCATAAAATAGGGGTAGCAAAAATGAAAATGTTAAGGTGAATGTGTGGTTATACGAAGGTAGATAAGATAAGAAATGAGGATATTCGACGAAAGGTAGCAGTGGTACTGGTGTGTGAAAAGATGAGGAAGCATAGATTGAAGTGATTTGGGCATGTTATGAGACGATCACTTGATGCTCCCGTAAGAATAAGAGTTTGTTACCAAGAGCTCGACAAAAAGATAGGTAGAGATCGATCGAAACTTACCTGGGAAAAGGTAGTTAAACAAGACCTAATGGAGTGAGATATAGATTGGTGGACGGTATGTCTTATGATGGAGTGGAGAAAAGCTATAAGCTTGGTGAAGGATTAAACCCATTAGTATTTCTATGTTCCTGTCATTCCTTTTTTTTTTAGTTCTTTTCCTCTTCATTTTTCCCCTCCTCCTTTCACCCCTCTTTTATTTTAGCTTATTTTTCCTCTCTTTTGTCTTATTTTCACTTTTTCTTCCCCTCTTCCTTTCTTTTTTTTTTTTTGTCTTATTTCTGATCTATCATTGAGTTTATCTACCACCGACCCCAATTAACATAAATTAAATGTGTTGTTGATATTGATGTTGTTGTGTAAGTTTATAGGAAAAAATTTAGTCTCAAACATGGGAAGTAACTAAACATGATCTCAAACTCATTTTTCCCTCAAACATATTTTTGGAGCCTCCCACTAAAAATCTCAACACATCAAAGTAGTTAAAATGCAAAAAAAAAAAAAAAAAAAAATTAGAGGGTAGCATATCATGACAAGTGATGAAAGATTATTAATGGGTGGACAGATTTATTAAAACTATATATTGATGAAACTAATTTACACTAAGCATTAAAGTAAATTGATATTCACTTTTCACCCTTAATATATTATTGCATGTATCCTTCCATTCCCAAAAAATATATTAATGCATGGTATGATAATTAAAATATGTAATTATTTAGTATTTCCTCTCAATCTCAAATGAAAAAAAAAATGGCTTAGAAAAGTCTCAAATATAATTAAATCTTAACTAATTTTACTTTATTTAATAAAATTATTATTTAAATATCCTTTCATTTAATTGAGGTTTTATTTTTAATATCTCTTTTATTCTTATATTAATTTCCAAGAAAGGGTAATTTAGGGGAAAAAATTATTTTTTAAATGAGACTGATAGAATTAGATGATTTTAACAAACTTTCTTCTTGCAAGCGCAAACTTTCTTCTTAATAAAGCACAAATTAAATTTTTCTTCTTGTTTTCTTATATATATTCAAGATCAGATGGAATATTTAAACATATATTTCTGTCTCTTCATTGGTTTGATTTAGTCCATTGAAAAAAATTAAATAAAAAGCAATATTTAGACTCAAGAGTAAAATAACTATTTCACCAAAATTAGATTATAAAAGATTAAAAAATATATATTAACAAATAAAAGTTTTTACATCATTAATTTATCAAAGATTATCTTAGTATGATATTTAAAAGAGTTATTATAAAATTTAGTAAAACTTATAATTCATGACAGTGTAAAAATATATTATCTATATTCCAGTAAAAAATATATATTATCTACATTTTTTACAAAAATATTATCTATACTTATATCTAGTGAAGTTTGAACTGTAGTTATTATTATATCAAGCTACATTGCAAACTGTACCTTTAGTAATATTAATTATTAATAACGGTAAAATAAAACTATAATAAAAATATAAATATAAATATAAAATACATTTTAAAATAATAAATATTTTAATAATATTTATAATATAAATATATATTAAGATTATAATCTTTCAAAAATATAAATAAATAAAAATAACAGTAACATTGAATATAGATAAATGAAATATAAAATAATAATAATAATAATAATAATAATAATAATAATAATAATAATAATAAATATGTATACCCGTGCAATCCACGGTTGCAACTTCCAAGTCTATTTCAAAAATACAAATGAAAACAAATTTATCATTGAAAAGACTACTCTCGTTGGGATATGAATTGACTGGTGGTATAAGGGTGGTGCCTTGGTGGGGTGATATGCGACAAAATAATTGATTAGAAACATCCCTTTTCAATAGTCATTTGATGGAAGAACTGGGCCCTAATTTTGCAACACCATATATAAATTATATTACCATGTACACTAATTTGTTAGAAATATGGCTGTATACCACACCTATATGCTGCCTATTATTTAACAACTCCAAAATAATTTTTAGAAAAATTATTAATTAAGGTCATCCTCGAAAATACATTTCAACTATTTTTTAAAATTTTTATTATTAACCAAAAAAATTATTTGGTTATTCGATAAATAATATTTTTAGTAACTTTAGTGACTTTTAATATTTTTTTAAAATGTTAAATTTTAATTTTTTTTATATTTTCTTTCCTTTATATCCTTAATATATTTATCAAATTATCCTTTTTAAATAAATCATGAATTTATTTATTTTTTTATCATTTTACACTTTTCAATTACTTTAAAAATTAACTAATTTTATCAAATACTTATATTTTAACAAACTAATTTTTCAACTTTAAACTACCGGTTTAAAGCTTTCAGTTACTAGCTAATTTTCCAACTTCCAATTAACTTTTCAATTAATTTTCTCAAATATAACCCAAATATAACAATACTACCTAACCGGATACAACTAATTATGAAGCAGTTATCCTAGATGTTGGATTACTGGCAGAAAAAATTTCATTACATAATGATTGACAGCATCTCTTTTGTTTATATGTTTACATGCTTTCAAGTTCATTTTGCTTGGCTCTTTACAGAGATACATTGATGTACATTACCAAAATTTAATTCAACCACTATACCTTCTTGGATATCAAATACGAGTTTAGTTTAACTCATATACACTCTCAGTGTAAAACGGTTTTACATAGACATCCAATAACAATTTATCTTATCACCATATTATATTGAATAGATGACGTGATAAAACAATCAAATCTTATTGGATATCTGTGTAAAAATGTTTTTCATTGATAGTGTATATAAATTAAACTCATCAGAGAAACTTTGGTTCATCTGACTGCAAAGAGAAGTCAATGTTTTCCATTTACTTCTACTGCAGGACTTGTCTTCGTCCTCCTCTCGCGAAAGCTTCGGCATGAAGACAAGCTTGGAATGCACCACTGCAAAGACTTGACTGATTTCTCTCTAATGGATGAACGATCCTCGCTCATGCTCAATGTCTTTTCACTACAGGCAGAGTTAGCCTCTGAGAGATAAGGAGTGCAATGTGCAGATTTAGGCATAATAACATCTTGTATAGTTGGTTTGACTTCTTTGTGTCCATGAACATCACCTTGGTCATCTTTGACACTTTCGCGAAAAAGCTCTAACAATTTCTTTTTCTTTTCTGGGGTTGCTTGAGCTATAGAGCCAGGAATTCTATTCCTAGAAGGGGTCCCAAAATTGCGGTGAACTGGTGTGGTCCCTCTAGATGGTGTAAAGTCTGCATAAAATGAAGTAGACAATGCAGCTGAAAGTGGTAGGGGAGAGTAATGAAAATAGTTGAAAGAAAAACTACATAAGAAAGGTAAAACAATATATCCAAAATTTCTAAAATGTGTTCTTCCTTCTTCATCAACTTGCATTACATAAAGGCTGATTATGATACAATATCCAATTGTCCATGACAAACTAAACTGTCATATTATAAATAATGCCATACAATGTTTACCATCACATATTATTATCACCCACGAAGCCATACCTCTAACCAATATCGTCCATGTCATAACTATATCATAAAAAAATGGTCAAGTAAACAAATTTAAATGCTCTACCAGAAGAAGAAAAAAAGTACAAAAGGAGAGAGTTGCAGGAAATGCTTACCACCATTGACACTATAGAAATCATCTTCACAATCTGAGTCTAACCAGGCCTTGGAATCAAAAAAGGCTTCCTCTTTGCTACCTGCAGAGAAGAAACAATGACTTGCGAATGGAGAACTTGGATGTGAAACTTTTGACAAAGTAATTCAACAAATGAAATAATAACAAGAAACAGTTAATCCAGCCAATTGAGCCGACAAGATTGATTCTTGAGTTTGGAATGTTACTAGTGAGAGGGGGGGGGGGGGGGAAGAAACAAACTCTTACACCCAAACACTTCCTTCATTGATCAATAATTCATAAGGACAAAGTAGTCACTTCAATTCCTCACTTTTGGGGTTAGATAGATGGTATTCAACTACTTGTTGTTAGGTCAATTGGACATTAAGGTTAGTTTGTACTTTCAGGAGGAAGTTATCAAGATTAATATCATTCATGTCACATGATCTAGGATCTCAATCAAAATACGTAAGAGACATTAAAATTGTAAAAACAATCATGGCAACTTGCAGGAATCAATTTTATTTGCAACATGCCAGCAACAATCAAGCTTATTGCTCTAGTGAGTTAATAGATATAGATCCAACTCAATAGAAAGCAACACAACATGTAGTTAAAGAGGAATAAATGCTGCAAAGGTCAGAAAAGACAGGTTACAACGTTTGGACACCCACTACTTTATTGCTCATCTCTTTCTTACTCATAATTAGAGTGAAGACAACTGTTACCATAAGAATGGAAGTTTCAAAACAGGGACAATTGTCTCTTATGGTAAGCACCTTTTTTCGTAGAATATAATAAGCATCTACCATAAACCATAGTCAGTACTCAGTTCAGTTAAAATGTCAATTTGAAGAAGAAAAAAACATAATCATATGAAATTAAATCAACAAGTAGCAAACAAAGCATATCATAAATTCAACCAACAGTGCACAGAAATAACCATGGTGCATGAAATTCTTGTATCTGTTTCTAAATATAAGCACAATTGGGTATAAGCACAATTCAACTAATGAATCAGTATTAAAGGTTATTGTCCTTTCAATCCCTATATCTGTTTATACAAAGATAAACATTGACTAGACCCTATATAAACAATAATGTATTAGTGACCAAATGTTTATATACAGATAAACATTGACTAGACCCTATATCTGGAATGAGAAAAAAATCTTCATATTCATATAGACAATAAAAACAAAAATCATGAAACCGGTGAGAGACATCCACACCATAGTTGCAATTTGCGAAGATGGATGGGGCCCATTTGTTCCACGTGTCTTCCTCCTATTGGAAAATGCAACCGACTAAAAAGAATCCAATAATTTTCCACTTGGGTATTGTAACTTAATCATAGCTAAGTGCAACAGAAATTAAATTAAATTAAATTTATTAATCAATTAGATCAATCATAAACAAAGATGCTCAACAGATCACCCAATACAAGAGGGCAGAAGAAATCAGACAGTACCATGCTTCGCAAAAAAGCAAACATCAATAACACTGAATAACACATCACATATGCAAATAATTTTTTAAAAGAAAAAAAGGCATTTTTTTCAAACACATACTAAGATATTAATAATTCTCAGATCACACATTAAAACGAAATCCCCAAAAACATTCACATATTAATAAAAACGTTTTAAAAAGCAGTTCACAACCGCGATTTTGACCCCAACATCAAGGTTTTCACCATCACCGCAACCACAATTGTGATTACATTTATCTGCAATTAATAACTAACCTTTGTGCATAAAAAAATATTTATCTGCGATTACCCACAACATTAAGAATCATGATGAATGTTTCTGTTTACAACCACAATTAAAAACCTTGGACCCCACCCACCAATCAAACAAAGCAGAGAAAAACAACCATGAACACAAATCCTGAAGCAACAAACGAACAAGGACCGTACCATGGTCAGTGAAGGTGGTCGTTGACCGAGCCGTTGACCACCCATTTTGGGGTTGTTGTTGTCCCTTGATGGATGTTGGAGGAATCACAAGCTTCTCAGATTTTGAACCGAACGGGAGTTTGAGCTTCATGTCTGCGTTAGCGTTTCTGGGGACCGAAGAGCACAAACCCATCACTCAAAAGACAATAACTTTACGATCATCACGGTCACGGAGTGACCCAAAACTTGAGTTATTAATTGCTCTGCACTTGCTTCAGAGAGAGAAAGAGAAAGAATAAGAAGAATGTGCAAAGGGTATGTATGAATATGCGTGTGTGCGAGTGTTTTTGGTGTTATACTTAAAAGGGTAGGGAAAAAAAATGTGAATTTGTGAGAAGGGAAAAAGGAAAGGTAAATAGGATTGGCCTTGAAAGTGAAGTTATGTTATGTCAACAACGTGGTGTGATGTGGTGCGTGCTGCTAAGGTAAGAGATGTATATACTGTATTGGATGTCGATTTTCCGAGGTGGGGCCCATGGGAAAAAAGATTGGTCATGGGTTTGATGTGAATGTGATTAGAATAATTGCTTTGATATTTGAGTACTTTTTTTTTTGCAACTAAGTATTTATTTATAAGACTCTTTGATTAGTTAAATAACAGTTAATTTAATTAATTATATTAAATTAATTAATAATATGTATTTCCTTCGTCCAATTCTGATTACAATTGTTGTGTTATAATTTTTTTCATTGCTATTTTAGTTTTTTAATATGATAATTTTTTCTACTTATATCCTTTATGTATTTTATATACTAGTTATGTGAAAAGACAATTCTTTATATATGAATGATGAATTATAAAATCTAAAAATAAATTAATATTAATATAAAATTAATTTTTTCAAATTAATATTATTTTTTATTTATTATTTTTAATTATGTGAAAAGACAGTTCTTTATATATGAATGATGAATTATAAAATTTAAAAATAAATTAATAATAATATAAAATTAATTTTTTAAATTAATATTTTTTTTAGTATGTATAAAACAACTTAAAATAATTATTATTTTGAGACGGAATGAGTATAGTTCTTCCAATAATATCTTTTAAATTTTTAAATTAATCATCGTTTTTTCATTTAATTGTTTCTCACCCAATTAATTAAAGTTTGGAGAGATAAAATTTATTAAGGATACATTGGAAATAAATTAATTAATAAATTTTACTTAAGAAAAATATATATAAAAAAGCATTAACAATTTTCTCAAATATATCTTATAAATAAAAAAAGAGAGAAAGAATAGTTTTTACTTAAGATGAATAGTTTTATTTAGATACTACAATACTCTAAATATATACTCCGTATATTTTTTTGGTAATCTTCTTTTTAATGATAAACATTTATTATTAAAAAGAAGATTAACAAAAAAAATATTAATTCTTAAAAATTATTTCTCTTATAAAAAAATACTAACTTCTTTACACTAATTATTTTTTTACTAAAATATCTTTAATTATTTTAGTTCCTAAATAATAAAAGGAAATGAATTATTTCTTTCTTTTTCTCTTGATGATCAAAGAGGTGAAGAGTTTAGTTTTAAAAATTAAAATTTCATTACTATTACTCTTTCTATACATTAATTATTTAGGTGAATAATTAAATAAAAATATGATTTAGTTAGTTTAGTCCTAATAATTTTAAAGATAATTTTAGAAAAAATATTATAATTACAGAAAATTAATGATATCAATTAACTTTTTTAGTATGCGTAACTTAGTTATAAGTACCGACAAAATGAGTTTTTCTTATTGTACAACAGGATTGAGATTAGAACACACAATTCTAAATATTCTAACCACATATTTTTATGTTAATCTTCTTTTTAATGATAAATATTGAAATCGTTTATTTTAAACCTTAACTATTTTTTTTTCATTTACTTTAAAAAATTATGTAAGAGAATATAATACTTTTTTATGAATAACTAGTGTTTTTTCCAACAAAATAAATTTTATTTTATATAACTAAAATTTATTATGAATAAATATTTTTTACTGTATAAAGTTTATTATAAATAAATTTTATAATAAATGAATATTTTTTAACATATAAACTAAATTTTAGATTTATGATAAATAATTATAGCTTGATACAATTTTATTTTTAATCATTCATATTTTTTAATAAAAATATTAAAATTCAAGTAAAACTAAAAATATTAAAAGATATAGATTCAAAGAGGTAGGAAGTTAATAAAAATCTCCAAAAGCACTCTAACTAGAGAAGAAGAAAAAAGCTAAAAATAATCTCGTTACAGAATGACACCTAAAAACGTTTTTGTTCAATATAATCACTCTAATTTATATATAGTAATGGATGTCACTTTTTTTTACAAATCTTCATATAAATACTTCTATTCATTAATACTCATGTGCTTATATATAATATCCTTTTCTGAAATTTATTTATTTTTCTTATAATTTTTTTAAATTGTCTATTGTATTAATTATGTTTTATTATTTTTTAATTACTTAATAAAGAATGTATTAAATATAAAATAACTATATTTAATGTCTTAAAAGACACAAACACATTCAAAACTTATAATATGAATAAGAATATTAGTAAATTTATCAAAAAAAATAGTAAAAAAAATATTGCGAGAGAATTTATTTTAATTATGCCTTTTAATTATATAATTTGGTAGAAACGCATCCAAGAATTTAAAAGTAATCATTAAATTAAAATAGCTTTCTACCAACTAATCAATATACTTGGTGATTGTGAGAATTAGATTTTAATTAGTTTGATGACAATTTATTATTCACCCCTAGCATGAATTTGATTCACAAATCTTGAAAAATAGTGTGTTTATTATCAGTTATTTCTATGTTTAATTTTTGTACACTAGCTAGTAGGAAATATTCTCGTGTTGAATCTTTTTTAGATGTGTTAAATAATAAAATCTTATATTAAAAGATATTCACTTGATCAATGTATGTGAGTGTTGTAAATTTGTAGTACACTTTTTAATTCATTCGGAAAGAACAAAATGTAGAATCTTATTAGAATTTGTGTATATTTTCTTACCAAAAAAAAAATAGAATCACTCGGATAAAAAACAAAATGTAGAATCTTATTAGAATTTGTGTATATTTTCTTGCCAAAAACAAAAAAGAATTTGTGTATATTTGAGTCACAAAAATCTCACGTGCATAACATCATCATGTAAAATTTCAACACAAGAATATTTATTTTTTACTAGATATTTTTACACTGTCAATTAATTAAAAAATATTTTATATATGATTTTTAACATAGTTATCATAAAATTATCAATCTAGATAATTATAATTGAATTATAATATAAAATATATGTATACTATCATTCACTTCTATTTTATTTTTATTAAATATTTGTATAAAAGTCCTAAATTTATTTTTTATTTGTCTTTATAATTTTTATTATTTTCAAATATTATTTTTAAAATTAATTTTAATTTTGTATTCATTTTAAATTTTAATTATTGGTATTCTGTATTAAATAAAATAATTATTTTATTTTTAAAATTAAAATTTAAAATTATTATCATCTTAATTAATTTATATTTATTTTTAAACTTTATTACGGTAAAAACCATGCAATCTTTTGAAGCCACAAATGGTCAAAACATTGGATAAGTTATTAAAAAGGCAAATTTGTCAAATAGAGGCAGTTGGAACAGAATCAACAGTTGTTAACTAACCTTTACTTGGGGCAGCCATGGCACTACTACGTACGTTGACCTAATGACCCTAAGTTTCAGCGTTTGAAGCGAGTAAAAAGCGAATATTTATTAGATTGGTTTTTACACGCGTTCATCATGTGGAATTAGTGCTCATAACTAATCATAAAAAAATGAAATTCCCATTTTCCCTTTTTTGTAAATTAAAGAAGGTTCATTTATATGTAATGCCTGCATAATATATTCTCCATCTGTAACTTACGCCTAATTTGTTCTATGTGAAAAGTGAAGTGATGGTTTTTTTAACATAGACTCGGTACGAAGTAATTTTGATGGAAGTGATAATTACTTTTTGTTAGAAATTATGAATACATATAAGATAATTATTTTTTTTAATATAATTTATTTTATATTAAAAATCAATTAGAATTTCAACTTTAGACCATTTAATTAAGAAATATAAATTGTTACTATTTGGATCAAGAATGGGTGAAGTGGCCTGCGAAGGATGACAAATTAATTTATGCTCAATATTTTATGCGAATTGTGAAGCACCCAGGACCACCTAATAGGATTTTCTAACTTCCAGATCTAGTATCTCCATTTAATACTTGGAAAATCGGCCAGTTTTCATGGTCGATAATGCAGGGGTCTAATCACGTTTAGAAAGGTAAAATATGAAAGAAGAGGATTAGTGAGACACTTGTTAACACATTTTTTATTGATTGAATTTGCTAAAAAAATTATATGGAATAATAGGTGAGGTTTGCTAAATAAAAAATGGAATTTACTAAATTTCAGATAATAATTAAGAATATATTTAAAAGTGTCTATGAGATAATACATTGTTCGTATTTCCAAATATAAAATTATGAAATAGTAGAAAAACATCCACATGCACTTTCCAAAGAAAAAAATCATGCAATGTCAACCTTCTGCCGACAGGAAGAGATATTAGCTTAATTTACATATATGCAAACCTGGATGTAATTTGGTATACGACAATAAACTGAATAAAGTAAACTATTTAAACGCATAAACAAATATATGTGGTTTATTTCATTTCCTTTTATTTCTTGGTCATATATTGTTATCTTATCAACTTTTAGCTCTGACGTATGATTCCCTAATTTCAGCTTGATTTGATGTAAGATAGAAAAATTAATAGTGCGACTAAGAATAAATGGTTGAATAAAGACAACTCTGAAAATGATGGAAATAACCAACGAAGTATAGCTATAATTGCTGGATCAGGTTGGTGGACATATATCTATAATAAACTACCTAGCTAGCTAGCTATATAAATCGATCATACCCTTGGAAGACGATCGTGATCACTTTATGTAGTATCTTCCTTCTATATATGTTTCAAACAGATTGGATAAATTTCTCAATGACTATTTATAAACTATAAAAGGTAAAATAAAATAAATTTTTATAAATAAAAATAATGTATATATAAGTACTAGTAAAATTAGTGTTTTGTCTTTAGAACATCTCTAATATTTAACTTCCCCAAAGAGCTGATTTTCATTTATGTATAAACTAATTTTAATTTAGAATAAATTACAAATATTTCTCTTATATTTAGGATTTATTATATTCTCACTTCCTATATTCAAATGCATTACATTTGTTTCCCCAAAGCTTTTGTTCCCCAGAGTCATCATCCCCACCACAACACCACCTTCAACACCCGATTGACCACCAAATTCGTGAAAAAATAACAAATCTATCAAATCTATTACATTACATCATGATGGAATAAAACGCAGCAAAACAAGTAGTAATTGAAACTCATGAAACGCAACAAATACGTAAAATATCTATTCTCATTTCATCAACCACCATGGACATAAAATTAAAAAATTACATAAAAAACATTTTTTGCTTGAGGTGCATCATCATCCACGGGAGTATATTCTTAAGCAAAATAAAAAAAGCTAGTTTCAAAAAACGACGACTAAACTCAGACCTCGATTACAATGATAACCATGTCGTTGATGGTAACTCAATGTTGTTAACACTTAACACCATCAATTTTCTCCCCAAAAAGCAAATAAACATGCATTAAAGAGGAACATTATCCGTAAAAGAAAAATAAAACAGATCACAATCAAAAACAAAGGATCGAAAAAAAAATATTATATATATAACTCCATTATGTGCTGTAGTGCTCTCTCAATGGAACCCTTCGGCTATCTTTCCCTTCCTCGACGGTCGTTTAAGATCCCGAGACAAGTGAGTTCGAGAAATGAAGGAAACAGTGACCAAAGTGACACTATTCACATAAATATTAACCAGAATGCCACGGGAACAGTACTAATTTTCAGAGTGTCACGCGTCATAATTCGCTACACCTCCCAGTGAACTACATAAGCTGATGTGGCGTTAATCAAGTGGCCACATATTTCACTACAGGTGCCAGCGAAATACGTGGTCAAAGTGTCAGTGACCGTGGGCAGGACATATGTCAGCTCCAACGTATTTCGTTGAGGGGCACACCGAAATACGTGGAGTACTGACACAACGTGAGACGTGGCAGCACCTCACTAATTCGCTGGGGGCATAGCGAAATAGGTAACACGTGGCAGCTCCCTACTAATTCGCTGGGGGGCATAGCGAATTAGGTACAGTAGCTTGCTACCTAGCCCAGCGAACTTGGTGTTATATAACCACACCCCCCTCCATTTATCACCACACACACGTTCTTCACTTGTGCTCTATTATTTTTTGTTTCAATTTCTGCAAAATGAGTAGTAATAGAAATGGTTTAATCACCATTGCATATTATAATGAGAGGAGATATTTTGGACAGAATGATCAAGTATTTGAAGGAGAAAGTAAAATGTTTTGTATGCCCCTAGGATGTAGCTATTATGATCTGATGAAAATGATTTACAAGAAGTTGAGATTACAAGGGGGTCAATCTGTCTTTCGATTGACTGCTAGATGTGCATCGGGCAACCCGGTGTAGTGGGTTGCTGTGGATATTGTAGATGATGACGATGTAGCATTAGTTACATACGCATGCACATCCGACGAAAGAGACCCCAGATTTATCGAATTGTATGCAGAATTAAACTGTGGTGGACAGTCGAGCAGTCAACATTTTGTCCCATCCATTGGCTCCATTGACATTAACAGAGAGCCGTTGGTTAATCCCAAAGATAAAGATGTATCCTCATCACCACCACCACCAACCCAACCAACCCAACAAATTGATGATGAAGATAGGGATATATTGCCCCCACCACCACCACTAACTCAACCAATGGAGACTGAAATGGTGCCAGCCCACGATCCAGCTTGGCCTATGGACAATTTTGAGGAAGAGGTGGACGAAGGTCTTGTTCCAGACAGTGACTCATCGGATACAGACGTAGATGGTGATTTCAATCGTGCTCTTCCAATTCTTTCTTCGGGCATTGTCGGAATGCAGGACCTGGCTCTAGTTTCAGGTATGGATGTACAACAGTGTGTCAATCAATAGTGTTAAAATTATTGTGTGTTTAACAGAACAATGTGTTGAATGTCTCATTATACAGGAGATGGCAATGTACAATTTTGGTCTAACATAAGCCATTACACGAGTATTAATTGGGCATACCCAGATCAGGAGTTAGATGACAAGAAAAGAGTGCAAATACCTAACTAGAAGATGGGTCAAGAGCTATATAAGGACCAGGTATTTGAGAGCAAGCGAGATGTTCAAATGGCATAAAACAATAATGTATGGTCGAGCATCGAACAACTGTAGTAGAAAAAAGTGATAGGAAAAGGCTTATAATGGTTTATGAAAATCATAATGACGGTTGTCCATGGAGGATGAGGGCATACCAAAAAAAGGGTGGCACTGAATGGGTTGTAGGCATATGGAACAACCAATACACATGTGTTAGTCAGAATCTTTCTCAAGATCACAAGTACCTTGACTCAAATTTCATATGTTCGTTGATCTTAGGTACTTAAAATAGCTTATATTTGACTCCAAATTTTGATGTAAAATTTATTAATATATAATTGTTTGACGAAATGCAGAAATGATTAGGGAGGAGCCCAGTGTTAAAATTGGGTTAATTTAAGAAAGGATAGCAATAATTCTCAGATTTCATATATCATATAGGAAGGCAAAGCAAAAAAGGCTATTGTGAAGGTTTTCGGGGACTGGGATGAGTCCTATGCGTTCCTGTCAAGGTGGTTGGGTTACATGTTAAATTTTTCTCAAGGGTCTGCCTATAAGCTGGATTTGAACGACCATTTTATTGATGGGCAACTTGATGGAAGTGCTAAGGTCTTCAAGAGGGTGTTTTGGACATTCAAACAGTGTTGTGATTCTTTTAATTACTACAAACCATTATCAGCATGATGGTACCCATTTGTATGGGAAATACCAGGGAACATTGCTCATTGCAACATCAATTGACGGTAGCGATTACGTCCTGCCAATTGCATTTGTGATTGTTTCTAGGGAGAATATTGACAACTGGTTGTGGTTTTTGGCACTAATTCGTATTCATGTTACGCAAAGAGGGAATCTGTCTTATTTCAGATCGGCATGTGGGCATACTGGCAGCGGTCAACAATGTTGAACTAGGATGGCAACCACCCAAGGAATACCACTACATATACTCACTGTTGACAGATAGGTACCCATCTCTCCGCATAGGATGAAGATCCTGCAAGACAAGGGAATCTCTGTCTGTCTATTGGGAAATGAAGAAACCATGTTGCTGCCTCCAATCCATGTCTATCTTCCCCATAATACTTATCGTCAGTAGCTCACTACAATTAATAGGATCCTTTGGGAATTCCACACATGTGTGGATATATGTTTCTCCTGTAGTGTCAGGATAGTTCGTATGGATGGACCGGGTCAATCACGTTCAATGGAGATCCAGGCGGTGGGACATCTTTATTGTGATCCATTAATAAATATGTCTAGCCTATGTTGATTATAAAAAAAAAGAAAAACCAATCCTAAATTAAAAATGGGTATCCTATATCCTATAACTTAACAATCATTAACTATTTTGTGGGTCTTTATATATATATTATGAATTAAAATATAATATATAAATACATTAAAAAGTTATAACATATACAAAATTTATAAATTATAAAATTAGTACCTGTAATTATATTTTTTGTAAAATAATATGAAAAATAATATTTTGAAATAATATTGTAAAATAATATATTTATTGAAATTAATATGTTAATTATCATATGCATATATTATATGTATTACTTCTTAAATTAAGATATATATATATATATATATATATATATAATTAAAATATAATAATTAAAAAGTTAGTACTTATGTATTCAATATGAATTATTATTTTTATAATATATTTAAAGTAATAAAATTAAAAATATAATGTATATTAAATAAAAATTAAACACAAGTATTAAGGTAAATTTAATTATATATTGAAATATATTTATTTTAATTCATTATGTTCACAAAGGATGGAATAATAAAATTAATATATATATATATATATATATATATATATATATATGACTAAAATTAAACACAATTAAAGTAATATTCTGTTAATATAATATTTTTATAAAAATTTAAAAAAATTGGTATGCTTCAAATTATATTTATTAACTATAATATAATTAATTTTAATAGTATTACTATATATTATATTTATTAAATAAAATATTTTAATTTAATTTAATAAATATAATGCTCACACACATATATTTTGACCATACAACTTTCTAAATGAATCTATAATTAAAATTTTATGATAAATATTCTTTAACAATGTTAAGTTAAATACATAAAATTCTGAAACAAAAAAAAAAGTTAATTAGATTAAATTATGTATTTCAACATAAGGAAAATGCAGTGTAATATTCCTATATCTTTAGAGTTATATTACGATATTAATTTTTTATAAACATTGTGACTTTTAATTAAATATGTCTATCATGTATCCTATAACTTAATAATCATAAACTAACACTAAATATCCTCTAACATAATGTTTTAAATATCAAACCTAAATATTATTTAAAAACTAAAACTATATAAATAATATATTACAAAAATAAATAAACACAACACTAAATTACAAAAAAAAAAAATACTGAATATGTCTATCATGTATCCTATAACTTAATAATCATAAACTAACACTAAATATCATGTAACCTAATGTTTTAAATCTCAAACCTAAATATTATTTAAAAACTATAACTATACAAAAATAAAAATACATAACACTAAATTACAAAAAAATAAAAAACAGAAATATACTATAAAAAAAAAACTTACCTTTCACATTGGGAGAGTAAGGGAAGGTGGAAAGTGAGGAAAGCTGGAGAGTGCGGGAGGGAATTGAGAGTGAGAGTGAGGGAGGGATCGGGTGGAGTGAGGAAGGGAGGGGTTTATATATTGGGTCACACAGACGTAATTTGCTGTGGCCTGTAGCGAATTTGTCCACGCATGACACATGGTCCCAACGACTCTTTTTTGTTGCTCGTGTCACGTATGTCGCTGGGGGGCAAAGCGAAATACGTATTGCTGCCACGTGTCCTGCCCGGTTCTGCCCGACTAACAGATTGACCCCACATCAGCTGACGTAGTTCGCTGGGAGGCATAGCGAATTATGACGCGTGACACTCTGGGAATTAGTACTGTTCGCGTGGCATTCTGGTTAATATTTACGTGAACAGTGTCACTTTGGTCAGTGTTCCGAAATGAAGGGGATGGTAGAGAGTGTGGTTGGCGGATAGGTTGTGAGATTTTTTGGTGGTGGTTGTGGAAGCTGGTGGCGAAGTCGATCGAAACGGGAGAGAAGGGAAAGGTTGCGGCAGAATGGATTTGGAAGCTTCCAACGAAGCAATGGAGTATTCAAAGGTGAATGGATGTAGAAGCTTATACTTTCTCAGTCCCTAATTATAAGATTTTTTTCAATAATTAATATATCTATAAATTAGAAAAGAGTCTTATAAAAAAGGATAAACAATTTTTAAAAAAAAATCTTATAATTAAGAATAGAATTAGTATAACTTATATGTGTGATTTGTGTTTGGGAGAATTGTATCCAATGTTGGTTCAGGGTTGAGTTCAATACGCATGTTGGATAGGAGATAGTATGCAATGGCCAATGGGAAAGATGAGAATATTTTTGTCCCAAAGTTTCATTAAACAAACATGTGCATGTCACATGATGAAATTGGGTTAACAGAAGTAACACCATTTCGGCTTAGGGGTGCATATGTAACATTTTAAAAATTAGGAGAGGCTTGTGTAAGGATTCAACAATGAAAGAGTACGAGTGTAACAAGTCTTAAATATAAGGGATACGAGTGTAATTTACTCTTTAATTTATTAAAGAACTTTTATTTTTTGTTTGTATAAATGCTTATGAACAATTATTTATTTATTTATTTAAAAGTTTCATTTTAGTTCAGTGAAATTTTCTATATAAGTGTTTCTTTCAAAATAATAAGGAAGAGTGAATATCTAGAAAGGTATTTCAAGATATAAACTAGCTAACAAAATAAAAGTATTTATCTATCTAGCATTTTTGTATATGATTTGTATGGACTGAGATACAAGTGTATCATAGCCAAGCTAACTAAGTGTAGTCATATGGTAAATCTTGTCAAGGCCAAAAAAAAATTGGCTTAATTGTGCTTTTTGTCCTTAACTTATCATTTCTAATGAATTTTGTTTTATACTTTTTATTTCACACATTTTGTCCCCCACCTTTTAAAATGTGAAAAATTTTGTCATTTTGTCATATCTTTGTTAAATTCCAAATGGTGCTAACACTATTTGACAGTTTTAAATCATCACTAAATACATGTATTTGAAATATTTAGTTTAAATAGAGTGGCGATTTTTAATTGCCATTATTAATGACTTTATTTTTTTTTTATTAAAAACAAGTTACTAGGATTTTAATTAGAACCCAACATCATCAACAATAATAGTGCAAAAAAAAAATGCCAAGCTCCATGGTGACACTCTCAAGGAGGCATTATCACTCTTTGCTTCGAGCCCTAACGTCAATAATCATTGTCCCTTATACTTATCCACGGATCACCATATCAACATTGATGAGGTTGACTCATCACCCAACTCATTCGTACCCTTACCCTCACCTAACTCATGTAAGGAAAGGAAAAGACCATTTAGATCACCCCCTTGAGAATGACCTATTGTTGGCATTTATAGGGTGTTCCTATTCTAAATCCAATTTCACAATTAACAGTGAAGACATTCTTCCATTTGATCTAATTCTCGATTAACTTGTGTTTGTGTTGTATAGGCCATATTGGTAAGGAAGGAAGCATGATTGCTTCACCAATAGGTACTCGTTTGTGTTAAACCAATGTAACATCACTCTTTCTTGTTCCATTAACACCAAAATGTTTTTATGAAAACCAGGTGAGTATATAGAGAAAAGTTAAGAAGAAGGGATAAGTGAAGAAAAATAAAAAATGTTGTCCAAACTAAGGGATATTCACCAATGGGTTACACGCAAACCACACATGAACTTCATACCACATTTCAATCCAAAACCTTAAGGCTTTGGGTTTCTGGGTCTTTCCTCACTTATATGTTACTCAACTTTTTAATTCCTACCTATTCTTGGACTTCACCTTCCACTTATACTCCAACAATCTCTCCCTCAAGTGTGAGTTACTTCCACATAGTAGCTTCCCCTCAAGCAAGAGCTATTCAATCCACGAGTATTCAATGGCCACAGGACACATTGTGTAACACCCCGATATTTTTACTTATTATATATGAACTTGAAGTAATATTTTGGGAAGATTAGAAAATTAAAATGTTCTAATTAACAAGATTTTTAGAATTTAATATTCATTTTGAAGAAAAATTCAATGCAAGCTATCCTAATCATTAGAATTTAGAGAAAAATGATGAATATCATCTTAGGAATTTCCTTGAGATTATGGACTAAATAAATTAAGTTATTAAGATGGTTTAATG
>CM023942.1:10246305-10286368 GCA_013407115.1 Glycine latifolia
AAAGAGTTTTGATTCTAAAAACTTAAAAAGAGAAATGTAAAACTGTTTTTTTGCAAAATGAAATGTAAAGTATTAATTCCTCCTAATGTCACTAATATATAGTGACTAAGTCTGAAGAAAAGAATGGGTCATGAACAACCCGTCAATTCTAATTATTTATGCTATTTACACCAATAAAAATCCAACTCGCAGCCCAAAATACAAGTGCAGTGGTTCTGACGTCAAAGCCTAAAATGACCCTCCAAATGGAAGAATTGGCCTCGGCTTATTTCTGACAAACTTGTAGATCTTTTTGTTATGTTTCCAAGGACTACAAGAACGCTCAATTTGGAGTTTCGTAGAGCTCTGTAGGTCCTGTACAAGGCAGATACATCAAGTGAGCATAAAATCCAAAAATACGCAACAATTAGCAATTAAGCTCACTAACTTGCCTAAGACAAAAACTGAATTAGAATGGGAAAATAAAATTCCAAGAGAAGTCAAATAAGCTAAGAATGATAGAAAAATATTTAACTAAAAGCACTCTATCACACCTGCATATGTTCATTTTTCTCCCCCTTTTGGCTTTTCAAACACAAAATATTCCAACAATAGTGAAATAAGCAAAGGAAGATTGAAAACACCATACAAGTGATTTTATTAATGATTGAAGGTGCAAACATGAAGGTTAAACATCAAAGAGAATGGTTGAAAAATGAGAAAATAAAAACAACACAACCAGAAACAAAGCAAGACAACCACTAAGCTAAAGATTATCAAAGTCTCTAAGACTCATTCTAGTCTCTATATTCTCCAGTCTAGTGGCGATGTCTTCTAAAGAGGAATGAACATCAGCTGAATGTTCATGATTTAGAGCTATCATAGCATCCATCTTTTGAATCATGAGAGATTCAAAAGGACTCCATTGCTACTCAATAAGTCAAACTTCAGCATCTTCTTCCTCATTAGCTTCTTGATCCTCATCAACAACTCCTTGAGGAGCTTGAGCTCCAACCATTGTCCACCTATTTGGGGTTTTCATCAATCCCAGCTTGGTGAGAAGCTTTATAGAGATGAGGTTGATAATGTTGCTGGTGTTGTCAACAATCTCATTGGACACATCAATCCCAAAGTAATCTATAAACCTTGAAACCATGACAACATAGGGGAATTGATAGCTTAGCAGCCTCTTTGACTCCATCATTGTTTCTTCAATGACTAGAACCCAATTGATTTGAGTTCCAATTTTCATCCCATACACCAACTGCAGATCATCATCAGTGATTTGTGCATGGTTGGTTGATCTAGGTGTAAGGATGTAAGTAATGATGTAGTGAAGAAGCCTATCTTCTCAAGTCATGTTACCAACACTAAATATGTTTCTTATTTGAGCATTTGGATCAGCAACATACGTCTATAGGTATCCATCTTGGAGTAACCTCCAATTTCTTCTTCAAACATCCTAACACCTCCACCAGAGATGCCTACCACTACATTCCACAAAGTGTCATCAATTTCCATGGTCACTCCATTCACTTTGGAGTGGAGAACATCATCGATACTAGCCTTGGTACAAGTATAGAATACTTTTACCAATTCAGGATAAAAGGTTCCCTTCATTTCCAGCAGCTTTGTAAGGCCTTGTGCTTGCAGCATCTCAGGGAATGTGAATCCCTCAGAGACAAACCAATCAAGCTCCAGGTATTTTGGAGGCATCACTAGCTTTGTAGCATGGAACTGCATATAATTGTTCCTTTCTACCTCAGTAGAGAACAAGGTATCTAACCTGTTCTCAGTAGCCTTAGAACTTTGGTCTGCTTTCCTTTTGTTGGTTTTGAGTTTCTTAGATGCTGATGGTTGAGACATGGTGATTTAGGAATAAGGATAAGCAAATTTTTGGTTGAAAAGAGGAAGAGGCAGAGCAAAAGATAACTCGGTTTTGCTAAATGAAAGAATGAATTTTTGGTGTGAGGAGTTTAGGCTTATGGAATCTAAATTTATAGAACTTTTCCTAGTTTGAAATTTGAAATTTGAAATCTTGATAACAGCTATCTCGAATTCCAAGGTGGTCTAGATTCACTTAACCAAAATTTGAATTTAGAGATAAGATGTTAGTTATTTTTCATTGAATGCTGAGCAAATTTGCAGAAGCGCCATAAGTAATTGATTATAGAACCCTTATAATTGATTATTCTAGGGCAAAGTATGCCTCTGAGCTTAGTGTAATCGATTAATTGGAGGACGTAATCAATTACTCCAGAGAGCTTTTAATTTGAAATTTCCCTTAAGCATCATGTAATCGATTAATACGTTGTCGTAATCGATTACTCCAGAGAGTTTTAACTTGAAATAGCCCTTAAGCATTAAGTAATCGATTAATTCGAGAATGTAATCGATTACAACAAAGAATTATGCAGCATGAATAACGCCATTCATCAGAATTTGTATGTTTGCCAAATGTGATGCATAATGAATTTGTGAGTTGAATTTCATTTAATTAGACACATCATAAGCATGCTATCAGATATTAGATTCATCAAGAATTCCTAGCATGTTCCTAAGAGCATAGAATCTATCTCTAGCAAGGGGTTTAGTAAAAATATCAGCCAATTGATTGTTTGTATCAATAAACTCAATTGAGCAATTACCCTTTTGAATGTGATCTCTGAGAAAGTGATGTCTGATCTCTATATGCTTTGTCCTTGAGTGCATTATTGGATTCTTTGATAGGTTTATAGCACTTGTGTTGTCACATAGCAAAGGAATTTCTTTCAATTCAACACTAAAGTCTTGTATTTGTTGCTTTAGCCACAAGCTTTGAGCATAGCAACTCCTAACTGCAATGTACTCTGCCTCAGCTATTGATAAAGAAACACAAGATTGTTTCTTGTAGTGCCATGAGATTAGTGAACTTCCTAACAAATGGCATGTTCCACTTGTGCTTTTCCTATCTAATTTGCAGCCTGCAAAATCAGAATCTAAATAACCAATTAAATTCAGTAATGCACCTTTGGGATACCATAGACCAACTTTTGGAGTTGATTTAAGGTATTTGATGATTCTCTTGACTGTTGTGTGGTGTGATTCTTTTGGATTAGCTTGAAATCTTGCACATAGGCACACATTCAACATTATATATGGACGACTTGCAATCAAGTACAATAATGATCCAATCATTCCCTATATTTTGACTCATCAACCTTCTTGCCTTTTTCATCTGAATCAAGGTAAGTTGTGGTTGCCATAGGAGTTGCAGCATCCTTGCTTTTCTCCATGTCAAATTTATTGATCAATTCATTGCAATACTTTGTTTGGCTGAGAGATGTCCCATTCTTCATTTGTTTCACTTGAAGTCCAACGAAGAATGTTAGTTCTCCCATCATTGACATTTCAAATTCATTTTGCATAGGGATTGAGAATTCCTTGCACAAGGAGTTGTTAGTTGAACCAAAAATAATATCATCAACATATATTTGAGCTAGTAATATGTCATTGGCAGATTTCTTGATGGACAATGTTTTATCCACTTGTCCTCTTATGAAGGATTGACTAAGTAGAAAGTTGTTCAATCTTTCATACCAGGACCTAGGAACTTGCTTTAAGCCATAAAGAACTTTCTTTAGTTTGAAAACCTGATTTGAATGTTTAAAACCAACAAAACCAAGAGGTTGATCAACATATATTTCCTCCTCTATGTAACCATTAAGAAAAGCACTATTTACATCCATTTGGAATACTTTGAAATCCATCAAACATGCAAATGCAAGCAGCAATCTAATGACTTCCAACCTTGCTACTGAAGCATAGGTTTCTTCATAGTCAATGCCTTCCTCTTGGTTGTAACCCTTTGCAACCAATCTAGTGTTATGTCTGACTATGATGCCACTTTCATCAAGTTAGTTCCTAAAAATCCACTTGGTGCCAATTGGCTTATGAGAAAGAGGTCTAGGAACAAGTTCCTATACTTCATTTCTATTGAACTGATTAAGTTCTTCATGCATAGAAAGAATCCAATGTTCATCAGGTAATGCTTGATCAATATTCCTAGGTTCAATTTGAGAAACCAAAGCCATATCACAACATAAATTCCTGAGAAAAGATCTAGTGGATACCCCCTTAGTTACTTCACCAATTATGTTGTCAAGGGAGAGATCTCTTGTTGTTCTCCAGTCCTTAGGCTTTTGAGTAGGTGTTGAGGGATCAATCTCTTCATTTGATTCATCTTTTTTCTTCTCATTTGATTCATTGATTTTGACATAATCTTCCATTGGTCCTGCATCATTATCACAACTTTTTTCCTCTTTTAAAGAGTTAGATTCATCACAAATAACATGTACAAATTCTTCCATGCATAAGGTTCTTTTATTGTAAACTTTGTATGCTTTACTTTGTAATGAATATCCAAGGAAGATAGCTTCATCAGCCTTTGCATAAAATTTTCCAAGAGACTCCTTTCCATTGTTTAAAACAAAACATTTACAACCAAAAGCTCTAAGGTGTGAAATATTTGGTTTTCTACCTTTGTATAGTTCATAAGGAGTTTTCTTTAAGATGGGCCTTATGAGTAATCTATTTAAAGTGTAACAAATAGTGGTTCACTGCATCAGCCCAAAAATATTTTGGCAAATTTGTCTCATTAAGAAGAGTTCTTGCTCTTTCTTAAAGAAATCTATTTTTCTTCTGCACAACACCATTTTGTTGAGGTGTTCTTGGAGCTGAAAATTGTGGTTAATTCCATTTTCTTCACATAAATTTTCAAAATGCTTATTTTGGAATTCACCGCCATGATCACTCCTTATTGAGATAATTTTGCAGCCCTTTTCATTTTGAACAAGCTTGGCTAATTTTCTGAAGGCATTAAAAGCATCAGTCTTGGATTTTAAAAACAAAGTCCATGTGAATCTTGAGTAGTCATCAACTATTACAAACCCGTAGTAATTGCCACCTAAGCTCATAGTTCTTGAAGGACCAAACAAATCCATATGAAGCAATTCAAGAGGTTTTAAGGTGGAAACAAAGTTTTAATTTTTAATAGAGATCTTTGTTTGTTTCCCCTTTTGACAAGCATCACAAAGTTTTTCTTTTTCAAACTTAAGTTTAGGTAAACACATTACTAAATCTTTTCTAATGAGCTTGTTCATGTGATGCATGTTAATGTGACTAGTTCTTCTATGCCACAACCATGATTCATCAATCTTACTTGCTAGGTAGTTAATATTATGAATGAATGCATGTTCTATAGCAAGCAAATAGATGTTTCCTTTTCTTTTTTCTACATGAATAACCTCACCAGATTTGCCATCACATATTAAGTAGCAATTATCATTAAAGGATATCTTTAATCCTTTATCACACAGCTGACTTATACTCAGAAGATTAGGCTTTAGGCCTTCCACATAAAGTACATTTCTGATGTTGGTTTTAAAGCTATCACCAATATTTCCTTCTCCTATTATTTTTCCTTTATTGTTGTCTCCATAGGTGACAAATCCTCCACCCTTTTAAAGTCAGATTTGTAAGCATAGACTTGTCACCAGTCATGTGTCTAGAGCATCCACTGTCTAAGTACCATAATGGTGCTTTAGCTCTAAGACACACCTGCAACAATCAAATCAAGTAGCAAAGAAAGGTACCCAATTAAGGTTGGGTCTATAAGGGGTTAGCTATTTTTTTTCTTTTCTTAGGAACCCATATGCAGTCTCCATTAGGCACATAGAACCTTCTACCATAACACTTATGAGATGTGTGACCTTCCTTCATGCAGTAATGACATATAACAGATTTTGATCTTCTTTCAAAATAAGCCTTTTTAGTATGCTTTATTTTTGAAAGCCTTTTTCTATTCATCTGTTTTGGAGGTACAAACTTGGTGTTTTCAAAAGGTTTTGTTTGATGTTTGTAAGCCAATCCCGATGTATCTCCAGCATAGTTTTTCACACTTAATGTTTGATTCAAACTACATTCTCTTTGATAAAGCTTTTTTTAGGAGATCTACCAAGTATGGGTTTTCAGTTTGTAAAGTCATGCATTTTTCAAGTTGGCTCTTTTTGAATTCATCAAACTCTTTTTGCAAAACTTTGTTTTCATTTACTTTTAAAGAGGAAGAAGCACACACACATATCCATTAGCTTTGTAGCTTGAAACAAGTTTCTCATTCTCTTCTTTCAAGTTACAAAGTTCAACTTGCATTGAAGCAAGTTTAGTGGTATGTCATCTAAGGTTACCTTTTAGCTTATTGTTGGAGATTGCAAGTTTTTGAGCTTCCTCATGCATTTCATAGAAAGCATCAACAAGTTGATCAAGTTCAGGATTTACTTTTGATTCAGTACATGAGTCATTTTCATCAATTGTTGAAGTTAGGCAGACATTTGCTTCTTCATTTTCACTTGATAACTCAGAAGTTGTTGAAGCATCTTCTTCTCATGCAATGTAAGCTTTCTTTGATTTTTGATCTTTCTTTGCTTTCTTTTCACCTAACTGCTTCTTCAAATATATAGGACATTCAGCTTTGATGTGGCCTTGCTTACAACATTCAAAGCAGTTGTAGTTGGTGGTGTTGTTGTTGTCACTCTTTTTGCTGAACTTGGTGAACTTTATGTTCTTGTTTTTCTTCATGAATTGGCTAAACCTTTTGGGTTCAAATTCTCATCACCTTCATCTCCACTTGAGTCATCATATTTCTCAACATTTGAGGATGAAACTTTCAAGGCAATACTCTTCTTTTTTTTTCTGCATCTTCTGCATTTGTTAGTTGAGACATTTCTAATTCATATTCAAGTAACTTACCAAATAGTGCAGCCATAGACATCTTTGATAAATCTTTAGATTCCTTGATCGACTGTCACCTTTGGTTCCCATGGTCTTGTTAAGCATTTCAAGATATTGATGTTTATTTCCTCAGCATCAAAGGTTTTTTAAGACCAAGAAGATGATTAACAATGTGTGTGAATCTGGTTTGGAGTTGAGAGATGTTTTAAGTTGTGTTCATCTTGAATATCTCATACTCATGGATTAAAGTATGTTTCCTTGATCTTCTAACTTCATCTGTTCCTTCATGAGTAATTTCTAGCATTTCCGACATCTCCTTAACACTCATGCAATTAACAGTCCCGAAAAATTCATCAGGCGATAATGCAGAGGTTATCATATTATTTGCTTTGAAATCGTATTGAACTACCTCTTTTCTATGTCAGTCATTTCATCCCATTCTTTAGGAATCATTTCAGTATCATCAATTTTGATCAGAATCAAAGGACATTTCTCTATTACATTCCATGCACCAGGGTCATTTGATTGAATGAAAATCTGCATTCTGTTTTTCCAAAAAATAAAGTGTACTCTGTCAAACATCAGAGGACGATTGAGTGAGGCACCCTCCTTGAAGGTAATTTGTGTGATATTCATTTTCTTTGAAAAAAGATAGTGATCTTGAGTAACAAGAACCTGCTCTTGATACCAATTGAAAATAGTATGAACAACACACAAGAACCAAGAGGGGGATGAATTAGTTGTTCTTTAAAAAGATCGTATCACAAAACAATCCAAGAAAGCTTCCAAAAAATCAAACATTAATCTTAAAGAATGCAATCAAAAACTTTTTTTGTTGATTGTGAAATGCTACACCAACGAATGACTGTAACGCCTAAATAAATTTTTTTTTTCGTCGTGATTTATTTATTTTTAATGAAAACTCTTTTTATTTTGCAAATAAAATTCCAAACTTTATTTACCAATGATTGATCTTAAAAAGGTTTACGTCACTAATTACTATTTTAACAGTCCGATATAATACATACAGATAAGTCTGACATAATACATACAGACACGAGTTCCAGTACATAGTTCCAATAACTAAAATATTACAAACATAACAAAACATCTGCCACAAAACATCTCCAACTATCTTCCAAGAAATCCATCAGCTTGCTAGTCTTTACTGTTCCTCTGCTCGCCCACATAAATTGAGGTCATGGCAGGTGTCAACCACAGACACAAAAATACATGGTAAGTTTATGATAAACACAGTTTAGGTGAAAGAATATGTTAGTAAATGGTCATAATAACATTCACAAAGATATGATGCATGGTTCTCTGTTTATATGATGCATGACCCTCTCAATTTTTCATCAATTGGTACCATAGGCAAGATAGCCCCAATCACTGGCACAGAACTAAAACGATCAGTCGGGGTTGCACAGTGTTGCATAGGATTCTCACCCACACTTCATGTGATCATCATGGGTGGCGTGATTTCCCCACTGCCGGCCCCCCAAGCTCAGACTCCTCTTATCTGAACACTTGAACTTAGTTCCTGCGGCTATCTGACATACCTTCTCTTGAGGCAAATAACGCGGACTAACCCCCGCTGGGCATATGCATATGAGACATGTAAGATTGATTCTCTTCTTAATTTCATCATCTCATCTTTATTTTCAACATCAATCTTTAATTTATATTTCACATGCTTTACTTAGAAATTCAATATAAATCCAGTACAGAACTTAATAAAATATTTATGCACAAAGCTTCATAGAAACATATGGAGTTCATAGAGATTTATAAAACTCTTAACAACACTTGGACTTCATAAAAATTCATAGAAACACTCAACAACACATATTTTCAAACATTCATTTAAACAAAACACACTTAGACTATCTTTCATTCTTTGAAGCATTTCTTCAAACACATGGTGTGCAAACTTTGTTCTTAATAGAAATAGATGGAATTCTATGAAATTCTACACATATTTAAACAAAGTAACACTCAAACTATATTTAGCATAAATTTCCCTATACATACCTTGTTTTCTTCCTTTTTTTTTTAAAAAAAAAAAATTTGTCAAACTTTCTCCTAGTTTCACTTAGCTTTCACGCATTGCTTCAAGGTGAGGGGTTTTGTTTTCTAACTTGATTTAGGCTTGAAAATGAAAGAATGGAAGTGATATGGAGAGGGAGAGTTCACGTGAGAAGGGAGAAGAGAAAGGCTTGGAAGTGATTTTCATTCTAGGTCCCCCCCCCCCTTTATATAGTGGTTGAAACTAAAAAATCTCCTAAGCCATCATTACCTTACTTTCCAAGTGGCCAAATCATGAAGGCTTTTTATTCTCCACCATCCAAGTGTCCAAGCTCTTGAAGGTTCTCAATAATTCTCCTTCCTTGTATTTTCGTGGAATAGCTTGCCAATGAAGATTTTTATGTTTTCCTTCCATTCTTGAGTTTATCCCAAAATCCGTTTTAATAAAATTCCTATTATGGATTCGTTAACCGTTGGATCTCTTTAAGATTTTAAAGGTACACTAATATCTCACATATGTAACTTTTGACCGTTGGGATTTTTGAAATAATGTCTAGAACTGTCCACGTGTTCTGCCAAAAGAGACAATAGAAGATTTTTGCTTTATTTGCCTCCATGCCATACAAGTGTCCTAATACTTGTATTCATCACATGGCTTGCCTTTCCAAGTGGAATTCTTGAAGCTTCTTGCCTTTTCTCACGTGCTCTTTACACCTAGGGGGTGAAAAAATAAAATTTTCTTCCTTTTATGCCATTACATGTCACTTTTGGTGTTAAGGAAAAATCTACTTCCATATATAATTTCCACTTGGTATTTTCTTGTCGGAAATTAATTTCAATTTGAATTATTTCTCCTAAAAATCATATGAAATAATAGAACTCTAGATATCCTCAAAAGTTGGCTTCAATGATAGCTTAAAATTTCTTACAAGCAAACTATACCGATTGATACATATCCTTGTCTACAAAATTGTTCTTATCTTAATTTTGATTGGTCTGTATTATTCTTGATCATTAAAATTACTAAACTATGTTATGAAATAAATCTATACATCCTATAAGTTAGAGAAAATTCTCTAGATTCTATTTATCCTTTTTCCATATTTTTCTAATACTTGAATTCTTCTATATAAAGCTTCAAAGTGGTTACTTTGTAAAATTCATAGAAATTTTATTCTAGAGTTTCTTGTCACAAATCATTTGAATATCTTATCATCTAAGAGTACTTTATCCATCTATCAAGTTCCCACAGAGTTTCTAAAGTTATCGGGTCATTTTTTACCTAAAGGGCATTTTGGTAATTTCACCATTCATTCTAGGGACATAACCGTTATTTTTAAAAATGTTCAGGGGTATTTCTGTAATTGTCATCCTAAGGGTATTCTTGTAATTTCTGTTTTATAGGAAAGATGATATGGTCATTATTCCTCTCACATTTCTCTAATCTTGTTCACTAGTATTTCTCATAATGTAATCTAACCAATTATCACACAACTTTTAGTATTTGCTTAAATAATTGCATAAAATAATTCATTCAACATATGTTTGCAATCATGGAAATATTGGGGTGTTATAATGACAAGTTATAATAACAATAAAAGATAAAGATGAAGTAGTCAATACAAAGATTTATACTGGTTCACTTCTCAACCTATAGAAGCTACATCCAGTTCTTCTAACCAACAAGTTAGAGTTCCACTAATAACAATATGTTTCTTACAAGCCCTTGCAACTACTCTCAATCACACCTAGATCAAGAACAAGACATCCAACTCACATAGATTCTCTATGATCAAGACATAGAGAAAACCCTTCTCTACTCTTATCTCTAGAAACACCTATTCTAGAAAAGCCTTAAGAAAAACTATTGTTATAGTTACACAATAAGAAATTCAAATAGAATTTACAAACAAGTTGTATGGAAAGAAACCACCTTATGATCCACTACCGATGTACGCAAAAGATTACCAGACTTGAATCAATGGTGAAAGAAAACTACTTTAGAACTTTCCTTCCAAAATCTTCTTTTGAAACTTTGCCCAAAAATAAATCCACTTTAGAAATCTGATAAGTGCCCTATTTTAGTTAAATCCAAGCTTACAATGTTAGCACTTATCTTTTGATTTCAGTAAAATTGTTTATAAACTTTCCCTAAAACCTAGATAAATAGTCTCTAGTACTTAAATAAATGTTGTTTCTCATTTTTTGGAAGATTAATCCAATCATGTTTTGTATTTTTATAAGTTCTGAGGCTTCCGAAAAAGCAAAGCAAGCAAAAAGGGCTTAACAAGCAAACTTGGGAGGTGTTACAAGAAAAACAGGCCCACAATTCCTCCAGGCCCAGAAGGATTCTTCAAGGCTAAGCTTTTAACTTGCTTAGGCGAGTTAATCATGCACAAACTGGTCGCCCAGGCGAGTGATGCTTTCCAGAACAATCTTTTAACTTGCCCAGGCGAGTGAAACAAGGCCAAATGGCTAGCCTGGGCGAGTGGATCAGCAAGTGGGCATTAAACTCACCCAAGCGAGTAGAAACAGGCAAAAACACTTGCTTGGGCGAGTGGACTCCAGCAGCCATCCTCCCCTATAAATAGCCATGCAACCCGAGGAGAAAACCATCCATTTTCTTCATCCCTTCCTTCTTTGCTTGTTTCTCAGCCTTAGGCTCTTTAAATAGTAGTAGTAGGGAGGTTAGGAAAGTGAGAGAAGTGAGGATTAGTGTGGAGACCTTGCCGAAAAGAAGCAGTGATGGGGCCCTTCATCAATTCTTCCCTTGAGGAGGTTCTCTCCATGCTTGGTTAGTTTCTCTAAGGATTGGATGTAATCTTCTTATCCCTATGTATCTCTTTTAATATTTATTTATGCATAAGTCTTTTCTATTTATTATTGGTAATTTTATTCCATTCTTAATGCTTGATTCTACTTGATCACTAGTTTCATGAAATTGGATTCTAAGTTTAACTGAGAAGTACTCTTAGAATTTGAATTGAATAATTTTACTCTTTACGTTACGTTGCTAGGGATAGAGCATAACGTTTAGATTGCAAATAGCACGCGATTATGATTGTAATGCTGGGTTATTTACTTCGTATGCGAGGGATCGATATTCGGTAAATATCCTTAGAACTGGATTGCGAGGGATCGATTTGGGGTGAATTAATGTGTGCATCAATAATAATAGAAAATGATTTATACATGATAATATTAATTGGATACTGATGATATGAATGATGAAACCCAATTCTATGTTCTCTTCAATTAATTTCATTTTATTAGTTTCCGTCCCTTTTAGTTATTTTCCGTTGTTTTCGTAAAACCATCAAAAACATTGACTTTACTTGTTGTATATAAACTATTAAACTGTTAAGTTTTATTTGGAAAAACTGAGTAATTCAAGTCCCTACGGAGATGAAATTTTATAAATTTTGTAACTTATAACAACAATTGGTACGCTTGCCAAGAGTCTAACAAGTTTCTGGCGCCGTTGCCGGGGATTTGAGCCATTTACTCAGTTCTTTTACATTTGATTTCAGTTTAGTAGGACTTATTTACTTCCGCTATTTACTTTATTTTGATTTTGTATAAATTCTCTTTTATTTTATTTTATTTTCACTAACCTCGGTACTTACGTGTTATTGCAAGTTTGTTCTTTTTCTTTTTTGAGGTAAATTTCTTGCAGATAAATTGTTATTTAAATTCAGAAATTACCAAGATCATAAAAGAAGAACATAAAGGAAAAGAATCAAACAACTAAAAAGCCACTGAGTGAATCTTCTTCTATTTTTATTCTCCTTCACCAGTAAAGCCACCTATAATTTATATTATGGTTGATAAAGGAGGGGGAGAAGGAAATAGACAACCTAGGAGGACTCTTGTTGACTATGCTTACCAACAAGGACCAAAGCATTACAACAACATAGTCATCCCTTCTTTTAACAACAAGGTTGTGGAGTTGAAGCCAGCATTGCTCAGTCTGATTGGCTCACATCCCTTTGAAGGGATGGACCATGAAGATCCATACACTCATTTGTCTACCTTCATGGAACTATGCAGTACCATGGGAGCTTCTGATAAAGATGCTGAAGCTATCTACCTTAGAGCTTTTCTATTTTCTTTGACAGGTAAGGCAAAAATATGGCTCCAATCCCAACCAAACAAAAGTCTCAGCACTTAGGAAGAAGTGGAGGAAAAATTCATTGCAAGATTCTTTCCTCCATCTAGATTCATAAGCACCAAATCAGCCATTACTACTTTTTCCCAAGGGTTTAATGAATCTCTCTGTGAAACATGGGAGAGATTCAAATCTTTACTGCGAAAGTGCCCAAACCACAACTTTGATGAAGCTGCACAACTACATATTTTCTATAGTGGTTTGAGACCTTAGACAAAGATGATTCTTGATGCCTCGGTTGGAGGTACGATGATGTCAAAGAGCCCGGAGGAAGCAATTATAATCATTGACTCCATAGCAGCCAGCGATTACCAGTCTCATCATGATAGATCTCTGATTCAAAGAAAAGGTATAATTGAGCTGGATACTCAGAATACAATTCTAGCTCAAAATAAACTCTTGACTCAACAAATAGAGGCCTTAACAAAACAGATAGGCCAACTTCCTCAACAATTTCAGCAAGCACCTGATGAATGCCAATAACAGGAGGCTTATTATATTCAAAATCAGACCAGACCACAACAGAACTTCCAAGGAAATTACCAAGGCTACAGAGATGGTCCAAGTTCTTATGGCTGGAGGCAACAAAATGATAATGCATATTATAGTCCAACTAACTCTTCTTTTGTAGGTCCCTCTAACAACTCTTATGCAGGTTCTTCAAATATGGTTCCACCACAACAACAACAAGAAGCTCAGCCTGATAGAATTTAAAAAATGGAAGATACTCTAACTTAGTTTATGCAGATGTCCATCACAAATCAAAAGAACACTGAGGCTTCCATTAAAAATCTTGAAGTTCAGGTTGACAGCTTGCAGAACAACTATCTGAGCATAGAAGTGGACCTTTTTCAGCAAGCACACAGGTTAACCCAAAAGAACCAAGGGAGTGTTTTAGAGTGGATGTCTTGGATGAAGTAATTTCTAATTCCAAGAAGTCAATTTAAAGACAAGATTGTTCAGAGAAAGTAACGGAAAATTACTAAATTCGTAAAATGAAATATATTTATGGGAAAGTGGGATTGGGTTTCATCATTCATATTCTTTTATATCCAATTAATATTACCATGCATAAATCATTATCTATCCTTATTGATGCACACAGTATTTCACCCCGAATCGATCCCTCACATTCAAGAATCCTAAGGATATCTACCGAATATCGATCCCTCGCATATGAAGTAAATACCTTAGCATTAAGAATTATAATCGCGTGCTTTATGCAATCAAAACGGTATGCCCTATTCCTAGCAACATAACATAATGAGTAAAATCATTCAGTTTAAACCTTAAGGGCACTTTCCAGTCAAGCTTAGGATTTTAATTCATGAAACTAGTGATCAAGTAGAATCAAGCATTAAGCATAGAATGAAATTACCAACAAGGAATAGAAAAGATTAATGCATAGATAAATATTAAAAGAGATACATAGGGATAGAAGATTACATCCAATCCTCAGAGAAGCTAGTTATGCATTGTGGAGAGAACCTCTTCAAGGGAAGAATTGATGAAGGACCCCATCATTGCTTCTTTCCAGTAGAGTCTCCACACTAAATCTCACTTCTCTCACTTCCCTAACCTACTTACTACTAGTATTTAAGCTCCTAAAGAACAAGCTTTAGGAAGCAAAAGAATGAAGAATGGAATGCTTGGCTTCAAAAATTCATTGGCTATTTATAGAAATCTCCCTCCTGCTAGCTTCATTCGCCCAGGCGAGTGTTTTGGCCTAAGTTTGCTCGCCTGGGCGAGCTTATCTTTATCTTCTTGGAACTTGGTGCTCGCTTGAGCGAGCCAAATACACTAGAATTGGTCGCCTGGGCGAGTTAAAAACTTAGCCTTGAAGAATGCTTTGGCCCTTGATGGATTTTGGGCCTGTTTTGCTTGTAACACCTCCCATGTTTGCTTTTTAAGCCCTTCTTGCTTGCTTTGCTTGTTCGGAAGCTTCGAAATTCCTCGAACCTATCAAAATGCAAAATATGATTGGGCAAATCTTCCAAAATATGAAAACAACATTCATCAAATGTACTAATTACAAACTAGCTAGGTTTTAGGGCAATTTCATAGATAAATTTAGTGAAAGCCAAAGATAAGTGCCTTCATTGTAGTCCTAATTTTACTAAGATATGGCACTTATCAAGTTTAGATCATTTTGTGAAGAGAATGGTATTTTCCATAACTTTTCTTCACCAATAACACCTCAACAAAATGGGGTAGTTGAAAGGAAAAATAGAACTCTACAAGAGATGACTAGAATCATGCTTTTGAAAACTCACTTCCTATACACTTTTGGGTAGAAGTAATTAATACAACATGTTATGTTCAGAACAAAACATTGACCAGACCATTGATAAAAAAGACTCCTTATGAATTATGGAGAGGAAGAATACCCAACATTTCATACTTTATACATTTAGATGTGAGTGTTTTATCCTGAACACTGAAGACCAACTTACTAAGTTTGATTCTAAAGTGGATAAAGGTGATTTTCTTGGATTTTCTTATACATCTAAAGCATATAGGGTTTTTAACACTAGAGCTTTAGTTGTGGAAGAATCCATTCATGTTAAATTTAATGATGGACCAACGTCTAATAAGAGAAGATCAAATCTTGAGGATGATTTTGCATATATGTAGATAAGATAGTATGTACCATCTAAAGAAGAAGAGATCAAACAGATTGAACAAATTCTTCCTCAGATTGGAGAATATTTAGATCATAAGCCTCAAACGAAGGATTGGAAGTTTGCCCATCATCATCCACAAGATTAGATCATTGGAGATTAGACAGAAGGAATCAAGACCAAATCATCATTCAAAGATCTTTCTTCACGTGATCTTATGTCTAAAATGGAGCCCAAGACCATAGAATAAGCCTTGATAGATGATGATTGGATCATTGCTATGGAAGAAGAGCTTCGCCGGTTGACTAGAAACAACGTCTGAACTCTTGTTCCCAAACCTAAAAATAAGAGCATCATTAGAACAAGATGGATATTCAAAAATAAATTGGATGAACAAGGAAAGGTGGTCAGAAACAATGCTAAGTTAATAGCTCAAGGCTGTAACCAACACAAAGGTATTGATATCACTGAAACCTTTGCTCCTGTTGCTAGACTTGAAGCTATAAGAATCATGCTTGTCTTTGCTACTCATAAAAACATAAAGTTTTTTCAAATGGATGTTAAAAGTGCCTTTTTAAATGGCTTTATTGAAGAGAAAGTGTATATCAAAATACCACATGGCTTTGAAGATCAAACACTTCCAGACCATTTTTTCAAACTACAAAAGGCTTTGTATGGTCTGTAACAGGAACCTCGTACTTGGCATGATAGACTAACTTTTTTTCTTTTAGAAAATGGCTTTCTAAAAGGAAAAGTAGATATGACTCTCTTCAGAAGAGAAGTTAGCTAGGATTTCATTATAGTTCATATATATGTTGACGATGTATCTTTAAAGCTACTAATGAATCTCTATGAAATGGCTTCTTTGATCTTATGAAGAATGAGTTTGAGATGAGTATGATAGGAGAACTTAAATTATTTCTAGGGCTTCAGATCAAGCAAGATAGCAAATGAATCTACATCCACCAATAGAAATACACTAAGGAACTTCTAAAGAAGTTCAAAATGGAAGATGCTAAGCCTATGAAAACCCCTATGCATGCTTCTAATTCTCTGAGCAAAGACAAATCAGGTAAACTAGTAGATCATATGATCTACAGAAGTATGATTGGATCTCTTTTGTATCTAACCTCAAGTAGACCTAATATTTTGCAAAGTGTATGTCTATGTGCTAGATTTCAGTCTTATCCTCGAGAATTACATCTAAAAGTTGTAAAAAGGATCTTATGATATCTAGTAGGTACCACTAACCAATGTTTGTTTTATGAAGATTTCAGGTTAATAGCATACTATGATGTATACTATGCAGGAGACAAAGTGGAAAGAAAGATCACAAGTAAAGGATGTCACTATATTGGACCTTGTCTGATATCTTGGGCAAGCAAGAAATAAAACTCCATTTCTCTATCTACATCTGAAGTTGAATATTTGTCTTCTACAACCTATTGTTTGTAGCTGTTATGGGTAAAGTATCAGCTAGAAGATTATTCTAGTTTTGAAAACAACATAGCACTATATTTTGACAACACTAGTGCAATCAACCTATCTAAAAATCCAATACAACATTTAAAGGCTAAGCATATTGAGATAAGATATCATGTCATTCGTGATTATGTGTAAAAATGTGTTTTTGATATAAAGTTTATAGACACAGATCATCAATGAGTTGATATCTTTACTAAACCTTTGTCTGAAGAACACTTTATCTATATAAGGGAACATTTAAATATGACAAGTTTATTAGATTAATGAAATATTTATTTTCATATGATCACATCGTCTTATTTTCTTATCATTAATCTATTGGAGTAATCTTTGTTGAAGTGTCCAGACGAAAGAGGAAATATGTTCACAAAGATAAAAAAGTTTTAATCTTTTGTAGAGAAACATGTGGCGCAATTCTTGCCATGATTAAAAACATTTTTCAAAACATTTAATGAGATTATATCTGTTACATCAATCTCCCTCTCTCTTCTTCTTTTTGAAAAACAATAAAAAGGAAAACGCTGGCACTTGGAGAAGTTCTTAGAATTTTTGAACTCTCAACTGTATTTGTGCTTATGCAAATCATCGTCTGAGAATTCATAAAACCTCAAAACTTTCTATGTTTTCCTTTTCTTTAACACTCTTTATGAACAATGGCACCTCCAAGGAAGAATAAGTCCTTCAGCTTTCCCATCATCAACAATGTTGAAGATGCCATTCAAGCTTCCCCTGAAGATTGGTTTATCCCTGGAAGTGGATAAACTTTCAAAATCTAAAAGAAGAAGGCTTTGATGTGAAGGGACTTTTTGACAGGGTTAGCTGGACACTCTTTTTGGAGAAGTTCAGTACTTGGCATTATGGCCCATATGCCTTCTTCTGGGGAACAACAAGGCAAGATGGAGTTAGACTCAAGGGGCCTGTTGTTGAGACTCAAGTGGTAATCTCTCCTACCACCATTGTTGTTGCGTCTGGATGTACTATGGATGGTCTGACCATGAGCAAAGATTGGGAGATGGATATAACCCAAGAAACTATGGACAAGATGCTCTATGGAAAGCTTCACCCAGATGGAGGTGACAATAAGGTTGTTTCACAGTGTGTTGTTCAACATATTCATGCCTAGGGTTGGCTCAAGAGACTATGTCAGTGACAAAGACCATTTCTGCATCTAAAAGATCATGGTAGGTGAAAAGGTGAATTTACCTGAGATCATCTTCTTCTACTGGATGCATGTGTTAAAAGACAAGTTCAACTCCAAGGTGAAGAAGAACTGTATTCCTTATGGAATGCTTTTAACCCAGATCATAAGGCTTGCTGGAGTGGAGGTTTCTTTGGTGGAGCCATCATCTGGAGCCACTCAGTTAAAGGGAGCTACCTTTATGAAGATGTGAATCGCTAAAAAATTCCCCGATTATATGCAATGGAATATAAAGAAGAAAGTGAAGAAGGAGGTGATTGAGACTCATTTGTCTGATGTTGATCACATGATGGGAACTCAAGCTAATCCTTTGGATCTTGAGTTTGTTGAGTCTTCTCAACAGACGCAAGGGGAGAAAGTTAAGCCTAACCAACCTAAACACAATCTACCCACACAAAAAAAGACCACCCTCCATCATATAACTTTCAACCCCCATCCTCAGCCAAAAAGCCAAGAACCCAACCTCCATCTAATCCCAAAAAGAGAAAGAGAATCATGCACTGAAACTTAAGAAACCTACCATCAGACTTAAACCTTTCCGACCTCAACCAACACTTGAATCTACACCTTCATCTCCCTAACCTATTCAGAACCTGAACCTTCCCAACCTATACTAGCCACACCATCACTTGAGGTGGAAATGCTAGAAACACATACCCCTGTACCCTTACCTTCCCTAGCCCTTCCTTCCCATCCGTCAGCCAAGCCTACTTTACCCCCTCCCTACAAGGCCGAAGATGTTGCCATTGGCAAGGCTAAGCAATGCTCAATTGCATATGCTAAGAGAAGAGCAAAAGCAGAGAAGACCATGAAAACAAAGGCACAGGAAGAGACAGCAAGGAAGGCTGCCACCCTTGAAGGATATGCATAAGAAGATATCTATAAAGAAGTTATAATTGAAGCTCTGAAGACCTTGAGAAGGGAAAATGAGCTAAGACAGGAAACTGCCAGTGATCAAGTACTTGATGAAGTGGTGCTTGAAGCTGTCAAAGCCACATCTAAATAAAAGTCGCAGAAGGCAGAGTTTGATACCAGATTGCAATCATCCTTGGAAAGAAGTGCTAAAATATTTTATGCAGCATCTACTGAAAGAGACACAGAGCTCCAACCAGCTATTATACAAGAAAAAATAGCTGAAGAAGAAAGAAAAGCTCTAGATGTTGCAATGCTTTAATCTGTCATTGAAGTTTCATTGCATGGATCTAATGTTGTTGCTTATTCAAACTCTATTGAAATAGGCCCTAGAGTTGCACCTTGCACTCTTATCTAGTCATAGATGATGGTGAATTTTTTCTTGATGCTCTACTGTCTCAACCTATGTCAGAAGCAAACATATCAAGACTAGAAGGTATCTATGGAACTATTGAGTCTGGTCCTTCGATACAGTGAAGGTAAGATTGGAAATCAGGAAGAGTAGAGACTATTGTTGCATCTCAACTCTTAATTGATATTTTCATCAAACTAAATCAATGTCTAAGTAGACAGAGACTCAATTGATTGGTTGTTTCCCTTAAGATCTCAACCTCTGACTAAACCTAAGCCACTTCTTGTTTTAGACGAAAATGTCAAATTTTACCATGGCTTTAGGGGATACAGATTATCTTAAGGTTAAACAAGCAACCAAACATGGGGAGAGACGATGGATATAGGCACCCAATGCTTAAACCTAGAGATGCAGAAGATTGAGCTTCAAAAGTTAAATCTGGTGAAGCTATGGAAATGTGTGTTAGGGGTTGATGCCTTTTCTTATTCATCTTTTGAGAACCTGGAAGAATAAGAGGTCCATGCTCTATCCAATTACATTGGAAGAAAAAGTCATATAAGGGAATTTCCCTCAAGGAATCCCTCTGCTCCAAACCTCTATAACATTATCTTCGAACACACATCATTTGAGAGGAAAGTCTACCCTCCAGAAGCTACATTATGGAGAAGTAGAGAGGCTACCTCTGATGAAATACCTTTCTCCACTCCTCTAGACTTACAATAACTTCTTAGTCTGATGGCTACCTTCAACGTAATCCTTCCTTGGAATCGTTTAAAATCTGGGGAATGTTTCTACACAAAAGACATCTACCTTGAATATCCTAAGTTGAGCCTAACCTTCTTAGAATGGGAGTTCTCAAACTATGGCCTACAATTGCATCTATGCCTCAACCAGTACAAAGAAGAAATCAGGGCAACACAAGCTTCCTTCATATGATTGCAACGGCAGAATGTGCATTTGCCTTTCATGATAGGCTTTTAGTTTTTGTGCCTTGCACACTGTGGAACCAAAGTCCAATTAACAATAGACAAGCCAGTTATGATTCATATGTTAGACTGCTACAAAGGCAAATAAAAGATGATGAAGATGCAATTCCAACACGATATGTTAACAAGACCAGGTAGACTCTTCAAACATGAAGTGGATGCTTTGTATCAAAAATGGGAACTTACAAGCAGGGAGTGACAAGCTTTACAATGGTATTATAGAGTTGAAGCCCATTGCTCTGGTTTGGAACCTAAGGAAAAGCCACCATTGTTGGATTTAGGGGAAGCTGCAAAAAGATTAAAGCAAGGATGAAGTAATTGGCTTGATGTTTTAGTATTTTACATGCCCAATCAATTTGAAGGCATTTTTAATTTGTCTAAGTGGTTCAAGTTCATTGCCTTGTGATCCTTCCATTGCATTTGCATTCTCATTAACATACATGTTTTTCATTAAAGTATTAAAGCTATTCAATGATTTTAAAAGAAGCTAAGTTCTCATGGTTATGTTTTTGGAAAAATGAAAACTTACTGCTTTAATTGATTACACAATGTTTTTAATCAATTAAAGGCTTTGTTCTAAATCTGGAAAAGCCATGAAGAACATATTAATCGATTACAGGCTTCTTGTAATTGATTACATAGTGCAATATGAAAATCATGCATCACCGCTTTAATTGATTACCATGTTATATAATCAATTATCTTAGTTCTTTAGTCTATATGCATTACTGGTTTAATCGATTACCACAATTAGTAATCGATTACACAAGCATATTTCATATTTTGGGCTTTACTGGTTTAATCGATTACCAGTCTTATGTAATTAATTATCACAACTTATTTCACATACATGATGACTGCTTTAATCAATTACAGCTCGTATTAATCGATTATCTTGTTCGTGAAAAGATTTCCAAGAAGCTCAAGAACATATTAATCGATTATCTGATATTTTAATCGATTAAATATGGTAAAATAATCGATTACACTATCGTTTTAATCGATTATGTTCAGTTAAATCAATTTATTTTTAAAGCTTTGTGGGTCTGCTCTTTATAAATAGACATTGAACGAATTATTCTGTGAATGTGTGACTTACCCAAAGATTTCTAAGCTTTCTAAGAGTCCAAGACACTGATTTGTTCTGGGTGAGAAACACATCTTGTGAGATCAAAATTTTTGATTTTTAGAGATGATGTGTTAAAGAAGAAGAGTTTTTCAAGAATTTTGATTCTGAGCATTGACTTTCATACAACCTAGATTGATTGGTAAATTCATTCATTCATTCATTCATACATTGAAGGATCACAAGTTGTGTCTCTCTTGAATCTTTCTTTAGAATTTTTTTTGTATATTAAAATTCTGTTGTGATATATCAAAGTGATTTTTTCAAGTTTTCTAGAGTAGGGTTCTCTAGGGATAGAGATCTGAGTAAGGTTCTCAGGATCTTTGTGATTTGTTTTCTAATAGTGTTTTAGAATTCAGATTCTTTATCTAGGGTTGATAAAGATAATCACTTGTAAATTACTTGTAAAGGATATTTTGATATAGTGAAAACTCTAACCTAGTGTTGGTTGGAAGACACTGGATGTAGCCTCCATGTTAGAGAGGTGAACCAGTATAAATTGCTGAGTCTTTTATTCTAATTATGTGTATCTTCCATTGCTTGTATTTGGGTAATCAAAATATTATTAGCAAATAAAATATTTTTGTCTTTGCATGCATAACAAGGTGGATCTTGATTGAAAGAAAAAGTCTGGTTTTACAAAAGGTGATTGAGTGATACGATCCAAGTTTTAATTCTACAAATTGTTTTTAAAGAAAATTTTTAAATATCTGTTTTAAACCAATTCACCCCCCCCTATTGGTTTATTTGAAGTGTGTTCATTACGTTTTCAACCATCAGATGGAGTTTATCACAAGACAAGTCGTTGCTATCAGACTATCAATCACAATCCCTTTGTGGTTGATTCAACATCCAACATCGTTTGCAATGGAAGCGAGATTTTGTTTCCATGTCTTAGCGCAATTTCTCATTTTATGTTGAGCTATCATACTCCAGTTTCACTGTTGTTCACCATGTATAACCCATCATTCAAGAGGTGAATTCTAATAATGAGGTTCCTGTTGCTACTGATATGGCCATGGAAGTTTACAATGACCCTCCTCCATCCAAAGAGTATGTTTGATTTCTTAAGACAATTCTGCTCAGAACACGGGAAGCTATTGCTAAAGCTCTTCGTGATTGGGCTCATGCTGAAAGAGAAGCCAAAAGATGGAAAGTCCTTGAAGAACACCTTTTAAGGAAATATGTTGACGCTCTCTTTGATAGTTCATTTTATGACGAATCTGGGGATGAGTTCTTTCATAAGCTTAAAGTGGAAGAAGAAGTTGCCAAACAAAAGGGGGAGAAGAAGTAAACAGATGAAGAATGCAGCCAAAGCAGAAGATACACAAGATTAAGGGGAGCGCATCATATAAGGGGGAGACTTATCTTAAATCTTTAAACTCTCATGCTTTTCTTATTCATCTATTATATATGCAATATGCTTCTGATGAATAAAATGAGAGTTTTCTGATGAAAGGACTTTATCTCAAAGTCTTATGATGCTTGATTTTTATATGTTGCATTTGATAAAACTAACATTGCATTTAAACTATCATTATATTATATATATATATATATATATATATATATATATATATATATATCTTCAACTTTTACATATGTGTTTGTTTAACATCATCAAAATGGGGGAGATTGTTAAGTCAAAAGACATTTATTTCTTAAAGATGAATCATAACTCCTAATTATTTTGATTAGATGCAAATAAATATAAATGATAAATGTTGTGTCTGATATGCTATCAGATCATAATCTGTCTTTATGTGTCTAAAGTTTTTAGATGATGCACTCATAAGACAATCTGATATAGGATTTAAGTGGTGTATTTAAGACCTTCATTTAATACTCTATGTCTGAGATTCTTTCATACAGAAAATATTCTTCTAGGATCTATCAAATTCCTATGAAGAATAAAAAAAGCTCATAGTTTGGAAAATGTTGATCCTCATCAAAAGGCGCACTCTGTTGCTGCAGACTTGCTATGATGAAAGAAGTTACTTCCCTACTGAAGTACAAGACACACTATCCTATCAGCATGGACTTTGCATGAAGAAGGGACATGCATTTAATGCAAGTCTTAAATACTTCAACGGACTTAAGACCTTAGACAAAGAACGAAGTGAAGAATCCAACCATTGAGAGACAATAGATACTTGGAGATGCAAACTATATAGAAGAGTCTTTTGAAGAAACAATATACAAATCATCTATGCGAATCATTCTTTAATTCTTTATTATAAAACTTTCTGTAAATTCTTATAAAGATACAAAGCTCTCAAAATACCTTGTATATCTTGAGAGAAAAGACTAAAAGTGTTGAGTGTTATATCCGTCTATAAGACAATCATACTCTTTATCCAGTGTGCAATCTTTCAAAAAATGTAGTTGATTTGTTTAGAGCAAGTAGTGGCTCAGTAGGACAAAGAATATTGGTTTTAATTCAAGTTTGGGGTAGAGCTTTCAAGTCTAAGAGCCAGAAGTGACAGTGAATAATACTTGTAACTATGATAAGTTAATGGAAACTTGGTGGTTGCCAAGACCAAGATGTATTCTTATGGTTGAGACGAACTAGTATAAATAATTTGTATGCTTTCTTGTTTAACTGACAATGGGCTTTGAATTTGTTTTTAAATCTTTTAAAGAAAACTATTTTTTCTCATCGTCTGATCTTTTATATTCATTAGACAATAAAAATGTTTTATAGTCTAAAGAAAAGTTTTATATTTTCTAAATGCACAATTCAACTCCTCTTCTTGTGTTATTTGCTTCTACAAACATTACTTTTGCTAAGGAAATTGTTGAAATGCCAAGTTTTTAACGGAGATTATTTCAAATAAAAAGAAATTGGAAGACTTTGCAATGGTTAGTCTCAACAAGGAATGTTCTATTGTTGTTCTAAATAAATTGTCTCTTAAGCTTTAAGACCCAAGGAGTTTTTTAGTTCCTTCTGCCATTGGCAACTTTTCATTTGATAGAGCATTGTGTGATGTAGGTGCTAGCATTCCTTACTCTGTTTATAAGAAGTTGGGGTTGCAAGAACCTCAACCTACTAACATTTCTATTCAGCTTGCAGATAGGACTTTCACCTACCCACTAGGGATAATAGAGAATTTACTAGTCAAGGTCGGCAAATTCAATTTCCCTGCGGACTTTATGATTTTGCATATAGAGGAGGATCAAGATATACCAATTCTTTTTTGGATGACCCTTTTTCAACACTGGAGAAGCATTGATTGATGTCAAGGAAAGGAAATTGACTTGGCAACTAGGTGAAGAAGAGGAAGTATTCAACATGTTTGGTACTGCAAAGAGCTCCTTCTCTCCCCCTTCCTGCAATCTTGTGCAAGCCACCAACAAGGTGGAAGTCACTTTGGCTAAGCCTCACTCAAGTGTGGAGAAGAACGACCTTCCCAGGAACAAAGTTAGTCCAAAAGACCCTGGGTGGAGTAACAAAAAAGGAGATGACATCACCATTCAAGCTCTTGGTTATGAGTGATTATACTAGAGGGTTAGTTAAAAACACCATGTTCGAGGTTGGTTGATTCTCTTCCCTTTTTCATCTGTCAGACCCGTGACATTAAACAAGCTCTATCTAGTAGGCAACCCATGACTTCTATCCATTTATTTATGATTTTCACATAATTTTCTTTCATTTGTTAAGTCAAATTGTCTGTCAGTATGAGGGTCACAGTCATTTTACCATGGTCCATGCATTTTTAGCGTCAAATTTGACCACGATTGTGGTTATTTGACAATGGCCCATGCATTTATCGTCAGAATCGCGTACAGCTGTGGTAAAATGACCATTGCCCAGGTAGTTAGCATCAGTGTCGAGCACAACCATGGTAAATTTACCATGGTCGTGGTAAAAAATCTTCCTTTCTTCCACCTCCATCTTACAGAGGTTTATATTCTATTTTCCTTGATTTTTTTTTTAGTTTCATGTTAGGCTATCTTTCCTTTATTTTTTATGTTTCATGTTAGGTTGTCTTTTGTTTTTAGTATTTCATTTTCAGTTTCAATATTTATTTCTAGTTTAAGGTTGTCTTTTTTTTTTTTTATGCATTAAGGGCAATGCATGCATAAAGTGTGGGAAAGGGTACATTGCCCCTAGCTTTGATCTTACATGATATGTGATTTTTTGCATTATTCTAATTCCATCACTGTGTGAAAATTTTTCTTCAGTTTAGAATTTTGTGTTTTCAATTAATCTTGTGTGTGTGGGTGTGTAATGTGTATTTGGGTAAAAAATGGGATTTTTTTCATGAGGAACATTAACATGCATGATTGGGAACTGTTCTTAAGAGTTATCAGATATGTAAGTTTTGAGCCTTAATTTTCTTGATGTGTGTTCAATTTGGTCCTTTTAGTAGCATTATTCTATTATTTGTTTTGACATACATATCATTGGATGAATTATGAATTTTTCTGAAAAGATGAGACATGAGTAAGCTTTTATTGAGACCTGTGATTTTCTTTTGATAAATCTTCCCTTAATTGATCATTTTTTGAATCTGAATGATTAAATTCCTTTTGTTCCTTACACTGTGATTATATGAAATATTAATGTGTGGAAGAAGAGGAGGAATGAATGTATTTTGCAGTTCGTGCCAATAAGTAAATCCCAACTCCTTCTTTCAAGTGAAATAAAAAAAAAGGGGGATTGACAAATAAAAAGAAAGAAGAGAATTTTTTTTGCGAAAAAGCTCACTAATAAAAAAAAAGAGTAATCCATAAAAAAAATGAGAGAAAAGGAAAAAAAGGATAAAAAAAAATTCAAAATAAAAGGAATGTGCAAAAATAGGTGAAAGTTTCCTTACTATTGAATATTTTTATATGAATGACTGGAAACCTTTTATTAGCCTATTTATTTCAATAACTACCTTATACATGCTTGACCCCATTACATTCACTTGTTCTGAATTTTTTTTAGTTGAGTTGATTGATTTAGAGAGTTGAGAATGTGTTATTGAATTGTGATTATAAGTATAACTATTCATTTTCTAAATACTAAGAGATAGTGAACAGAATAAAATTGAAACTTTTTAAGACTATTTGCATGTTAATTGTAAACCTAGTGGATTTTTGAATTAATCTTTGATACCCTTATACGTGAGTTTTATTTTTGAATAAATGGAGATTTTTGATGCATGAGTTTTGACTTGAAAGAATGTTTAATTGGAAATTAGAATACTTGCATATTATTTACCAACATTTTAATTGTTGAAAGTGTAAATTATACAAAATAGTTACGCGGCTAATTAATTTCCAGTATGGTATTGTACCATTAACAATTGTGATATATTAATTAACTTTCATAACCGTATTTATCAACTGTTTATTTTTTAAATCCCATTTGTTTATGGCCTAGTTTGTTTACAATTAAAAAATTTATTTTAACAAAATGCTTTTTAAAAATTATTTTTTAAGAAACTGATAAGATTTACTTCTTAAAATAAACATAAAACTTTTCTTTTAAAAAATAGTTTAGACAAATATATCAAACAAGAAAAAAAAAACCCGTTTATTTTATTATAAAATGTTTTTTTTTTAAATTAAGCTTAAACAGTCGGGCTCTTATTAAAAATGCATTTTTGCCAAAATTATTTTATTTTCCTAAGTTTAAACAAGTCGAAAATCTCTTCGTACTAGGTAGTTTTCTTATTCTAATGAATTCTAATTTCTATGCAGTAGGAGGCCTGGATCAGATGCATTAACTCTATTGGTGATAAGCAGCATTAAGCTCTCCATGCCGTGCACAATTCGAGAGCATATATCATGGAGTTTACACCAGCACACTTAATTTGGTATTCATATAATCATGTTCATTTAAGAAAGGTTGGGTATTTGTCTCTTTCACCGTTACTTTCCATTTATTCCCTTCTTTCTAGTAAACCTTGGGTAGTTGAACTGCAGCAGCAAACACACGGTTACTCTACACCACCATTTATTTCTTGTCTTCTTAATTATTACTATCTCATTAAAATTAACTAAATTATTTTCTTTCCTATTTAATTCTTCTTTTCAGCTGAATCGATGCATACGGAAAATAAGGATACATATATGTGGCCATCATTCGTCAACATCTTCGACATTCAAGTGTATATTTGGATTAGTTAATTGTTTAGGGTCAAAACAAGCTTGTTTAACAATTTTTAAAAACAGTTTTTCTTAAAGAAGAATAAATATTTTAAAAAAGAAAATACACTATTTTACACTACTATTCAATCATAACCATGAAAAGTTTGTTGACTTTATAATAGCTTTTTTAAGAATTTGTTTGATTCGTAAAAAATCATGGTACTAGAGAGGACAAATATTTTTGTTTCACTATTAATTTTAAAAAAGATTAGACGACAACACAAATTAAACATATGAGGACAACACAAAATCTTTAATTCTTGTTACTCAAAAAAAAATCATGGAACAACTATTAAACTCTAAAGTAAATGCTTAGTTTCAATTTTTAGTACTAAAGTGTGTTTAGTAAGGCTATGTTTGGAAAAACTAACTGAAAAGTGACCTAGTAGTTGAAGCTAAAAAACTAGTTTATTAAATTATAAATGTTTGATAAAATTAGTTCTTAAAGTAGCTCAAAAGTGTAAATGACAAAAAATAATAAAATCATGATTCATTTAAAAAGAATAATCATGAAATTGAATAAATATATTAAAGATAAAAGTGGAAGAAAATATAAAATGTTAAAAGCTAGCTTCTAGCTTTTTTAAGAAAATGATACTTCTAAGTAGTGTTTTTAAAAAAACTAGAAGCTACTAAAAAAATAACTTATGTACCAAATAGCCAAACAAATTATTCGGCTAGTAAGAAAATTAGAAGCTAATTAAAATGTCTTGCCAAACATAATTTATGTTTGACAAAACTAACTGAAAATTGAAAAATTACCTTATTAAATTATAAGCATTTGGTAAAACTAGTTGTTGAATTAATTGAAAAGTATAAAATGACATAAAAATAACAAAATCTTGATTTATTTAAAGGAATAATTAGAAAAATGAACAAATATATTAAGGTTAAAATAAAATATAAAAAATTAGAAACTACAATTTAAAAAATTCTAGTTGAAGTAACGTTTAGAACAACTTTAGAATCTACCAAAAAAATATTCTTTACCAAAACAAAAAAAAAATTTAACTAATAAAAAAATTAAAAAATAACTAAAATATTTTACCGAATATATCAGTAGATAACCTAAGACACTCGTGAAATTTATAAACTCATTAGAATAACTTAATTATAAGCTAATTTGATCAAATGTGTTTACCTATGTTTGATCTACTAAATTTTAAATGCATCAAATGGGTCCAAGTTTTTTTTTTTTCATTTACAATTAAATCTCGCTCTATCCTCATTTCGTTTAATATTTTAAATGGAATAACCTGGAAATTTAGGCATGACATGCCAACGACTAAATACAATGTACCAACTAAAAGATATGGACTATTTGAATTACAATAACCTAAAATCTTTCATTGCATTGATTTGATTGAATTAAATGATGTGTTTGAGGATACTTAAGAACCAATTTTTATGTTTATGAAATAATAAACAAAAAGAATATTTTTTATTACAAACAATTTAAATAATTAAATATTGAAGTAAATTAAGATGGAGGGATTTGATTGTAAACAGGAAAAAACTTGAGGATTTAATTAGTTTAATTAAAACTCAAATAATAAAAAATACACAATCACAATATTTGAGAAACTAAAAGTACACTTAAATCCAATATAATCTTTTTTTTGTTATGAATTTAAACCCAAAATAATTTATAAAACATGTGCTTAATATTTTATGAATGAATTAATATGCTGTGATATGATTAGTTGATAATTTTGTCTATTAAATGTGTGATTAAAAGTTTGATCATTGATTTGTGTATGAAAAAAAATATATGTTATTAGAAGAGATTAATTACTTAAATAAATTTTATTATATCGAAGAATTAATCTTTGGCACTCGAACAAAAAATACTGGGTTAACACAAAAAGTATATTTTGAAAGAAAGCGTTAACGAAGATCATTACATTTCAAAGAGATTTACAATTTGATTGTTGTGAGAGTATTGGCTATGATAGTAATTATAAATCATAATAGAGACGTATAAAGAAAGAACATAATAGCAAATTGATGGGCAATTTGGAAGAGCATAGGAATGGTCGGCAAGCATGTTTTCGTTTTGGTATTTTCTGGTTGCATTTAGTTCAAAATTCAAATGTTTATTAAGCAATTAATAAAAGCATAAATAACATTTTGTCTCTCTTATAAGATATATTTTGTTTATCTCCATTGGACATAGTAGAGAAGTATTAAATCCCGTAATTCATTCAATATAACTACGTCTAATTCTGAAAGGAAAAATATATAGAATTACTCAAATTTGAATGTAATACATTATTGATTATTGATTTTGTAAAACGATTTTATATGAATAATTGAGTGTCCAATTTTTAAACCGGGGTAATTTTTTTATTAGAAGTCAAAGACTAAGAGATTGATTTTCCTAATAAATATTTTTCTATACAGATAGAGGCCGGGCGTTTATTTCATGGATAGATTTTGTAATCCTAGAAATACAGTAAAGGAAAATAAATAATTATGGATTTGTTAAGTAATAATAAAATAATTAATTCTGGATATACTTTTTATATGGGATAAACAATAATCTTATCTTCAATCAATATTTAATCCGGACTAATGAGTCAGGAAATATTTATTTTCACGAAAAAATAATCTCTATGAGTAAAAATACATATATATCCTCTTCTTACCCACTATCACACTCATATCTTATTGATCTCTTCCTTTACAAATTTTGGCTCGTGTTAATTTTTATTTATCCTTAATCTCAAGAATTTTACCTACAAGAATATTTTGTCCATGATCAATTGCTCCTTGCATGTGGATAGGTATATCTATATTTTAGATCATACTCTAATGAATAATAAAAGAATAGTAAAAAATTCTGTCATGGGAACGGTGATATATGTGATTTTGAGTATACTTTATTTATCATTTGTTAGTTTTATAATAAAGGTGTTTGTTTTATGAAAAAAATATCATCTTTAACATAATATAAATATTTTAGTAATTATAATATATATTCCTAGAAAAAATAATTTAACAAAACATATGTCTTTATTATTTCCAAAAATATAAAAATATTCTCATTTAATTTTATAGTTAAATAAACATATATTTTATTAAATATCTCGGAATAACATTTTAATGTTTTAAAAATAATATTTCTGGGAAAAATTATTCTTAAAATAAATGCTCCCATAGATTGGAGAACGAACACCTGACAAGCAACCACAGAGCAAAACTATCTATCAATTAATCATACTGCATTGCATTGGTTTGCATGTCGTTTAAATAATTAACCAGTTTTCTTCTTTATTGGTAATTAGCTATTAAAGATCCAAGAAAATCATTGGATATGAGAATCTAGGTCATCTTATTTTTAACGTACGTATCAACATAACTTGTACAAGGGTAGGATTTGGATCCATAATATATAACGATATAAGTAATATGCACACTGGGTTTTAGACATAAATAAGGGTTAATAATAGAAATAAAATCTACAAAATTAATAAAACTTTATTCAATACTTTTACATGTTTTTTCCGAAATCAGTACAATTTGTGTTTGGTGTGTATGCACACATACCTACTATTAGCTTGACAAGGAAACAATTAACCACAAGAAGAGGCATGACTATATAAAACATACAAAATTCTCAACAACATGTTGAAGGATCCATATGCAACAACCAAGTTGTCTTCAATTGCTAAGAATAAAAAAAATACAACAAGTTGTCTACAAATATTTATCTTTTATTTGGAAATAACAGATTCATGATTGATGAGATCTTTGCGATTTAAATTAATTAGCATCAACCTGCATGCCCAAGACTTCAGCTGTGTATTTTTAAACTAAATAACAGATACATCATACATGACTTCTCTTTTCCTAACAAACTCCCACTTGGATTTTTATTTTTTTGCAATATATAAAAAATAATAAAATACTTAGTAAGCCAATTTGCCTAATTTTCTCATTAATGTTTTGCTATTCATCCCAGATTAAATTCGTCAATAAAGTTGATGGGTTACTTTAGAGTGCTTCTACACCTTTTGAAGACAAGAGCATAGCAAAGGCATGGTGAGTGAATTAGAAACACATGGGTTAGAAAATGAAGGTTGTACGTTGCCCACCAAATATATTATCTTGAGTGAAGCAAACCCTCCTCAAATCCCTATAGGTGCTTACTCAAAAAAAAAAGTGCTTACAAATACTAAATTATGAAGAAAAGGAAAAATCAAATCAAATTAAAAAATATTAGCCACATACTTTTTATTATTAGTTAAAATTTACATAATCATAAAAGAAGTTTATTAAATAAAAGAAGTTCATTAAATAAGATGTCGAGAGTTATTGTCAAACAAATAAGATGTCAGAGTAATTTTTATAATTTTTAATAAATTTTAATCAACAAAGAAGAATATTGTGCTCAATGATGTGTATTGATTTCTTTTTAAATTTTTTATTATATGGTCTAAACCACCACGTGTCAATTCCAACCAATCTTAAGTTTCTTTCAATAAGCAAAACTAATTATCTTGAATAACAGCACAAGCTGTGCCAATCTTAAGTGATATACAATTGAGATTATTAATTTATCAGAAAGAATTAGTAAAACTTGAATATATGCTACGGCCTACGGAGAGTTTAATTGATTATGTAATCATTTATCGTATTATGTAGATTATGAATAGCTTGGTGTGTAGGGCACGATTTGTGTTGTCACAAAACACTGTCCAATGTGTGAATGTGTCTCCAACCTGTGAAGGTTCTGTTCTGCTTTGGATTTCTTATCTCATATTTGCAAAATGATTGTTCATATCTAGTGGTGCTGTTTAATTTTATTTTATACCTTAAATATATTTTTTATTCTTGCAATAACATTTCTTTTATTTTCATATCTGTAATTTTGTTTTGATTTAATTATTATAAAATATGAATATTTTAGTTTTTATCCTTAAAGTACTTTAGATAATATTTTTTATTTAAATGATTTTTTTACTATTCAAAACGTTATTAAAATATTTAAGGATAAAAAATAAATTAATATATTTTATAAAAATTAAAATAATTTTTTTAATAATGAAAATAAAAATATTAAATTATTTTTTAAAAATGAAAATAAAAATATTAAATTATATCAACCAAAAATATATTTAAATCTTATTTTATTTTTTAAATGCTGTTTAGCATGTGGGATATTTGCACTTTCCACAGCAATGTAGGGTCCTTCGGTCAAAACAAAAAGTGTAGGCCCGTTTATTTTTGGGCCCATTCCATTGTTGGCTCCTTTGGTGAGTTTTGGTTAGTGGCTTAGTGCCACGTAATTAATTTTGTCCATAGCTTCCAATTAATGTATTTGATAGAAAAGGTTATTGGAAGTCTGAAAAGCCGTCCTAGACTTTTATTAAGGGCGGAGAGGAAAAAAATAATTGTTACAATGACAATGTTAATGAGACATATAAAATCAAAATTGGGAGGGAAAAAAGGGAGCTATATCATGATACGATGATGTTAAATATTGATTGCATAATTAGGTACTCCTATTTGACTTTTTATTTTAATTCATTCCATATAGTAGTAATGTACAACATCAGGTAAGCTTTCTCTATCGGTTTTGACTTTTATATCATTTCTTGTGTCTATACATTGGTTTTTAATGTGACTTGTAGAATTTAACGAGATAATTAAACATTTTACTTTTCTCCCTTTCCCTTTATATTTCTTTCTTGCCGGCACTTTATCTATTTCAAACTAATGGAAAGATATACATTGTGAATGACTATACTGTAAGTACATTAAATTAGAAGCATATAAATTGTTTGTGGTTTGAAATGTAATTAATCATCATAATTTTATGTGTTTACTTCTTGTAACTTTTAACTTGGTTGATTGGCTCATTGTCTCTAGCAAATCTTCCAAACTATCTCTTGAGGGGAAATGAGTAAGGTGTGTGGCCAACTTTTTGTTTTCTAGGTTTTCTGTCTCACTGTTAATGATCTAAATATGAGTATTTATATTAGTCTTTGGACTCTTCTAATAGTCTCAACCCAATTGGGCTCAACTAAAGAGTATAGGCCCAATAATCTCCCACTTGCTCTTTTGAGTACAAACTTAGGTCTATAGAACCCAAGACCATGTAAACTCATAAGTCATCATTAACTGAAACACCTCATCCCTTGTCTCAAGCTAGCTTGGAGATCCACCAATTGTTATTAATCAAGGCACCTGATAATCAACAAATGATTATCTAATTCGGTGCTACTCCATTAAAAGCCCGAACTTGAACTCCAAGATTAATAACATATATAACATGTATATGCATCACCCCTTTGTAGAATGTCTATAATTGATTGACAAGTTTTCTGTTACCCAATTAATTATTTATTCCCTTGACTATGATAGTTTCTCTAATGGATTACATGCACTGGCCAGTGTCTTCAATATCCAAGTACCGAAACATATCAAGGGGACATTTCCTACAAATTTCATATTGTTTATCTCATAAATACCGATAATTAAATAATCTCACTCCCAAAATACCAAGTTATTGGCTGTCAATAGATCGCACCTCACCCGTTGGTAAATCAAAGAATGAAAACTATTTGATTACCTATTTATAGGAAACTTAGAATTAAGAGCAATCTTATAACTATAGTTATCTGGAGATTTGATACCTTATGACAAAAAAAACACCTTTAATCAAATCTCTCCTTGATCCTTTCAATGTGAATATTAATTCACACCAATATTTTACAATGATTCGGACAAAACCATTTCATAAAATATTGCCGCCTAAATAAAGTGCCCAACTTTATTTAACAACTGTGAATCTGTTCATCAATTATGAGAACTGAAACGACCGTTTCTACTTCGCTTTATTCCGTAATTATTTTATTCGTTACGGGTTTTTTTTTTCTAAAAGAAGAATGAAGGCCCAAATTAGTTTTAATTGAGTTTGAAAACGATTTTAGAAATTATGAAAGTTTACGCGTTATTTAAATGACGTAGTTCATGATATTCACATATTCATACCATACAGTCCCTTATTACAAATTAACAGTCCAATACATAAACAGTCCATAATACAGATCAAAGTAGAGATCATCAACAAGCAGAGAATCATCACAAAGTCTTCATCACATCTTTTTGTGCAGCATTCATATCACTGTTCCTCTGCTTGCCCAAGAAATTTTGGGGTCATCACAGGTGTCAACCACCAGACACAAAATAGGATAAGTCATGATAAACAAAATTTAAATATAAACAGACATAATAAATATACGTAGATAGTTATATAATAATACAGAGAATTTGTCAAAACGTTACTAAGATTTAATTATCATCTTTTACTCCACACATGTATATTATCTCTTCTTTACACATACTTGTTATGAAATGTAAGAAAATGCATGCTCATCTTATTATATGATGTATGACTGAGATCTCAGGTTCTCAACGTCTCAATAATTGTGGCCACAGTCAGATAACCCCACCCTCACCTTAGTGGAATGAACTTATCCATCCGGTCAGGGTAGCCCAGTGGCGCGTAGGATTATCACCTCCACTCATGTGATCATCATGGTGGTGTGGTCCTCACTGTCTCAACTACCCCCAAGTTCTGACATCTTGAACTTATGGACTCAGTTTAGTTATCTGACACACCTCCTCCTGAGGTTCATCTTCACAAATTTACCCCACCGGGTGTATGCACATGAAAATGCATAAGTGATTCATTTTACATCTTTTAATTGTTCTTGTTCTCATCATTCTTCTCAACTTATCATCATCAAAGTGATACACTTCTTGATTCCTTTCTCATTATGAATCACCACACAACTTTCCTTTCATTACACCTTTGTTTCAAATTAAACTTTTAATTACCTACTTCAAAATTATTATGTCTTCTTGATTGAGTCAAAATAATTATGACAACAACAAAAGGGAATAAATCGAATTTTAACAAGCAACATTAAAATAATTTATTAAGAGATATCAACAACAAAAAATAGTTAGAGATTATGTAGGGATTATTTCAAAATAAACTAACTTAAGGAACATAAAATATATTTTATCTATGATTCATTAAACATTACATCTAGACAAAATAATTAATCAAAAGACTATTTAAGATAAATAATTTAGAAAAATATGTAAACAACGTAATACATAATTAAACGAATATATAAGCAATTAACTACCTAATTAAACGAATACATAGAATTAAAGAAACATTACTAAATAAACTTATTCAAGAATCATCTATACTATCTATTAACCAAAATAATTTTCAAGACATGAATCTAAACCATTAAACATCAAATAGAGAGTTAGATTAAATTGAGTTTGAACTTTCTTTATCTCATCCTCCATCAAATTTAAATAGAAGTTTCATATTACCCATCTTAGTTTTTCCATTTCTCTTAATTTATCAACTTAAATCTTCATTAATCTAGGTAGAAATCTTGAGTAGAGTTTAATATTTAAACTTGGTTTACCAAAACTTCCCATACCTTAATTGTTTCCTAAAATTGAACAAGCTTGCTCCCTTGACCCTTGCTTCACGTGGACTTGCTTGTATTTTGGAATGTTTTTCTTTTATGAAAATGATGGTACAAGGCTTGGTGTTGAAATTCAATAAAGCTAAAAACAAAAAGCAAGTGGGGTACTTAAGAGCTGCACGGCTTCTTCTCCTTATGGCTGACCAAAATGCTTTCATGTATTTCCTTATATAGCAAAGTCAAGATATTTGTTTTTCTCCAAGCTTTCCTATTGGTTGGTGGCTTGTACAACTTGGTCCACACATCCTTTTCCTCCAAATTATTTGTACGGTGAAGTGTATATGGCTTAGGGAGAGTTTCATTTGATTTTTTCTACTTAGCATTTATGAAAGATTCCCTTTGTCTCCTTTCATTCTTATCTTATCCTAGCATTTATGGCTTTGTCTCCAATTATTCTTCTAAGTTGCCATTTGCTTGTTTTTCTTTCTTTCTTTGAATTGGCCCCCCTCCTCCCTTTCCTTGCTTCATTTCACGTGCCCATCATTCATACAAGGGCTGTTACCATTTTGTTTTTCTTCTTCTTCACCGTATCATGCTTATTTGGTGCCAACTAATGTTTCTTTTTGCTTTATATTTGGATATCTTGGTTTCTAGTATTTGCACTTAAATAATTCTTATCCTCTTAGACCAACCTTGATTTTCAATCCTTCCTCCCCTTAATCACACGGCCAAGTTTTGTTTCCAAGAGCCAAAGCTACAATATTTTCATGAAATAGCAAAATCCTATTTTCTTGTTGGTTCAATTTATAAAATGACTAAACTATCTTAATAAATAAGTCTTTTTAGCCCATAATTAAGAGAAAACTCCTAAAATTATTTTCATCCTTCTCATAATTTTCTAATACTTTGAATAGCTTGAATTAAACTTTATTTCATAATATGTATTTAAAATTTTGAAAATCTTACCAGATAGCGTATTATAATTTCTAATCGTCCTAAAGTATTGCCTCAAACCCATATTTAATAAATATAAAATATTGGGGTGTTACAAGAACCTATGATCATGTCCTTCATGAACGTATCCATATGATCATATACTTCACAATTGATCCGGACCTTGGTGTTTGTAAATAGTGTGCAAAATAAATGAATAATTCCTCATTGAAAACTTTCAAAAAAGATTACAATGTCATAATGTTTTGCATAAAAGGCACAAAAATAACAAAGTAAAAAAAAAAGCTCTGAAAGCTATAGCAAATCCGGAATCCTCCTAAGACCCATATATGAAATATGCCTCTCGAACACACGTTTAGGCAAACTCTTTGTAAAAGGGTCAGCAAGGTTTTCTTCGATGCTATCTTGGTTACCATTGTGTCTCCTCTTTCAATGATGTCTCGGATCAAGTGGTACTTCCCCTCTATGTGTTTTTGCCTTTTTTGACACTGTGGTTCCTTGGATTATGCTACTACCTCACTGTTATCACAATAAAGTGTGATATGACGGCTAGCACCTGGTATCAACTAAAGATCCATAAGGAACTTCTTCAACCATGCGGCTTCTGATGCTGCAACATACTCAGTTTCTGTTGTAGAGTCAACCACACATGACTGTTTGATACTTCTCCAATAGATGGCCCCGCCATTAAGAGTGAACACATAGCCTGAAGTTGATTTTCTTGAGTCAATGTCTCCTTGGAAATCTTAGTTTGTGATAGAGGTCCATTGCAAACTAAAGGTCTAGAAGGAGAGCTTGAAGCACTTCCTTTGGTGAGCTTTAAAGGACCAATGACAAGAGCTAGGACTCAAGCACTTGAGGACCACATCCAAGCTAACTTGGACAAGCATGAAGAGGCACACCAACTCAAGGACAACAAGGGCTGGATTTTGTATTCTAAAGTTGAATTTAATTCAATAAATTCCAGCATTTGTTAGTGGCAAAATTAGTTGCAATAAAAAGGTTTTTAGTGCATTAGTGTAAAGCTTTGTAAGTGCACTTGTGTGTGAAGTGTTGGCTGTACTTAAAGGCTGAAAAGCTGCACCTTAAGCCTTAATATACTGCACCTTACACGAATTAGGACAGCCAAAAGGAGCTTAGGGAAGTTTGTATTACAAGCTCATTTAGCTTCTTAATTTGCACTACATTTAATGTGGGTTTCATGTGCATTTAGGCTCAGCACTTTCGTGTATATAAGGCTGCCAAAATTGTTTGTAGAAACCTTTTGATCATTTTGAATGCAAATCAGAAATTTGTTAGAGAAGTTTTCTCTTTGTTCTTGTGCAAGAACATCTTGTTTCTTATCGATGGCTTCAAGCTATTGTGGCGATTCTTCCTAGGCTTATTGGAAAGCTTTTCCATGGTGCCATCCACCTTCATCCCTTACCTTCTTTCACCTTCCATTGCTGAAATTTAAAAAAACTCCTAAACAGCCAAGGTTCCCACGTGAAAGTGCTGCAGTTTTTGTTCTTGAGAAAAGCTTGAAGTTTGGGTTTCAATGCAAGGAATATTTGGGAAAATTTAATGGCTGTGGGTGCAGCCATACATCAGTTTGTGTAACCAATGGTTTCAAGACTCCCACTTAAATAGACCAACATATAATCTCTCATTCTTCAAAGATACTTAAGTATATGTTTAACTGCTATCCAGTGTTCCTCTCCAGGATTAGATTGGTACCAGCTTACTACTCCCACTGCATAGCAGATATCTAGTCTGGTGTACAACATAGCATACATAAGGCTACCTACTATTGAAGCGTAAGATATCCTACTCATGCATTCTCTCTGCTCAGGAGTTTTAGGAGAATGCTCCTTAGAGAGATGAATCTCATGCCTAAAGGGTAAAATTCCCCTCTTGGAATTCTCCATGTTGAACCTGACAAGTATTTTGTCGATGTAATTAGCCTGGGATAATGCCAACACCCTATTCTTCTGGTCTCATAAGAGTTTAATACCAAGAATATAATTGGCTTCTCTTAGGTCCTTCATATCAAAATGCTTGCTCAGCCAGGTCTTTATGCCCAATAATACCTCCATGTCATATCCAATAAGAAGTATATCATCTACATAAAGCACCAGAAATGATATTGCTTCCCCTTGGATCATTTTGTACACACACGGCTCCTCAGGACTTTTCTCAAAAACCATAAGACTTAATGGCTTGATCAAACCTGATGTTCCATGATTTGGACGCTTGCTTAAGTCCATAAATGGACCTTTGCAACTTGCATGCCATATTTTCTTGCCCTTTGGCTATGAACCCTTTTGGTTGCTGCATGTAGATATCCTCTTCCAAATTTCAATTTAGAAAAGCAGTTTTGACATCCATTTGCCAAATCTCATAATCAAGATTTGTTGCAACAGCTAAGAGAATCCGGATGGACTTGAGCATGACAACCGGTGAAAAGGTTTCTTCATAATCCACACATTCTATTTGGGTGTACCCTTTCGCCACCAATCTAGCTTTGAAGGTTTCAACCTTTCTGTCCGATCCTCTCTTTCTCTTGTTAGATCCACTACTCAATAGGTCTTACCCCTTTTGGTGCATCTACAAGAGACCAAACTGAGTTGGAATACAAAGAATCCATTTCACGATTCATAGCCTCAAGTCATTCCTGAGCATTAACATCTCTTAGTGCCTCGTCATAACTCGTGGGATCATCATCTTCTTCAATGATGACATCCTGATACGATTCACCCAACAAGAGAAATCTTGCGGGTTTACGAATCAATCTCCCACTACGACTTTGCCGCACTTGTTGTTGTGCATCTATAGGACGATCCAAGTTAGGTGGATTAACAATTTCTAGAGGAACCTCATTATGTGGGTTAACCAATTCTT
>CM023942.1:10306368-10335677 GCA_013407115.1 Glycine latifolia
TTTTTTCCCATCACATTTGCCATGAATGAGATACAAGCACATACTGTAAATCTGGATACACATTTACTTGTATGGTGAAAGAAGAAAGATGTTACAACTTACAAATGATTTATGATGCATAAAATAAATGTTTGACTAAAAGCAGCTGGAGGAAATAATCTTTTTGCCTTGATTTGTTTTGATGGTTACTGTCTTCAGCCTCAAAATATTAGTTATGTATATTACATTCTTAGTTGACCTGATGCACCTGGACCTTTTTTAACTAGTATTCAGTCTTCATTCTTAACTGTTAAATTTCAAATTATGAATGGATCCTACCCCGATTGAATTGGTGAAGGTCAGAGAACTCCTTATGAATTATGATGTTTTCACTTTCCTTTACTTTTCCTTGTTACAACTTACAACCTTTATTTAATTTTAATTTATTTTTTTTCTCTTTGATTCTGTTTCTAGTCCAAGCTATATTTAATGAGGGATTTTAGCGTTTCCCTTTCCTATATATTTATTTGACAGGGTTTCTATGCATGGTGAAATTATAATATGGGGAGAGTCAAGCTTCCGATCAAAAGGTTTGTTGATTAGACATTTCACAATGATTATAAAGAAAGCTATAGAAGTGACTTGATAATTCTAGATTTTCTATAAAGCTATAATAGTCACATAGGTAGTAGAAATGTCTGTATAGTTAGGAAAATGCTAGAATAATATATAATATTATTTAATAATCCACCAACACATGTAGTAGGCAGTGAAGTGTTGCCTATAATTATGGAATCTACACTTTGTTGTAGTGTATTTTTTTGAGAGATCAATACATGCTTCTCTACTAGTGTTAAGAGCTACACGACCACCTATATTCTGTCTTCTAAAATCACCTACTAAACCTCTATCCTAAAACCCACGTCCAACTATCAATCAACAATAACTTTTTTCCAATTTCCCTAAAATACTAACAAATTATGTGCTGTCAAATTCTGTACTTGAAGACACTTCCTTGAGATAGGGAATATAAATAGTATTCAAACAAGAGTTGAATAGCTCATATAGTTATCAGATTTAGAGACCAAGAGTCAAGATTTACAAATATTTAACATGTGCAAAGAGTTAAACCATTTTATTTTAATTTCCTATAGGACAGCTTGAGCCTTTTGGAAAAGCTGAAGAATAAAGCCATTTGGAAGATGCTGCTGAGTTTGGGAAGATTGGAAGGTACATTGGAAGAGTTTTTTGGCCTGGTTGCTTCTGGATCCCGAGACTGGAGAATACAGTGCTCAGAAAAACACCTAGCTATGGGAATGATACATTGGAAGAGTTTTTTGGCCTGGGTTCTCAGGGAGGGCATGGCTGGTGAAGAACTAGGTGAGCAAACAATATTTTAAGATGGTTGTGGTTAGATATGTATGAACACAATAAGGCAATTAGAGCAACCAGTTTTGTTTCTGTAAATGTATGTATTCAGGTAGAGTCATTGTAATGTTTACAAGTTTGGGCATTGTTGAAAGAAATTCAAGTCGCTGGAAATTCAACAAGCACTATCCCAAAAAGCTATAGCATATGTCACCTGCTGTTTGGAATGCAGCTAGTTCTGCTTCCAAATTTGTGTCAAAATATTGCCTTATTTTGTTGAGTTCTTGCTTGGAAGCATCTAGTTCCTTCACTGTTGTTGTGTACTCCTTTCTTGCATACTCTAGTTCTTGTTTCCATGCTTCATATGCTATAGCTAATATGAAATAGTGCTTGATCAAGTTCTTTGGCCTTATTCTTCACAGCTTCAGCAGCTTCTATTGCTGATTGCTTAGATTCCCTCACACTTGATGATATATTTATACTCCTTTTTTTTCATACATTATAAACATGTAAATACCTTTTTGTGTAGGGTAGGAAAATAAACTACATTGATGAGAAAAGAGGTAAGATACAGCTAGAGAGAGAAGAATGAAATACCCTCCAAACTAAATATAACATTGGAAAGGAAAAAATAAAAATAAAAACTCAAGAACACAAAAAAGTTTAGTAGGTCAAGAGACCCCTTTAAAGATTTTTGGATCTAATTGCAAGTTATGAGACTTCAGTCCCACATCCGAAATTTTAAAACCATCATCGTTTGTGTTGCCTGTAGTAGTGACCTAAATTTTAATATCTTTTTTATTTTACCTCCTAAATTAAAATAAAAAAATTTCGGATAGTAAAATAAAAAATGAAGTGAAATTTAGATAGTAAAATCAAAATAAACTATATTAGATGTATGAAAATTATAGTTGTAGATTTAACTATGATATTTCTGTGAGTGACTATTTGAAAAAGGATACCCGTTAATAATCTCCGGCCTTCTATTTATTAGACACCTCTTTATTGTTAGTTTTCTTTCCTCAATCCTTTTAATATTTTGGCCTTCTCAATTAGATTGTTTTAAGATGGCTAAATTATTGTTTTGGTCATTTAATTTTTTTTTAAATTTGATTTAATCCTTTAATTATTAAATGATTTAATTTAATCCTTTAATTTTTAAATTGATTTAATTTAATCCTTTCATCTAATAATTGGTTCTAAGCCCATACGACATCAAGATGGGATTTGGTGCCGTAGGAATTGTTTTGGTTTGGGTTGGAGTAGAAGGTGAGGAAGTTTGGGTTTCTAGAATTCTTCATTGATGGACGACAAGTTTCTTTTTTTTTTTGGTTTCAGTATAAAGAAACATTTATTGGCTATTTATAAATCGAAAAGAAAGTGTAAAAGTGACATGTGTCTCTACTGCATTAACACAATTAGCTTTAATTTAGATAGAAGGACTTAATTAAATCAAATTTAAAAAATTAAAGAATCAAATTAAGCCATTTAATAATTAAAAGATCAAATCAAACTTTGAAAATAAATTAAAAAATAATGTTTATACACTATTAGTGTAAAAGGATTTTTTACACAAACAATCCAATCACATTCTTATATTTTGTCATGTCATACAATAATTTTAATTTTATTTAAATAAAAACTAATTAAAAATCATAAACCCACCTTATGTTGCCTTGCACGTTCATTCTCTCTCGACAACTCTCGCTTTGTGGCGGATACCGCCGAAACCATGTTCAACAATTTTTCCATTGCCACCTTAGTGCAACCACTTGATCCGCGCGCCCCAACCTCCCCCTTTACCCTCTCTTCAACCAAAAATTCGAAACCATAAACCTTTTCACATGTCACATTCCCCGGATCTCCTAATTTTTTTATAAGAATGTGTTTGATTAATTTTTGTTTAATTAAAAATTTATTTTATGATGTGACAAAATAGAAGAATGTGAGGTAAAGCTCTTTTACACTTATATTGTATGATATCAACAATCTAATCAGGATAAGATAAAAAGAAAATCATGGGGTGCAATGTAGGATTGTGTCTCCTATTGTAGAAAAAAAAATGTCTCCTAAGTGATGAGAACTTATTAGACACAAAATTATTTTACTTTAACAAATTATTTAGATAAATTAACTATACAAAATTGAAGAATACACAGATAAGTAGATAAACTAATCTCATATATTTTGAAAGAGACTAATAACAGCACGTAAACTAATTTGTGAGACGGCTTAATGCACATAAAAAATTGTGAACAGGCTTTAACAAGAATTATTGACCATACTCTCAAAGGGCATTCACACCTACAATACTTGATGCTGCAGGAAACACAGAACAATCTGACTTAGATAAGGGTTAATACCACCGTCTCTAATACACTTTTTATTGAGAATCATTTTATTATTGGTTAAATTTATTGAAAACTATAAAATCATAAAATCATTAAATATCATGAGATCCACAATTTTTGTAATTTTCAAGAAATTTCAACTGAAAAAAAATGTATTCAAAAGAGTGCGATAAAGAATATGTTGAAAAAAAGTCTAAAAGAGAGTATATTACGTACTAACATTTCTCTTCTTGTATCATTCAACATTGCAACAGTGTGATTTCTTGACCCACAAAGTTCAATTTATATGTTCATACACGTTGTAACAATTGCAATATTTTTGTGCTTATGCCTCATATTATTTAATCTTAAGTTCTCTATTGTTTAGTACGATATAAGTCATTAAATGCATTATCTAAGGTACCCTCCAACATAATACATTCACATATTGATGATTGTTGCTCATTGAAAGAATGGTGATAAGACCGTACAAATGCGATTATGAAAGATTAATATTATTTATAAACACAGATACCATGAAATGCAGCAAACCCACATCACATCTATTTTATGATAATAGATGTGTGTTTATCGATATTGAAGAAAAGTGTGTGGAGTGGTGTGACTTTTTTTATGATAATTATTATTATTACAAATTGATCGAACATTATCCTTTACATAGAAAGATCTTCTGCTATGCTGAATAGTCTTTTATGTTTCTACAATTCTTGTTCTCTTTTGAATGGTTTTCCATGAGAAAGAATGATACTTACAAAAGGTATTATAACATTTAAGTAAGGATTCGGCTCAAAGCCATGAGCTCAATAACAAGAGTGTATTGAATGAACAACGGTCTTTACTTGGGATTCTATCCTTTTTATACTAACCTTATTGGGTCTTGGACCTTTGGGTCTGATTACACTAATTACCTTCTAGATAATACATTTTCTAATTGGATTTAGGTAGTCTAATCCCGTGATTACTGTTAATTAAGATTAGTGGTTTTCTGTAAGGCCGAATGGGTATTCAACTACCTTGGCCAAATACTTCACATGATGAGTCATCTTGTCTTTATGTGAGTGGCATGAGTAGATACTCAGTACCCTATCCAAATACCTTCATTACAAGAAAAACGACATATGCCTATGGATAAAAACCATCACTTTATGTTTAAAATGCGTAGGTAAATGTATTAAAGACTTTATCTTGCAGACATTTTTGCCCTCAACTTTGAGAGGGTGTACAATGACGAATTATAGTTTGTCAGTATAGGTTTTACCTATGAGTTTACTTTCACCTAAAATTACATTTGATTGTGACTATATGTGATTCTTACAATTCACAATGTGCGCGGGTAAAAGTCATTAACTTATATCTACAACTTCTAACTATAGGTAAAAATATTAACTTGTATCTACAACCTCCAAAGGGTAGGTAAAAGTCATTAACTTATGCCTACCATTGAAAAATTATAGATACAAACCATTAACTTGTACTTATAGGCTTTAATCGTAGGTAAAAGTCACATAATAAAAAGATCACACTGCTCGTAATCTATTTGGATGCTTTACGTTTCCAAATTATTATTATTATTATTATTATTATTATTATTATTATTGTTGTTGTTGTTATTATTATTATTATTATTATTATTATTATTATTTAGTTATATAGATAAAATGAATATCAATTGTATCTAAGTTAATCGTTTAAGCTTTTTACAAGTTCAAGGAAATAATCTATGCAATTAAGTGATTGTCTTACTTTTAAAAAAAGTTAAAAAAAAAGTTATAGTAGTTTTGAAACATTGGAGCAAACTTTGAAAATTGACAAACACGAACTAATTAAACTCCATTCTCTCCATGGAATGAAGGGGACAAAGGTCCATTTTTCAGGAAAGTAACATAATCACAAAACAAACAATTGTATTTATGTATCCAAAAACACATAACAAAGATGAGATGATATCTAGCATCCATAATAACCAACAGAATAGTCACATCCAAGTAAAATCACATAATCACATAAACAAAAAAAAGTATTTATGTTCAAAAACATCTAGACAAGTCAAGATGATACCCAACATTCATAATAACAAACAAAATAACCATATTCAAGTAATCACCGATCTGCACACTCATGAACTAAGTCAGCAAAATGGTCAAGCATATATGCAAGAAGAAAATGTCTTTACCTCAAAACTATTACTTGCTTATCTTCATTGTTGCAAGCCATTACAATGACTTAAAGGAATACATATTAACATATACAAATGAATATCTTATACAAATGGATGTGATAGCTTCTTAATTGAAGTTGTATAGATATGTGAATCAACTAACTTGGCCTAACCATAAGCTTAAAAATCATATTAGAATAGAAAAAATATAATAAAACTTGATTAGTTTGAGTCAATTCTCAAAATAAAATTCAAACTCTTTTTCTTAGTCAACAAGTCTAGGTACCTACATGACTTAAGGAAAGAAGGAGACAACCAAGTAAAGGGAAGCTACAACTTACTACATACATAAATAGTGTGTATACACTACAAGTTATACCATATGTTAACATAAATTTGATGTTAATAGAAAAATGATTTCACCTAATTTTCCATAATAATTCAATTAATTTATTCACATATGATACATCACAAATCACATTTCAAACACTGTATCTTTCTAGTTCTTCAAATTAAGCTCCATATGTTATGTTAGTTAATTCTCACCACCCAGTTCTTCAAGAATGATTTGTTGATTCTCCCAGCTTCAATCGCTCCTTCAAAGAGATTCATGGTTTTTGCAGCTTCATCTTCTCGCATAAACCGCATCAAGTCATCCGGGTATATATACCTACAAAATAGAAAGCAATAAGATAACAGAGGAAAAGGAAATAAGTTGTTATCCTCAATTATCAAAATTTGTCTTGCATCCCCAAATTGAATCATTCTCATTACATCACCAATAGAATGTGAACCAGTGGCCCAGGCAGTGACTGCAGCGTTATTTGGTCCCTATATTCCAAAATAGGAAACAAGTTCTTGACATTCTTATGATTATTAATGATTACAAAGATCATAGCATAAAGTGATATTCTAATAGCTCTGCAACAACAATAGCTATACTATATTATTTTTTTGATAATTGTGTTGACATATGTTATAAACTTATAATTTTTCTAACAGGATATATAATTACTTGTATCCAAATTAACACGAACAAAAGCTCTGATTCAGAAGGTTGTTATTTCTCATTGGATTATGATGTTAGAAATTATTATAAGTTAAAGAAACAAGGAAGCAAGAAGATATATTTCCTACATATATTCTATGGGAGGCCAATTCACAAATAATTTTCATCTTGAAATCCATATATATATATATATATCAGTAAACGAAAACGCTTGACCTGGAACCCATATTTTATGCTCACATGACCTGATGCCATGTTGATCAATATCCGTGGGATAAAAAATGGACTAAGACGAAGAAGGCGTTATAATAACCAAGGTTAAATAAATAAAAGGAAAAAGAAAGAAAAGTTTAAAATTTTTCTAATTTTCTGTCGCAAAAGCATTAGTGACGGAATTAGCGACGGTTTTGGCGACGGCTGAATTCCACGCCAGTAGCGTGGGAACGGCGCGGTTAGAGTGGGATGCGGCGCCAGTAGCGTGGGATATGGCGCCAGTAGCGTGAAATTGCACCAGAAGGCCATTTCTTGCGGCCTGATGGCGCGAATAGCGTCAGTTTGACGCGATTAGCGCCACAGATGCGGCCAGTTGGCGCGGTTAGCGCCATAATGGCGCGATTAGCGCCATAAGTGGCCAGGAAACTTTTTGTTGCGCTAATTTGGCGCGAATAGCGCCATATATGGCGCGATTAACGCGGGAAGGTCGGCAGACCCTGTATTTAAAGGCCATTTTACGAGATTTTGGCCCAAAAGTCATGGTTTCTTCTTCCCCACGCCCCAAACCTCCATTGAAGCTTGTCCCAAGCTTTTTGTGACCTTATATCTTGGCCTAAACACCTCCTTTTGATTGTTGAACTTGAGAGAAACATTTGGAAAGCCTTAATCCTTCATTTCTGCTCTTGAAAACCCCTTTGTGAGTGAGAAGTGGAATCTCCAAGAAAAGCTCAGAGAACTTGAGTTTGGCTGAGACCCAAGGCGTGTTAAGGACATCAGAGCTCGGGAAAGCTGTCCTGAAGCCTTTCTGGTCGCCACTGAGGTAAGAAACTCAAGTTTCTCCGGTTGATTTTGAATCTGGGGGTTTTCTATGTTTTGTGACCCATCTTGAGTTGGGGCTAGAATTAGCCCAGGGTCCTGTAGGGAATGTTGTTTAAAACGATGAAATGATGAAGGATTAGCTTTCAGTTTTTGATTTAGATGACTTTGAATCTTGGCTCTGTGACTTGTATGTGTACCCTTTATGATAAAGTATCTGTGGACTTAAGGCCATTCCAGAGCCTTGATTGTGTTGTTCTGAGCCTGAGAGGCTAGTTGAACGGGACTTTGAGTGGAACTCAGTCCGTTCTAGTGATAATTGGATTATGAGGCTGTGAGATTATGCTTTGTATGTACTGAACATTGAGTCTGTGATGACTCAGATGCTTTATATGCAGCCTTGAGAGACCTTGAGAAGGTCTGTGATAGCCAGAGTGGTTGAACTTGATTAAACCCTAGGGTAGGGGAATTCTGATACGTTTTGTTCTGTAATTGATACTTGTTTGGATTGAGTGTAATATGAATATGCCTTGATTAGGGCGTGATATTGAGACTATTGGTGGCGGGAGCCACAGAGCAGGGACTGGACCACAGACTGAGACCTTGCCAGGTAAGTTCTGTGTCCCTGGGGATGAATTCCCGCATGGTTGCACACCACACTCCGGGGGAGTGGTGGTCATGATTCATAATGCATGCATTTGGTTGTTGCATTACTTAAATTGATATGAAATTGATATTTATGCACTTGAAATTGATTATGCTATTATTGGGGCGTTGAGGGTTCTCCGCCACATGATCTGAGGCATTGAGGGTTCTCTGCCCATGACTTAAGCGTTGAGGGTTCTCCGCTAGGCATTGAGGGTTCTTTGCCATATGATTTAGGCGTCGATGAGATCCGCCATGTTTGGATGCTTGATATGTTGATATGAAGGCCAGTGGGCCATTTGGTTGTGTGATTGCCTTGTGTGTGCTTTGTGGATTGTGGGCCAGGGTGGGAATGATTTCCCAAGGACCCTGAGCTTACTGAGATGTATATCTCACCCCGTGTGGGGATTTATGATTTCAGGTGATCCTTCAGCAAAAGAAGATCAGTCTCAGGGCAGGAGGCCCTAGAGAAGACTTGGCTGCTTAATTGATGAGCAGCAGAGGAGCTTGAAGGCTCAGTTTTGCTTTGTTTACGTTTTGTACCCTTGATAAGGGATGATGTGTGTGCACACCTGTATATGTACTGTTCTGTATACCCTCTGTGAGGGTAGATATTCTTTTGTATCACCACGATGTGGTGTGGACTCTAATGTATTTATATTTGTGTACAGAACTGGTTCTGATATGGAATACTTTTCCTCCTGAGTATAGTGTGGGTTATTTGTTTATCTGCCTACCTTTATAATCGATATGTTAAACTGAATCAGCAGGGGTGTGAATTATATGATTTGCATGTGTATTCTCTGTGATGTGTTTATTCCATACATAATGATTCAAGAAAAACGATTCTATGCTTCCGCTGAGATTTTATATTAATGCTTAAGCGCTAATCTGATATTATTAATGATAACGCACCGGAGGCCTACGGGGTGTTACAGGCGTTGTATGTCTTTTACTTAGCAAAGTGTAGTTAAAGAATTATAATTACCCAATTAATGTTCAAATATTCTTCTACTCTTTTTTTTCTTCCTGTTTTTACTTCACCTTCTAGTATGAAAATATTTATTAGAAACTAAATTAATAAACTTAAAAAAAAATAGGAACATATTTGATAAAGAGAAATAATATAATCAAGTTATAAACAGGTTGAGTTAAAGCTTGATAGTTTTAATTAACTCATTTGAATAAATTTCAAGTACAAGACATTTGAGTCATTTACACCCTTGACCTTGTAATGTCATTGGTTTTAGTCACAAAAATAGCCTTGGAAAAAGCTTAATTTTTCTGGTCATGCCTTTTTCTCTTTAGTTTTTATATTCCCATATGCAATGATGGAGATGGAGTACTTGGGATCAGTAGAATTCACTACTACAAAAACCATGTTTTACGACACTGATTCAACGTCAGTTCATAAATAACCGTCTTAGAAAGAAACGCGGTGGCATTTTTGTAAATAAATGTAACCATTCTACGTCGGTTTAGAGAAAACCGTCTTAGAAACTACCATTCTAAGACGGTTTTACGAAAACCATCTTAGAATGTTTTCCATTCTAAGACGGTTTTTCAAAAACCGTCTTAGAAAACTTTTAGTGGTTTTTATATTTAATTTCTGCCTCTCCTCTCTCGTACACTCTTTATTCTCCCTCTCTTTCACACTGTCTGACTTCCCCTCTAGGGTTCTGAAGAAGTCGTGAGGGACCAAGGCAACCCCTCCGCTCCGCACGCTCGACACCGTCGCACCGCCGTTCTCTCCGCCGTCGTCATTGACGCCGACCACATCAACAACAGCTCCTTCAAGGTTTGGTCTCTCTTCTCTTGTGGTGTGGTGGGGGTGGTGCGTTCTATATTCGGGGGATCTTTCTTCTCATGTGTGTGTGAGCTTTGAAGGACTACATTTCTCTAAACCTTTTGTCTCTCTTTCAAGTTTCTGAATCTGCTGGTTTCTTTGTTGTCCTCTGATCTTATGGCCCAACTCGCTTTGATGGAGAGAGGAGATTCGGTGGTGACCGTGATGGATACCGTGGAGGTCCATGCGGACCTGGTGGTGATTTCGGGGACAAGGGTGGTGCTCCACGCGGACCTTCTTTTGGGGTAGGCTTTTTGCAATATATCAATCAACATTATGTGTGTTGTTTCTTTGCGCTCTATTTTTGATTTGTTTCTATTTGTATATCTAGTTTTGATTATAAAGCTGACTTTGCCCGTATTGTTCATAAAAATAAGAATGGTGACCTACAGTTAGTTTTGGAGCAAACAAATTCTACGAGAAATGAAAGAGAGAAGCTTGGAGATCAGACTTGGAATGACAGGGATCTTGCATGGCTAATGTTTTATGTTGTATTATATATAATTTCAATTGTTTAGATAAGCCTTTGAACTTTTCAGTTACCTTGCATATTCTTAAAAAATTCATAGTTGGAACAAATCAGTTGCTACCTCCTTCAGTTGATAAGTTAAATTTGAGATTGATATGTTCTAATATGTGGGTGTAGACTTAGAAAATGATAGTATTCACATAAAATTGTGGATATTGTTGCTTAGTTTTTTAGTTTTGATTGTTCATATAAATTTGTCATTGATATTTATATAAATAATTCTTTCCCCCCTCAATATTTAGATTGGCAGTGGAAGATATTTTGGTTCATCTGCAGAAAGTTAAAGAACTTGGAGATTCTTTGTTCTGAAATTCAATCTCAGGTCTGTTAGATTAGATAAACAAATCTAATAGACCTTTCTGGTTATATTATATCACAAATAAGCTCACGTTTTCTAATAATTAGAATATATTACTTCCTCTAAAGACCAATATAAGCCTAGTCTCCATTTATTGACATGGTTCTTTATTTTTCAGCACAAAATAACAGATCCTCTAAATATTCTTAGAGACAACAGGTATGTTTTTTCCGTTTGGATAAGTAACACTATTGGATGTGAATTATGTAGTTTGATACATGTATATGGTTATGGAAATTTTTTGGTCCTTTTGGATATGATTGGTGATGTGAACTTGAAGTAATCGTTTCCAGAATTGTGGAAACAAGAACGTTGATGTATAATATAGCATATGAGAAGGCAAAATTACAATTATTGCATGTGAAGCATGACAAATTATTGGTATTCTTTATTATATTTTACATGTTAATGTTAGTATCTAGCATAAAAAAATTATGTTCATCAAGTAGCATGTAAAACTCTAATAAATGTTGGATTGCAGGGTCAATTATCTGATGGAACATTGATAGCAATCAAACAACTCTCATCAAAGTCACGGCAGGGAAACCGTGAATTCTTAAATGAGATAGCCATGATGTCTTGTTTACATCACCCTAATCTTATGAAACTTGATGGATGTTGCATGGAAAAGGATCAATTGATATTGGTGTATGAGTACAAGGAAAATAATAGTTTGGTTTGTGCTTTATTCAGTGATTGGCAGCCTAGAGTGCAAACTATTATATTTGTCTTTTACCCTGTCATCTAACAATTATATTTATATAGCTAGATAGCTTTCTAACAAACTAGATTATATTTTTTTTATAATTTTTGGTCCTTTCAGCTGCAGGATATCCCTTCAACCTGTCAAAGATGGCAAACTCTCTGTCAAAGAGCTCCAACCTGCTGTTGCTGACATAGGAGCTGCTCTTGGTTTGCCTGCTCACGACACTAATCCTGATTCTGATCATATCTATTCCAAGGTTTCTCTTTTTATTTCTACTCACTCATCATGTCTTGTTTTTCTTTCTTGCTTAAACTAACTAGTAGCTGTTATCTAGTTTGCACTTTGCACCTATATATCTATTATAACTGCCTTGGAATTTTGCCAATGCTATGACTATGGTGGGTTCAACACTAAACTTATGTGATTTAGTTTGATGGATTTCCTAGGATTCTGCTACGTTTGGCATAGAAAGATTTTTTTTTCTTTCTTTGCACAAACCTTGTTATTTGTCTACCTGCTATATGACTATCTCATCTCTGCCAGGTTCTTGCATTATGTGACCATCCAGCTATATTGGACAAAAGTGTATCTATAGCCATAATCAGGTATTAATTGGGTTATTTCCATGAAATAGAGGTACAGTATTCATAGGCAGGACAACTTAATTGAATTTTAAAATCAAAATTTTTGTTAATTAAATTAGCTCTTAAGTTGACACTGATGCTTTTTTTTAATAAAAAATTGTTATTGACACTATTTTTTTATAGTTTATAATCCCAACAAGGTCTTAAATATTTTCATATATATATATATATATATATATATATATATATATATATATATTATATTTAAGATTATTTAATAATTGATTACGTGATCATGTATTGAGAAATTTATATGGTTTGATGTTAGATTAATTTGGTACTTTATCAAATTGCAGCAACACTCTTTTTTATTCAATAAAAGAGTTTTTTTTATCAAATTACACGTAATATTACTTTTTTTCCCTTCACTAAGTTCCCTTTAAGTTTAAAAATATTATATTGATATTCACTTATATGTTTGATAACAGTATATTAACACTCTCAAATCTTATGCTAATACTGATGGTCAATATAATGGTTAAAAAATAGGAGATGTTTGTGTAATTATATAAATTTTTAGAAAATATTATTGCAATTTGGTCTTTATTTTAATATATTTATTAAAATATGGTCAATTTTCGGTGTACTACAAGCTGGGACGCATACATGAATCCAAAAGTAAACTCATACTTTCTTTGTTGAAAATAAATGATTAGCTTTTTCCCTTAATTTGTTCAGATCTCTCTTTCTATAGATTCACACTTTTTATTTTCTTTTACCTAATCTCACTTCCATTTTTTCTCTTTATACATCATTAATTTGTTTAGATCTGTCTTAGCCTAAGCAAGAAATGAAACGCTATTGACTCATTAAAATGTAAGGGAGTGAATTAGACAAAATGTAAGAGTCTTGATTGGTCTGAAATTCTTTTTCCTTTTTGAAAATATAAAAAACAATGTTGGGTGTTTTAAGTGAGGAAGATTTGAAATCTAGAAGTAGCATATATGTGTTCTTCACCTGCTGTAACCTTTGAATTTAAAATTTCATAGAACAAGATCAATCTTTTGATTTTCCTTGCTTATTTATGGAGTTGTAACCTTTGATATGGATGATTATTGTTCATGTACATGAGGGTCTATTCTTATATATCAAAATACACGAGTTGTTTTTTTTATTTTCCTCTGTCCTTTGTTTCCCTACTTGAGATTCTTCTTTATGTGATTAAATTACCTTACTTGCTAGCATGTTAGGCCCTATAATAAATTACATATATGCATATTTCAAATAAAAGGTACCATTAGACTGTATGCAGGGAGCTCTTGGGATGATTTCTCTGATACTTATATTTTTTCTAATGATGAAGTAGTCTCTTCTTTTTGCACTTTGAATTTTTTTAGACTGTATGATCTAATTCATCTTACTATCTTGTTATTCTCTGCCTTTAGTGTCATCTACTGGGATGGTTTCTACTAGTGCTATAGGACATGCAATGTGGCATGTAATCATTAATCTGCTAGTTCCTCTATCATTTTAATTGTGTAATGAAAGATAAGATTCATTTAATTGTGGTAAGATATAATATCCATATATTAGGCTAGCTATAATGCATTTTTAAATATTAATTAGACCACTATATATTGATGCATTTTTAAATATTAAATTTCAAATTTTAATTTTTTTATTTAAAAAAAAGATTCTAAGTCAGTTATTTGGAAAACCGTCTTAGAATGTCACATTCAAAGACGGTTATAAGCTAAGAACCGTCTTTGAATGTCCCATTCTAAGACGGTTATTAGAAAGAACCGTCTTAGAATGTCCCATTCTAAGACGGTTATAAGCAAAGAACCGTCTTTAAATGAGACATTCTAAGACGGTTCTTTCTAGTAACCGTCTTAGAATGATGTAAAAAAATAAAAATAAAAAATTTAAAGACGAATTTTAAGACGGTTCCATGTTAAAAACCATCTTAGAAAGTGACTTTCTAAGACGGTTGTACAACCGACGTAGAATGTCTTAGTATTCTACAACGCCCAGGTCAACGACGGTTGTGGAACCGACGTAGTATGGGGTAAAGAACCGATGTAGAAAGCGCTTTTTGTAGTAGTGATTCTAAAACTACGCAACCAACTGGTTTCAAACCAGGGGAACAAAATCCGGATCAACGACCCCAAGAGTTTGGAAGATATCTTTAGAAAAGGTTTTATGTACTCTAGTTTATTCGAAGTATCCCAATGGTGTAACGCCTGGAAAACACATGTTCAAAAGAGCTAAATAGGTTAAAGTCACTGAATGCTATTGAATCAATGTAACAATCTTATAACAATAATCATGATGCATGTCAACACAGTCATCATAAAGAAATAAGCCTATGCTCTCAGCAGAAAATATGATAAATGCTAGAAGAAGAAATTGTGGAAATGACATTCAGTAATGTTGAGTGAAAAGAAAAATACATGAAGAAATGCCTTCAAAATCCACAAGAATGCGAGCAGCAAGATCCCATTGACAGAAAATATGACCTGTATTTATTAAAAGAGGAAGAGATGTTTAATCCATCTGGACTTTCTAAATGTTAGAAGAGAAGAAAACCTCGATTTTGGAGTTCAGATGATTCCATTTTCTCTTTAATACGTATGCTGCAAAATTAATTCCAGTGAGAGAGATACGAGCATGGTGAGTGTTTGATTGAGATATCGTATATAAATAATACCTACCAGAGATGGAAACATGTTTTTTCTTGGAAAGTGTTTTTCTTTAAATATTAATTAATTGTTATAAAAAAATGGAATGGTATCAATCAATTGATACTGCCTAGCTCGCCAAACTTTCTATCATGATACTTTGAATAATTGATTAACAAAAGTATAACACTACTACAAAAGTATCATTCTACAATGGGCGTTCAACGATGAGCGTAAGTAAACCGTCGTGGTATCATAAACGGTGGCAATTTTGTAATTATTTGAACAATTAGAATGAAATCGACATCGGTTTCTAAAATGACTGTTGTAGTTGACCATAATTCAAATACGATTTCGTAAATAACCGCCTTTGAACAATTTTAAAATTAAAAACCTAATTCGTGTGTTTCACTCTTTTCTACACGAGACCTGTTTGCGCCCCTGTCATGACCATTTCGATTCCTTTTTGTTTACCCATTTTCCTCTTCTCTTCGCTAACCACAGGTTCCCTTCTTTAATCTTGGCCTCTGCCCCATCTTGGGTCCCTAAAGATGTTAATATTAGGAGCCCAGAAGGTGAGCCCTTGGCTTGGCAAGCATTGAAGATTGCTCTCGCTTCGATGTCAATGGTGTGGCCGATTTGGTACTAGAGGCGGGAGTCAAAGGCGGCGGCTGTGAGGATGACCTAAGGGAAGCTGGTGGCGGAGGAGATGATGGCATTGTTGTTGAAGAAGATGTCGGGGCCGACACATGCGACACCATGGAGGGCTTTCCACACAAACCAGTGAGGTTGATGCATGTGAAGCGGTCCTCCATCAAACGTTGTGATGAAACGTGTAGCTGAATCTGAGCGAACTCTGTATGTACGTTGTCTCCCTCTTACTCCATTCCTTTCCTTCTTTGATGATGCTATTTTTTTCGATTTTAGGTTTTTGACACTGAATAGTTTGATTTTACTCTTAAAATGCACATTTCTTTGCCCTAATTTTTGTTTTAACCCTTAGGTACCCTTACGTGACTGGATCCTCTGTAGTCGCTATCAAATACAAAGATGTGGATCTAATGGCCGCTGACATGGGAGTTTATCCTCAGGTACCCTTAGGTGGTTGATTGGTTCTTTTCTTTTGTTTAGGTTTTGTGTTGTTTATCCTCAGAGAAAGTGTGCCTAGTCTTATTGATACTTCTTTCAGTGACTTAACCAGTTATATTGAAACTTACCTCCAGAGTAGAGGATCATGGGTTGCTTTGGCTTTTGCAAAGGAGATGATAATGTTACAATTGCTAACAGAGGACCTTTCATGCAAAGCTCTCCTACTGGTAATCCACCATTTCCAGTCTTTTTTCCATCTTTAAAATTTTCTGTTTTATGATTCTTAATTCTTACATTTAATTTCATACAAGTCAATGACATGATTCAAAATGCAAGGTTCATGTTTCGTGTCTACAATTTGTTAACTGATTCTTATCCAACAACAATTTGATCTTGCAGTCATTGGCATTTCATGCGTTTCTTATATCTTTTTTTTTTTGCCATTCTCAAGTGGTTAAAACACTACTGACTTGGGCAAAGATAGATCCTGGATTCACGACTCTTGGTAGGCATCTTAAGGTCTCTGTCATGCCATTTATGCATTGCATTGTAAATTGTAATTAATAATAGTCTACTGTATATGTTGTTCAAGAAAGCCTTTGTATCCTTGTTAATGATTTTCCATGTTTTATTTAATCAAACTGGTTATCAGATCCATGTGTGTCTGTTTGCTTACATGGAAATCATCCTAATAGAATAGTTGAGACATTTTCTGTTAGAAAAAACATGGCATTACTTGCATTCTTGTATATTTTCTATACCTTTTTTTAGTGGATGCAAACTCATGTCCCATTTCTTTCAATGCATTGTAATTGATCTTTTTTAATTCAGTATGGCAGAGTTGGAAGAAGAGAATGCTGATTTCTTCAGGGCCTACTATATTAGGCTAAAATTGAAAAAGCAAATACTATTATTCAATCATTTACTTGAGCATCAGTATCATCTCATGAAGTGTCCAATGCCTGCAAAGGTTCCATTAGCTCCAACATAGAATGGAATCCATCCAATGCCTAGTAAATTCTTGCCCTCTCATCAGTCTGTATATGCGTGTGTGTGTTTGAATCCAAAATATATTCATGTATTGGCAATTTGCATGACTGAAAGTAAACTATGAGTTGAGACTTGAGTGATGGCACCTACATTTTACTGCTCATGTTATGCAATCTTTCTCACTGCATTCTAAACTTAATGGTCAACAACAAGGAGCAAATCATGGATCATGTCTCACGGAAAAGGTCTTAAATGATGCTTTCTTCACTTTATGAGAATGAAAACAATAGTGTGAAGATTCTCAGGATTCTTGGAAGTTCCCTAAAACCAGAGGCTTTGCTATATCATTGCTGTGAAATCTTAGTTATGTTATTTATTAAAGAGAGCTATTGAGCTAATCAGTAATTAAAAACATTAGTGCTATTATGAGATTGTTCATATGATTGTTTATGTACATTTTATGCCCAGATTGTTGTAGTTGTCCCGCACTTAAATATTAGTTAAATTTATGTTATTTTAAAAATTCTTTGGTGCTTTTGTAAGCTAATTAGCATGGTCATAGTTTGTGTTTCTGCATTATGTACACCTTCATGACTTTCCCATGAGGATGGCTGAAGCAATCTTGATTAGAATTTAGAACCTTCTCTTTGGTCATAGTTCTCTACAATTTACTTCTAATATTATTTTTAATTATTTGCCTGCATAAAAAATCTTTTACTGTGTCGGCGCATAGGCCTAAGAATATGATAGAAAGTGTTTCTATTTTTTTTACTTTTGGACTATCAGGCTATCCATTAATGTGTTAGATACAGGGACTTTTGTATTGCATAGACTTCACAAGTCTGTAATGCAGTGAGAGAGAATTTTGAATCTTAACCTTTAATTTCATTTTTTAACTTTATATAATTAATATAATATTAGCAAAATAAACAAAATAGCCATTAGATCATGACTTCTCCCTTGACTGTGAAATGTGACTCAGTGGATCTAGGTCCATAAATAAGCACCTTTTATTGGGTGTGGCATACGTACCCCATTATATATATATATATATTGTGTTAATGTTTAAAGAAATATTTTTAGACCAAATTCTATATTTATATGAATAGAAATTAAAAAAATATCATATTTTTCTTTTAATTGAAACATTGCAATTCTATAATGTATAGGAAAAGAAATAAAATATTTATAAAATTAATTAAAAGCATTCCAAATTGGATTTGAAGGTGGAGAGAATCAACGTTTTTTAGCCTTTAGTTTGGAAAAGAGATTTATGTTATGGACTTTGTTACTGAATATTGTCTTTTCTTTGCCTATGTAGGTATGTATTATCATCAACTTAAAGAATATTATAAAATATTAAAAGTAATATATTAAAGTAGTAAAGTTTTTTAATTTATATTTAATTTTTAAAAATATTTAATTAATAATATATATATATATATAGATTAATATATGTTACCAGAACTTACAGGATAACTTGAATGGATTTTATAAATGGGCCTTAGTGTGACTATAAGATCACTTTGCACATTGCCAACATGTTTTGTTGCATAAAAGGAAGTGGTTTGTGATATGATGATGTTGAGGTGTTGTTTCTGCCAATTTAATTCCAGCGTGAAATAATGACGATTGGGTACTTCAAGAAAAATTTAGGCCTAAACCTGATTCACATCAATAACTCGTGTTATGTTTTTGCAGCATGTTCAGCCTTGTGTTCCTATATTTCTTTCTTTATGGTTGCAACACTCTTGCATGGAGAAAAAATCGCATAAACTACAACTTCATATTTCAGCAAATCCCTACCAAGGAACTTAAGTATAGAGACATATTCTTAATTTGCACAATGGCAATGAGTGTTGTGGTTGGTTTTAATGTTTCTTCATTGCTCTAGTCCCTTAGAGAATTTAAATTTTGTTTTGTCTTGACCTTGTTTGTTAGGAATTACTAAAATTATTTGAAGTAATTTATTGATGTGATTATGATTGCTGAATATGACAGGTGTCTCTGAGTGGTCACTTATTTGATCAGTTTTTGATAAATGAGGCCTTAGATATTATTGAAGCTGCAGGAGGCTCCTTCCACTTAGTCAACTGCCATGTCGGTCAGAGCGTTGAAGTTGTATCATTCTCTGAACTTGAAGTAAGTAGTCACTATTTCAAACTGAAAAATCTATTTATGTCCTCAGAAAATGTTCTTTCTCTTTCTTTTGATGTGCAATACTAAATAATTGAATGATCTGCTCTTCCATATACTTGACAGATGGGAGGCCTTTCATTGCTCTTGAGCTAAAGTAATGAAGATTTCTCAACAGGAAGCATATTAGATCTTAAGGAATTCACCATATGACTTGGTGTACTGTGTTTGTTAGTCATTTTTTTTAATGGAAATTACATTTTAAAATATGACTTTCATACCAACTTAAACAACTTTTAAAAATCAATGATGTCTTAACATGCTGGGTTTTGAACAGGTTGGTGCAGATGACAGGGCTGTTCTGGATCAAATCATTGATTCTTTAACTGCTATTGCTAATCCAATTGAAAATGATAGATTTTCAAATCAAGATTCTTTAACATGATGGGTTTTGAATTGTTAGTGTATCAAGCATTTATTGACAGGTGGCTAATTTGGTTGGATTTGTGGTTGGACCAAGTGGCATTAACTGGTTACTTTCTTCTTTCCTTAACAAGGAAGGTATGCCAAGTATCCCTAGCCTTTTAACTTAATTGCAGTTAAAGTACAGTGAAAGTTTCATTTGAAAATTCCATGACATAGATTTGCCTGTCCTTGGTGGAATGACACACCTTTCTAATCTTATTTGATTCTGGCTTCTAATATTTAGATTCATTTTCCAAATATGGTTTCAATGTGTTGGTAAGTAGACACTATTTTCTAATTTTATGGAAGTGTTCTTAATCTCATATATTACTTCACTAGAAAATTGCCAAAAAATAACGTTATAACCTTTTTATTCTAATCCTTAAAGATCGTCCATCTTGGTTCCGTGACTGTCGAAGCCTAGAAGTTTTTTCTATGTTTCCTGCTGGAAATGGAGGAACCATTGAACTTGTTTACACACAAGTGAGCCTCATATTTAAGACTTCTTTGTCAGTTCTATTTTTGTTTTTGTTGTTCCTGTGAATATACTTAAATTGCTATAGACATATGTTCCAACTACACTGGCTCCTGCTTGGGATTTTTGGACTCTGAGATATACCACAAGTTTGGAAAATGACAATCTTGTGGTGAGTATGTTTTGTCTTTTGATGCATTATATAGATTCATAGAATTTATATGTAAGACTGTTGTGTTGTGTTTGCTTTGAATTCTTCTTGATGCATTATATAGTTTCTTAGGATTTATCTGTAAGACTATTGTGTTGTGTTTACTTTAAGTCTGGACACATTATATAGATTCATAATATTTATTTGCAAGATTGTCGTGTTGTGTTTGCTTTCTTCCTTGATGGGAGGTAATGTAATATATTTTGGACTTACGCGCATTCTGATCCTACTTTTGAAGGTTTGTGAGAGGTCACTGTCTGGTTCTGGAATTGACCCTAATCCAGCTGCTGCTGCTCATATATGAAAATAAACATATTAGTGAGAAGCTATAAGAATAACACGAGCATCCACTGCTCATATATGCTACTGTCTTTCTCCCTTGATGTGTGCATCCACTGCTTGTTATTTTCTCCATGAATTTGAGACCATTGTTCTACCACCTGCATTTTGGTTTTAAGCAGAAACAAACTATTAAATGCTCAAGAATAAAAAACCATAACAATCAAATCTTGAAACTACAACATCTTTGTTTGCCATATTTTCTATTAAATGTTTCCTTTTAGATTGTTTACATACGTAACTAGATAGAAAAGATGGTTAAGAATAGCTAATTGCCATTAACAAAATAGAAACAGGAATGAAAGGTTGTGCTCATCCTGATGTTGAATTCTGTATTTAGATCTATTGACTGATCAAAATAAAAAATGTGGTTTGAATTAGTTTCATTCCAAGTGTATTTAGAATTTTTTGGGTAAAAGATTTAGTGTTTCATTTTATTTGATGACTATCTGTTTTACGCAAGAATTTTCGTCCTCAAACTTAACATTCCTGCTTCCCTATTCTTCCAACCAACCCCATAGTGGTTCCCATGTAACTTAAAACTAAAAAGGTATGCTATTTTCAGTAATTTGGTTCCCATGAGTTCTGAATTATCTTCCATTTTTTTAATCTTCAGCATAAGCTCTTGTCATTTTTCTGGTTCTTTTGACAGAGCTGTTGCTGTTGAAGCCAAGAGAGTCCAGTCAAGCCAAGAAGGCCTATTAGAAGAAATGGAGGGGCTATAAGTGAATTAGACTAGAGCTTTTTTATGTACACCACTTATCCTGCATTAGTGTTGTTTATTTTAGCAATTAAAAAATGGCATGTAATGACCTATTTTTTAGCTTTGTTTTCTTTTTAATTTTCAGTCATTTTCAATTGGCAAATAAGAATGATCAAGTATAATAGCTGGATTCTTATACAATACAACTAGATTCTGTGTCTTCATCCAAAATTAGAGTTATTGTTATGTGATAGTGATATGTTTAGCATGTCTCTACTGTTAGGTTTCTTTAAAAATCAATAACTAAATGCTAAGGGAAAAGAATTAATGAACTAAAGCATGCTCCATTTTTTCCAGCTTATATCTTCATTTATTAGTGATTTTTTTAATCTACTAACTCATGTGAAAATACAGTGAAGACATGGGCACACATGCACACATATTATTAGAAATAACATTTCCTATTGGAAAATTTTCATTTTAATTGATTCCATAACTCTGTTAAAAGGTTTGTATAAATGATATTACTAACTTATGAATCACCCCTACATACATATTTATTATTATAATTATATACAGTTGCAATATGAATTAATAAATTAATTAGGCCACTATATATTGATGTATTTTTAAATATTAAATTTTTAATTTTTAATTTTTTTAAAAAGATATTCTAAGATGGTTTTTTCACAAAAACTGTCTTAGAATCGTTAATTTTTTTTATTTAAAAAAATATTCTAAAACGGTTATTTAGAAAACCGTCTTAGAATGTCACATTCAAAGACGGTTATAGGCTAAGAACTGTCTTTGAATGCCCCATTCTAAGACTGTTATGAACAAAGAACTGTTTTTGAATGTTCCTTTCTAAGACTGTTGTAGCTTATAACCGTTTTAGAATGATGTAAAAAAAATAAATTCAAAGACGAATTCTAAGACAGTTCTAGACTAATAATTGTCTTAGATATGACATTCTAAGACGGTTTAATAACCGTCATAGAATGTCTTATCTTTCAACAATGCTAGATACAATGTCGGTTCTAGAACCGACGTAGAATGGGTCAAATAACTGAAGTAGAAAGTTCTGTTTGTAGTAATAGTACACAAAATGAGATTGGTAACACTATTAAATCTGTTTTTTTTTAAGAAAGTTAATTGTCTTCAAAAATTAAATAGTACATCCATTGGTATTACGTGCAATGCCAAACTTTCTATTATGACATGTTTAGTTTTATATTTATCATTTGAATAAGCTAAGTATAATAAGCATTAGTATAAAAAATTACTTTCCATTAACTAAACTAATAAATTGAATATGTTCTTAATAATCAACTTGGAAGTCTCGTGTCCCTAGATCTGCCCATTTCTTAGTTCAAAAGATCATAAATGATATAAAGCACTGAAAGTCTCTAGAAAATCAAAATGATTACGAAAATATATATAATTTGAAGAGACAATACTAAACGAAAACAAAATATATTACTAGATTATCGAAGAGCTTAGAATAAGCTATCTCACCTCAATTTTTTTTCTCTTCCTAGTCGCAATACTCACTTTTGAACCATCGGCATTTCCATAATACAATAAATTTAGAAATCTGGATCCATATGTAGAACATGAAAAGAAATGAAACGATTACATAAATAAATAAATAAATAAATATAATAACCTAACAAAATTAGCATCAATAGAAGAAGGAAAATAGAACAACTTTGATTAGAAGCTGAAACTTCAAAAGTACAAAATTGTTCAACTTCAATTAGCACAGTAGAATCCTTTCTCCAAGCCTTAACTAACCCTAAAACCCCAAAAAATAATCACAAAGTTGAAAACAATCCTTGATATATAGAAATTTCACCTGATGGAGAGCTCAATTCAGAAGGTCATTCGATGAAGAGTGAATATGGGGGAGCGAATGTGGGAGAGAGAGACAGATAAATGGATATCCTAAGTATTCAAAAACTACTATTAAAGTTAACGATTCAAAGCTGAAACAATCACAGAATTGAAATCTTAAAATCCTAAAAATTCTGGAAAAAAATGAAATCATAAAGGCCCAATCAAAATAAACACCAAAGATTGAATAGATTGAAGTATCCAAAAAAGATTAGATTGAATTTGAAATGTAAAGAGAAACAAAGGCGCAATAGAGAGAGAGACCTGAGGAGCTTTTAACCTAGACTTTCTTTGCATCACTTTGCTTTCAGCCATGCAATCAAGAGCTTTAAATTTGGGTCTCTCTTATTTTCATTCAAAAGCTCCCAATAAATATTGCTCTCATTTGACTTTAATCACCGTCTTTCCTCTGTTTTAGGTCTTCGACTCAGATATGTTTATTTACAATTTAAAACATTTGAAATTAGTAAATAAATTAGAAGGAAAATGTGTAGCAGATTTTCTTGCAATTTTTTGAATAATGAAAAATAAATTTGTAAAAAATTGAATAAGAAATTCATGATTTTCTAGTTTTATATCGCAGTATTCTGTATTTTTTTTCAGAAATAAAAAATATAATAATTTCTAGATTTTACCTACACCCATCAACCATAGATACTATTTTTTATGGATTTTACCAACACTAAATAATTGTAGCAATAAGTATAAGTTTCAAAAGAATTTTACCTACACAAGTATTTGTAGGTGTAAGTCTTTTTTAGTTTTATTTACACCAATTTATAGTTGGTACATTTTTATAGAATTTTTCCTCTAATGAACTTTTGTAGGTAATAATCCTTTTGAGTTTTACCTACACTAATTGATTATAGGTACAAGTCTTTTGGATTTATACCTACACAAGTAATTGTAGGTATAAGTCTTCTTATTTTTAATGAATTTATCTATATTAAATAATGATAGGTACAAGTCGCTAAGTTTTACCTATATTAATTAGTTGTGGGTAAAAGTATGTTTAAGTTTTATCTACATTAATTTATATATGTAGGCAAAAGGCAACTGTAGACTGTAAGGAATGGAAATGGTGAAATGAACAATAAGACAAAAGGCAGCAATGGCTCACTTAAGGACAACGAGCAAAATAGCCAGCTGGTCAAATATTCTATAGAGAATGTGGAAATTCAGGGCTTGAGAAGAGGAAGCAGGCTCAAAATAACCAACTCATGGTTAAAGGATTATGTGTGAAAAGAATCTATATAGAGAGAGGGGGGTAAAGCGTAAAAAAGGGGAAAATTGGGTAGTGGATTTTATTCTCTTCTTTCTAATTCCAATTCTGATATTTTCTCCTTCTTTTCTCTTTGTCTATTTATTAGTGGATGACATATTGTACTATTCCTTCCAATATTGGTCCTGGAAGTTGATCATTGCCCTGAAATCAATAAAATAGTACAATTTATTCTTCTTCTATAGTAATCCTTCTATATTCCTTACATAGACAGAAAGTATGTTTTTTGTAATATTTGGTGTAATAATATTAATATTGATAGCAATAACCCATGTAGAAAACTTCAAAGCAACTCAAGTGATCATATTCATGGACGGATCTATAGCTAGTATAGTCGGGGGAAATTGCCATCACTAAAATTTTAGTCCTTCTTGTTATATATACTATTATATTTTAATTGCCCCTACTTTGTGTAATATATTAGTGTTTTTATTCACACTTTATATTTTTCTTTATCTAACAAAAAGATATGCATAAATATGGGATATAAGGGATACTCACCCATAATCACTACTACAAAAATTGCTTTTAACATTGCTAAGTTAACATCGGTTTTCTGGAAAACCAATGTTAACGAAAACGCGGTGACAAATTCGTAATTAATAGGACATGCTTAACATCGGTTTTCCCGGTTTTTAACAAAACCGATGTTAACCTATTAGTGTTAACATTGGTTTTACAGGTTTTTAAGAAAACCGATGTTAATATGAAGACGTTAACATCAATTTTTCAATGAAAACCGATGTTGTTGTTATTATAAGACCTGGCCCCCAAATTAAATGATATGTTGTTAGCATATATAGTTTTTAGGATAGTGTTATTAGGAAAATAGGAAGAATATAGTGAATAAATGTTAGAATAAGTGTAAAATTCATTAGTTTTATGTTTATCATTGATTCTATGCTATTTTGATATTTAGGGTCAAGAAAAGCAAAAAAAGAAGCAAAAGAAAGAGCCAACTGAAGCTGAGATCTCACGCTAACCGCACCAGAAGCACTAGAGGTTCACGCCAGTCGCGCCAAGCTCGCGCCAGTCGCGCCAGATACACTGGAGGCTCGCGCCAGTCGCGCGGACGTCACAGGATTTCTAATTTAGCTTAAAGATAACATAAGAATGATGGGTTTTTAGGGTTTTATGACCTAGGTATAAATAGAACCTTGGTAGGACACATTAAGGACATCAATAGACACTGGAAAACAGAGCAAAGAAGGCAAGATCAAAGGAACCAGGATTCAAGGCCAAGAAGAAGCAAGAAGAACAAGAAGGAGGCAAGATCGGTTTGTGACTCTGCATACCTTAGCTTCTTTCTTTTCTCCTTTCTTCACATTGTATTAGGCCAGACATCATTATGTCTGGCTAATTCCTTTGTAATTATGGTTTAGCCAAAAGCCAATGTGAACTCTGTGTTACTTGAATTGAGTTTAATAAAGTTTTTTATAATTGTTTTACTCTACTTTATTCTTCCATTATTATATCTAATTAGACTTGAACAATCTATTAGGTTACTTAGGGCTATAATTGACAATAGGAATATTGGGGTTTTAGTTTCTGAATGCAGTAGAGTGACAGTTGTGATATCACCTAGGGATAGGGATAAAGGACTGTAGATTCTTATTATGCTAGCTTCATGCTTAATCTAAAGGGAATTAATAATGGATTAGGATTCTTAATTTAGGTTAAAGGGTTAAATGATCGAGGAATCAGGGTTTAACTATATTAGAAAAGCATAAATCTGAATAATTACATTAAATAGAGTTAAATTATCAATTCAATTATATAGAGTGAACTGCGGTGATTGTGCTTTACCATAATTATTCTTAAGTCCTGATCAACATTTAAATTACCTTGTTTTTAATCTTCTTTTATTTACAATAATAAATCCAAACCACAATTCAATTCTCTCAACAATTTCATTCCTTCTCCAATATTAAAAATCATAAATTACAATTGATATTAGTGCCTCAATCCTCGTGGAGATGATACTTTCTTATCACTTTATTACTTGGAACGATCGGTGCACTTGCCGTGTCGCAACAAGTTTTTGGCGCCGTTGTCGGGGATTGATTACGCTAATTTTACTTGCAATTTTGTTTTTAATATTGGAATTTTTGTTTGACTGATCTGTTTTCTTTAGTTTATGCGAGGTTTAGTTGGATCAGAAGAATTACAGTTTGATCCTGAAATAGAAAAGACTGTGAGAAGAAATAGAAGACTAGCCAAGCAGAGACGGGAGATAGAAAAATCTAATTCAAACAGCGAATTAGAATCAAGGATGGCTGAAAGACCACCAGTACAAGGGGAAGAATTAATGGAGGATATTCTTGCTCCATTATTCACAAGACCCAATCCTAGTATAGTCCAACCACCGATTGAGGCTAACAAATTTGATATCAATCCATCATTAATCACTTTGGTGGAAAGAAGTCAATTTGGTGGAGAGGACACTGAAGATCCACACAATTTCATTGACAGATTTTTGCGGATCTGCGATACAATCAGACACCAGGGCGTATCAGATGATGCTGTGAGACTAAGATTATTTCCATTTGCTGTTAAGGGAAGAGCACTTCGTTGGTTAGATAGACAAACTCCCAACAGCATCAGTACGTGGGAAGACCTGGTTACCAAATTTTTCTCTCAATATTTTTCTATGGAGAAATACAACAGATTGGTGAACGAGATCACCAATTTCACTCAGAACGAGAGAGAAAGTTTATGTGCAGCTTGGAATAGGTTCCAAGAATTGATCAGGAAGTGTCCACAGTATGACATGACTGTGGGAAGGAAAGTATGTATATTCTTTAATGGGATGACTCTAGAATCAAGACTTATAGTGAATGTAGCAGCTGGAGGTTCAATTAGATCAAAGACAGCTACTCAGACATATGAATTAATGGATTCACTGGCTCGCAACGAAAATGAGAGCATCAAAGTTCAACCAAAGAGGGAAGTTATCCAACTAGGAAGCAGTGATGCAATGATGGCTGAACAAAAACTTTTATCACAGCAATTAGTAAGATTGAATGAGAAAATTGACAGGATGCAAGGTTCAACAGCCCAAGCTTCAACTATTAGATCACAACTACCTACTTGTGAATACTGCCAGGGAGAGCATGAATCCAATAAGTGTCCTACTTTAGTAGGAGCTGATCCAGTGCAAGTTAATGGAGTATGGTACGATCAGAGAAATCATTCCAACTTCCAGAGGAATTCAAATTATGCTCCAGGTAACAATTTCCAAAGAAGAATTCAAGGAGGAGGTTTGGATTACAAATCCAACAATTACTTGCAGCCTCCACCCATTCCACCTAAGGAGCCATCAGAACTAGAGAAGGCTATGTTGCAGCTGTCCAAGACTACCACTGAGCATATTCAGATTACTAATTCTTTCATCAAGGAGACTAATGCTTTCATTAGTGAGACCCGAGCTCATCACAAGAATCAAGATGCTTCTATCAGAAATCTTGAAAATCAAATTGGTCAGTTGGCTAAGCAATTGACTGAAAGGTCTCAAGGACAATTCCCTAGTGACACTGTTGTCAACCCAAGGGAACAAGCAAATGCAGTCACAACCAGAAGTGGACTTGTCACCAAATCTCCAGAAAAGCCTGATATGATTCAAAGAGAAGTTGAAGAGAAGACTACTACAATTCTTGATGAACAGGTAGTTAAAGCGCCTTCAAGTCAGCCAGAGAAGAAACCGATGGATTTTTCTCGTTTTGAGAAACCACCATATCCTATGAGGCTGAAGCAACAAGCTCAGAGGCAACAATATGCAAAATTTCTAGATATGTTTAAAAAATTACATATTAACATTCCATTTATTGAAGCTTTAGCTAATATGCCAAACTATGCAAAGTTTATGAAAGAATTATTGTCTAGGAAGCATAAATTGCAGGAATATGAAACGATAGCACTTACTGAAGAGTGCAGCGCGATTATCCAGAGGAAGCTTCCACCAAAGAGGAAGGATCCAGGGAGCTTTAACATTCCTATTGCTATAGGAAATTTTGATGTGGGAAGAGCATTGTGTGATCTGGGAGCTAGCATAAACCTGATGCCGTTATCCCCATGCAAGTCATTGGGAATTACTGAGCTAAAGCCCACCGGAGTTTCATTACAGCTTGTAGATCGTTCATTGAGGAAGCCAACCGGAGTAATTGAAGATGTTTTGGTAAAAGCTGATAAATTTATTTTTCCTGCAGATTTTATTGTTTTAGATATGGAAGGTGAGAGTGAAATGCCTTTGTTATTAGGTAGATCATTTTTAGCTACTGCTAGAGCATTAATTGATGTAGAGCAAGGAAAATTAGAGCTTAGAATGGATAATGAATCTGTTGTTTTTAATGTTTTTGATGTGATGAAACATCCTACTGACAAACATGATTGTTTTAGATTGGATATTTTAGATACATTAATTCATACAGATAAAACAGATGACCAAAAGTTAGAAGAGGATCTTGAAGTATTAGGTACAGATGAA
>CM023942.1:10346430-10371335 GCA_013407115.1 Glycine latifolia
AACTGTTTATATACGTTTTAAGAACTATTTTAACACTAAAATAACCAAGCTAATTTAGACTCTTGGTTAATATTACTCTCTATGTTTTTCGAAAATTGGTTTAGAAAAACATATATATATAGTAAAGTAATAAATTTTTGTCACAAATTAATTGATCAAACGATTATTTTCAAAATTAATCACGAAATAAAAACGGTTGTTTCAATTTGAGTCACTAGAAGACGCACTGCTTATGCCTCCATCCTCAAGCAAAATCATAGTCCTCTTGTTACGACATTGAGAAGCAATGTGTCCCTTGCCAAGACACTTAAAACACTTGATATTGCATGATCTTCTTGGAGTTGGCTCCACAATTTTTTTGCTTGAGCTTCCCACCTTTTCTTCTTTATTTTTCTCATGAGAAGCCTCCTTTTTAGGCTTGTCCTTCCAGCTGGAAGTTGCAGCCCCATTTGAGAATTTGGAAGCTTTTCTCCTCTTTAATTGTTGTTCCACCCTTTGAGCTTTGTGGACTAGCTCCTCAATTATTGCATATGAATGTAGCTTCATCACATCTTGAATTTCTCTATTCAAGCCATGAAGGAACCTAGCCATAGTTGCTTCTTGAACCTCCACAATTTCATCCCTTATCATCATCAATTCCATTTTCTTATAATATTCATCAACACTCTTGTAACCTTGGAAATGTCTTTGAAGCTTGTTATGGACTTCTCTTACATAATAAGTTGGAACAAATCTTCCTCTCAAGAATGCCTTTAAATCATCCCAAGAATTTACTCTTTGTCTCCTCATCCTCCTTATATCCACTTGAATTTGGTTCCACCGTATCAAAGCATAACCACCAAACTCCAAAGTTGCTAGAGTAACTTTCTTTTCTTCATCAAAAGGTTGGCATGAGAAAATTTGTTCTACCTTCATCTCCCACTCAAAATACTCTTTTGGATCATTATTGCCAAGGAATTTTGAAATTTTTATTTTCACTCCATTCAATCCTCCATTCCTCCCTTCTCTCTCTTCTCTTCTCACCCTCTAATCTTCATCATCTCTATTTTGCCTCCTAGGATTGTGTCTTCTATGATTTTCTCTTATATTATTATTTTCTCTCCAATCCTCCCTCTCACTCCTCTCATCATAATAATTTCCTCCATGAGAAGAAGCATACTCACTCAACCTCCTACTATTATGAGCCTCTCCATCCACACTTTCCATTAGATGACTCCTCCTTTGGGTCTCCTTTTGAAACTCTCCAAACCTTGCATCTATATTGGTTTACAATTTTGTTTTCAAGTCTTTCATTTATTTTTTTCATGGCTTTCATCAACCTAGATGTCCTAGGTGACAAAGCCTCTCCTCCACTTGAACTCATCCTTCAAAAAAATGGTTAGCAAAACACAAGTATATAAAGAAATTCTCACCACTCTCTAAGTGTTTGCACACTTTTAATCTAGGCTCTTTCTATAATGTTCTCTCTTGCCTTTTTCCACTCTTATTCCTCTCTATAGTTCTTAAGCAAAAACTTCTAATCAAATCAAGACTCTTTACTATAGTGAAATAGGAAATGATTCTAGGCTAAACTCAAGAGTCCAAAGAACAAGAAAACTCTATGACAAAACCTTGGAAATTTTAAGAGACAAGCAACAAAGCAAAATTTAGAAAAGCACAACTCAAATTGGAATTTAATGAGACAACTCAAGGAATACTATGGCTGTATCAAACTATACAAGGAGGATATGCCAAGTGAATTCAATTGCTAGAAGCCAAATTTCATCAAATTTGCATTTTATACAAGTTCACTTGATTTTGTTGTTCAAAGGAAATTTTGGAACTTGTAATTTTGTAATTTGCTTCTAAATTTTGTTATTCTTTCACTTTTTCCAACCACTAATCAATAATGTCTTTGGCTGTACACTTGATGTATTTTTCTTTTGCTTTTGAATTGTTTCTTTCACAATTTTTTTTCCAGCTTTTGTTTTCTTTTGAACAAGTTCAAAAATCCTTAAAGAAATTCAATGAATCACTAAAATATGATGTATAACAACTGTAAAATTTGCTTCTAACAACTCAATTCAGTTTAGGCATGAGAGTAGAATCAAAACAAGTGGTTATACAACACACAAACAACAAAACACAAGTTGACAAGAATCAAGGCTAGAAAATCAGAAAAATATCAAGAACACATGAAGAACATGAAGAACATAAGAACAAGAATTCACATAGAACTTGAAGAAAACACTAAGGTTTTGTAGCTGAACACACAACAAGCCCACAACACTAAGAATCAAAGGAAAAACAACAAGAAACAAGGAATTGAAATGGATTTTCGTTTTTGATTTAATGCAAAATTTTACCTTTGAAGAAATCTTAAAACTGAACTTGAAGAAGAATTATACAAGGATTAAGCTCTAGATACCACATGATGTAACAGCTGAACCCATGATCATTAATTTTTCCCAAATCTACCTTGCAATAGAACCCAAGCTTCAAGCAAACCTCAAGAACACATAAGCTTCCAACACTCCTTGAATTGGGGCTGTTTTAGAAGTTTAAGTTGCAAAAAATGGAAGATGGAAGAAAGGATAGGGATGAAGGTGAAGACACCATGGAGTAGCTCTCCAATAAGTCTAGGAAGAATCACCACAATAGCATTGGGAAGCCATTGATAAGACTCAAGAAGTTCTTGAACAAGAACAAGAGAGAAACTCTCACAACAATTTTCAGAAATTGTATTAATGAACCAAAGTTAGTTACATTCAGTTTTGGCACCTTTATATAGACCACGAAATTACAAGCTAAATGACACTAAAATGTAAGGAAAATGCAAATTGAAATGAAGCCTAAATGAAGCTTGAAGTGCAAGCTTTCCATAAGTGACCTTTGGCTTCCCAAACATGTGCAGTTGCAACCTCTGACGGGAATAATCGATTAATTTGCTCTTGTAATCGATTAAAACAATCAAGAACTGAAATAATCGATTACACTAGCCATTTAATCGATTAAAGCAGTAAGGCCTTGGTTCCTATTTGCAACTGAAATGCTGTAATCGATTACAAGGTTAAAATAATCGATTAAAACAGTAGCAACCTATTTACAATTGTTTTATTGAATTTCTTCTAACAAGTGCTAGGTTTTATTGAATTAAATTGGATTTGAGACATCAAAATCCAGCTCTTGTCATCCTTGATTTGGTGTGCCACTTCATGCTTGTCCAAGTTAGCTTGAATATGGTCTTGAAGTGCTTGAGTCCTAGCTCTTGTCATTGGTCCATTAAAGCTCACCAAATGAAGTGCTTCAAGCTCTCCTTCTAGATCTTTGGCTTGACTTGGACCTCCATCAAAGTGTTCTTGAGCTTTCTGGAAAAGATACATGAACAAAGTAATCGATTAATCTGTCATGTAATCGATTACTACAGGGATTCGCATTTTCAAAAACGTACTTAGTTAGATTGGTAAATTGAGAAGAGACTAAGGTCGAGGCTAAGCTTTAATTTTTCTTGTGAAAGTGTAGAGGAATTAGAAATTATTTTGGAAGGTATATTATGGTTAGTTAGATTACTAACTTGTTGTCTTGAACTTGAGGATATTATGTTGCCATGCACAAGTTGGCATGATTTTGATTGAATAAGGTGTGATAGCCTAAACATACTTTTGGTACGTATGATGTTGTGGTGGAAATTTTTCCATGAGGTTGTATGAATTTGCTCATGAATTATGTTATTGATGAAAATGATGGATTTGATGTGATGATATATATTGGTTCATGTTTCTAAGTCCAGTACTAGATTTGTGAAATAGGATCTGATACTACATTCAGTACGAGATGTAGAGACCAGGTGCAAAAACATGGAATTATTCATGCATGATTAGCGTAAGACGATCACAACATTCTACATCTAGTACAAGGTGTGGATACATACAGTACGATATGTAAAGAATCCATGTGCACTCTGGAATTTCATTTGTGCATGCATATTGCTTAAATGGTTATTTATTGATGTTATTGGAATTATTTGATTAATTACTAACATACTAACTTATTTGGTGGTTTAGTCTTGCCTACTAAGAAATTTTATTTCTCACTAGATTTTATTTCATTTGTTTTATAGATGGCCATAGTGATCATGTTCCTTGATGCCTTATACTTGGGATGGTACAAAGATGAAGAGAGAAATTGCTATGTTATTACCATTCACCTTATATCTGTATTTATGTACATTTAGGAACTACGGTGAAGTGTGATGAATCTCGTGTTTGTATGACAGTAAATGATGTAATCAAGAAATCAGTCCTGTTTAATGAAAGAGAATTTTGCCTATAAAATTTATACATACCTACAATTTTTACTAAAATACGCTTCTTAAAAATAAACTAATAAAAATTATTTAGAAATATATTAGGTCGTTACAGTATTTGTTTAAAACAAGCAACATCTATATATAGAAAACTGTTGTAACTGTTTGTAATCGTTTAAATCATTTATGAAATTGATTAAATCACTTATGTAATCGATTAAATCATTTATGTAATCGATTAAAGTGTTCTTGAGCTTTTAGGAAAAGATTTATGAACAATGTAATCGATTAAATCGCAATGTAATCGATTATCATAGGAAACCTTATTCCAAATCGTTGCCAAGTAATCAATTACCACCGTGCTGTAATCGATCATCACAGGAAGTCCATTCTGTGATTATGAACTGTGCAATCAATTACCATAATCTTGTAATCAATTAAAATGTTCTTAGTTCTCAAGAAATAGATTACAACTTACTGATAATCGATTAAACTAGTGAGAAAATATTTTTCAAAAACTTGAAACATTGAACACTTGGCATTTTATGCATTCATGAAAATTTTGTGTTTCAGAAAACTTTTTATGAAATTTTTTCTTTTGTGAAAACATGAATGCAAAAACATGAATGAGTTTTATGCAATGGATCATAGGAGGCATCACTTAGACATACACAAATTACATATGTCATTCAATTGAATTGGCATGTAAAAGCCTAAACATTTCAATGTCTAAGAACCTCAGCTTCTTGATCCTCTCTAGCTCCCCCTGAGTCTAACAAGAGCTTTTAAGTAGGGATTGAAAAGCTCTACAAAGGTATTAAAAATTGGGAGCTCACTGCTATGGTCTAAAACCTGAAGTGAAGCCGCCATCAGAAGGATTTTATCACAAGAGAAGACACTGCTATCATACTATCAATCACAATCCATTTGTGGTTGATTCACCATCAAACCGCATTTGTCAATGGAAGTGAGATTTCATTGTTGTGTGTGAACGCAATTTCTCCTTTATTGTTGAGCTTCCAAACTCCATGTTCACCTTCATTCATCAACAACCCATTATTGAAGAAATGAATTATGATGACGAGGTTCTTGTTGCTACTGCTGAAGTTTTGGCCATGGAAGTCTATGATGGCCCTAGTCCATCCTGAGAATATGTACATTTTCTTGAGAAAACACTAGTCAAAACCAGGGAGGCACTTGATGAAGCTCTTTTTGATCGAGGTTTTGCTGAAAGAGAAGCCAAAAGATGGAAAATGTTGGGAAATTAGTATTTCAGAAGTTTTCTGAAGCCCAAATGAAAAGTTCCTCTGAGGACGAATCTAGAGATGAGTTATTTTGCAAACTTAAAGAGAAAGAATAAGCTACCAAACAAAAGGGTGAGAAGAACGTAGCCATAATAGAAGATGCACAAGCTGAGGGGGAGTGCATCATTTGAGGGGGATATTTTATGAAAATCTTTTAACTTTTACTCTTCCTATTCATCTACTATATATGTAATATGCTTTTGATGAATAAAGTTAGAGTTTCTAATTAAAAGACTTTATCTCAAAGTTTTATGATGCATTATATTTTTACATTTCTTATATTACATATGATAAGACTAACATTGCACCTAACTATCATCATATATATGTCTTCAACTTTTACATCTCTGTTTGTTTGACATCATAAAAAAAGGGGGAGATTGTTAAGTTAAAATACATTTGTCTTAAAGACGAATAATGACTCATAATTATTTTGTTTAGATGCAAATAAATACAAATGACAAAATTTGTGTATGATATGTATCAGATCATGATCTGTATTAGTATTTTCAGACGATGTATTTATAAGACGATCTGGTATAACATTTAAGTTGTGCATTTAAGATCTTCATTTAATACTCTATGTTAGAGATTCTTTCATGCAAAAAAAATTCTCCTAGGATTTGTCAAAGTCTTATAAAGAATAAAAGAAGTCTACAGTTTGGAAGACGATGATCCTCGTTAAAATGCAGGCTCTGTTGTTGCAGACCTACTGTGTTGAAAGAAGTGACTTTCCTATTGAAGTACAAGACACACTAGCCTATCAACATGAACTTTGTATGAAGAAAGGATATACATTTAATGCAAACACTAAATGTTCCAATGGACTCAAGACTTCAGACGCAGACTAGAGTAAAGAATCCAACCGTTGTGAGACAACGAATACTTGAAGATAAAGACTATATATAGAAGAAGCTTTGAAGAAACAAGACACGAATCATTTACACAATTATATTCTTTTATTCTTTCTTGTAAAACTTTATGTAAATCTTTGTATAGATACTAAGCTTTCAAAAAACATTTGTATACCTTGAGAGAAAAGACTAAAGTGCTGATTGATATATCCGTTTATAAGACGATCACAAATTTAGCGAGTGTGCAAACTTCCAACAAACATTGATGATTTGTTTAGAGCCAACAACGGTTTGGTAGGATAAATAATACTGGATTTAAGTCAAGTTTGGGGTAGAGGTTTCATTTGTAAGAGCAGAAGTGATAATGAAAAATACTCGTAACTTTGATTAATTAGTGGAAACTTGGTGGATTACCAAGACCTGGACGTAGTCTTGGGTTTGAGATGAATCAGTGTAATTCTCTATGTGCTTTTCTCTATTGTTTTAGCTGAAAAAAAGTTTGATTTTTTTTTAAATCTTATATCTTATTTTGTTTTACAATGAAAATTATTTTTCTCATTATATGATAAATCTTATATCTAAATGTTTTAAATTTTTAGGTTTATCTATGATTAATGTGTGTTTTCAGTCTTAGAAAAAAATTTAAATTTCTAAAAGCTCAATGTTGCTCCCCTTCTTATATTATTTGTTTCTACAAGTTAAATTAACAATAACCATGGATTGAATTTCATCAAATTTAACATTAATGAAGAAATAAATTTAACAATAACTTCCTATTTAAAATGGTTTATAATATTTTACTTTATCTATTAATTAAGGCTAGAAATTGAAAAATACATATACACACATGTAAGTCTATTTTTTGAAATGTTATTACTTTACCATATATTTAAAATGATTTATAATATTTTACTTTATCTATTACTTTCCCATAACACCTTGCCGCGCCCAGGAGCCCACCAACGCCGCGATAAAGAGAGCCCCGTCGTAGGAAACCTCGCTCGTGGTTGTTTGCAGCGGCGTTGTGGTCGTAGGAATCAGTTAGTCTCGTTAGTCAAGCTATGAAGTGCCCCCAGTAATACTGTTCTTCTCAATTCCCTTCACTATTCCCATCGAAACGATCTTCAATTAATCCTTGTTTTCGCCAAAAGCAAAACACTTGCTTCTTCTTCTTCCTCTACTTTTACCCTTTTCAAATTGAGCCACGTGAAAAGTGAAAACGTAACTGTCTCTGTGTATAAAAATTCGATCATTTTATTTTCTTTCTAACCTCCAACATGGTACTCACACTCACTCCTTCGTCCTGTGTTGTTGATGTGTATAAAAATTCGATCTTTTTATTAATTTAATTTAATTTTCTCAGGACAAACCCAGTGGAAGTGACAAGTATAACGTTGAAACCGCGGAAATCTTGGCAAACGAGGCTCAGGTTCGGACTCACTTCCCAAGTTCAGATTTTTTGGATACCCTTTTACTCATTCGTGTTGTTTCTGTGTTGCTCAGCATTTGCCCGTTGCGGAGGCCACACCCATATACGAGCAGCTTCTGCTATTGTTTCCAACTGCTGTGAGTGTTCTTGTTGAGTGCTTTGGTTTGTTGTTATTGGAAGAAATGTATGATTGTGATTGTGTTATGTGATTGAAATCATGTTGCTTCTTCTGCTATGGTTCTGATTTTTTGTTGGTTCTTGTTTGTGTTCAGGCCAAGTTTTGGAGGCAATATGTGGAGGCACATATGGCTGCAAATAATGATGATGCTACAAAACAGATCTTTAGTCGGTGCTTGTTGAATTGTCTTCAGATTCCTCTATGGTATATTGTTTGTATTATCTTGTGTATGGAATTGGCTGGTGTATTGTTACTTATTTTTATATACTGTCTCTTTTGAATGTGTTGTTTAAAATGTTATGATCTTATGGGAGAACCCTCCTTTTTGTTTTTGGTTCTTTCAATGAATAATGTGTAGAGTGGCGTGGGATTAAACTATCTTTTTCTTATGAGTAATTCAAGCCCATGGCACTAAGAAATAGTTACTTTCCTTTTGGTTGGTCACCAAGTAGGATGGCTTTGAAGATTTAACACTGAATTTTCAGCTGGAGGTAGGGAAGGGGAGGTTTCTGGGAAGAAAATGGGCTACAAGCTTACTGCTTGTTGTGTAGCTGTATTTCTGTTCGATCAACCAAAATGAGTAAACTTATTTTCAGTTGGGAATCTTTAAGGTTTAATTTGTTTGCTTACTTTAGGGGACCTGTCCAAACCTTTATTCATAGATAACAACAGAACTACGTTATGTTTATTTGAATTTGTGTAAGATTGTTTTTCTTGTGCAAATGTGTAAGAGTGTATATGAGTAACTAACTCAGTTTAGTTTACTAGTGTAATTAGTTAACAGTTGGCTTTTACTGTTATTGCTAGAGATCTCAGTGCCTTTTGTTACTAATATACGATAGAAAAGTGATTAAAGCTAACTGTTAACTTACTACAGTAGTAAACTAAACTGAGTTACTCATATACACTCTTACAAAATGGATGACGTAAGTCAAGTAACCTGCTTATTTGGTCTGTCTTGTGGTACATGCAAATGATGTTTTTGTTTCAATCTTTCATTCTGTTTCTTATCTCTGGTTTATAGGCGGTGTTACATTCGTTTTATTAGAAAGGTAAATGACAAGAAGGGCATGGAGGGTCAAGAAGAGACAAGAAAAGCTTTTGATTTTATGCTTAACTATGTTGGTAAGTTGTTTTCTGTTGTCCTGTTTGCATTTTCTTAGTTTGCATTGGATTCAAGTAGCACCTATTTAGGAGAAGATGGAAACATACATAAGATGATTTGGTCATGTGTGAATAAAGCAATAGAGACTTTGGTGAAAAGAAGATTGATTAGAGGCCCTAGTGGGAATTGGAATAGTGGATAAAAAAATAGACCGATTGGGTGAGGTAGAGAAATGACAAAAAAATTAGGAGACACCAATAAAAGTATATTGCTTTCAGTGGTTTTACTGTTAGGATAGTTGGTTCCTAACTTGATATTAGTTAAAATAAATAAGGAAACTAAAAATATTTTTGGATTGAATAGACAATTAAGGCAAAACAAAAAAAAATATTGATTTGATATATAAACTCATAAGACACTTGCCATTCACTCTCAAAATGAAGACACATGACTACATGAGAAGAATGGCACATAAAAAGGTTATCTGGTTTTCAAGAATGGGGACTCAGATATAGGAGATTAGGAGTTGGTTGGTTCAAGTCAGAGCCTAATGCAATGACTAATCATGTAGCGTATCCCAGCTTGTCTAAAAAGGATTTGTTGCTGTTTGTGAATGTACAATGTATTGATAAAAAATGTCTGTGGCTTTTGTCTTTCTACTGAGTGGAAACACTGTTTGGAATCCTATTTATTGAAGAGTTCAATGTAAAAGAGAATATCAATTTTAAGAGATAGATTAAGTAAAACTGGTCTGATTTAGGCATGGGGCTATTGGGGAATTGCATAAGTTTTGAATTTTACTAGCCATAGGTAAATCTCTTGGTAATTTGAATGTTTCACATTTAGGAGCTGATTATACTTTGGGTTAGGGTAATTGTATAATTTTTATTAATAACTTCTTATGAGTTATCCATCATTTGGTAGATCTATAACTAGTAATTTTAAATTCTTTAGACTAGTTCAAGGCCTCATTTTTATATAAATAGTTGTGTGTCCCAGTTAATGCTTAAGCATCTGAAATTCTGAATTAGATTTCACTAAATTTTGTACATCTCAACAGCCTTTTGCTAGCATACATTCCCCCCCACCCCCACCCCCACTAATTTGTTGTGAGAATTCACAATTAATACCCTTTCTATTGATATTACCATTTGAAGTTATTCAGAAAATAGGAAGGAAAGGAGAGGATGAATGTGTCTATGCATTATATATATATCTTGACACTTATCTCTAATGATGTGCTAACAGGAGCAGACATTGCATCTGGCCCTGTGTGGATGGAGTACATAGCCTTTCTAAAGTCACTGCCGGTTTGTTTAGCTAATCTTTAATGTTTTGTGTAACCCTTGGTGCATAATTTGGTATAGTTTTTCATATTTTGAGGTCAAATTCAATGATCTATCACAGGCTATAAATGCTCAAGAAGAATCACACCGAATGACTACTATGAGGAAAGTCTATCAGAAGGCTATTGTTACTCCTACTCATCACATTGAACAACTTTGGAAGGACTATGAAAATTTTGAAAATTCTGTTAGCCGTCAGTTGGTAAGATATTGATTTTGATTTGATGCTTGCTCTGATAATTTGTATTCTTAATATGTAGTTGTTCTTCATTGGTATTAGATTAGAATATTTTAAAGGCATGCAATTTGAGGATAAGGTGTTCTGCAGGCTAAAGGACTAATATCTGAATATCAACCCAAATATAATAGTGCCAGGGCAGTTTACCGGGAGAGGAAGAAGTATGTTGATGAAATTGATTGGAATATGCTTGCTGTACCACCAACTGGATCCTACAAGGCAAGTTTCTTTTTCTTATCAGTGATAATTTTGCAGAATTATTTTCCATACTAAAATATGAAACTATGGATCTCTAAAAAATGTAATTTGGGTGATGAAAGTATTGGAAAGGCATCTTTACTTTTTGAAATGTTGATCAAATGGCAACTGGTTGTTCTTTTTATCTTCTGTTCATGCTGATATTGGTTTCATGGTCCTGTGTGTAATAGTTGGTTATGTCTAGAAATAAAGCTTGATGCCTTGATGTAAATTTTGATATTTAGATGACTGTTTGTTTAGTTTTTTTTTTTTTTTGTTTTTGAGAAGTTGCTGGTTACAGGGATTAAGCTGTATATACTTGATGTAAATGGAATGAACACTTTTATCTTCTTCCACATCTGCCATTTGAGATGACAAAATATTCTATATGGAGCTTTATGCAATTATGCTTTAATTACTTCTCACAAGTACCAAGTGCATTTTGGTAAAAGACATTTTTTTTGGTTTTGTTTTGCAATCATATAGCTAATTTGGATAAACCACTTACAACTGAAGAAAACAAAATGAACCAAGGAGGTAAAATGATTGAAACTTCTCCGACAAAATTAACTTATGCACCTCATCTTTTTCAAATGCTTCCTCATCTAATATCGGTTTAAATTGAGGTGCATAAGTGGATTTTAACTTCAGAAGAAGTTTGATTCTTTTTTTTTTTTTCTTTTCTATCTACTCCTATAATTAGCTTGGGTTAAAGGTGCTGTTGATGTTGATGTTGATCTAATCAATTTAGTATGTTAGTTTTAACTATGGTTTTCTGTACTTTCATAGTTAGTTAACTAACTGACTAGAGTTAGTTGTCAGTTTCAACTGTAACTGCTTATATAAGCTGAGGTGTAACTGATTCTCATTTGGGCTGAATATCACAATCTTTTACCTCATTTCTGTTAGTGTTTTTCTCTTTTCTGAGATTTGTTTATGGTATCAGAGCTTCATTTTGATCCTCGTTTTCTTTCATGGCTTCTGCTTCCATCCCTCCTCCCCCTCCTCCGCCAGTGAACGGTGGAACTCCGCTTGGTTCTGCGGTGGTTGTCACTGCCAAAGAATTTTCACGATCAAGCATGATATTTAAAAGCACAATTATTCAAAATCTTATGCTATATTTGTTAAAAAGCTTTTATCCAAACATGCTCCAACTATCTCAAAAGCTTTCTCTGTTAGGTAAAGGCGCATTGATGATTTTATACCTTTTTTTTTATCTCTAATATGCACCCTCACATAAGAAAGCCCTTTAGACTAGAATTGTGTACAATGTATAGACCCATTGTGTGCTTAAATTCAACTTTGTTTCAATGGGGGTGTTAAGGATTGAATTCTAGACCACTTGGTTATATAGTCTCTAAGATCATGCCATGAACAAACTATCCTAAAACCTTAAGGTGTTAAGTGATGTTACATACGATTTTATGCTTGTTATATGTCTAAAATCAGGATAAGTTTTATTTCTTAGTTACTTGTGACAGGAAGAAATGCAGTGGATGGCATGGAAGAGACTTTTATCTTTTGAAAAGTAAGAAGCATTTGTCCTTTTTTATTTTTCAGCAAGTTGCTTGTGTTATAAGTGCATTTTCACTAATAAGTTTGTCTATTAGATCTTTGCTGCTTGATATTTATTCAAACTGATGAAGCAATGTAGGCAAAGTATTGAATTTATCTAAATACTTACATATCTTAGACAATGATTTCTCTGTTTTGGTCTTCTTGTGAAATTTTCTTTTCTAAATGGTTTGTCATGGTTTGTGTCTATGTGCATGCTTATACTTCTGTTCACACCTATACGAAGAGGAATGAAAATGAACGTTGAAAATCCTTCAACTACAGCTTAAAAGGGTAATAGGGAAAATTGAGAAAAGGAAAACAGCAACTCAAGAACTTCCCCTTTGAAAAACCAGTTTTGAAATTAGTCATTTGAGTGTATTTATCAACTGTCTGGAATGTTGTGTCATAGACCTACTCTCCCAAAAGCTTAAGCTGTTAGGGCCTATCAATGTTGTTTGTCTCTCAAGTCTCAATACAGCTGTTCATTCCAGAGCCTTTGGGCTTAAAGTGAGAACAATGCACACAGACTCACTTTATCTGTGCTTAAATTTAATGTAGTTACAAAGAATGGGGAGACATGGATTGAACTCTTGACTACTTGAACATAAAAGCTCTAGTATTATGCCAAACACTGAAAACCTTAATTTATTCTGAGTGGGGCTTCAAGAATGGTTTTGAACCTTAATCACATGTTTCATTTTTATTCTCTTTATCAAAAGTTCTAAGTGAACTTGTTATAAAATAAAAATGTAAACCATTCTTGAGACTCCATTTATGACTTAACTCATTAACTGCTTAAGCTTCTGGGAGGGTTCGTCTTTGACCAAACTTATCATTTTGAAATGACTGTTAGATGGATGTAGTGCCTCTGGTCATCATACCATTGTATCCTCTTCTTGAATTGTGCTATTATGTTTAGTTACTATTCTGTATTTAATTTATTCATTTTGTATTTCAGAGGAAATCCACAGAGAATAGACACTGCCTCCTCCAACAAACGAATTATATTTACTTATGAGCAGGTACTAGGAAATATATTTTATTGGTTTTTAATTTTTTATTCCTTTAATATTATCAATTTTCATTAATGTGGAGAAAACCTAGTTTGTTTTAAATATTGGCTTGTCATACTAAAAGATGTTCTAGATTAGTGAAGAAAACCATTAAGGATTATTGTGTCATGAGACATGATTTACATTGAATTGAACTGATAGGTAGTAATTTCATCTGTACTAATAATAAAGGGAATACCCCTATTTGGTGTCCACATTTCATTGGACAGTTTTACCCTTAAACTACTTATTAAACTTTCAAATTTTTCTTCTAACCTACAGTAACTTCCCACTACTTCTATATTTAACTTCTGTTTTTATTTATTTATTAATTATTTATAAAATTTAGAGTTTCCCTAGTCTAAAGAAAAATATTTCTCGTTTAGATGTGGAAATAATAAACATCATTAACCATGTGTTTAAGTTTTGATAATATTATTTGTTCTATTGTTTATGGAATATCTTACTGCATTGTACTGTTATTCAGTGTCTGATGCATATGTACCATTATCCTGATATATGGTATGACTATGCTACATGGCATGCAAAAGGCGGTTCGATAGATGCTGCAATCAAAGTATTTCAAAGGGCTCTGAAGGCTCTCCCTGGTTTGTAGCATTTTCTATCTCTGGTTCTTCTGAATTTTTAGATATTGTTGCTAGTGACTGCATATCTTTTTGTATTCATGACTTTTATTTTTGATTTTTTTCCTATTGGACTACAGTAATTTCTATAATGTGATACACTTATGATAAGAAATTTGTCATCTGTAGTATGAAATTCTATGGTTACCTAGAGTATGGCATTCAAAGCTCTTTTTCTGATAGATATCATTTGATTCTGAACACGTCTTGTGTTAACTTATCTTGATCTCTGGTGTAGATTTTATCTCAATTAATGCTGATATGTTTCCCTTGGGTAACATGTATTGTAGCTCTTAATTATGCATTAACATGTCTTAGTTGAGTCTATTATGCTTATTTTTGTCTTTCATCTCTTTGTTGCCATTTCATTTGTGAACAGATTCAGAAGTGCTACGATATGCTTATGCAGAGCTACAGGAATCTCGTGGAGCAATTCAGGTATGACAGGTTGCACAAATGTTTTGCAAAAAGTGACAGTGATTAATGTCATTGAGTATTATTAGAGTGTATGCATAATTGAAAAGATTAAAAATCATTGAACATAGTTTACTTCTTTATATTGTTCTTGTAAATGCAAAATGAATAATTTATTATTTTCATTTCATGTATTTAAATATCAAGGATGAGTGCTCTCACTCAATTAATTCACAGAACCTCTGCAAAATATTTTCTGGTTCTCAAGTATAAGCTTCAATTTTTTTTTGTTTTACTTGGTTTTTAAACCTTTAACCATATTTATTCCTTGTTTTCTTGTTTTATGTCAGGCTGCAAAGAAAATATATGAAAGTGTTATGGGAGATGGTGACAGTGCAACCACACTTGCTCATATTCAAGTACATGAAATAGTTTGCTAATGCTTTTAGTGCTGAATAGTGGTGTTGGATACTTTGTACATGGGTATATATATATGTGTGTGTGTGTGTGCGCTAGATTTCAGCTTAAAATCAATTGGCTCTTAGTGAAGTTGCCCAACAAATATATATAAGCTGCATCTCAAGAATTGAGGCAAGTGATGTGGAACTTCCTAACACCCCCTACATAGATACCTGCCAGAACAGGCGAACCTACTAGAATAGACAAAAACCAAGATGGGCTATAGGCTATAATATTATGTAACAATGTTTTTATTTTACTGTGTAATGTTGTGTGTCTTGGATGACCACACAACCTTTATTTATAATGAGCAAATAGGATCTACATTAGTTACATAAAATCAATCTAATTTAAGTAATAATGAACAAATCCCTAATTGCTCTCTAATTATAATTAAGAGAATAATATATAATTCTAACACTTCCCCTCAAGCTCGAGCATATGTCATATGAATCGAGCTTGCTTCAAATGTGGTCAACCCGATAGAAAACTAAAGGCAGTTCGTTGGAAACGTGTCATTGGTTGTGTATGTGAACTTCATGTGCCAGGACTGCATGTGGTGGTGTTTTGAGTTGGCTGCGCACGTGGACGACATGATGGTCTTCGGCGATGGTAACAGGTACTTTTTACCTGTGAAAAAAGCAAAAAAAATGCACTGGGATGCCTTGAGGCGGAGAGAGAGATCAGTGTGACGCTGGCCGTAGATGTGTCATGTGTTGTGTGTGTGAACTTCATGCGCCAGGGCGGCCCTATGTGGCGGTGTTTTAAGTTGGCTGTGCACGTTTTAGACAGACAAAAAGAAAGAGAAAGGAGAAACAAAGTTAGGTGAAGTTTAATACAAGTGAGGTATTTATAACCTCCTGATCTGATGCTAACAGATTATAAACTAACTTAACAAAATAACCACTAACTGAAAATAACAAGAAGCTGACAGCTGTAACAATCTCTTGTTTATTCAATTATGAATTCTGTTACAATCCAGGGATTGAGCCTAGCCTCCCTGATCCACCACCAATAATACCAGGAATGCCTATTCCCAGCTTGGCAGTTGCTATTTAAAGCTAACTAACTAAACTGTAACTGACATCAGTCAGTTACAGGTAGCACTAACTGCTGCTCTGGCTTCCTTAACCTGCCATGTGTCCTTGCTGCATATACCTGCCTTGCAGGTAGCCTAACAATACTCCCCCCCAAAAGAGCCACCTTGTCCTCAAGGTGAAAAGCAGGAAATTGTTGTTGTATTACTGAATCTGCTTCCCAAGTAGCTTCAAAGTCAGGCAAATCGTTCCATTGAACCAGTCAACATTGGGGGTAAAGGTTGAGGTCGTACAGCAGAAGAAATAGCCTTCTTCAATAGAGAAACATGAAAGATTGGGTGGACTTTACTCTCAGGTGATAGATTGAGCTGATAAGCGACCTTACCAATGACTTTAGCAATCTGATATGGACCATAAAGTCTAGGGCTTAACTTCTCATTCAACTTCTTAGCCAAAGATTTTAATCTATAAGGCTATAGCTTAAGGTAAACCCAGTCACCTATCTCCAAAGTAACATCCCTACGATGCTTATTGGCATAAGTTCTCATCTGGTGTTGAGCTTTAAGTAAATTAGTCCTGAGTTGGTCCAGCAAAGAGTCCCTATCTTGAGTCAATCTGTTCACTTCCTTCACTGCTGATGGAACAGTCATACCTTTCAATAATTGGGGTGGATCTTTGCCATATAAAGCCTTAAAAGGAGTGAGTTTGGCTGAGCTATTAAAATTAGAGTTAAACCAAAACTCTGCCCAACTCAGACAAGCTGGGCACTGCTTGGGTTTCTCCCCTATTACACACCTCAAGTATGTTTCCACCCCTCTATTAACCACCTCAGTTTGCCCATCTGTCTGAGGATGGTAAGCTGAACTAAATTTCAATTTAGTTCCTGCACACCTAAACAATTCCTTCCAGAATTGACTCAGAAAAACTTTGTCCCTGTCAGATATGATGGTATTGGGAAAACCATGCAATTTCACTATCTCTTTCACAAACAACTCAGCTATATCCTTTGCAGTGAATGGGTGACTAAGGGAAATAAAATGAGCATACTTTGTCAGTCTGTCTACCACCACCAATATTGCATTTTTCCCTTGTGCCTTTGGCAACCCCTCTATGAAATCCATAGAGATGTCAGCCCAAACCTGTGTAGGAACAGGAAGAGGTTGTAACAACCCAGCTGGTGATAAAGCCTGATATTTATTCTGCTGACAAGTCTCACAAGCAGCTACAAATCTCAAAATATCCTGTCTCATGCCCTCCCAATAGACCAAGGCTGCTATCCTTTTAAAAGTCCTGAAAAACCCTGAATGACCTCCTACTACAGAACTGTGATACTCCTGCATAAGAATGGGCACCTTAGGAGATAGTTTAGAAAGAACTAACTTGCCTTTATACAATAATTTCCTGTTTTGCAAAGAATACCCTGGATGTGCAGCCCCATTTACCATTAAATCCTGCATAACGGCTTTCAATTCTGGATCAGCTAGAATTTCACCCTCCTATTCCTCCTCATCAAAATATCTGATCATAGAGATTGCTGCAAATGTCATCTTCCTAGATAAGGCATCAGCTGCCTTATTCTCACATCCTGGTTTATACAGGATATCAAAATCAAACCCCATCAGCTTTGAAGTCCATTTAAACTGGTCCTCTCCCATTAACCTTTGATCTGTTAAGAACTTGAGACTTTTCTGATTAGTCAAAATAGTGAATTTTCTGCCCATTAGATAGTGTCTCCACTTCTGTACTGCTAACACTATAGCCATAAGCACCCTCTCATAGACTGATTTTTTCTGAGCTGTATCTGACAGTGACTGGCTCAAGAAAGCTAATGGTCTTCCCTGCTGCATAAGCACTGCTCCTAACCCTTTATTAGATGCATCGGTGTCCACAGTAAAGGGTTGAGTAAAATCAGGTATGGTGAGAATAGGAATCTCTGTCATTGCCAATTTTAATTTTCTGATAGCTTCCTCAGCTTCTTCACTCCATTTGAAACTATCTTTTTTCAACAAATCATACAATGGCCTAGCCACTTTACCATAATTCTGAAAAAACCTTCTATAATAACCTGTAAGGCCCAAAAAGCCCCTTAAAGATTTCACACTCTTAGGAGTGGGCCAGCTTCTCAATACTTCTAACTTTTGGGGATCTGCAGCCACCCCTTCTCTGGAAATGATATGCCCCAAATACTCCACCTTGTCTGCCCAAAACTGCATTTCTTCTTATTAACTAATAAGTCATTCTCAGCCAACAGAGATAAGACAGCTCTCACATGACCCACATGAGCTTCTACAATTCTGCTATAAATGAGAATATCATCAAAAAATACTAATGCAAACTTCCTTAAGTAAGGCTTCAATACCTCATTCATTAAAGCCTAAAATGTGGAAGGGGCATTTGTCAGCCCAAAAGGCATTACTATAAACTCATAGTGTCCTTCATGAGTTCTAAATGCAGTCTTGGCAATATCCTACTCCCTCATTCTTATTTGGTGGTATCCTGACTTGAGATCCAGCTTAGTGAATACAGCTGCTCCACCCAATTCATCCAACAATTCATCAATAATAGGTATAGGAAATTTATTTGAAATAGTTACTTTGTTTAGAGCCCTATAATCAACACAAAATCTGCACCCTCCATCCTTTTTCCTCACCAAGATAATAGGGCTTGCATAAGGGCTGATACTAGGTCTAATAAGTCCTGAATTCAGCATGTCTTTAACCAACTTTTCAATCTCATTTTTCTTGTAATAGGGGTACCTATAAGGCCTCACATTAGGAATGTCAGCTCCAGGCTTCAATTCAATCCCATGATCATGTTTTCTTGAAGGAGGAAGACCACTAGGATCCTGAAATACCTCCCCAAATTCTTGTACTAAGCTTTCCATCCATGTAGGCACCAAACTAGCATCATGAACAGCTTGTAAGTCCTGACAGCACAACACAAATCCTTCTCCTTTACTCCTCAAAGCTTTAATAATGGACCTTAATGATGCCACAGACCTGGTCAGGGCAGGTTCTCCTTTTAATACAATAGATCCTCCATTCATAGGAATTTTCAAAGTTAACTCTTTAAAATTTGCTTTCATCTCTCCCAAAGAAGCTAGCCATTCCATTCTTAAAACCACATCCACCCCTCTCATTTCAAAAGCAAACAAGTCCTGCTGAATGCTCAAGCCCTGTATATTCAATTTAACAGTTCTACATACTCCTTCACATCTAATTTTCCTTCCATCTCCTACCTCCACTGTATAAGGTTTAGTAGTTGTCACTGGAATCTTCAAGGACCTCACTACTGCAGCTGAAATGAAATTATGGGAGGCCCCACAATCTCCAATGTCATGACCTTACTGCCCTCCATGATTCCCCACAATCTTATGGATCTTTTAGAAGTTAAGCCAGCCTTGCTATACAAAGATAACTGCATATTCTGAAACTGTTTCTCTTTCTCAGGTATTTTGTCTTCCAATTCCTCCTCTTCACTTTGTTCTGCTCCCATAATCAACACTTGGAATTGCTTATTTGGACACACATGGCCTGGTCCAAACTTCCTATCACATCTATAACAGAGACCTTTCTCAGCCTTCTCCTGAAATTCAGCATCTGGCAACCTCCTAAAAGGTCTGCCTCTATATGATCCAGTGGATTTAACACTATTGGAATCTCCATTGGAAACTGATTCCTTTGGTCTCACCTGAACAGCTTTAATTCCTGGCTCCCAAGTCACAGTTCTGGTTGAACTGTAGGGCCTTGCTACATTCCCTCTATGACCCCCTAAACTTCCCTTTTCCATCAACTCATTTTTCTCATCTATCCTTTGAGCATAATCCATCAATTCTGGAAGAAAATTGACTGGATGTAGCTTCAACTCAGCCCTCACTACCTCCTTCAAGCCATTTAAAAAAATACCTTTCAAATATTCTGGTTCTGTCCCTATCAAAGGACCAGCATACAGTTCAAACTTCTCCCTATACTCCTCCACTGTTCCTCCTTGTTTCAAACTCAATAACGACTCATAAGGACTTTGATTCATCGCTGGTTGGAACCTTTGAACAACTGTTTGTTTAAATTCTGTCCAATTAGGGTTTTTGGCACAAAATTCCCACCACTGGAACCAATTGAGGGCTTTTCCCTCCATTGCAACCATGGTTGCCTGAATGCGATCTGTTTCCTCCACTCCTTTAACCTCAAAATAACGTTCCACCTTATTCGTCCAACCAAATGCGTCCTCACCGTTAAAAATCGGGATCTCCAACTTCCTTCATTGTTCCTCGCGATCGCAATCCGAGAAATCGCAATTCCGCCGTTCACGTTCGTTGCCATCACCGTGGTGGCCACTGCCTTGATTAGAACGTGAAATGCTCCTCACCGTCGTCAGTAACTCCGCCAGTTACTCCTTCAATGCCGCTCTCTCGACGTAATCCTCCTTGAACGATCGCCACAACGTCACAACCTCCTCACGTGTTTGGAGCAATCCTTCAAAACCTTGCTCCAGGAATTCGACTCGAACATCCATGGCTCCGCACGTCGCTACCATGAAGAACACAGGCCACAGGTTCGAAATTTGCTCTGATAGCAGTGATAGAGAATGAACAATCTCTTGTTTATTCAATTATGAATTCTGTTACAATCTAGGGATTGAGCCTAGCCTCCCTAATCCACCACCAATAATACCAAGAATGCCTATTCCCAGCTTGACAGTTGCTATTTAAAGCTAACTAACTAAACTGTAAGTGACATCAGTCAGTTACAGGTAGCACTAACTGCTGCTCTGGCTTCCTGAACCTGCCATGTGTCCTTGCTGCATATACCTGCCTTGCAGGTAGCCTAACACTGTACTGCCAGCTGTACAGTGAAGGTACAATGAGCAAAGTGCTAACTACAGCCTAAAATAGAGAGGTGCTGTTAGCAAAAGCTAACAGCACTTACATATTCTAATATCCCCCCTCAAACTCAAGGGGAAAAGTTTTCAGAAGAAATACTTTTCACATTGAGTTTGTTCTTGAGAAAGTCAAATCTGGTAGGAGAAAGTGGTTTGGTAAGAACATCAGCCCATTGGTCTAGAGCAGGAATATGCTGATAGACACTGGACCAGGCGAAAATGGAAGAAATTTGTATATTGAATCTTGGAGAAATGCTCTCCTGCAGTTACAAGTGATTTCGAGATCACTAACCTCCTACTACCCAATTGGTACCATTTCCGTTATTGCCTCTATTTAAATCTTCCCCTAATCTATTATAACTACTATCATTTAGTTATACTGATTACAATAACTGTCATAAAGCTAATTACACCCTCCTAGTATATATTTTCCCCCACCTATTACTCCTATCAATACCCTCCCCTTCAAGATGGACCTTGTCCTCAAGATCTAGGTGAGGAAAAACCTTCTTCAACTCCTCAGCTACTTCCCACCTATTCTCATGTTGTGGTAACCCTTTCCATTTGACCAAGACATCCTGTTTTCCATCTGCTGATACTCTGTGTTGCACTACCTTCTCTGGCTGTAATTGCAGTTCCCAATTTCCAGTCAACTCTGCAGGCAATGGTTGTGAAAAACCAGTATCTTTCATGGATTTCTTTAGTAAAGAAACATGAAACACAGGATGAATCTTGCTGCCCTCTGGTAGTTCCAACTTATAAGCAACTTCTCCAATTCTTTGAATGACCTTATAAGGTCCATAAAACCTAGGACTCAATTTCTCATTAAGTTTCTTAGCCAAAGACCACATCATATAAGGCTGTATCTTCAAAAATACCCAATCCCCCTCTTGAAAACTCACTTCCCTCCTATGCTTGTCAGCATACTTCTTCATTTGATCTTGAGCCTTCAACAAATTACTCCTTAAGTCCTGCAGTAAAGCATCTCTGCTGTCATACATCTGATTAATTTCCTCCAGCTTAGATGGAATATCAGCCCCCTTGATTAATAGAGGTGGCAGCTGTCCATATAAGGCCTGAAATGGTCTTGGCTGAAATATTAAAATTGGTGTTAAACCAAAATTCAGCCCAAGATAAATGGTTTGGCCATTGCTTCGGTTTGCTGCCAGTCAAACACCTCAAATAAACTTCTAAGCATCTATTAGCCACCTCAGATTGATCATCTGTCTGTGGATGATATGCAGTGCTCATTCTCAATTGAGTCTCAGCCCTCCTAAACAATTCCCTCCAAAACACACTCATAAACACCTTATCTCTGTCAGAAACTATGGATGAAGGAAATCCATGCAATTTCACTACCTCAGTAATGAAAATATCAGCTACTTCCTTAGCTGTATAAGGATGACTAAGAGCAAAAAAATGACCATACTTAGTCAACCTATCAATTACCACCAAAATAGTATCTTTACCTTGAGCTTTTGGCAACCCTCCTATGAAATCCATAGCAATATCTGACCATACCCTTGTAGGAACAGGTAATGGTTGCAGCAACCCTGCTGGTGATAAATTGCTAGCTTTATTTCTCTGATAGATTTCACAAGCAGACACATACTCCCTAATTGTCTTCTTCATCCCCTGCCAATACACCACTGCAGCCACTCTTTTAAAGGTTCTAAAGAATCCTGAATGTCCCCCCACAGGATTATCATGCAATTCTTTCAAAATCAGAGGAATTCTAGCAGAATTTTGTGCTAAAACTAGCCTATTCTTGTAGAATAGTCTACCTCTATGTATGCTGTAACCTGTCTTCTCCACTGTCTTAGATATTAGGCCCTGAAAAATATCATACATCTGCTGATCAGCGTACACCTTCTACTCCCAGTCACTCCATGCTTCCTCCTGTACCACTAAGATTGCCTCAAAACCAAATTGCCTTGACAAAGCATCAACAACTATATTCTCTTTCCCTGGCTTATATTGGATATCAAAATCATATCCAATTAATTTATTGGCCCATTTAAACTGCTCTTCACTCAACAATCTTTGCTCATTTAAAAATTTTAAGCTTTTTTGATCAGTTCTAATATTGAATTTTTTTCCCAGCAAATAATGTCTCCACTTCTTCACTGCTAACACAACAGCTATCAACTCTCTTTCATATACTGATTTCAGCTTCCCCCTTTTTGATAAAGTCTTACTCCAAAATGCAATAGGTCTATCTTCTTGCAACAACACTGCCCCCAAACCACTTCTAGAAGCATCAGTTTCTAATATGATTTTTTTTGAAAAATCTGGTACTCCTAAAATAGGTAGCTGCTGCATTACTGCCTTCAGCTTCTCAAAAGCTTTAAGTGCCTCTTCCTCCCAAACAAAAGCATTTTTTTCAACATATCATTCAAAGGTTGAGCCATTTTTTCATACCCTTGTACAAATCTTCTATAATATCCAGTCAATCCTAAAAAACCCCTTAACCCCTTAACATCTTTAGGGACAGGCCACTTAGCCATAGCTGTCAGTTTGTTGGGATCAGCTTCTACACCTCCAGCTGAAATGATATGTCCCAAATCTTCTCAGGATTGCTGGCCAAAGTTACATTTTCTTTTATTTAGATGCAACTCTTGTTGCTGTAAAACTTGCAGCACTGCTTTTAAATGCATGGTATGTTCCTCCAAACTACCACTGTAAATCAAGATATCATCAAAGAACACCAAAGCAAATTGTCTCAAGAAAGGTCTACCTCATTCATGAGTGCTTGAAAGGTTGAAGGTGCATTGGTTAGCCCAAAGGGCATCACCAAGAACTCATAGTGGCCCTCATGAGTTCTGAAAGCTGTCTTGTGCACATCCTCTGCCTTCATTCTGATTTGCTGGTAGCCTGCCCTTAAATCCAGCTTTGAAAACCATGCAGCCCCTCCAATCTCATCCAACAATTCTTCAATAATAGGCATAGGGAATTTGTCAGGCACAGTAATTTTGTTAAGAGTCGTATAATCCACACAAAACCTCCAACTCCCATCTTTTTTCTTTACTAAAATTACAGGGCTAACAAATGGACTGATGCTAGCTCTGATAATTCCAGCAGACAACATATCTCCCACCAACTTCTCAATCTCATTCTTCTGATAGTGAGGGTATTTGTAAGGCCTCAAATTGGGTATATTGCTTCCAGGTTGCAGATTAATTGCATGATCTCTTTCTATGAATGGTGGCAGTCCTTGAGGTTCCTTAAAAATCTCCTCAAACTGCTGTAATAACTGCAACAGTGTTTCAGGGACTATTTCTGCCTTCTTCTCTCCTCCCATAGACTTCAACTCTATCACAAACCCTTGCTCAGCCTCCAACATGTTACATTTGATCAATTTTCTACTTATGGCAGCCTTAATCAATTCAGGCTCAGCCCTTAACACTATTTTTCTGTTCTGCACTTTTACAGCTAGTGTCAATTTTTCAAAATTAGCTTCTATCTCCCCCATACTTGCCAACCACTCCACTCCTAACACCACATCAGCCCCCCCTAAATCAAACAGATAACAATTCTGCACAACTTGTAACTCTAAATGTAAAGATTTACATACTCCTTGACAGCTCACCTTATGTCCATCCCCTACCTCCACATAATAAGCTTGAGTAGGAGTGACCTCTAACTCCAATTCTCTTACCAATTTCATGGAAATGAAATTGTGAGTTGCTCCACAATCAATCAACACCACCACTTTTCTATTCTTTATTTTCCCCCATAGCTTGAGTGATTCTTAGATGTAAATCCCTCAATACTATGCAATGACAATTGGTGTACTTCCTCCTCTTCTTCTTCTTTAATTTCTTCCTGATCCCCACTTCCATCCTCCTCTTCTTCTTCTTTAATTTCTTCCTGATCCCCACTTCCATC
>CM023942.1:10371345-10400433 GCA_013407115.1 Glycine latifolia
CTCCTCTACCTCCTCCTCCATTATCATCACTCTCAGCTGTTTATTCTTGCAAACATGGGTTGGATGGTATTTTTCATTACAAGTAAAACACTCTGCTTTTCTTATCTTTTCATTTACCTCCATAGGAGATAACCTCTGGAAATTTTTCTTTTTAATTGGAGGATCACCTCCTATTTTTCCTCCTCCCACAGCCTCCAACACTCTGCCATTCCCTTGCTGCCATTCCCTCCCACTTCTTGAACCTGAGAAACCAGGCCTTGAATAGGAAGGCATCCATTTCCCAGTTTTTTGGTAAATTGTTCAGCACTCTTTTCTTTTCTTCAATTTTCCTTGCTTTCAGCATAGTGTCCAGCAAGGTTTTAGGTTCATGTAACCTAACCTCAGTCCCAATTTCCTCTCTCAAACCTTTCACAAACACTTCCATTAAAAAAATCTCACGCAATCCCTTTCCTGCCCCTACATGCTTCTCAAAAAGCCCAATGTAGGCTTGCATAGACTCCTCTTGCTTTAATGCTAGCAGGGCTTGGAATGGGTTTCCCAAATTGGTGCTCTGAAATCTTTGGATCAAAGCTGCCTTGAATTCCTCCCAAGACTGGTTCGAGCTCCAATTCTCCCACCATTGATACCATGCCAAAGCTTCTCCATCTATGGCTACCAAAATAGCTTCCAGCTTCTCTTCCTCCCTCACATATTGCAGCTTGAAAAACCTCTCCACTCGCAATACCCAACCCATAGGGTCTTCACCCGTAAAGATGTGCATTTTGATTTGCCGCCATTGTCGCACCCCAACTTCTTCGTCCTCGTGATTCTTCGTCGGAGCTCTCTCCCCCGTCGTCAACGGTTCCATGTTCATGGCCAGCTTCTGCAAGATTCCTTCTATCGCGCCCAATCGGGTTTCCATGGTGACCCGATTGGCCTCCATGACTTCGCGATCGATCTCCCTAGACACGCGGGTCTCCTCCAGTACTCGCTCCAGTATCTCCAAACGTGCTTCCATCTTACTGTTCTTCGATGCCATTTACGTCTCACAGCCCCAGAATGAAGCTCTGATACCAGTGATAGACACTGGACCAGGCGACAATGGAAGAAATGTGTTTATTGAATCTTGGAGAAATGCTCTCCTGCAGTTACAAGTGATTTTGAGGTCACTAACCTCCTACTACCCAATTGGTACCATTTCAGTTATTGCCCCTTTATTTAAATCTTCCCCTAATCTGTTATAACTATTATCAGTTAGTTATACTGATTACAATAACTATGATAAAGCTAATTACACCCTCTTAGTATATATTTTCCCCCACCTATTACTCCTATCATATGCACAATGGAAAGCTGCTTGGCCAGAATTTTTTCTCGAACAAAGAAAACATCTATTTCCATATGCTTGGTGCGGCTGTGAAACACTGGATTGTAAGCAATAGAACTAGCACTCTGATTATCACAAAAAATGGTAGGAGTGGTGAAAGAAACTTGTAACTCAGTGAGAAGAGCAAGGATCCAGGTCAGCTCAGTGGAAGTTTGAGCTAAACTTCTGTACTCAGCTTCAATGCTGGACCTTGTTGTAACTTTCTGCTTGTGAGACCACCAAGAGATTAAATTGGGGCCAAGAAAAACAGCAGAACCAGATGTAGACCTTCTGTCATCAACATCAGATGCCCAGTTAGCATCACAAAAGGCATGAAGAACTAGAGGCTGACTGATATCAGCAGATCTGAACAGTAGCCCATGACCCATAGTTCCCTTAAGATACCTCAAAATCCTCTTAACTGCTTCCCAATGAGAGTCAAGAGTAGCAGCCATAAACTGGCACACCTTATTAACAGCAAAACTAATTTCAGGCCTAGTGAGAGTAGCATATTGTAGAGCACCCACCACTGACCTGAACAAAGTAGGATTATGAAATAAATCAGCACCATGTTTAGACAGCTTACAGTTAGAAACTATGAGGGAAGAAATGGAGTTAGCTTCTGCCAAGTTGGTTTTATGCAGCAAATCCCGAATATATTTGTTTTGAGTCATGATAATGGAGCTGTTTGGCAGATGCTTAACCTCAAGACCCAAGAAATAATCCAAATGCTCAAGCTGCTTGAGTGAAAAAACATGATTAAGTCTAGTGATGAGCTGCTGGATCAAGACAGAGGAGCTTCCAATAATTATAATATCATCTACATACACCAGTAGATAAACAGTGTGTGACTGAAGTGTGTAAATAAACAGAGAAGAGTCACACTTGCTGCCTACAAACCCAAACTGAAGAAGTGTGGACTTTAATCTGTCAAACCACTACCTTGGGGCTTGCTTTAGTCCATAAAGCGCTTTGTTAAGCTTGCAGACCAAGGACTTATCTGCATTTTCAAAACCTGGTGGCTGTGTCATGTAGACAGACTCTTCAAGTAACCCATTAAGGAAAGCATTGTTCGCATCAAGCTGAAATAACTCCCACCCATGTGAAAGAGCAAGAGTGAGAACTATTCTAATGGTTACATGTTTAATTATAGGTGAGAATGTCTCATGAAAATCAAAACCCTGCACTTGGTGAAAGCCCTTTGCAACTAACCTGACTTTAAATTTATTGACAGAACCATCAACATTTTCTGTTAATCTGAAAACCCACTTGCACCCAATAGCTTTTCTGTTAACAACAACTCCCATGTATTATTTTTTATCAAAGCATCATATTCTTGTTTCATGGCAGCAAGCCATGCTGAATCTGCCAAGTCTTGTTTCACATTCTTTGGTTCAGAATGAACAAGAAAAAGGGAAGGGTGTAGTCTGGGATTATGAAGACCAGATTTGGACCTTGTTTGCATGGGATGAGTGTTTACAGAAACAGGACTAGGTACAGAATCAGATTCAGATGAAGACTCAGTCACAACAGTATTTTCAGAGGAACTAATTTGCATAGAACTATGTTCAACAGCAGTGATAGGTTGAGAAGCAGAAGGAATAATAGTAGGACTGGTTATAGGAGAGAAACCAGGTGGTACAGTAGGTACAAATTGTGGTGTAGAAGGGAAAGGCTGTGTATGGGAAAGTTCTGATTGCATAGGAGGGGGAGGCAAATTGGGATTAAGATTAAAGTATATATTTAAATCACTAACTGTAGTTGGGCATGAAGGAAACAGGTCAGAATAAGGGAATTTTTGCTCATTAAACAGGACATCTTTAGAGATATAAATTCAGCCAGAAGGGGACAAACATTTGTAACCCTTGTGAGAATTAGAATACCCTAAGAATAAGCATTCCTGAGACCTGAAATTAAGCTTGTGAGTGTGATAAGGTTTTAAGAGAGGAAAACAGGCACAACCAAAGGTTTCAGAAACTTAAAATCAGGATCTTTTTGAAAAAGGATGGTGAGGGGAATGGCAAAATTAAGAGAAGCAGTGGGAAGCCTGTTAATGAGATAAACAGCAGTGGTAAAGGCATAATCCCAAAAATTCAATGGTAAAGAAGCATGATGCAACAAAGTAAGGCCTAAGTCCACTATATGCCTGTGTTTTCTCTCAACCACTCCATTTTATATGCCTGTGTTTTCTCTCAACCACTCCATTTTGATGATGAGTGTGAGGACAAATGAGCCTATGAGAGATACCAAAAGAGTTTAAAAGAGTGGAAAAAGGTCTATACTCTCCTCCCCAATCAGATTGAGCACTCTTTATTTAAGTGTTGAGTTGTAGTTCAACAAGAGATTTAAAGGTCTGGAAAATAGAAACAATTTCAGCTTTGGACTTAATATTAAAAATCCAAGTATACCTAGAGAAAACATCAATGAAAGATATTTGAAACCAACATAGGATGTTATGTGAGAGGGTCCCCTTAAATCTGTAAAAACCAGTTCTAAAGGAGAATAAACAGTATTAGACTTGGAAGATGGCAACCTATGTGACTTTCCCATACAAGATGAACAAAAATCTGGACCAATTTTATTCAATTGAGAAACATTACATATCTTAGGACAAGTTTCATTACATGGTTATTTGGATGACCTAATCTAGCATGCCAAACATGGGCAGTACTAGGAGAAAAAGAAACAGAATCAGAAGAAACAGTAATAGATTGCTGGGACAAAGTGTTTGCTGAAGCAGAAGCTGAAGTGGACAGCAACTGAGGAGAGGTGTGCTGGAGCTGGATATTCTGAAAATAGTACAGTCCATCAACTCCAACAGATCCTTGAAGTAGGACTTTATTTGTCTCTTGGGATTTCACAAGACAGAAATTAGAATGAAACTCAAAGAAAACAAAATTATCTTTTGCAAACTGGCTAACACTTAACAAATTTTTTGAAATGGAGGTAACATGCAACAATTTTTGTAGTTTAAAGGTGCAATGATTGTTATTAGGAGACATAAAGCAAGAGAAACCAACACCATTGATATTCAAACCTTCACCATTGCCAATAAAGATCTGATCTGGATCATCAAAATGATGGAATTGCTTGATGTGTTGTGACTCAACAGTCACATGAAAACTAGCTCCAGAATCTGGAATCCAAGTGGAGCTAGCTAGATCACCACCAGAATTAGTAAGCATAGCACTAGGTTGATTCCAAAATTGAGCTGTAGGCTTGTAGTTAGGATTAGTCCAGGTATTAGATGTCCTAGTAGATCCCACTGAATATGGAATAGACTGATTGGTGGCAGGATCAAAGAAAGAAAGAGATTCATGAGGCTTGAAAGCATTATCTGACCAATAATGACACATTTGCAGTGTGTCCGAATTTTAGACAGATCTGACGTTGGAAGTTGGCAAATTTGCCACCCCCACAACCTCTGCCAGATCCTCCATTGCTGCTACTAGTGCCATTATCAGAAAAACCACCACAACCACCACCCATAGTTATCAATAGCGGGCGTTGCGACCGCGATTGTGGCGGAGTGGAGCAGAGTGGACATGTGCCGCTACAAGGTGTGAGCGTCCGTGATTCGCTGTTCGCTTTGACCGTCGTTCTCACCGTCGTCGGCCCGTCGTTCGCGCTCACCAGTCACATGTAAGACGAAGTTGACTGTGAGCTTGGATGGGAGAGCCGAGGGAGTGGGTGGTCGGGGCTTCATGTACGCTAGCGGCGTCTTCGGCGGGTCGATGTTGGGGCTCACTTTCTTCCACGCCTCCGCGAAGGCTGAATCCACCGCAGGAGTCGCCGACACGTCTGTGGAGAGGCGGTGGAGGGAGGTAGTTGCGCAATGGAGCATCGCGAGATTAGAGTCAGAGAGAGAGAGACTGGGAGTGTTTGTTTGTGTGTGATGCTGATGCACTGATGCAAGTGAGAGAGAGAAGTGTGAAAAGGGGCGAAAAGGTTGAAGCAAGTGGTTGGTCTGTGAGAAATTTTGGGAGCAAGTGTGGCAATTTTTTATAACGTGGAGCAAGTGTGGTCTGTGAGAAATTTTGGGCTTATATTGAAACATTGGGCTCTAGCATATCTCCACACTGGGACTTGATTTCTTCACCTCCCATTTTCTATAAATTCTCAACTTACTCCTTTCATCTTTTTTCCTTTCTTCAGCTTATATATTTATATTATAAATTTTTTAATACATATATAAAAACATTAGAATAGCGGTCATCCCGCTTCCGCTATCCCGCTATCCCAATTTTGAGGGCGGCCGCTCCGCTCCGCTTTCCGGGATTGATAACTATGCCACCACCATTCCGGCCATAGGAACTTTTGGAATTTGTGTACCCTTGACTGTAGTTTAATGAAGGAGAGCTTAATACCTGAACCTCTTTGTTATATCTGTTAAGTCTAGTCTCATGTCCATATAGAAGTGCCTCTATTTCAGCAATAGAGGGTGTTCTCTTTTTCCCTTCAATAATTGAAATTACTGATGCATAATCAGAGGGGAGACCTTCCAGCAAGGCATCCACATACTCTTCATGTCTTACTGGAACTCCAACTCCAGCTAACTCATCAACATAGCCTTCAATCTTCCTCAAGTAATCATCAGTGGATTTTCCATCAAGGGAAATTGCTCTCATTGCAGTGCGTAATTGACGTGCTTTGGATTTAGTGTGTAGGCTAAAGTATTCATGAATTTTGTCCCAAACTTGGTAAAAGTGTTCAGAACCAAGAACACGAGACAAAACAAATTTAGAAAGAGTGGACTGAAGCCAAACAAGGAGAGTCTGATCCTGAACCTCCCAGGCTTCAAATTCTAGATTAATTTTATCAGCCACTTGATCACTTTCTGTGAGATATCTAGGAGGAATGACAGGGTTAACCACAAACCTCTGCAGCTTATGACACTTAGGCTCAACATGTTGACGCTAGTGTAAGTAATTTGAATCATCTAGATTCTTAGCAACAGAATTGGGAAATGTATGCGAAACAGAGTGCACAGGAGCGGAAGCCATGAATAAACTAGAGAACACAAACAACCAGCGAAAGCAAAAGCTAACCAGAAAACACGAACTGACTGAGGCAAACAAGCCAAACAGTAGTACCAAAAGCCAATTTTGAACAGACTGAGCCAAATAACAGCACCAGAACTCAGTCACAAACAGGAAAGGAGCCAAAACCCACTCCAAACAGCACAGACAACACCGAAAAGAGAAACCCAAGCAAGAATGAGATCAAACGCAAGCTCACGAGTGAGCAGGAACAATCGCGAAAAAGGGATGAACAGTGACGTGAACAGGATTAACAGTAACGTGATGAACAGTGACACGAACAGGATGAACAGTCACGTGAACCGAATGAATAGTAATGCGAACAGGATGAACAGTAACAAACAGGAACAAGAAGCAAGAACGAGACCCAGGCTTGCCAAAATGCACAATTAGTGCAAAAATGCCTCTTGATACCATTTTAGATAGAAGGAAAGAAAGAGAAAGGAGAAATAGAAAGTGGTTCTGAATATTATTCCCAAATTATCAAAGTTAGTTGAAGTTTAATACAAGTGAGGTATTTATAACCTCTTGATCTGATGCTAACAGATTATAAACTAAACAAAATAACCACTAACTGAAAATAACAAGAAGCTAACAATTGTACTGCCAGCTGTACAGTGAGAGGTACAATAAACAAAATGCTAACTACAGCCTAAAATAGAGAGGTGCTGTTAGCAAAAGCTACCAGCACTTACATATTCTAATAGCATGTGGACGGCGTGGCGGTCTTCGGTGATGGACGACAATGGTCGAAGGGGAGCTTCGGCGAAAAGGCATTAGTAAGTCTGTCAAACAAGGGCAGAGCAGCCACAATACTGTACATCACGAAGAGGGGCTGCGCGATATTGAATTTAAAGGGGAGCCAAATGGAAAAGAGCTTCGCTTGATGCGAAGCATTTGGGTTAGGGCCATCCAGGGTGGATGACCTCGATGCCAGAAGCTTGACCGGAACGGAGGCTGCACGTGCTTCCACCCACTAGAAAAGCATTTGTGCAAAAGCTGTATGGCGTGTCTTTGAGACACACGTGGGGGAGCGTTGATGGTTTCTTTGCGACATCGTAAACAAAGCCTTGTAGATTGACGAAAGGCGCTTCAAATGGTGGGGTTTCTGGCTAGAAAGTTTGCCGGAAAAGTGAAGATGGCCGGCGGTGGCCAGAAAGTCGTCGGAGAAACTAAAAGATGTCAATGGAAGAAGAACGAGAAACAGAGGTCGACCAGAATGTGGAAATAGGTTGCCGGAAGTAGGACGACAAATTGAGAGGTCCACTAGGGCAGTCCCTGGTGGAGCACAGGTTTTCGTTATTCCTCTCTCAATAAGAACCTGAGCTCTGATAAGATATTAGATTTCCACTACCTATTGGCTCCAAGTTGCACCTTGAGAATTGAGGCAGGGGATGTGGGACTTCATATGTTCATCAATTTGTCTTATGATATTAAGTTTCAAAATCATGGAACAAGTTGTAAAGTACAGCTGCATGGAATTTTTACAAATTTAAATGTTTTGCTTGTTCAAATTCTTGGTCTGATTCTCTGAATGTTTATAGTTGTCCACATAGTTTTAAATAGCGGGTAGCGGCCAGTAGCGGTCGACCTCAAAAACGCTAAAGCGGTATAGCGGGTAGCGGTAAAGCCGCTACTGTGAAGTCTATTAAAAATACTTATAATAAATTATACTATATATATAAATGCTATAAGATAAGAAATCACCCAAAATAAGAGGAAATGAGGAATGAAAAGTATAATACTACACATTCAAAGCAAGGATTCAAAGAACATAAAGGAAACAATATACTAATTCAAGAAACATAAAGGAAACAATATACTAATTCCTCCGCAAGCTTAATGTAAACATCTATTATATTTAGATTTTACAAATATCATTATATATAACATTTAAAATATTTTTTATTAATATTAATATATTATTAATATTTTTTAAAATAAACAAGCTTATTAACTCTAAAATAAATAAATAAATAAATAAATATTTTTTATTAATATTAATATATTATTAATATTTATTTAATTGTATCTTCATATTAAAAGATTTATTTCTCTATATAATAATTTTCTTGCTTATAAACATTACTTTTATTTTATCTCTTAAAAAAATGTTTAGTATAGCATTAAAATGAATAAAAAATAGGAAAAAATATTTTGCTTTAAAAGGTGAATAAAAATGAGTGTTGACATTGACAGAGGAAGTGGAGATTGTAGTGATAAGCCATTTACTGATACCCACAGGCCACACCCACTTTCCCTCAATATTGTGTCAGTGATCAGCCTTATCTCATTATTATCTTCTCTTTCTTTCTCCCTCGACCCATACCCACAGGCCACACACCCACTTTCCCTCAACCCTCTCTCCCATGGCCTCCTCTCCCCCTCTTCCCGATCCCCCCACTGCCGTCCCCTTTGCCCTCGTCCCCATCCCTGCACCACCCTCCTCCCGCCGTCTCCCTCTGTCGAGCTGGTCCCCCGATGCAACTCGTCTTCTCTGCAATTTTTTCTATAAAGCTCTGCAATTTTTTCTCTTCCATGGAAGTAGCGGCGCGATAGCGCTGCAAGATCTGCCACCCCGCAACGCCACCTCTGGCCGCTTCATGAAACTGTCGCGTTGTGGCACGGAAGTAGCGGTTGGGTGCCGCAACCCGCTGTTGAAGCGAGATAGCGCGCTAAAGTGCCGTTATTTTAATCTATGGTTGTCCATACTCCATATATTTTCTCTATTGTCTTTTCTGGTGGATTCTACACACATACCCTTTATCCTCACTAGATATTCATTCACGGAAGTCGTGTGTGTAGAAACATAAATTTTATATTTCTCTCTCTCTTTTCCGTAACTTCTTTTATTGATAATGTTAAGGGGTTTGTGCAGTTCATTTTGATGCTTGTTTGATAAATTTTCTTTCAAAAAATGTGACATCTGTTTCACTACAGTTCATTCGTTTTCTAAGAAGAACTGAAGGTGTTGAAGCTGCTAGGAAGTACTTTCTGGATACTCGCAAGTCCCCAAGCTGTACATATCATGTTTATGTTGCTTATGCTACAATGGCATTTTGTCTTGACAAGGATCCAAAGGTTTCTACTATTTCCTCTTTTTGTGTGTATGTATGTGTATTATAGTCAGGTAGTGGAATTATTTATTCCTATAAAATCATGTCTTTTGATATTGATAATAAATTATTTTGCTGGATGTATACCTGGAAATTTTTTGATGTTTGGAATGGTTTTATATCTATTTATATGGATGTATATGGAAGTGCATGTGTTTGTGGGTATGTATAAATTTAGGTAACTCAGAGCCTTTTCTTGTTATTGTGATTGGGACTCTGATCGAAGTAATTATCTTACAATAAGGAAACAATGCCAAGGATTGTCTTTCTTGCCCATTCTATCCTTTATGAGATTTAATAAAATAACATTGATATCCTTGGAGTTTTATATTTTAAAGTTTTTCACTTCTAGCTAGTATGACTCAATACTTTATGAATAACAATAATTTTTACTTCTAGTTCTAGCTAATATGACTCAATACTTTATGAATAACAATAAATACGTTTGCTTTATTGGATTATACATGCAGATGGCTCATAATGTTTTTGAAGCAGGACTAAAACGCTTTATGCATGAGCCTGTTTATATTCTTGAGTGAGTTCTACCTTCCTCCTAACTCTTATAACTCTTGTGCTGTGCTGCTTTGCTCTCTTGATGTACAACTATATTTATTTGATACTGTCTTTTTTTTTTTTTTGTTACAGAAATTAGAAACACAATAATCTGGGTTTTCTATCTTTCTTTTTTGTGGATGCATCTGAAACACGCTCCATTTTACTATATATAGTCCTACATTATGGATACAATTCATAAGTTGTAGGTATGAGGTGTAATTGTGGATGCTCACTGTCTCTATTGTTATGTACTCAGTCCAGAGATTCAACTGCAATTTCTCTCTATTGAAGATTATAACCTAACCAGAGAGAAGTGTTATCGAATAGCAGCAATAGTTGCACTATTACATTGTAGCCTCATGGATTCCATTTGGTCTTCTGTCGTGTTGTGTTGTCTGTGACAATGGCTATTGTGGCCACTGTGCTTCTCGTGTTTGTGGCCTGGCTCGTGGGCAATGCAGGCATGGGTCAGCTCTTACTTGACATTTATACACATTTCTGCTAGAGATAAGGCCACAATAGAATATAAAAGTGGGAGGCAACCCTCACCCTATGAGCTAGCTTTTGGGGTTGAGTTAGGCCTAAACCCACATTTTAAGATGGTATCAGAGCCTATTCTAGATCCATTAAATTGGCTACTCACCATGTCATCCACGCACCAAGCACAACATAGTGCTTGTTATGTGGGGTGTGTTGAGAAAAACTCAAGTCCCACATCGGCTAGAGATAAGACCACAATAGCATATATAAGTGGGAGACAACTCTCACTCTATGAGCTAGCTTTTGGAGTTGAGTTAGGTCCAAACTCACATTCTAAGAATATACATAAAAAATAACAGACAAGAAAAATAACTCAATTCGTAATAAATCATAAAGATTAAGATCTATTACATAACACAACTCAAAATAGGTTCATAAGTCATAACTCAGCAATTTCAGAAGCAAAGAATAAGCCAAGTGTCAGCCAAGCACTACCATCCATAAAGATTAAGATCTATTACATAACACAACTCAAAATAGGTTCATAAGTCATAACTCAGCAATTTCAGAAGCAAAGAATAAGCCAAGTGTCAGCCAAGCACTACCATGCAGAGAACAGAGAACAACCCAAGGGCACCCCCCCCCTTCCTTTACACCAACCACCCTAGCATCCCCAGCCAAACAAGAACCCAACAACATGCACCAACAGTACCAACCCAAGCAAAAGCCCAATACCTACGTAGCTCTCATCCAAGCAAGAAGCCAACTACATGCAGCCCTCAGCCAAGCAACAAGTGTTGTGCAACAAGTGTCGCACAGGAAAACACGGCATCAGAGCCAACGATGACTAGGCAGAGAGGATGAGAGCCCAATACCGATTAGGTCTATGATTAGTTTCAATAAGTAATTGTGCTTTATGTTCTCATCATTATATCAACCTATGTAACACATCACAATAGTTAAGAGATTATTTTTCAAAGTCTCTTTTCTTGTTTTCTGTTTCATTCATCTATATCTAAAATCCCATAATTTGAACAATAAAATTGAGTTGCCACCTTTCTGGAACCGGGTTGGAGTTTTACACCACAAGGAGATTAACATAATAGACATAATGTTAAAGCTACTCTTGTAATTCACTATGCAAGAAAACATTTTTTTTATGTTTGTTCTATATTGCAATTGATCTGGCTGACATACATACACTAATATAGGTTGCTTTATTTACTCAAAATTAAGATGAATGAGATTCTTGTGTCTAAGTGAAGTACTGCTTTAAGTTTTCATTTTGCATCATAAGAAAACTGTTATTACTTTTTAACTTTATGTTTTGTTGGAGGATATATATTCCTCCCATTAATTGTAGTTTTCCTCATTTGTATTTGTAAAATGAGAGAAAATATAGAGGAATAATAGAGTGCAAACCATGTGTTAGAGTACAGTGGATGCGTGTTTATATAGGCCTATAGCATTGATTACACATAAATACAGGATATTTAGTTTCCTGTAAATCAAAGATTATATGCCTACAAACTACATTTATTACAATATCATTTAGAATATCTTTCAGATTCTCAACACTCCCCCTCAAGTTGAAGCTTATTAAGCTCTCAGCTTGTTACAAATTTTTCTATATTACCAATCAAAAACATAAAACTTGAGTTCCACTAAAAAAGACAATAGTTTGAAAGACAACTCAGGGATCTTGGTGAAATTGGGGAATATTGCTCGAAAAAGAGAGAGCTGGAAAACACATCAGCCTCAGAAGGTTCAAAGCAAGTTCTTCCTTTCTTAAAACCAAGGTTTGGAAGCTTTAGAATCAATTGTGGAGATCCCATAGGGGGATAGAGAATAAAAGAAAAGCAGAAATGGAATTTGCAGGTGAAAAGAGCCAAAAACAGTCAAACAGTTAAATATCCGGTGGCGGCAATGATGGTGGCTGATTACATGGTCAGACTCGCTGGATGGAGAAGATCACCATGGAAGTAGTGGGTGCACCTAGATTGCAGCGGAGAGGAGGACAAACGTGAAAAAGATTAAAAGAGATGGCCATAGAAGGTGGCGGCGCGTGACAGCTTCTGCACAGCGGAATATGGTTCACTGGATAAGAGCACTCGCTGGAAAATGAAAACAGTTTGCTGGAAGAAGGGCAATGAGAAGAATGGTCCACCGGAAATTGGAAGAAGAATGATAGAAGAAAGGTAGAGAGCAAAAGGGCTCACCGGGGACCCGGTTTTTTTTATTCCCTCAACCTAGTTCCAGATACCATGTAAAATGAGAGAAAATATAGAGGAATAATAGAGTGAAAATCGTGTGTTAGAGTACACAACAGATGTTGTGTTTATATAGGCTTATAGCATTGATTACACATAAATACATGATATTTGGTTTCTTGTGAATTAGGGATTATATGCCTACAAACTACATTTATTATAATATCATTTAGAATATCTTTCAGATTCTCAAGACTATTTATGGTAATTCTTTTCCTGCCAAAAAGAATACTGATTAACTGTTAAGAATATTTTTATGATATTTCAGATATGCTGATTTCTTGATACGTCTGAATGATGACCAAAATATACGTGCTTTATTTGAGAGGGCATTAAGTTCACTTCCATCAGAGGAATCAGTTGAGGTAGGCCTCATTTCCTATTTCCTTGTTCTTTTAAATGAATTTCCTAGAACCTTAATAGTTAATAAAATCAAGTTTATGTTTTTTTTAGATCAGGCACATGATGCAAGATTTTAGCTCTTTTTCAAACAATATTTCAAACTAAATATGTGCACCAATACATACTTGGGCATAATAAAAACTCTTCCTTATACAAGACTAGATACTCAACTCATGTTTATATTGCTTACTGTAGAAACAAATAACACAAGAAGGGGGATTGAATTGTTTTTAGAAATTTTAAATTTTACTTTGATCGAAAACACGTTTTACTAAAAGAAAGAGAGAGATCTTTTGAGAAATGCTCTGTTAGATGATGGAAAAACAATTTTCTTAACAAATATAAGAACTAAAAAAAAATCAAACCCTTTTGTTAGTCAACACAAATAAAAGTAGTAAAGAATAACACAAGAAGTTATACTGGTTTGTCTCTGCCTTGAGACTACGTCTAGTTCTTGGCAATCCACCAAGTGTTCACTAACTTATCAAAAGTTATAAGTATTCTTCACTGCCACTTTTGGCTCTTACAAAAAGCAAACTCTACCCTAAGCTTGACTTAACTAAGTATTCTTTGTCCTACCAAGCCACTATTGGCTCTAAACAAATCAATAAGATTTGTTGGAAGTTTGCATAATGACTAGTATGAGATTGTCTTATAGAGGATATCTCTCAATACTTAAGTCTTTTCTCTCAAGGTATACAAGGTGTTTTGGGAGCTTAGTATTGATGCATAGATTTACAAAAAGCTTTACAAGAAAGAATGTTTTTGTGCAAGTTGATTCATATCTTGTTTCTTCAAAGATTCTTCTATTTATAACCTTCATCTTCAAGTATTTGTTGTCTCAACGGGTGAATTCTTCACTTTGTTCTTCATGCAAAGTCCATGTTGATAGGTTGACGTGTCTTACACTTCAGCAGGAAAGTCACTTCTTCTTCCATCATAGTAGGTCTGCACCAACAAAGTGCACCTTTTGGTGAAGATTAACACTTTCGGACTGTGGACTTCATTAATTCTTCATAGGACTTTGACAAATCTTAGGAGAATGTGTTTTGCAAGAAAGAATCTCAGACACAAAGTATTAAATGAAAGTCTTAAATACACTTTTTAATGCTATGCCAGATCGTCTTATATGGATGTATCGTCTGAATACGAACCATGATCTAATAATACATTAGACACAACTTTTATCATTTATATTTATTTATATGTAATCAAAATAATTAGGAGTTCTGATTGTTGTCAAAATGGAGATCTTAGCTAGAATGGGGAGTGAGTGGTAGATTTAAGTTGCAAAATTGTAACACATTGTAAGATTTTAACGAAAACAAAAAATTATACTGAAACATATACAACAACAACAACAAAACCTTATCCCACTAGGTGAGGTCCGCTACGTGGATCATACGACGTCATTTGACACTGTTAAAAACCAAAGTTTCAAAAATGTTATTAAGTCTCATATCTTCCTATGATTTCATCCAACGTCTTTTTCTGTCTCCCTCTTCTCCTTTTTCCCGGGTAAAAATCATGCAATCTACTCTTCTAAGTGTTGCCTCTTGTGGCTTTCTTTTTAGATGCTCAAACCACCATAACCGATTTTCTGTCATCGTTTCCTCAATGGATGCTACACCAATCTTCTCTCGATAACATCATTCTGTATCCTATCTTTTCTTGTATGACCACACATCTATCTTAACATTTTCATTTCTACCACTCCCACTTTTCTCTCATCTTGTCCCTTTAAACCCAATATTCACTACCATATAGTATAGCAGGACATATAGCTGAACAATAAAACTTGCCTATGAGTTTGGTAGGCACATTGTGATTACAAATAACCCCCATGCTTTTCTCCATTTAAGTCATCCCGCTTGTATCCTATGTGTGACATCCTCATTAATTTCACCACCAAATTTTTCCATTTTTGTTTTGGAGAGGAAATCTCCCTCACGAAATCCATGAGCTGAAACCCAAAGAGAGGCTGAAAAAACAAACCAATGAATATTGCAGTACATTCTTAGAGTGAAATGTATAATGATTTCCCCATAGTATTCAGCTTGTTTGATTATGTGTTAATTTTACTTGTAGTTTCTGTACATATTCAATTGGAGAATGTTTAGAGGTTATTGTTTGCTGATATTCAATTTACTTGTAATTATTCTCATTTGTAGGTTTGGAAAAAGTTCACCAAGTTTGAGCAAACTTATGGGGATCTTGCTAGCATGCTGAAGGTAGTTGCCTAAAATGTGTTTCTATACCGCATTCACCTTGCTATTTCTGGTTGTTACTTTAGTGTCATGTTCATGATTAGTGATATGAACACGGGAATGGGACGGATAGCCTTGAAGTTTTCAGACTTAGAAATTGACTTAGTTTTCTTTTATAGAAGGATATTGACATCACACTCAAGAAATAGGTGAGAAGGTGAGTGATAAGTCATAGATTTGATCACCACAAGTTGCCTTGATAAAATCAGATTCAGTTCTTTATCCAAGAACCAAGGGAAGCTCTCACAAAAGGTAGAAAACTCAAACTCAAATCGCCCCTCAAAGCTACAAAGTTCCTACTATTTAGGCTAGGCTTCCTTCTTAGAATTAAATTTCCAATAAGAATTAATTTCCCACTTAGAATTAAATTCCCACTAACATTAAATATCCACTAGCAATAAAACCCCACTAACCACTATAATAACTTGGGAAGCCTAAAAACATAAAAACTGACCTAAAAGATGTCAACAGCCATATGAACTTATTACATAAAAATAAAATACGAAAATTAAAGGAAAATTAGAAAATGGGCCTTAATTAGTTCTTTAGACCAAAAGCTATGTTATCCATCCAAATAAACTCCAGTCCATAGTTGCATCTTGAGTATAAACTCTTGGGCTCATTGTGCTATTCGAATTATTGTCTTTAAGTTTGCTGAATTTATCTTCAAGTTCTACAAATGAGACAATTCTTGGTTTGGGCACTTGTATGACTAAGCTTTGGAAAGCCTTCTTAGTTCTTTTCGATCGTGCTTTTGGTCATTGGGCCTTTCATCCATTGCGAAAGATATTTGAAGTCATTGGACCCTTGCTGGATCATATCAATGAGGCTTTTCAAATTGTTACTTCCTCGTGACTCCTAATCATTTGATAAAAAAGCCTTGAAGCAAAATATTGGGATAAGATGATTTGTAGACTTTGTTGCCTGTTTTTGCATGGATTAGCAATTAGTTTACATTCATGGAATAGGGCTTTGGTCAAACATCTCACTGTTGTTGCATTATGACTGCATTAGTAAAGTGCTGGAGATCATTTGAAAGAATAAAATTCACTTTTTTCTATTTTTTTCAAATGGGTGCTCTATAACTGGAACTAACAAAAACTCTTTGCCATTCTGCAAAAAGATATAGTGTTTTTCAACAACAATATCTAGAAATAATGGTGACAAGAGAATGATATTAAAATAATGTTGATCATAATATGCATTTTCCAAAATAATTTTTGAAGTGTAATCTTGTAGTTGCTTATAAATGTAGAATGGACCAAACATAAAAAGGAAGTAATCCACTTGATCATGTATCCTTGTAAAATTATATAGGTTGAGCAAAGAAGGAAAGAAGCACTTTCTGGAGCTGAAGATGGAACAGCATTAGAGAGTTCTCTGCAAGACATTGTATCACGGTACAGTTTCATGGATCTGTGGCCATGCTCCTCCAATGATCTTGATCATTTAAGTCGGCAACAGGTACTAGTCAATTGTATTCTTTTTTTTTTGAGATGAATAACATATTGCTTGTGGTCAAGAACCAACTCTACCAAAAGCTTAAGATGTTAGGCTGAGATTGATGAATGGTTTTACATCTAATATGGCTCATCACACAAGGGCCTTTTGAGCTTTAAGGGTAGACAATACATATGCCTACCATTGTGTTGAAATTCAACTTTTATTTAGAAGAATAATGGTCAGCAAGAATTAAACTCTTGACAACTTGGTCATAGAGGCTTGGATACCATGTCAAGAACTGGTTGTCCCAAAAGCTGAAGCTGTTAAGTGAAAACTCATGAATGTTTTTTTTATTTTTTTATCTAGCACTTGTCACTAGTTGTGTCTTTTTACCTTTGGTCTTTCTGTCCTCCAGCATTTAGAAACTCATTTCATATTTGAAATAACTTCTCCCAAGTCGAAACAATGCTCTTTATTAGCTAATACATGTGAACGGTCTGGAAGAAGTTTATAAGTAGTGCTTTCTACAGATTCAAATGAAAATTTTAGACTAAAGCATTTGAACAGGAAAAGGAAGGTTTGTGTTTGAATGTGTAGCAGCAGTGAGTTTGATAAAATGTAAAGAGTCCATTCTTTTGTAACATGCTAGTTTCTGATGGGTTCACATCTTAGGCTTCTTACACCAGATTGGAAAATCCAATCCTAATGTTATCAGTATTCTGAAACTGGGACTGGCATTTTAAGCAAAATGCTTCAATCCTATACGAAATGAGTGTGTGAAAGTGAAACTTCTATTTTTAAAGAATTGAACAGAGCAGTGAAACAGCCAAATAGAGAGTATAGAATAAGTGGAAATGTGAAACCCCTATTTCGGAAGAATGTATAAAAATAGAACATAAGAATAACCAAAATTGTGTGTTCAGTAGTGCTCCTTCAATTCCATTTAACATTTTATGCTTATCTAACTTAATTTCTTTTATGTGAAATGGTGAAAGAAAAGTAAAAAAAAGAAAAAATAACATACAAAACTGTGTACTTTGTATCATGATGTGAGATCAAATCGTTCATCCATGCAACACATGATTCAAGGTCCTCTCCAATTCGTTGCATGATTGGCCATGCTTGCCCAATCATATCAAATTGTGCAATTTGGAGAGCAAATCATAAGATTCAAATAACTATGATGATTGTCATTAAATCACATTCTTTACCATTTTCCTTTAATAGTTTTTTAAACTTTATTTTAAAAATACCTGTTGCACAAATTCTTACTATCATATTTTGTGAATAAGGAAGTCTTTTGATAAGCTGTAATTTATAGTGCCCCCATGCAATTATTTTATTTAGATTCCCAGAATTAGGCTGTCTCCTGAATTCTTCTGTGTTTATGTTAGTGTTTGTTGCAAATATCATAGATATTAAGGAGGTAAAAAATTATCTCTGAATATCTTTAGACATTTGTTTCCCTTTTTCCATATTATTGTTATTTCCTTATTTCCCTTTTAAGCATAGTCATTTACCCTATAAAAGGGAGATTTGTGAATGCACAAAATAAACAATGAAGATACAGTCCTTTTTCAACTGTGTTCTATACAGTAATTAAATTTTCATTTCTTCCTCTTCAGTGGCTTGCCAAAAATATCAATAAGAAAGTGGAGAAGTCTATTTTGCCTAATGGAACGACTCTTTTAGGTACCAATATTATATTCATTCTAACACTTAATTTCTCAATATTACTTATTATGTGGTGAATGCTACAATGTTAGTGCAGATAAGACATCTATGGCAAGCATTTCAACTACGTCATCAAAAATTGTTTATCCTGATACTTCAAAGATGGTGATATATGATCCAAAGCATACTCCTGGTACATAGGCCATCCTTTTAAAAATTGTTTGTGTTGCAATTCATGATTGACAACTATATCTTGATTACTATAGAAGATATGCCTTAGGAATCTTTTCTTTTAATTCTTTATTGAGAGGCTTCTTTTGGTTTTTGTTGATATTATTTTGGGTAAAAAGTGAAATCTCAGGTAGATGCAGTAAACCAAAAGAACATCTTGGGTCAACTTGGACACAATCACTTCTCACAGCTTTCATGATTTGAACCTGTGTCCTCTAGATCTCAAGGCAATAACCTCCATTACACTGAGACTCAGTTTCATACGTCCTCTATATTAGTTAAACATAATTAGAAAATTAATTATATCTTTTAATATGAATAAAAAATAGTGAATATCATGCATCGTGGTTTATAGTTATTGATGTGGGACAAATATTGGCAATAGAGAAAATGGGGAAAGAAAGGAGAAATCTGGGAAGAGAACAGTGAAGATTATGGAGTAGTATTATATTGGAAAGTTAAGTGAATATCATTGAAACTGGGGAAATTATGGAAACGCTCCTGATGTTGATCTCCTACGAGCTACGTAAGAAATGATGATTCCATTAGAATATTAACATTTCATGTTAGAATAGATAGTCAACTGTATTTATGTTGATTAAATTATAATAATTTAGACAGTTGCTGATTATTAGGATAGAGATTAGGGTGTTAATTACTCTGTAAATCAATCCATAAATGTCTGAAGACATGTAGTCTAACACATTTTTCTCAACTCTTTCAAAAGATGACTAGTATCTGACATAGATGACTAGTGTTTAAGTTACCAAAATTATAACTTGTTACTTAAATAAAAATTGTTAATTTGTTATGGCTGAAGTGGAAATAAATAATGGTTCATTGATGTTAATGATAGTTGGAAAATCTGAGAAGTGGCATCAATTCCACTTGGAGTAGTGTGGTACTTGCCCTTCCAAATAAATCCTTTGTAAATAGTCTGATAACGTTTGAACCATAGTTACCACTTACCAGGAATGGATAGGGGTATAGTTTTCAGTTTATTATTTACTGCAATAATATTTCGAGACCTCTATGGGAAATTTGGTACATAGCACACAGTACACGGAAATCTGCTATGCAGTGTGCATAGTTATTGAGAGAATGTAGCTACTATGGTTTGAACTTTGATTGTTCAGAATAAATTCAATTTAGCAAGTGTGACCTGAATTATTTAGAAAAATGTTATTTATATAACAATCTGTGCAACAATTTTTATGAGAAAGGAAGAGAATGAGAGAGGGGAGAGAAAAGCATGAGATGTAATTAATGATGTGATTGTGAAGGATAGATATAGAGAAAAAAAAGTATTGTATAAATTGTATGAATAACACAACTCAATTACTTAATATTCATAATTTTACAACTTCTACCATTTTACTATTTATGTGTATGTTGCATATGTAATTATTGGTATTTAGAACAAGAATGCATGAAGAAAATGCATTAAAAAACATGTCTTTCAGCATCCAATTATTGCCAATATAGTTTCATACAAGAAGGTTTACGGAAGGAGTTATTATCTCCTGTTTTTAATTTAAATTATTTCATTTTCCTCATTGAACAATATGAAAAATGATAGCTTTTTAATATTCCTACGTGCAATTCAACTGGAGTGAAGACCTTGTCTAATCCAATTGCTGGTGGCAGGTGCTGGAACAAATGCATTTGATGAAATTCTGAAAGCTACACCACCTGCTTTGGTATCGTTTTTGGCAAATCTACCTGCAGTTGAAGGTAATTTCGAAATTTATGTTGACTATGATTTCTTATTCATTATACTTTTACATTTTTCTACAATTTTTTATATACAATCTGTAAACGTTTTGAAATGCCAACTAGAGTGAGTTTCACTTGTTAACTAGTCAATACAAGGAGGTAGCGTATGTTAATTCTCCTTTTTCTTCTTTGTTCCTTCTTTGGTTCTTTCATTTCTTCTTTCTTCTTTAGTGTCTGCTTCCCTAAAGATATTGTTATTGCCAAGTTTAAGCAGTGAATTTCTGAAATTAATTCAACCATTGAGCTTTTCTGTTAGACCAGTGCTAATTTTCCCATACAGACCCTGCAGGTTTATTATAGGAGGAAGGGCAAAAGGGAAAATAAATAGTTGTATGGGACAGTAATTAGGAGAAGGATATAAATAAGCCCTTGAGGTAGGAATAGATGGGAGATTCTGATTTGTATTTGTCGACTGGAGTTCCAGTGTTAAAAGGAGAATTGCTTCTTTGGTGTACCTGGGGTACTTGGTTTCTTCTTCCATTAATTGATAACTAGTATAGTATCCGTGCAGACGCACGGGTAAGCTGCAACATTAAACTTATAATATAATTGTATATATTTTGTTGTAATTGTGTAGAACTTAGTAAATGAGAACTAAAACTAATAAGATTGGAATATATAATATATTTTATAAAATAACGTTGTCTATTTAACTTATATGTTCACAAAACCAAAGCACCATTATTTTTGCAAAAATTCACCAGAAAAAAGTTTTAAACAAAGTTTAGACAGATTGATAGAGTATGATGCACTTAAATTACAATTAATCAATCCACAATATAACAAAGTTAGATTTTGGATCTGAGAACTCAAATATAATGTCGTCGTCAGCCTCCAAATTGTGGTAATTTGGAAAAGCCTCCATCCAAAACCAATCTTTGCACTCTTCATCTAGTGATTGTAAATAATCTTGTATTGTGTAGTCTATTATAAATTAACATGAGTGAATTCTGCATCTTCCATAAAGTAATCTACTGATGACTACCAAGACATGAATGCTTGGTTTGGATCGTTTCCGGAATTGCAAGCTTCAAGACTCCATGAATGGTGCTTTAAAACTCAAATAGAAAAATGGAGAAGATTAAGGAATGACTAAGAATGACGCCACGATCCACAAATGGAACGATAAATCGGAGGAGGATTCGCCACAAAGGAAAGCTTCCTTGATAAGAATCAATTTGGTTTCAATCAAGAACCAACAAGAGGCTAAGTTCCCAATTCAAGCAAATGCTTAATTTCTATTCATCAAAGTGTCTTGGAAATATCAATATTTGAGTACTTATAGATTTAAGCCTAAAAATGCATAGTTTGGGCCTATTTTAAGTCCACATTGAGACCCATTACACAAATAAGAAATTACTAAATTACGACATTACGAAAATTACGAAAACTACGAAATTATGAAAGCTACGAAAGGAATTCTGAAGCAAGCTCTCCTACAATATTCAAGGTGCTCCAATTCATCTCCTTGTGTATCCCTCCATCCTTGTCCTTGTTAAATAGTCCAACCATGATTCTCTTGGTCATGTCTTCCTGTAGAAGCTTGGTTTTAGACCTTGTCATGGGTCCTTCAAATCTCACCAAAGGAAGTGCTTCAAGCTCTCCTTCTAGACCTTTGGCTTGCAATGGACCTCCATCATCATGATCCTTAGATAGTCCTCTATCATCTACCCCTTGTAAAGTTAATAAAGAAACTTCAGATAGAAATAACTTAATGTTGTATCAGTAATAAAGGAATAACTTAATAACATACCAGTGACAATATTTTAATAAAAAAACTAATTAGATTGAAAAAAGGCTCAACTGGCTTAAGATATTTATTAAGAGTTTAATAATTAATTGAGAAGCATATAACTATAAATCCAAATAACATGGGCAAATGTTCAATTTCTTACATCAGAATATAAATATATGTCTCGGTGAAAAAAAACATATAAATAGAAGAGACCAAAAATTACGACAAACAAACACATCTAAACTTGAAAAGGTTTTGACAGAAGGGTCACCAATCGGAATGGGAAAAGGAAGAGAGAAAGAAACTGAACTGGGTTAGAACGTAAGATGAAGACCAAATGGATTTAGATTTTTTTAGAAGAAGAAGGAGGAGAAAATTATGAAAGGGAAAGATCAAAATGGAGAGGAGTTGGGTTTGTTGTCTGTGGAGAGAAGAAGAAAAAAAGAAAGAAAGAGAGAAACGTATAGGAGAAACTGAAGGTGGAAGAGGTGAAAGATAAATTGAAATTTGAATGAGTTGAAGGGTAGCAGAAGCAAACCTTTTCCTCTAACATCACTTACCCGATTAACAAATAGAAATATGTTGTCGAAGCATCATAGCTCAGCGATGTGACCTCATAGCTTTTGGCAGTGTACTGTGCTAGGGATCTCATATCCTACAGGCAAAAATGTACGAACTGCAAAGATATCCTTGAAATTCACAATTATGCTTTTGAACCTAAAATCAATTTGACAGCTTGCAAAAGCAAAAACAATGTTAGGTACAATTTAAATCCATGCATTCAAATTATTGTGGAAATAGTGTTGTTACACTGAGCCTTTTAAAAATAAGTAAATGGATGCCTAAATCAGTGGTTACATGTTTGGAGTCTAATTTGTGAGACCTTTTATGGATGTTGCGGGATTTTCTTTTATTAGAGGTAGTAGATTTAAACCTTAAAATATAAATATTAATGAACAAAGTATTCATTTAAGAAAATATTTAAATTTATTTTATATGATTTCAAATTAAAAATAAATATTGTTGATTGTTTGATATTTAACTATGTTAAATACTTAAAAAAAAAAATTTTCCCTGTAACGGTTCACCCATGATGTCATAGAGAATAATTATTTCATTGTAGTTTCTATTATAAAAACTGAAATTAAAACTAATTTACTTTATGATATAGTGAGTAAGTAATTTAAAACTTTCTTGTAACAAAAATTATTTTTATCAATTAATTTTAATTTTTATCTCTATCATAACTAAAAATATTTTTATTTATGATATTATTGATAAAGTAATTTAAATTAATTAACTTTGGTTGTCATATAATAAAAAATCAAACTATTATTTTTCAATAAACATATTAACTAAATGTTATTATGTTGGTTATCGTAAGAATTAAATTAAATAAAAAAATTTTAAAAATTCCAAAATCTTGATTAAATTTAAATAATAAAACTATAAATATTTTTATTTTTTAAAAATGTTACCACTTTATTTTACTGTTATTTACCCATTATTTTGTATGATGAAAATTTAAAAACAAATAATATATTTAATAAAAATAAATATTGTTTATTGTTTGATATGTAACTATGTTAAATACTTTAAAAAAAAAAACTTTTTTCCCATGATGGCCTAAAGAATAATTATTTTCTGTAAATAATAATTGTAATTTGTATCATAAAAAAATGAAATTAAAATTAATTTACTTTATGATATAGTGAGTAAGTAATTTAAAATTTTCTTGTAACAAAAATCATATAAAGATAAGTGGAACTTAACTTTGGAGCATTTAACTTCTTACCTGACTGAGAGCAGAATGTTACAACAGATTAAGATCCGCAAGCATACACTACCTCTGTCCCCTGCTTTCTGTATCTCAGGTTTAAGGTCTGCAAGGGTACTTAACTTCTTCCTATGCCTTTGAACAGATTAAAATAAGCAAAGATAGCAGCACAGGGATAAAAAATAACACGAGAAGTTACAAATTTCATGATGAACTGAGACTTACTTGATATGCCTCAGCTTCTTCTATACCTATCTTGTAGCTATCATAAGAATCTTTTGGATGAAAATTGAAAATAAAGAGAAATAGACCTCTGATGTAAGATATGACCTGCAAATAATGGAAGCATCTACTTTTACTACTTATATTATTAATTAATTGGCACTGGTTGGCATGGTATATCATAAAAAATATATAATACAAATATGTCAAGGTTGTATATATAAACAGAAGAAAGCAAAGCATGATGTCATTAGACAAATGAAGAAAAGAATGTATACCATTGAACTGTCAATGAATATGCCAGAAAGTAACGAAGAGGAAAATTAAACATCAATTATCTTAAAGGAGAAAGGAATTAAAAAAATTCAATATACCATTGAGCTATCATTCACATGGTGAATGTTTGGAATATGTCGTGAGAGCACTCTGACATTTTCATCCAGCTTCATCAATCTGTCTTACAGGTCAGTTACATACAGTGTCTTAATCCAAAAGGAAGCTTCAAGTCAAATATGATTAATAAATACATGGTTATATTGAATTCAACAAACTGCTAGCAGCCTATACTGTTTATGAATAAAAAATTATTAGCAAACTCTAAACACCATACAAATTGATGCATTTAAGATTTGACCAGTTCAACCTCAATTACTTTCCAAGAACACAACTTTTATACCAAGAGATTAGATCACCTTATCAAAAGCTAATAAATGACAGTGAACTCCATCTTTTCTCAAAAGATCCCACTGACGATTGGCAAGCAAATATGATTTGTTGTTGCTTGATGTTGGAAATTCAACTCTCTGGCACAGGCAAAACATCAATAGATTATCAGTCACAAATAAGAAAATATGTATGTGTACATAATTAATATGAGGAATCCTCACCTTTGGATGCCCAAATTCATTACCCATGAAGTTCAGATAGGCATGACCACCAATCGTTAATGTGATCAATCGGATAATCTAGCCCAAAAGTCAAGAAAAACATTAAAGAATGATAAAAATTGAATGAAAATTCACCTTACATAACACACACACACACATACCAGAAGCATGTTACTTTTAATAAAGAAAAGGAGGAAGAATTTTGGAAAAATTTCAGAAGCAGAACCCACATAATTAGTTATGCTAAACCTACTGCATAATTAGCCATGTTATAACAGTAATGCTCATATGACAAATCATGCCTTATAAAATAATCCTTCTAGACAGAACCAAACAATTGACAATGCATACATTTTAGGAGTATTGTAAGTCAATACCTTTAGATCACTTACAAAAGAATTACTTCTAGAAGCTATGAACTCCTAACTTTTAAGCAATATGAAAAATGTTAATGAGAATTACATTGAAAACAAACAGCACAGATGCATCTCTTTAATAGTTTTACTTAATTCGGGAACTTGGTTTCTTCTTCCCCTAATTGATAATACAATATTCGTTCTTTTCCTTTTCTTTTCTCTCTCTCTGTCACTATATGTTTTTGCTTGATTAGATTAGAGTTCCAACCCATTCTGAAAAGGGGTGGGTCCTAACATTTTCATTGTTAATCTGTCAATGCTTAGTGCTATCTATTGTAAGCTGCCACTAAATATTTACTGTAGGATTTAATTTGCTAACCAAGTTTGGATGAATCCTGTATACATTCTATGTTTGGAAAACATGGTTTTTACAATGCTATATTATAGTTTTGATGGATTATATAGAATCTTGGAAGCAAAGTGCATAATTATAAAGTATAAAAAAGAATTATACGACTTACCTATTTTTCTGGAATTACCACCAGGACTATTACTGTTTCTTATTTCTATTTGAATACTGTTGAAAAAAATGTTTTGAAATTTCCAGGCCCAATGCCAAATGTGGATATCGTGCTATCAATTTGTTTGCAAAGTGATCTACCAACAGGACAAAGTGTGAAAACAGGGATTCCAACACAAGTACAAAGTGGGAAAGCAGGAATTCTAGCACAATTACCAGCTGGTTCTGCTCCTGCTGCAAGTGAACTTTCTGGTTCAAGCAAGTCTCACCCTGCTCCAAGTGGTGGTGTATCTTTGAAACCAGGAAGTAATAGACAATATGGGAAAAGGAAGGAACCAGACAGTATGTGCATCATCCATATAGCCTAGACTTTATGCTTATATTTTCTTTGTTCTTTTCTCTTCAATTTATGCACTTGCAATTTTACTCAAGTATGTGTGTTTTAGAACCGAGCCATGGAACTTCTGGAACATTCTCTGCCTGTTTCGAAAACGGATTTTGGATTGCCAAATATTTAATTTAATGTCCATAGTTTGTCATGACTTATTTGTGACTATGCCACTTTCAGAATTCATTTTATGCAGCACATTCTAAAACTAGTAATTGTAAGTAGGCATCACTGATTCTGTCAAAGCTGGGCTGGTATTTTAGTTGGAGCTAAATTTGCTATGTTTTGTATGTATGTGTACCTGTATAATTTCTACATGAATAGATTCATATTCTTTTGTGCATAGTTTTATCCCTTTATACCCAAATAATGGTTATAAATTGCAGGTCAGATTAGACGCTAGTTTCGGGTGTGCGTGCTTGTGTTGTTGCCTTTCTTTATGCTTTGACTTCAAAATTGAGTACCCCTCCAGCTGATTTTTGTTATGATAATAATGTTTAGGGCAAGAGGAGGATGATACTACAACTGTCCAAAGTCAACCACTTCCACGAGATGCTTTCCGGATAAGACAGTATCAGAAAGCTCGAGCCAGCAGTGCTTCACAAACAGGATCAGTTTCATATGGAAGTGCATTTTCTGGCGATTTGTCTGGCAGCACTGGCTGATAAAATATTTTCAAACCACTTCTTGGAGGCCTATGTAAATTAAAAGACCTTCCATGAGCTCATACAGCATTATCCATTTGCCTATTGCCTATTTGATATGTTGCGAACACGATGTATATTCACTATTGAGGTCCCTGCCTCCATTATCATGCCTATGGCCCTATAGCCTTATGGACAAGGCAATAGGACTACAATCTTCGCATGAGTACAACCTCAGCTCTTGGGAGGATTATTACTTCGAAAGTAGCTTGGACTTGCATGGAAGAACCATACTTGCCTCTGAAGTGCTAAGAGTATAAACTGGTCTTCTAAAACTGTTTTTCCCATGCAGCAGCGTAACATTTTTTCCTACATCTTTTACAATAACATTTAATTTATGTAAATTTATTTTGCTATGTTATTGGAGGTGTTTCCTAATGATGGATTAAACTTCCAATATCCTGATTTTACAATATTTTGGAGACTGGTGTCTGTTTTATCCACGAGCTTACACAATTTTTTTTTTTTGTGTGAACATAATTAGCACTATACTGCAATCCTGCATCTTGGTATTTAATTAAGACCATAGTTTTGAATTTCTTTGTCTTGAGTATGATGTGATGCTGAAGATTAATTTTAAATAAACGTACATTTAAATTATGCTTACAATTTTCATGTTAAAATTAAAACGTGTACAGTGGAATTGATTTGTGTAAAATAAACAGGGCTACATGGTTGGTGTTAACTGGAATTAGCGGCCATGCCTATGATAGCAACTAATTAGGTAGCCTTACAATTGAAAAACAACCATGAGATAACCAAGTGATTGCATTGCACAAAACGGTTTCACTACAATTTGTGAAACTTGGCACCTTGGTACTCCAAAAGGTTCCAATTGTACATAGACAATGGCAATGACTGCTGGCATGTCTGATAGGGTGAACATGAGTTGGGTCGGGTATAAAAGATATTTAAATCTAAATTAATCAACATTAATTAGTTTGAGTTGGTTTTATTTTTCCATTTTTTTTGTTAGTAACTCAATTTGAACTAATTTAGTGATGTTATGGTTGGATTGAGTCAAGTGATCAAGTTTATTAATAAATTAATAAAGGTTAAAATATATTTTTTATCCTTATAAATATCGAAATGTTCTAAATTTGTGCTTGCAAAATTTTAAGTTTTTTTGTCCTTGCAAAATTGAAGTATTACTTTTTGGCTCGGATGAAGATTTTATTGAATCCAAATCTATGGTTTTAATTATGACAAATAATTAGCAATGCAAAGTAAAAGGATGATGACTTTAAGTCAGGGTCAATATTTTGCTTAATTGTTTCAATGTTTATTACTTTGAGAAGCATATGTTCTTCCATTTTGAGGTGCTAAAAAAGGTCCGGAACAATTGTTAGAGTAAAGAAGTCAGAAGAATTCTTGAAGTCCATCTATTCTTGACAAGATATTGACAACAAGGTCTTACATAGAAGAGTTATTGAAGGGTACATGAAGAGCATCCAATCTCAAAATAAAGCTATGGCAAAGTATACATCAAAATGATGAAGACCTTGACTCTAATTTTATGAACATCAGAATTGTTCATAATGACCCTTTAGAAGCAAATAACACAAGAAGGGCAATTGAATTGTGTTTTTAGAAATTTTAAAATTTTTCTTAGGCTGAAAACACGCTTATCGTCTGATGTAGATTTAACTAAAAAAGGATAAGGGAAGTTTATGAAAAACTTTATCAGACGATAAGAAAAACAATTTTCTTAACAGATCAAAAATTAGAAGCAAATAACACAAGAAGGGCAATTGAATTGTGTTTTTAGAAATTTTAAAATTTTTCTTAGACTGAAAACACGCTTATCGTCTGATGTAGATTTAACTAAAAAAGGATAAGGGAAGTTTATGAAAAACTTTATCAGACGATAAGAAAAACAATTTTCTTAACAGATCAAAAAT
>CM023942.1:10400443-10416535 GCA_013407115.1 Glycine latifolia
AGATGTAAGATCAAAAAACAAAAACCCTTTGTTAGTTAACACAAAGAAAACCAGTAAAGAATGACACATAGAAAGTTATATTGGTTCATCTCTACATCGAGACTACATCCAGTTCGCGACAACCCATCAAGTTTTCGCTAACTTATCACAAAGTTACAAGTATTCTTCACTGCTATTTCTGGCTTTTACAAAAGCAAGCTCTACCCTAAGCTTGACTTAACCCATTATTCTTTGTCCTACCAAGCCATTGCTAGCTCTAAAAAAACAGTAAATAATGACACATAGAAAGTTATATTGGTTCATCTCTACATCGAGACTACATCTAGTTCGCGACAACCCATCAAGTTTTCGCTAACTTATCACAAAGTTACAAGTATTCTTCACTGCTATTTCTGGCTTTTACAAAAGCAAGCTCTATGATATGCTTCTAGCATATAGTATTTTTCAAGCTAAAAGAATCAATAAATTAATAACAATTGAGCAATACATGCTAATATAAGTGAAAGTTTTCATTATTTTATCTTTATCACTTATTCTTTGAATTTTTATAGCAGGAAACCAAGAAAAGAAGAAAAGAAAGCAAAATCAAGAAGCCTCTGGATTTCAAGATTTTGATTAAAGATTTCACAAAGATAAAAGATAAGAAAAGATTTGGATTAAAGGTTTCACAAAGATAATAGAAGATTTTGATAAAAGATAAGAGAAGATTTTCACACCCTAATTATAAATAGGGACTTAGGAGGCCAAAAGAAAGACACTGACAGGGACACAGAGACTAACACAAAGGCAGAGAGGACAGCAGAGGAGAATAACAGCTATTGAGGAGGCAAAGGAAGAAAACATCAAGCTCAAGGAAGAAGAAGATATAGAGGAAGACAGGATTGAAGGGGTGGTAACTTCCCAACCTAGATTCTTTCCCTTCCCTTCTTATTATTGTGTGAGGCCAGACATCTCCATGTCTGGCTAATTCCTTTGTAATTATGGTTTAGCCAAAAGCTATAGTGAACCCTTGTTGTAGTTGGATTGCATTTAATGGAAATTAGTATTATTGTTTTACTCTATTGTGTTATTCCATTCATTAAATCTAAATAGATCTGATCACTCTGTTAGATTATATAGGATTAAAATCAACAAAGAGGGATCTTGAGATTTTAATTCCTGAACCCAATAGATTAACAATCACAACATTACCTAGGGATAGGGATGAAGTATTGTGAAGCTTAAATATGTCATCTTAATGCTTAATCTAATAAGAATCACTAAGGAATTAGGATTCCCAAACTAGATTAAAGGGCTAAATAACCGAGGAATTAGGGTTTAGCTAATTAATTAGACATATCTTCAATCAATTCTATTAAGGAGTAATTAAATATCAGTTCAATCACACAAGAGGGAACCATAGTAATTGTGCTTAAACCATAATTCTCTGTCATAATTAATACGTTTGAAATTACATTATTGCCTTGCGTTTTATTTTAATAAATTCAATTAAGCAACCTATTATATTAAATCTCTCGTTATTATTCGTATTATTCCAATAGTAAAGTTAGTCGATTACAATTGAATTAGTATTTCAATCCTCGTGGGAACGATCTCTATTTATCATTATATTACTTGAAACAATCGGTGCACTTGCCGTGTAAAGATTCGCAACACTCTACCCTAAGCTTGACTTAACCCATTATTCTTTGTCCTACCAAGCCATTGCTAGCTCTAAAAAAATCAACAAGATTTGTTGGAAGTTTGCACACTGACTAATATTAGATCATCTAACAAACAAATATAAATCTTAGCACTTTAGTCTTCTCTCAAGGTTTACAAGGTGTTTTGAGAGCTTAGTATCTATATAGAAATTTACAAAGAGCTTTACAAGAAAGAATGAAAGTATGTTTTCACACAATATGATTTGTATCTTGTTTATTCAAAGCTTCTTCTATTTACAACCTTCATCTTCAAGTATCTGTTGTCTCACAATGGGTGGATTCTTCACTCTGTTCTTCGTCTGAAGTCTTGAGGCCATTGGAGCATTCAATGCACATCACTTGATGGAATATGTAACACCCTGAAATTTCGATAACTGAAAATAGATGTTTGATGTATTTCTTGTGTTATTTGATTATTTTAGATCAGTTGAATTTTTGTGTAAATTGTCCTTGTGCAATTGCTTAGTGTAGATGTTAAGTTATGTGAAGTTTGTTTGAGTTGCGTTGAAATTGTGTGATTTTGAGTTTGACCCGAAACCTATTTTAGTAAAATCACCTTTATGGATTGGTTAACCATTGGATTGCATTCAAATTTTAAAGGTAGGCCCCTATCCCACATTTCTAATATTTGACCGTTGGGATTGGTGAAATAACATCTGAACTATGAGAAATTAATTTTTCACTGAATCAGAAATTTTAGAATTGGGCCAGCTCACCCAGGCAAATTTTGGCAGGCTTTTTGGCTCGCTTAGGCGACTCAAGTCGATTATAAGTACGTACCAGCTGCAAAAATCATGAAAAAAGCTCGCTTCTTCCCTAAACCACCACCCAACCCCTCCCCATCCTCCTCCACCACCCACAACCACCGTCAACCACCACAGGCCGCCGTTGCTTGCCACGGGACCACGACATGGAGAAGAACTTCGTAATCGGAGCGAAATCTTTGAAACTCCTCTCGAAGTTTTGGTAGAGAAAGAAGCCTCCAAATCGTTGTTTCTTGGTTTCCTTGAGGTAATCTTGGTTTCCTTTGTCTTCTTCTAGCTAGTTTAAGCTTTTCTTAGTGTCTCTTGGGTTTTGGGTACCGTTGTTGGGAGTTTTACACATCTTTTGAAAACCCTTTGAAAATGAGATGTTGTAAAGTACCATTTTTATGAAACTGATGTCATTTATGTGATCCTTGTTGAACCCTGGTCACATTGGTGTAATCAAAATTTCAAAATGATGTCTTTTGAGTGAACTCCCAAAACACCGTTTAGCCCCTTTTCGATTTGAGTGGGTATTTGACCCCAAATGTTAATTTTGACCTTGCCTTTGAAATCTATACTAAATTATCTTTGATTTGGTATATAGAGCCCTGCGTTCGGACAAGCACATGTATTCGAAAGATCACGAAACAAAATCGCTAGGCTATAACAGGGAGAAGTCCTAGTTAGGTAAGATGAGTTTATTATTTGGTTATAGTTTTGATACCATAGTTGGGGGGCCACAAAGCCCAACTATGAAGATAACTGTCTGTCCCTACTGTGTGCTGATTTTTAAGAAAAACTACGTTTTTAACTAATGGGATGCGATGTATTTATGATTGATGTATGCTTGTTCCTAATGTGTGATTGTTTTTCAAGAAAAACTGTGTTTTTAGATAATGGGATGCGATGAATTTGTTATTAATGGATAAAACTGTGACTGACGTTGTTGTTGTAATGATTGGATTTTTGGAAAAAGTCTTAATTATAAAGGAGACTCTGTTCAAAATTTAATAATATATTTTCCTATTTAATTATTTATTAAATTTTTAAATGGCCATATGAGTGTGTTTTATTTATTGTAGTCCTCCTCTTTAATTTAGAATTTTCCTAAAAATATCAGTCTTGTGGTATGATGAATTGTGAATGTATAAAATTTGGGTTGTCTGAAGATTTGGGGAATGTGAATATCAGGAATATGTATTATGTATAGATGTGAAATGTGATTGCTTGTGATGTCGTTGATGACATTGAAATTGAGATTCCATTGATGTAGTTGATGATGTTTAAATGAGATAATGATGATGTGATTGATGATGTTCAAATTAGATAATGTTGATGTGATGTTGATGTTGATAATGACATTGATGAGAGATAATGTTGATGTGAACAATGTCATTGTGTGATGTGGATATACATGGATACCCATGGGGAGTGCATGACTGGTTACCCTTGCGAGGAATGGTGTGTTCCTAGCCAGGTTATGCATTGATGGTGCCCATGGTTGTATGTTGTATATGTCCACATGGGGTGCATTGATTGATTGGTTACCCTTGCTAGGAAGGATGTGTTCCTAGGCACGGTCAGTGCATCAATTAGCCCACATTGGTGTGTTATGTATGTACATCGGGGGTGCATGATGTTGGATATAGGGGGAGTAAGAAGAAGATGAAGCTAAAGAAGAAGCTTGTGCCTTAGAAGAAATATTTTAGCTTTTAACATGCCAAGGAAATTGTAATTTGATTAAGTGTATGAGAGGCTAATCTTATGATCCTTGCATTGCATGAACATGATCATTAACATGCATACATGATTTCAGTAAAGCATCAAAGCTATTCATGTTTTCAAAAGAAACTAATTTCTCATGGTTAAGTTTATGGAAAAACAAAATCTCACTGCTTTAATCAATTACACAACGATTTAATCGATTACAAAATTCTATTTTAATTCTGGAAAAGCCATGAAGAACATTTTAATTGATTACAGGCTTTTCGTAATCGATTACATAGTAGAAAATGAAAATCATGCTTCACTGTCTTAATCGATTACCATGATATTGTAATCGATTACTTAAGTTCATTGTTAAATATGCATGACTACTTTAATCGATTACTACAATCCGTAATCGATTACACAAGCTTGTTTCAAAACTAAACCCAACTGCTTTAATCGATTACGACTCAGATTAATCGATTAATTTGCTCGTTGCAGTTTCCAGGTTGTGCTAAGAACATTTTAATCGATTAATTGGCGCTTTAATCGATTACATTCTGTTATTATAATTTGTTATAAATAGATTGAAGGCTTGTCTAAAAATATAACTTACATACTTCGATATTTTTGAGCATATACAAGCCTTCTCAAAGTTAGAAAGGATTTTATGAGTTAACAAAGCTTTTGTCCCACTTTTTAGTCTTCATGGTGTATTGAAAGATTTCTTGGGCAAGATTTTCAAAGAAGTTTTGGAGAGAAAGTTCTGAAATTGATTTCTGCATTTCAACTATGATTGGTAACTCATATTCATTCATATTCATTGGATCATCAAGTTGTCTCTCCATTATCTCTTGTTGTAAATTCGTTTTTGTATTCTTGGTATTTTGAAACTATTGTAAAGGATTCTTTAAGCTTTTTCTAGAGTGGGTTTCTCTAGAGGGAACAGTAGAGAAGGGTTCTCTATGTCTTGATTATTAGGAATCTAATAGGGTTTTAGATTCTGTTATTTATCTAGGGTTGATAAAGAGTGGTTGTTGTAAAGCTTGTAAGAACTGAAATTTTATAATAGTGGAACTCTAATCTAGTGTTGATTAGAAGAACTGGATGTAGCTTCTCTTGAGAAGTGAACCAGTATAAATTCTTGTGTTGGTTTTCTATTCCTTAAACTCTTCTTGTTATCTTGATCATTAGTTCTTGGTATTGTTTTCATTACTCATCAAGTTCTGTTTTTGAAGCAATTGTTTTTTGGGATGAGTGATTTGATTGATTTGAAGCATTGTTGGTTTAATTGTGATTAAGATCCTATAACTTTGATTTTCTAAATAATTTTTTTTAAAGACCAAGTTTAAACCAATTCACCCCCTCTTGGTTATTGTGGGTATTCCTATTGTTTTCACATGACAGGTTACCCTTACGAGGAAGGATGTATTCCTTGTTGGGTCATGCATTGATGGTGCCCATGTTTCATACTTCATATTGCATTGATTGAAATAAAATGAAGACATGCATGTATCTGTGGGTTTCTGTGGGCTGAAAACGTAGGTACTAAGGGGCATCGGGTTTGGAATTCCCTAGCGTCGCTGGCTGATCACCCGGGGGGGGGGGGGGGGAATGGCCAGTGCACGACATGATGACTCTAATAGGCGATGAATCATTTTCCTGTGAGAGGCTACTTCCCTGGATATGGTACCACATTGCATGGTGAGAGTGAAATTAGGAGCATGCATCATTCTGAGCATGATTGTTTGAGTATTGAAATGAATTGGATAATTGTTTTGTCGAGTGTGTATTGAATTTATGGAGTTCTGGTAATAATTATGGTTGTTATTGTTGTTCATTTCCAATTGTTGTTATCTGATGCTTGTTGGTTGTATATAATAAACTTACCGTTGCATTTGTTGTACCGTGTGGTTGGTACCTGTGATGATCGCAAACTTTCGTTCGTGTGAGCAGATGAGCAACATTAGGTTACTCTAGAGGAGATTCTTTTTGGTTGGAGCCGCCAAGCCGACTTGATAACATTGGAGTTCTTTTTGGAAAAAAGTTGTGCTTTGTTAATCAACTCTTAGTTAGTCCCTTGATTCTTTTTGGTAGGAGCCGCCAAGCCGACTTGATAATGTTGGAGTTCTTTTTGGAAAAAAGTTGTGCTTTGTTAATCAATTCTTAGTTAGTCCCTTGATTCTTTTTGTTGGACATGTAAATTCTGGGGATAAGTGCTTGTAGTTAAAACTAAATTAAGATTGATATGTAAATGATATGTATCGATTTAATATATGCGTATATATATATATATATATATATATATATATATATTCAATTACACAATTGCGTCATGTGTATGATAATTGTACTATCGTGAAAAATTTACTCTCATTTTCATAATCAAATTAATGGATTTTTCATTAAAAATTGAGATTTGCACGGTTAGAGTTAGTGATATAGTAGCGACGAGGCGGGTCATTACATTAGTGGTATCAAAGCAGGTTGAACCTTTTCGGCCGGTGAGTTATGAGTCTGCTGTGTTTCTCTGTGCATTTTGTGTTTGCTTGTTGAATGTTTGATGTTTGGAGTAATTGATTGTTTGGTAGTGGTTTGAGCTATCTGTGTTTGAGACTTGCGCACATTGTTGTGATGCATAGGTTGTGGACATTTATTGGTGTGGTTATGACATGTTTGTATTCCTGATGTCTGTTACACCATGAGTTCCAATGCCTGGTCATGAGTTATCAGACTGGCCATCTGGATAATTTGTGAAGTGCAATGGGACACTATGGAAAGCAGTCAGGAATACAAAGAGTGAAGGATAAGTATTAATGTCTCGAGAGAGAGCTGTTGTAGAGGAGTGATTTCTCGAGGCATCAACTCTTAATGGTAATTAAGTGGGGACTTTTAGTAGGTGTAAAATTGTTTTGTTCTTTTCTTGTATGTATTATTTCCAAGTTCTCACTTCCTTGTGTGCGCAGGAAGTGATGGCTGGTAGGAATGATCATGTTATAGTTGATGCTCTCCAAGCCTTAGCTCAAGCTCTGGGGAATCAGAATAGAGGAGAAATTGCTAGAGTTGTTGAGTATCAAGGGTTAGACTGTTTTCAGTGAAACAATCCCCTTGCTTTCAATGGAGGATACAACCCTGATGGTGCTTAGAACTGGATATGGGAGATTGAGAACATGTTCCGAGTCATGGCATGTCCAGAGGAGTAGAAGGGTGGATTCTTCACTTTGTTCTTCGTCTGAAGTCTTGAGGCCATTGGAGCATTCAATGCTTGCATTAAATGCACATCACTTGATGGAATGTTAGTCTTTAATGCTAAACCTTTGTTCTTTTTATCTATAGCTTATTCTTCATCCATTCTTGTGAAGTACATTTCTTATTCCCTTAGCTTTTCAAAACAATTCAGCATGTGTCGTAATGGCAAGGTTTTTTTAATATAGAAATAGATGTGACCTTTGGTTGCTATGTCCCATTAAGGGATTTTAGCACCTTCACATTGATCTCCTCTTTTTCAAAAATCTTTCCAAGACCCTTGAGATGGTTTACAAAATGTGTAAATCTTTTCTGCACACCCTTATAGTTTCCCCTTGCTTCATCCTAAAGGTTTTGTATTCTTGGATAAGCAAATTCTTCCAACCTCTCCTTACTTCTGGTGTTCCTTCATGTGTGACTTGGACTAAATCCCACATCTCTTTAATAGTTTTGCACACAGGCACCCTGAAAAACTCTTCAAAATTTAATGAGGAATGTATAATGTTCATTGCCTTGGAATCATATTCACCTTTTCTAATCTGTTCTTGTGACCAAGATTCATAAGGTTTCTCCATAGTCTTGTTATCAACTACATGGACTGGAATGGTATATCCATTCATTATTGCATTCCAAATGCCTCTATTAATAGACTCCATGAAGATTTTCATCTGAAATTTCCAACAAGGGTAGTTCGTGTCACAAAACAATGGTGGTCTCTTAATGGATGCACCCTCAGCGAATGACAATTGATTCCCAGCCATGATCTGAAACCCAACCATGATCTGAAACTTTTGACAAAATCTTGATTAACTTTTAAGATCCAAGCTTTGATAACAATTGTTGGCTAAGGATGGAATCTAGAAAAGGGGTTGAATATATTCTTTCAAATTCTTTACCAATTCGTTCTTAACACAAATTTAAAACACTCCTTTAAATCAATCAAAGTTTCTTCAAAAGATCATTATAAACCAAAAAATTCAGTGATTATAACATGTTTAAAAAATATAGTCTATTATGATGGTTGAGATCAATTCCACTACCAAGATGAATACAAGATTCTGAGTTTAGAGAATAAGAGAATCACACAAGAATTTATATTGGTTCAGTCCAATCTAGACGTACACCCAGTTGTTCTAATTCCTTTAAGACCTTCCACTATATAGAGAAAACAAGTACAAATACTATGCACACACAATTCTCTAATAGAAATCAAATCTCTCTCTTGAACACAACAAGAATAGACTCAGAATTAAAACTCTATCAATTCTCTAATATCCTGGGTAACCTTAACCAAGAACCATAATCTAAGAGAATGAAAGATAAAGGATTGAATACACCCGGCATTTGTATTGAATAGATGAGGCATAATCTAACATGTTTAATAGATGAGGCATTTGTATTGAATGTTTTAGACCAGGCATGTGTGTGATATAGTCTAAGTCTTTTTCAAGCTTAGTGATTGATCAAATGCTAAGTGAATGAAGTATTCTTATTCTCTAAGTTTCTTAAGAACTTACTTCTACTTGAACTTTGGCTAGAAGCATTGAATTATTTGATTGACTCAGTTGGTAATCAAATGCCTAAGCCAATTTTAGAAGAAGGAAGGATTTGCAGCTTAGGATAATCGATTACCCAACTCCTGGAAACAAAGAGAAGCTCTATGTGTGATTTCATAATCGATTACCCAAACACCACAGAAATAACATAAATACTAAGAATGAAACAAAATAATTGATTTACCCTTTTGATAATCGATTAACCAATTTCTAGAAATGCAGTTTAAAAGGGGATTTTGATGAATTAAACGATTACCTAGTTTTATAATCGATTATATTTGTTTCAATTGTCAAAATTTATAAATACCCCTATGTGTTTTCTTTAAGAGAGACTCCTGAAACATTAAGTCTTAGAGAAAAATATTTCAAGAGAGTCTTCTAAAAAAATAGCATTGCATTTAGTATGAAGACTAAAGTTGACCAAAGAATTATTCATTCTACCATCATGAATTTATCATCTTGTGAAGAAAAATTGAAGATTAAAGATCTATATATCTCGGGTGTATTCAATCCTTTATCTTTCATTCTCTTAGATTATGGTTCTTGGTTAGGGTTACCCAGGATATTAGAGAATTGATAGAGTTTTAATTCTGAGTCTATTCTTGTTGTGTTCAAGAGAGAGATTTGATTTATATTAGAGAATTGGCTTAGGCATTTGATTACCAACTGAGTCAATCAAATAATTCAATGCTTCTAGCCAAAGTTCAAGTAGAAGTAAGTTCTTAAGAAACTTAGAGAATAAGAATACTTCATTCACTTAGCATTTGATCAATCACTACGCTTGAAAAAGACTTAGACTATATCACACACATGCCTGGTCTAAAACATTCAATACAAATGCCTCATCTATTAAACATGTTAGGAATAACAATCCCCTCTTTTTGGTTTTGATAATGCCAAATCCATATGATGTGTATTGATGTTTCCTTCCATAGTACCTACTCTACAAAACGTTTCACAAACACGTTAGTAATATCTTTTCAATTCAAGTTTAATTGGTACATGTTTTAATTTCAATCAGCCATAAACATCACCAATCTTTCTCAAAAACATCAAAATTTGTCTCCCAAATTTGGCATCACAAAGCCAAAAAGAGTGTATATCATAAAAAATACAAACAATGTTAGTTCAAGACACACTAAATAGAGAAAGGAAACGTATCATATCATTAATTAAAAAGATTACAACTGATCAATAAAAATGAGAATTCCATAGACAAAGTATAGAAATAAACAAAGAACAAAAGTCAAGCCTAGACTATATGCTTATAAGGTGTGAGGCTAACTATCTTAAGGCTCCAAGGGAATCCTAAAGGATAGATAAGGATCAGATATCATCCACATGTGGTGCTCCCATAGCATCCAACCTTTTTGAGATAAACTCAAAGCACTCCTTAAGCTTAGCATAGTCTTCTTTGTGCACTCTCATGAGCTCATCCATCTTTGGTCAAAGGGGCTCATGGGCTTCTCTTATGCTTCTTTTTTTTTTTTTATGATCCTCTATACTCTTCTACATCATCAAATCCTAGCTTCTTGAGACTTAATGTACCCCATTTACTTTAAGACTTTGGTCTTCACTTCAAAATTTGCTCCACAAAACCAAAGACTTCCTCTTGGGTATCAACACCAAAGTAGTCAAGAATCATGGAGATCAAAATAGCATAGGGACACTTGAAAGAGCCAATCCTCTTTGTCTTCAACATGATATCAACAATAATGTTGACACAGTTGATCTTCAACTTCCCTTGCATAAGACTGACAAGAAGAAGATCCTCCATAATCAACTGAGTATGATTGCTCCCCCTCAGTGTAATAATCAAAGCAACCACATAGGCCAAAAGATTGTGCTTAGTGTTAGACTATTGGCAAGCATACCAATGTCATCGCAGGTTACAAATTTTATAAAAGAGATCGTCTCCACAAAGACTTGAGTTACTTAATTTCTCAGGATAAAAGTAAACATTTCAATAGTTATGTACAACATATTTAATCGAAATCTCATGGGTTTAATGGAAATAACAAAAATAATAGAAATAACAAAATTAGTGCGTTGAAAACACATAAAATTATTAAAACAAATAAAATGAATTTAATTAATTCAAGAGAAACATAGTCATAGTTCATACCCTGAGTATCCAAATAATATTAATACATAAGAATCATTTTCTAACATCACTGATGCACACATTAAATCACCCCGAATCTATCCTTTGCACCTAAGAATATTTATTGAATATCGATTTCTTGGATATGAAATAAATATCCCAACATTCCAATCATAATCTCATGCTATTTGCAATCAAAACATTATGCTCTATTCCTAGAAACATAATGTAAAGAGTAAATTCATTCAATTCAAATTCTAAGAGTACTTTCAAATCAAACTTAAATTCCAATTTCATGAAACTAGTGATCAAATAGAATCAAGCATTACAAAAATAATGAAATCACTAGTAATGAGTAGAAAAGATTCATATATATATATATATATATATATATATATAATATCAAAAGAGATATATAAGGGTACAAAGATTACATCCAATCCTTAAGAGAAAACTAGCTGATCATTGTGTAGAGCACAAGATCAACAGAAGAAATGATGAAGGATGCAATCCACGGTCAGTTCAATGCAACTCCAGCTCCACTCTTTCTCTCTTATTTCCCCTTCTCGCGTTTCTTCTTTTGGTTTCTGCATAGTTTTCTGGTTTCTCCTTTTGTATGGCTTTAAACGAAATGGTCCAAGAGGTGCCAGATCAACTCACCCAAGCGAGTTGGTTCTTACTACCCCAGGAGAGTTGATTGCTAGCCTGGGCAAGTGGCACTTTGAAATTCTTAAAAATGACCTTTTTTCTCTTCATATTGGCTTGGTTGTTGGATCAAACAAATAACCATCAAAACATAAGAATTGCATGGCTGAATCTTCCATATATAAACAAAACCATTTATAAATGTACAATATATAAAACAACTATAATTAAGGGAATTTTATAAGAAAACTACTAAAATCAAAAGATAAGTGCTAACATTCTAATCCCAAAAATAACTAAAATATGGAGCTTATAAACTCCCCCCAACATAGAATCTTGCTTGTCCTTAAGCAAAATATAGAAAGAATATTACGAATAACAAAAGTATAAGTATGAGTATAATATAAAAAACACTTCAATATTTTTACACCAAAAACGATAAACATGATTTGTAAAGAATCAACCTCCAAAGTGATGAGAACTGTATTTTTCAAACACCCAATAATTACAAATGAAAACACAAAAGACGAAATTCACATGACCAAATGAGATTAAGATCAATTCACATTTTGTTTTTAAAGAACATCAGAGAAAACGCTTGATTCACTGAAACATCGAAAAACCTCTCAAAGGTGTGTAATTCTCACACAGGCAAATGTTTCATCTCAACTCCAACACTAATATGTCATAAATCAATTTTGCAATTCTTTTCCTATCAAATCAAAGATAAGGTACATAATCATCATGGATCATTAGGATTTATAGGGTTGGGCCTGACTTGAAGGAAATATTGAATTTTCTGGATATTCAAGAATACCTTGAGAATAGGAGAACAAAAATAATAACAAGCTAGCAACTCAAAGGAATCATCACTTCCTATCCTTCCTTTTTCAACCACTTCCTATACCAAAATTCCAACTTATAAAATTTACAACAACTCTATACAATTTAGAACATAATGTACATAATTCATACATTTCTTTGTTTTCTTTTCTATACAATATTTAATTTACATGAATACCCACATTTATAAGAAAATTATTTACATCACATTATCCACCAAATGGTAGAAATCCCCAACAAAACATCCTTGCTCTCCTAACCTAAGGTAAGGTAGGAAACTTTTATCCTAAATTATATCCATGCATCATATGTTTTGACAATTAGAAATTCATGCAAAATCAATTGTAGAACATATCATTGAGGATACTCAATGTAAAATTTGTGGTTGCACACAGTCATTATGGCTTAAGGCTTGTTTCCATGTTTAAATCAAATAAGTGTTTTGAAAGTTGTTGTTTATCAAGTTCTTGCAAAAACATTTGAATTCAATTGGTATTAGGGAAAGCCATTCATTATTTTTCATTCTCAATGTTTCCAAAGATCACTTTGTTGTGTTCTGATCCAATTCAAAAGCAAGTTTCAAAATCACTGGCTGCCGATTCTTTCCAAAACATGTTATGTCCAAGAAAAAGTTCTTGTTTAAGTCTCAAAAAGAGTTATATATTCTACAACTATGCTAACAAAACAAAATTATTCACTAATGTGTACTACCAAAAAGAGGGAAACCTTTGTGTACACATATCAAAGTGCATACATATACCAGTCAAAAACACAAAAAGTGCGTAAATATCCAAGCAAAAATCCAAAAATAGTAAATAAGGAAATAAAGTACTGAAGTTTAATATAAAGTGATAAAGAAACATAAATAGAAGTTCAAGTATTTTTGATGATCATGGCTGAGGAGCTCTGTATCCTCTAATGTTAATAATCAATTGTATCTCCCATGTCTTCATCCTCATCTGCTTTTCCTCCTCCTTGGTCATTAGTGGTCTTTTGTAGGACTTGCCTCCTCCTAAAAAATAGGTCTGTCTCCAGACCATGCAATGATACCCCTAAATTTCTTTGGGGTGAGCCAAGGGTATTAAAAACACTTAAGTTTCATAAAAACCAATTATACATATGAAACATACAAAACTACAAACACATTAAAAAATAAATAACATGTAAAAATATGACTAAAACACTAGAATATTTAAAACACAGTTTCACGCTAAATATAGACATATTTAAAACTATACTTTAACCTACAAATTGAAACATATACATTCAAAAGAATACTTTTTCAATAAAGACTCAAAAGTAAAGTTCAGAGACATAAATCATAAGATTCAGGTAATACAAATGGAGACAAAGTTTAGAAACACTGGGTTGCCTCCCAGGAGCACTTCTTTAACATCTTTTTAGATGGACTCCCTTGTTATGGCTCAAGCTTCCTGCAATTGGACAACAGTGGTGAGCCAATGGCTTCTATGTTCTCCTTCAAATTTTCACCAGTTTCTTTTCTTCTTCAAAAGTACTTGAATTAATGATTACTATTTTTTGTGAATCACCTGCAAGAAAAACATATTTAAATGTGGAAGTAATTCTTTCAGCTCCATTTTTTATTCTTCATTTCCTTGGTCAATTCTTCAAAGAGAGATAGGTGGTAAGGAATTTCCTTGAAATCATCTAGCTGTTGGAGAAAATCTGAACTCTCATTTTCTTCAAATTCACTTATATCCTCAAATAGTTTAATCAATGTTTTCTGTAAACAATCTTTTCTTTGAATCAATCTCTTGGAGTTAGAAATCACTTCATCTAAGACATCCACTATAAAACACTGCCTTTGTTCCTTTAGGTGAACCTGTGTGCTTGCTGAAAAAGATCCATTTGTTAGTATGTGGGTGTCCTAGACACAATTTGTTTCATTTGATAAACACATTTTGCTATTTAGTATTTCATGGTTAATAAGTTTGAACAAACTTTATCTTTATCATATTTATGTCTCGCCTATATTTTATATTAATATGCGTTTAAAGATAAAGGCCCTAGGAATAGATCAAGTGTTCTCTCAAGGATCAATGATAGGGATCAGGACAGTGAAGACTTGAGGACACTAAATGTCTATTAGCTGAAATCAGTTCCTAGTCTTGAATCACCAAGAAAGGGCATTGGTGATCTAAAAAAGGACTAGTATGGCATCTTCTACTTGTATAGATATACAAGGTAGGGACCTCATGGAATGCAGGCATGCTGATGCCTTAGCTGATGTCGTGAGTGGATCTATTGGAGAACAAATGGCACTTATCTGACCCGTTGAGAGACTCCTCAAGGATTCTTTAAAGTATCATTGGATTTGTAAAGTCTCTCATCATTTAGTAGTGTAGATCATCCTAGACTTGAGGATGTCATCGAACACTATGTTCTAGGACTATACTTTGACTGTACAACTCTATCCACCTGAAAATGGGGAGAACAATGTACTCTTGAGTATAACTTAAATACACGAGTGATGATGGACATGTTGAAAGGACTCATAGTCCCTACATGGGATTAGTCGTTCACAAGACCGGTAGGGCTCGAATGACTTCTAGTTGACTTGGGAATCTATGCAAAGTAAGAGATCATGAGGAGTCATGATCCATCTTAGAGTCAATAGAAAAAGATTCCTAGTTCTCTGAAAAGCTATATATAGTCAACTAAGAGAGATGATACTCTATCCTTGCTCTCGACTAAATGTGAATGACGATATGAGGGATGGTGCTAGCACGGTATCCAAATCAAAAAGGTAGATTACTTTATTAACTCAATTAGGTATGGGGTCACAGAGAATTGCTAGTGTCTTATGTGCTCATTCAATGAATTGGGTCCGTTAAAGGAGTTTAAGTTGTCCAAGTTCATTAATGTCAGTGACTTATTGGGCCTTATGGGTCAAACACAAAAGGTTGTTCTTGATTGCTTATAATTAGTAAATTTGGGCCAATTATAGTTATTGGGCTTTTTCAAGACTAAAGGTGTAATTGGATTGGAGTTGGACTCCAAGTCCAATTGAAGCATGGGCCCCATTTGGGCTAATAGTGAGAAATTAGTTTCAACACTAATAGGCCCAAATGTGTTAAAAGGCCCAATAGTGTCTTTTGTCTTCTGTTGTTAGACCCATACCTAACCTCAAGATACCATCTTTTGTCTTGAGAAATCAACCAAAGTGAAGGAGGATCAAGAAAGAGAAGGAGTTCTCTCAAGCATTCAAGGTACAACCATGTGGATCACCATTGGAGGGCATCATTCTTTTGAATCCTTTCAAGTGATCAAAAAGGTATTTCTAAAAACCCTACCATTTTAATGAGTAGATAATAAAGAAGTTTCATGAGGAGCGTAAGGAGTTACAGGTTCCCCAACGAATAGAAAAATAGAAAATTTTGTTTTTCAGCCTTATGAACATGTTCCATCAACGTCATGGAACGTGCATTCTAACTTTCATAATCTCCATGCTCAGACAATTGTTTTGCAAGCAGTTCAACCTGAACTTCAAGATTTTTAATGTTAGTTTTAGTTTTTTTTTT
>CM023942.1:10427954-10440820 GCA_013407115.1 Glycine latifolia
CAATCTAGAATTAAATAACAAAACCTATTGCCCAGGTTGAAAATTCTTTTTCAAAAGCTTTTTATCATGATAAAAAGCTTTTGAAAAAGAATTTTCAACCTGGGCAATAGGTTTTGTTATTTAATTCTAGATTGAGATTGTTTCCAGGTAAGCTGAAATCCAAATGGTCTGGACCATTCATCATCAATGAAGTCATGCCACATGGAGCTGTAGTCATTGAAGATCCAGCCACGAATAGGACATGGACTGTAAATGGTAGCCGAATAAAACCTTATTTGGGTTGTGATGTTGAAAGACTCACCATTGTGATCCACTTGCAAGAAGTTTGAGCAAGAGCAAAAGCGTCCAGCTATGATGACGTTAAAGAAGCACTTCTAGGAGGCAACCTAGTACATTCTAACCTTTCTTTTTAAATATTATTTATTTGGCTTAAATATTTATATTATTTAGTTTTCTTAAATATTTAAAATATTCAAATATAAGTTAAGGTTTTTATAGGATAGTAAGAAACTAAGTTAAATAAAATTTTTTTCTAAATAAAAAATAAAAAAAATAAAAATATAGAGCTTTAACTCGCCCAGGCGAGTGAACCATGCATAAAATGCTCACCTGGGCGAGCCTACGTCTGAGGTCAGAACAACAAGGTTAAAAAGCCAAATTTCACCCAAAAATCACTTTCATTCATTTGTCCTTGTGCTTGCTGTTACTGCACCTTTTTCTTCTCTTCAATTCGCCCAAGCCACTGCACGCATACCCATTCTCCATCCTTCATTCAAGTAAGTTCCCCTATCCCTAGATTATGCATCATTCCACTTAGCATTCTTATATTTCTAGATTATGATAGTGTAGTTGTATTGCTTTCTTCTAAAGTTTTCAAGCATAGTTAGGTCAAGCAATTCTGAAATTATGTCCATTTAGAAATTGATTTTCATTACATATTCTGAATTGGTCTTCTTCTTCTCCTATTCTCTGAAAAGTTTGGTGTAATTATGTGCAAAGCAACTTCATTTTCATACACCACAAAGTGTGCACACCAAGTGTTTGGTGAAATGCTTCAAAGAGACCAGCCATGAATTACTCCTATTTGATGCACGAAAAATACTTCGTTAATATGTTAGAGAGCTGGAATGTATCTTAGTCTTCAATAGTTTATGAGAAAAGACCTTTTGTGCATAACTTTGAATTTTTACTAAAATTTCACAACCATTTCTTCAAAGTTTAAAGCACTTAGATTGATTCTTCATAAAAGCATACATTTGTTTGAAATAATCTTTGGAGTAATAAGTATGAAACTATTCCAAATTTGTTGAATCATTCATATATTTTGAAGGCTGAAATTTTAATGCCCATTTGGAAAAGAATAGGTACTTGTTGATCTAAATGCCTACTGCCCATTGCATCATGTTAAATTAAAAAATATGAATTTGCAATCTCCAAATCTATTTTAGTACATGGGCTGCAATAAATTATCATACTTAATTTTTGTTGTTGAGATGCTTTTCAGATGGCTCCCAAGAAGTTGTCCACCAAAAGATCCAGGCTTGCAGGAGAAGGGTCCAGCACCATTATTCCTGTAGATTTCATGTTTGATGTGCAGAGGTTCCGTACTGAGGAGCATGAAAAGCGTTTTGAAGTCATCAAGAATTGGTCATTCCTCAAAGAACGAGAGTTTAGCTGATGGATGGTGAATATCCAGAATTCACCATGGAGATTGATAGGAGAAGATGGAGGCTCCTTGCAACACTAATGCAGAAATTTGATCCGGCAATAGTATTGGAATTCTATGCCAATGTGTGGCCAACTGAAGAAGGTGTTCTTGATCAACGGTCCCTAGTGCAAGGTCAGTGGATTCCTTATGATTCAGATGCAATTAATCAATTACTAGGGAATCCACTCATCTTGGAAGAAGGCCAAAACTGTGAATATCTTAGTAGGAGGAACATCATTTCTGGGTTCGATGAACAAGCTGTCACCCAACTTCTTTGTGCCCCTGGTTGTGATTTTGCCCGCAATATTGCAGGGAGCCGGGTGAGATTAATGAGAACCAACATGACAACACTCACTCAAATCTGGATGACCTTCCTCCTCAGCAACGTTCTTCCAAGAGATCATAATTCTGACTTGACTATGCCCAAATGTCAGCTTGTTTTCAGTTGCATAGAACAACTCGGTATTCATGTAGCACAGTTGATCTCCGACGCCATTCATCAGTTTGTCATCATAGAGCCCCACCGACATCCACTGAACCCCGAAAAAGCTAACCTAGCACTTGGATTTCCTGCTTTAATAACTACTTTATGCCAATTTTATGGAGTGCAGGTACTACCTTCTAAGCCGATCCGACCTCCAATCAACCGGGCATTCATTGAGAAATATTGCCAAGCTAGACGGGTGGAGCAGCAACAGCCACACGAGCCACCATCTTTGGAGTCCATATCAGCACACCTTCAGAGAATGGAACTCCAAATGCATACCTACATGCAACATGTGGCTTATCAGCAGGCTGCAAACTAGACAGGTCAGATGCAGTTAAATGAAAGCTTCTACAACTATACACTGCATCAGCATAGACAGGATCCGAACCCCTTTCCATGGCCCATTCCCGACCAGTTCAGAGCTCATATTGCCTTGCCTGGGGACAGGCCCATTTTTCAGGAGGAGATAGAAGGCCCTAGGGCTGATTAGGATCCTATGACTGATGAAGGCCTTGCAGCTGACCAGGAAGCTGTTAATGGAGAAGAAGCAGCTGATGAGGGTGATGATGATCAGATACATAATTTGGCAAATTGTCTCGTTGATCTCCAAAATCAGTGACATTTTATTTATGATTCCTTTACCTCTTTATTTGCTGCTTTCTTGACTATGTTATTATCACTTGTCTATGATCCATTGTGCACATTTATGTTTTTTTTTTGGGAATTGTGCACTTTGATAGGGAACACAAAGGTTTCTTTATGTGTTTCTTTTTGAAACTACACCTTTTTGATTAAATTTTTTGTTTTTATTAATATAATTGTAGAATAGGTATAATTTTTTGGGACTTAAAAGAAAAATTTTCTTGAATATAACATGTTTTGAAAATAATCAACAGATACTATTCTTGAAATTTAATTTTTTAGAATCAAAACACAACAAATGATTTTTTAGGAAACTTTGAGAATAGAAAAACAAAGGAATGATTTTCCAAAATACCAAATGAATGCAAGATATTTTTACATGAAATTGATAAATAACATCTTTCGAAACATTGATTTGAATTAAACATGAAAATAGACCTTAAGCCTAGTGAGTGTGTGCAACCACGTAAATTATATTGAGAGTCCGCACTAATATGATTTATAATTGATTTTGCATGAATTTCTAAGTGTCATAACATATGAAGCATGGATATGATTTAGGCCTTCTTTCTTTTTAAACATCTTTTTAAGCCACTGGCCAAAAAGCTATCCCAACAAAAATATAATGATTTACCATTTGCAAACCCTTTTGAGCCAAACACTTGATATTTTGTTGGAACCCTAACCTAGGATAAGAATTCTTACATGACCTTAGGTTAGGAGAGCAAAAAGGGAAATATTTTGTTGATGGAACCTTTTTGGGTAGCTCATGCGATGAAATAGATTTTTAAATGTGGCTATGTGCTATTCATATGATAAGTAAAAGAAAAGAAAGAAAGAAAGAAAGAAAGAAAGAAAGAAAAGAAAAAGAAAAAGGAACCAAATTCCTTGTGTTTTAAAGTATTGTACAAAGTGTTTGGGTGAAATGGAAAATTTGATAAACATGGATATCTTGGAAGAAAAAGGAAGAAATAGAAAGTGATAATGGCTTATTTTTCTTTGTTTGCTCTCCTATTGTCGAGGTCTTTTTGAATATCCAGAAAAACAAGATTTCTTTCTAAGCCAGGCCCAACCACAAAAGCCCTAATGATCCATGATAAGTATGTACTTTGATTTGATGGGAAATGAATTGCAAAATTAATCTATAAGGTATCAGTGTTTGGAATTGAGAATAAACACTCACCTGTGAGAATTAAACACCTTCGAGAGGTTTTCCTCTGTTTGAATCAAACACATGTTTCCTCTAATTTTCTTTAGAAATGAAATGAAAATTTGTCTTAATTTCATTTGGTTTGATGAAATTTCATCTTTTATGTTTCAAATTCTCATAGTTAACTATTTCAAAAAATTTGTTCTGATCACTCTAAGAGAGTTGATTCTTTACAAAACATGTTCATATAAAAAGTATTTGCTATATTTTAATTATACTCTTATTTTTATAGTGTTATTTTACTTTGCTTGAGGATAAGATAGATTCTAGGTTAGGGGGAGTGATAAGTGCCCTATTTTAGTTAAATCCAAGCTTACAATGTTGGCACTTATCTTTTGATTTCAGTAAAATTGTTTATAAACTTGCCCTAAAACCTAGATAAATAGTCTCTAGTACTTAATTAAATGATATTTCTTATATTTTGGAAAATTAATCCAATCATGTTTTGTATTTTGATAAGTTTCGAGGCTTCTGTAAAAACAAAGCAAGCAAAAAGGGTTTAACAAGCAAACTTGGGAGGTGTCACAAGCAAAACAGGATTCTTCAAGGTTAAGTTTTTAACTCGCCCAGGCGAGTTAATTACACACAACTTCGTCGCCCAGGCGAGTTAATGATTCCAGAACCACCTTTTAACTCGCCCAGGCGAGTGAACCAAGGCCAAATGTCTCGCCTGGGCGAGTGGATCAGCAAGTGGACATTAAGCTCGCCCAGGCGAGCAAACACAGGCAAAAACACTCGCCTGAGCGAGTGAACTCTAGCAACCAGCCCCCTATAAATAGCCATGCACCCCAAGGAGAACCCCATCCCTTTCAAGTTCCATTTTTCTTCATCCTTGCTTCTTAGCTTCTTATCTTAGCCTTAAGCTCTTCAAATATTGTTAGTAAGTAGCTTAGGAGAGTGAGAGAGGTAAGGATTGGTGTGGAAACTCTGCCGGAGAGAAGCGGTGATGGTTCCTTTCATCAATTCTTCTCTTGAGGAGGTTCTCTCCATGCTTGGCTAGCTTCTCTTAAAGGATTGGATGTAATCTTCTTAATCTTAAGTATCTCTTTTAATATTTATTTATGCATAAGTCTTTTCTATTTATTATTGGTAAATTTATTTTGTACTTAATGCTTGATTCTACTTGATCACTAGTTTCATGAGATAAGGTTCTAAGTTTAACTGGAAAGTACTCTTAAAACTTGAACTGAATAATTTTACTCTTTACGTTACGTTGCTAGGAATAGAGCATAACATTTAGATTGCAAATAGCACGCAATTATGATTGTAATGCTGAGGTATTTATTTCATATGAGAGGGATCGATATTTAAGAAATAGTCTTAGAACTCAATTGCCAGGGATCGATTTGGGGTGATTTTATGTGTGCATCAATAATAATAGAAAATAATTTATGCATGGTAATATTAATTGAATACTAAGGGTACGAACGATGAAATCCAATCCTACGTTTTTCTTGAATTAATTAAACTCATTTTATTAGTTTACGTAATCTTCCATAGTCTTCCGCACTAAATTTATTATTTCCGTTTCTTCTTTAAATTTCATAATTTCTGTTAATCCACACTACATGAAACTCCATTCACACTCATTGTACATAACTATTAAACTGTTAAGTTTTATTTGGATTAACTGAGTAATTCAAGTCCCTGTGGAGACGAACTTTTATAAATTTTGTAACTTACAACGATAATTGGTACGCTTGCCAAAAGTCTAACACTTAACTACTGTCAAAAGAATATTTAGATATTTAATTGTAACTCCTAATCTTGGTCTTTACTTTAAGCATAACAAGGAATTCAAGTTGATTAGTTACTGTGGTGATGAGTATGTTGGTGACAAACTTGAAAGAAGAAGCACTAGTAAAAGTTGACATCTCATTGGTGGAAACCTAGTCGCTTGGATCAACCTAAAGGCAATAAAGGTTGACATAAAGAGAAATGGACCTATTCTTATAGTGGACCAAGATGACATCCAACAAAAAAGGCAGAAGAAGTTGGCCAAGACTATTGTTGATGAAGACAAGGCTCTAGAAACCTTTGGCCTTGCTAAAAAGGTATGAAGGATTCTCAAGGAGTAGAAGGGCAAGGTCTAGACCAAGAAGCAAGGCCCACAACAAAAAGAAGAAGAAGAAGAAGAAATTGTCACCAAGGAGAAACAGATGAAGAAAAAGCATGAAGAGTCTAGACCCTCTCATCCAATCTAGTCTCAAAAGACTTGTCCACAGACAACTCCAGTCAGGAGGAGTAGAAAACACTGAGCAGACCTCCAAGGCTCAAAAGTTGAGGGATTTTAGTGAAATAGAGGACGAGGGCCTTTTGATAATCCCACAGAAGCAAAAGGTAGAGTAAGAAGTGCCTATTTTCAAGCATAAGCAAAAGCTTGATCAGCCAATCATCACTTCCTCTTTTCCAAAGAAGAGGAAGACAGGAGTTGGACGCAAGTCCATGATTCCAAAAGAACCCATTAAAATACCATCCTCTGATGGCTTTAGTTCGTCAAACAAGGAGGTAACTCCAAATCCACAACCATCTAGTCCACCACCAGTGAAGTCCAAGAAGTGTCTCTCCCCTATCAAAACATCCAAGTTTCCAATACTTGGATCCACATGGAGATGAAACTAGAGACCATGAGTACAACAAACAGTAGAGGAAATTACTTGTAGAAAGTCTCTTATTGCTTTCCTTATAGGAAATCAATAGGACTACTGAGTAAGATCATCCAACATCTATATTTGGAACCAATCCAATGATAACTTAAGGTAGTAACTCCAACCCAATGGATGAAGTATGATCATGTCCACACTCCATCTTTTGCTTATAAGGCTCTGCCTCCGGGTGCCATAGTGGATCTGGATACCCCTTCATGGATGAGAACAATGCATCTAAACTTGGTCAAGATGGGTCCTTAATCGATTCCCAATGGTACCACAAGAACCACTCATCCATCCTAAGTGGCAACAAAAGAAAAGCATAAGAAAGATATCACTTCTAGTCATACTTCTAATAAAGCACCAAGGCTCATTCTGCCTACAACAGCCATCGGCATGCACCCCTCCAAGGAGAATCCCACTCCACAAACTTAATGATCCAAGGAAGTGCAAATCTAGACCTATCCAAGGAATTCAGGGTGATGCAGAAGCTAGACACAAAATTGTTGTCAAGAGAAAGGCTAAAGCAAAGGCATAAAAGAAAAAACCAAGCAAGTTGGTATCCAAACTAGTTGTTGTGACTTCTAAAGCACCATAAGTGACTAACCACTCCAGCTCCTGCTACTGAGAAACCCACAAAAAAGGCTAATGAGGCTTCTAAACCAACCTCAAATGAAGCCACATCAAATGAGACAATCAACTTTTCTCCTTCAAAAGTAGTGACTAAAATCAAGGTTAAGGAGATGATTGGACTGGCTATGGACAGCTTTGCTAAGAAGCAAAGGGCTGAGAATAAAGAGTTCAAACACAGCATGTAACAAGTTATCGCTACTCTACTTAGTAGCCTTGGTGAATCTCTTATTCTAAATCTCCAATAGGCCTAGATGCATCTGTTTAGTGTTCCTGTTGCTACTTCAGTGCGGCTTCTACCCGTCCAACCTCAACCACCAGTAAGTGTTCCATCCCCTCTTCCAACCCCTACCCAAACACAAACAATTAGCCTTAACCCTCCACCACAAATAGACATTACCCAAACACTTTCGCCACCACCTACTCACCCTAATATTCCACCACCACCAAATCACCCATCACCATCCTAACCACCACCACCACCCCACACTCAGGATCATCAATGATGTCCTCCACCACTTCTTTCACCTTCAAACCCATTATATTTTTGCTAATGACAAAAGGGGGAGAAGTATATAAAAGAATTTTTTATGTAAACACCAATCAACTAATAAAATAAAGTGTTTTGAAATAGTTCAATATATATGTGTATATCATTACATCCACTCATGCATAAGTATATCAAACTTAGGGGGAGCTGAAAGCTACCACACATAGCATTATGATTTGTTGTCATTCATACTAAAACTATTCCGATATATACATGCTATATTCATTGCTCAAAATTTATATAGTTTGTTATCATCAAAAAAAGGGAGATTGTTAGACACTAGACAATCCATCAATGGATGACCCAAACATCTCTTAAGGTTTTGATGAAAACAAAGATATAAATTTGTAGTAACCATTATATTACGTATAAGACAAGCAGCTTTGATGATTGGAAACAATACTAGGTAAGACTTATCCATTAGTCAATGTCTCATCTACTAGAAGCAATAAGTACTCGTCGAGTCCATCCAAATACCAATATCGATTGGAAAATGCATTTTATTTGAATTATCAATTTATGAAAGTTAATATGATTTTGTTTAAAAGGAATATATCTATGAATGAGCCTTTTATTTCCTTTTATAAGTCTAACGACCATATTGAGTCATGAATGAAAGTTATGAAAAGTCCTGATTCTATTAGATAGAAATGTGCGGAATCTGCTTATTCCGGGAAAAGAAAGTAAGCCTCTTAAAAACATTGAATTTCGACAAGAGTGAGTAACTAATACAATTGTACATAGCATATAACATATGGTCACAACATAGACTTAAGGGTATGATTTTCACACTGGATTAATTCCCAGCATGAAAGATATACCATCAGGTCCTCATCTCAGCTTTACCAATAGTTCTACATGTCTAACAAATGTCTACATATGCTCCTACTTCAGTTTCCCTGGACGCTAGGAAATATTGGCTTTTTCAGAAAGTTCTCCGGATCATTTTATCTTTCCATTCTACAGAAAATTTATTTACGCAATTAAGCATTAAGATTCTTTCTTCTTAAAAGAAAAAACTAATAACTAAGGCTACATTTGTTACCTCTAGAAAATTGGTTGATCTAAAGCATCATTAACCTGAAAGAAAACATGCAATTCCATAAACATGAAATGATACAATAAGTGCGAAAAACTAATTCAAGGGGGCTAAGAGAATGTCAGACAGGGACCCTTTAAAAATTAAATATAAGTAATATCTAGTAATTAAATATAACCTACAAGAGATTGTGTAAGTAAATTTGTACCTTTAAAATCATAAAGTCTTTAACAATGGCATTTGTTAGTGACAAAGCTATCCACACAATTAGTGGGACAACAACAAACTAAGTGAAGATTAAACTAAGAGGCTCCGATAGCTACATTCAACAATTCACAATATCTTTTATAATTGCATTAATTTATATAGCAAGTTCAAAAGTTATATAAAGTTATATCTGGCAGCAAGGGTGATTTTCTTAACACAGCTAACTAGAAGTGGAGTGATTTTCTTTTGCATACCTTGTTTTTTCAACTTATGTATCCTTATGCAGCGTAACTCTTGAGGCTTCTTCACTACTTAGAGCAACTCAAATTGTGATATAAAATAATGCAAAGGAATATTCAGTTAATTAACATCTAATGAGAAAGTAAGAGGGAGTGATAAGGGATAAAAATAACTGTACAAAAATAAAACAACAAATCATGTAAAAACTAAATTGATTCGGTATAAAAATGATATCAGATTTTCAATACTTATCACCATATCATTAAGGAGTTTATCAATCAACTTATGATTATCAGACTCTAAAAGGACCACCGCATTACCTTTTCTACATGTTGAATTAGAACAACAATTGTTTTCTCAATGTGAGCTATTTGGGTTTCCCCGATCATAAATATTGTCACTCCCACTGCAATGTTTAGAATAATATTTCATGAATAATGAATAAATCATGTATTGACTTAATTACTACCTATGTAACAAAGCCAAAGAGAAAAGCTAACCAAAGACATATTTATACTTGATAAATGGGGAATATTGTATAATTATAGTACAGGCATAAGAGAGACCTTTTATTACTTTAGATAGAAAATAGTTATAATGCTTCACCTCACCTGTAAGAAATTCCTTCGCTTGTGTATTTTCAAATTTGTATTCTTGAAGGCATGATGAAAATCCAACACAGGCCTGAGCATCATTAGAATCTATCAATTAGGCATCTATATATAATAAGTGAGTAGGAAGGAACTACTTATAAATAATCTTATGGAGGCCTTAGCTAACATAAATATTGGTTTAAGCCACACTCTTACCCAAGTTAACTTTTCCTTTAGACTGACAAGTAGATTTTGTTGTTTTAAGCAATCCTTGAGCCTATGTGCCATTAAAAAAATCAGTTAGAAGATTTTTTATATAAAAAATATGTGTATAAGTGATAATGTAAAAACTTCTCCATTATAAACATAGTTTCATTACCATGAAACATTGAGAACAAAACTTAAAACTAATTATTTTCTAATCAACACAAATAGTAAAAAGGGAAATCAAAATGAAACATTGAAATGAACCTGGATAAGGAGACCTTGAAAGCAAGATTTTTGGCAATGGTGGTTCATCACCAAAGAGTTCCACAAAACACAATGACTTTGTATTTCAATAGATACTATTTATCCATGTGTTAACATCTCAATATTTGCAATAAAATATAATAATTTATAATATCAATATGTAACTATGTCCTATATAATATCGTAATCATTTAATTTTGAAAGCATATTTGGATCTCCTGGTGTCCTTCCTAACATTATCATCCCCTTTAGAAGATTTATATAATATCTTAATCATTTAATTTTGAGAGCATATTTGATCTTTCTATGTCCACCCTAACAGTGTCATTCCCTTTAGAAGATTGGACCTTGCTCTTAAGGTCCTTAGAAAATTCTAGAAGCACATTGATGGACTTTGAATCAACAAATGATATGGGTGAAATCAAAATCAAAATTATCAGATGGCTGGGATTGAATCTTGTGGTGTTATGGGACAGCTGGTGTGGCTGGAGGGTGATGAAAAGCACTTGACAGGATTCCAACGGTTTAAATGGAAGGAGTTACATACGTGGACAGGCAAAATTCTTTAGGGTTGTATGGAGGGGTTTAAACAGGTTTGGAGTGTATAGTGAAGATGGGGAGTGGACCTTTGTTAGGATCTTCTTCTCCTTCGGTAGTTGCTGCTTTGTCGAAGCGTGCTCTACTGCCAGTTGATTTGATGTTGGAGCTGCTTGGTCGCCAACTTCATCTCCATGGGTTGTTGTGCGGCTGTTGTGGAAGCCAACAAAAGCGTTGTAGGAAAACAACAAAAAGGCGCATATAATTTATTTGGGAAAGGGGGACAAGGATGTGAGTGGAACAAGGGGTGGTGGGATTTTCGTAGGAATTAGAAGGTGAGTATGTGGAAGATTGGTACAAAAGAGATATTAGCAGGATGGGTTACTCCAGAAAATGAAAGCTTGTGGTGGTCAAGCGTTGTAGTGTGGGCTTGTAAAAAATTGGAGGTCACATGGGTTTGGTGTAGGTGTGGTGTGGTGTTGTGTATGACGGAGGAGGGGAAATACATGGTGTTGGAGGCCATTGTGGTGGTGACCACTGCAAAGGCGACAGTGATTGTAGCCACTGTGATGCTGGCAACGGCGGTTCAGGCAGTGTTGGTGGTGTTTGGGGTGGGTAGTACAATGGCAGTAGAGGTCGTCTATGGAAGGTGAAGGTTGCAGCAGTGCCGCTGTAGTGGTGGTGGGTGTGGTGGCCACAAGGAATAGTGACTGTAAGTGTTCATGGAGGTGAAGAACGGTTGATGAAAGCACCAATGTCTCATAGCTACAACTAAGGTTACAAAAAATAACCTAATCTATAAATAAAATCATAAAATAAAGATTAAAATATTTCATTCATTCATTGCTTGATTTCCCTTAAAAAGGAATACAGTTATATATAGGTCTAATTGATGATAATCAATGGATACTATTTATTTATATGTCAACATCTCATTATTTACAATACAACATCAACATCAACAACACCTTTTGTAACTATAATGACCCTGTGATAATCCGGGTTGTCACATAAGGGGGTGTATGTTGGAACTCAGATAAGAAGGGGGTGTAGATAGTATCTCTTCAAAACCGGGTTCATGTGACCGGATTGTCACCTAAGGGGGGTGTATATTGGAACCCGGATATGAAGGGGATGTAGATAGCATCTTTTCAAATTCGGGATCATGATGTATGTTAGTACTGATATGAAGTGGTGCATATACATAGCACTTTGTGGAAAAGCGCTTATGTATGGAAAGGAACTCGGACAAAGAAGGGAAGAGCGACCGGGTAGTGATCTCGACTGAGCTTGTATATTCCTTTTTCTTGAGAGATCAGGTTATGATCTCGATAGAGCTTGGTAGAGCTTGTGTTTCCTTTTCTTTGAGGTTCGAGTAAGTGATCTCGGATGTGTTTCCGAGTAGTGATCTCGGATGTGTTTCCAAGTGGTGATCTCGTACGTGTTACCGAGTTGTGATCTCGGATGAGCAATCGGGTAGTGGCTTCGATTGAGCTCGGAGGAGCTCATTTTTAGTTGACTTATAAGAGCTACCGGGTAGATAAATCGGAAGAGCTCGCTACCCCTTTTGATAGAGTTACCAGGTTAGTGATCCTGGAAGTGGTTGGGAGGAACCTTGGATTGGTGAGGTACCAAGGTAGGAACTTGGAAGTGATCGGAATAGGTTGAATGAAGTCGGAGGAGGAAGGAACCTTGGATGTACTATAGTACCAAGGACGAATTCTTATGCAATTCATTACATAAGCATTTGTAATCGATTAAAACAGTCAGTACTTGCTGTTTAACCCCGACTTAGCCTTGTGGTTGGAATGAGTGCTCAGGAACCCGGGATATGGTAGTGAAGTTGCACTCAATATATATATATATATATATATATATATATATATATATATATATATATATAT
>CM023942.1:10440830-10468497 GCA_013407115.1 Glycine latifolia
CCAACCTGGCAACGTCAGCAGGGTTTAGAGAACTCGGGTAGTCACACGTAACTTGTATATGAGGTATAATAAATTGACTTGCCAAACAGTAGAGCCAACCCGGCAGTCAAATATCTCTACATATTCACTTTACACAAGTGACACGTGTTGACTATTTGCTGGTTGTTTTGACGCGGGAAGATCCTCATATTACGATCTGACGTGTGTCAATTTTTAGAATATTTAAGATATGCATGAGTAAAATATTTCAGTAGAAACTTTATTTTCACCGTCTTTGCTAAAACACTTTCTCTCTCTTATTCCATACTTCCTCCATTGTTAAAGTAAGAAAAAGCTTCCTAGATAACCATTCCCTAATCTAAACACCTTCACCTCCAACGTAAGAATTAAAGAGTATCACCATACCAACTAGTTTCCAACCTTTGTTAGTTATGAAAATCAACAGGCAAAGAGATCATTTCTATAAAAGAAAGTTAAAGTTTCAACCTTTAAGAGTTAGAAGGCACGTTAAGGACATCTAAGCTTGGAGAAGTTGTCCTCTAGCCTTCCTTGTGGTTTTTAAGGTAAGATATGTAAGTTTCACCGTATCTTTTGAGTTTGGGTTTTGAGAGGAAAAATGACCCATATGAGTTAGGGTTGGTTTTGGGTGATGTTTCTTTGGAAAAGTATGCTTATGAGGTTGTTGTGATGAAGGTTCATCCTTGAAAGCTAACTTTTCTGGTTTTTGGGTATTTTGTTATGCTCAGATAGATATTTATGGGGTTTACAAGTCAATGGTTAGTTAGTTATGCTTGAGATCTGGAAAAGAACTGGGGTCTTTTCATGAAACGATTGAGAACCGTTCTTGATATCTTTCTTGCCTGGTGTAGGCGTGATAAAGGAGATATTGGTGATTAGGAGCACGAGGCTGAGAGAGCCGGTGTGGTAATCAAAGAAGGTAAGCTCTCTGTTCTTGGGAGTTGGCTCTCTTGATTGTGTTCCACCATACTTCTGGGGAGTTATGGTTATTGTATGATGCAGTGCGTGTATTTAAATTGTGTGTTACTGCTTTTTGATTGAAACATACATGTAAAGGATTTGCACTGTGATGTTTGTATTGTGATTGAGGAAGTCCTCTGGCCAGGGAAGCGGACCATATATGAGAGTGTAAGACTCATCCGGGATGAGCTTCTCAAGAATTCATATACGTCTAAGTGCATGAGATATGCATGGTTGATATACATTTGTGCATGAGATGTGCACTGGTGAACTTGTATATCAAGATATACATTTGTGCATGAGATGTGCACTGGTGAACTTGTATATCTGTGCTGGAATGGCACGTGGGTGTGATCATATACACGTGATGTTTATGAAAGCTGGGATGACCATGTTTTTATTAAAAGGCCGGGTTGGCTATGTTATTGTAATGCCTATTTAAATGCTATGTATTGTGGAAGTGAACCAGGGGGAGGTGAGTCTCCAAGAACCCTGAGTTTACTGAGATTGTATCTCACCCCGTTGGGGATTATATTTATTGTAGGTGATAGCCAAATAGTGGGGGACGAGGCCCGGGGTAAGAGACTCGAGTAGGGGTTGTTCGGTGGATCTCAATTGATAGGCCAGGTAGGCTGAGGCCGAGTTGGCCAATAATTGAGGATCCCAGACAAGAGGACGAGGTCGGGTTTGAGGAAGCAGATTTTGGAAGGCGGTCTTTTGCGAGTCAGTTGACTCAATTTTTTGTTGTATATTTGTAACCCGGTATGGGTTGGTACTATGATGTATCTTTTGGGAATAGAACCCGGGTACCGGGATGTATACAAAATTTCATACATAATGTTTTAGCTATTTTGTGTGACCTAAGATGACGTCTTATTATTTATATGCTTTCGTGTTTACTTAAGTTTATTAAGTAATTGTTGTGCTTAAGACCACATTATAATGTTAATGAACCGGATGCATACGGGGTCGTTACAGTAACAACCCACCTCGTTGCTACGATATCATTAACTTTAATCATGTAATTTCAAATTTTAATGAAGACTCCATTAATTTGATTATGAAAATGAGAGTAACTTTTTTTCGCGATAATACCCTTATCAAACAACGCACAAATACATAAATGAATACATATGTATGTATATTTTAAACCATTACATATCATTCACATGTTAGAACTTAATTTAGTTTTTACATGTATTTACGCCTGGAATTTACATACCCAATCAAAAAGGAATTAAGGAACCAACTAAAATAAAGAAAAAAGTTTGTAACAAAACATAACTCTTTTCCAAAAATGAATTTCAACGTTATCACATCAGCTTGGCGGCTCCAACAAAAAATATCTCCTTCCAAAGTCACCTACTGTTGCTCATCTGCTCCTACGAACAAAGGTTTGCAATCATCATAGGTACCAACCACACGGTACAAAAATTGCAAGGGTGGGTCTATTATACAAAATCAATAAGCACCAAACAACAATAAAGAAAAAAATGATGATAACTACAATCATTCTCAACATTCAGTCAGTTCAACACACACTCAACAAACCAGTCATCAACTTTTTCCACAGTTAAATCATTTATGCTCATAATGATGCATGCACTTGACTCAACTCTCAGAATGTAATGTGGTACCATCCTCATAGAAATATCCTCTCTTAGGAAAATGATGTAGTAGCTTGTTGAGGTCACCCTATCATGCACAGGTCACTCGCCCCATGGTGATCAGCCTTAAGTCTCAAAGGAGTTCCAAAAAGAGTGATATGCCCCCAAGTACACCCGATACTTACTGCCACCATTCTATTTCCATCCATGCAATTATGAAGTATGAAACATGGGCACCATCAATGCACTGAACGTGGATAGGGACCAAAATTTTAAACAATCCCCTTTTCTCTCTAGGATGCTTAAAATTCGTAAACCCTTCAGCGCAAGGATATCCAACAAGTCATGCACCCCTAATGTACATACACGGCATACAACCATGGGCTCATCAACGCACTGACCATGGATAGGGACCGGAATTTTAAATAATCCCTTTTCTCTCTAGGGATGCTTAAAATTTGCAAACCCTTCCCCGTAGGGATATCCAGTCATGAACCCCCATGTGTATCCACATCATACAATGACATTGTCAACATCAACATTATCTCTCATCAATGTCATTATCAACATCAACATCATTTCGTCTCAATGTAATCAACATCATTTTATTTCAATATCATCATCATAAACATCAATATCATCTCATTTCAATATTATCAACTATATTATCTCATTTCAACATCATCAACCGTATCAACATCATCTCATTTCAACATCATCAACCACATCACATTATTTCATTTTCAACATCATCAACATCAATGGCATCTCAATCTCAATATCATCTCATTCATTCACAATCCATATTACCACAAGACTTGTATTTTAGGAAAATTCTAAATTAAAGAGGAGGACTACAATATATAAAACACACTCTTATGCTCATTTAAAAATTTAATAAATAACTAAATAGGAAAACATATTATAAAATTTTGGGCAGAGTCTCCTCTATAATTAAGACCTTTCCTAAAAATTCAATCATTACAACAGCAACATCATTCATAGTTTTATCCATCAATAACAAATTCATCGCATCCCATTAGTTAATAACAGTTTTTCTTGAAAACGAGCACCCAACAGGAACAAACATACACCGATAATAAATATATAACATCCATTAGTTTAAAACACAGTTTTTCTTGAAAACCAACACGCAACAGGGACAGCATGTATCTCCATAATTGACTTCCCTGACCCCCAATTATGGTATCAAAAACTATAACCAAACAATAAACTCCCATTACCTATATATCTCCCTCTGTTAGCTCCTAATAGCATCATTTTGAGATCTCTCAAGTTCACGTGCTTTGGTCCAAACACAAAGCTCTATATACCAAATTGAAGAAAATTTAGTATAGATTTCAAAGACAAGGTTAACATTAACATTTGGGGTCAAATACCCACTCAAATTTAAAAAGGGGCTAAAATGATGTTTTGGAAGTCCACATCAAAAGAACATCATTTTGAAATTTCGATCACACCAATGTGACCGGAGCTCAACAAAGGTCACAAAAATGACATCAATATTATAAAAAGAAAACTTTTACAACATCTCATTTTCAAAGGTTTTTCAAAGGAAGTGTAAAAACACCCAATAACGGTACCCAAATCACAAGAGATATCAAGAGAGGCTTCAAACTAGTTAGGAGAAGACACGGAAACCATGGTTACCTCAAAGTAACCAAGAAATAAGGATTGGAGGCTCCGTTCTCTACCAAATCCTCGAGTTGAGTTTTGAAGATTCTGCTCTGATTAAAGTGTTCCTCTTCGTTCGGTGGTTCAACACCAAGAAACAGCGGCTCATGGCGGTCACCAGTGATCGTGGATGGTGGAGGAGGAGGGGGAGGGGGTTGGGTTGCTGTTTGGGGAAGAAGGTCATATTTTCGTGATTTTCATGCTTCTGTACCTATTTAAAACCGACTTTACTCACCAAGGCGAATGTTGGCTCGTCTGGACAAGCTGACCCAATTTTGAAATTTCACTGCTTTTGTGAAAAATTAATATCTCATGCTTAAAATGTTGTTTCGCTAATCCCAACGGTCCATATTTACATATTTAGGTAAAGAACCTACTTTTAAAATTGGAAGACAATCCAATCGTTAACCAATCCAGAATTATGATTTTACCAAAACAGATTTTTGGGTCAAACTCAGAATCACTCTTTTTCAACACAGCTCAAACAACTCCACATAACTTAACATCCACACTAAGCAATTACACAAGGATAATTTACGCAACAATTCAACTAATCTAAACAAATCAAACAATCAAATAATACAAGAAATACATCAAACATATATTTTCAGTTATCGAAATTTCAGAGCGTTACAACTCTCCCACCCTTTTAGAAATTTCATCCCCGAAATTTACCTGACTCAAACAAGGTTGCATAGGCTTCTCACATCTGGCTCTCTAGTTCCCATGTTGCATTCTCTTCTGATTTACCTCCCTAGATCACCTTGACCAAGGGAATCTCTTTCCCTCTTAAGTGCTTTGTTCGTCGAACCTCGATCCTCAAAGACAATGTTTCATATGTCAAGTTTTCCTTTACTTGAACGTCATCTAATTCGACCACGTGGAAAGGATCATGAATATATTTACAGAGTTGAGACACATGAAATACATTATGGAGGTTAGAAAGGGACGGGGGTAATGCAATTTGATATGCCATTAGGCCAACTATTTTGAGAATTTGGAAGGGACCAATAAAACGAGGCATGAGTTTTCAAGATTTCAAGGCTGGACCAACCCTAGTCCACGAAGTGACTCTCAAGAATACATGATCACCAACCTCGAATTCTAGGTCTTTCTTCCTCTTGTCCTGATAACTCTTTTGCCTACTTTGAGGAATTCTCATTCTCTCTTGGATCAACTTGACCTTCTCAGTGGTTTATTGTACCACTTTAAGTCTTAGAGTGAGGTTCTCTCCTAGTTCTAGCCAACACAAGGGTGTCCTACACCTTCTACCATACAGAGCTTCATAGGGAGCCATGCCAATGGTAGAATGAAAACTATTGTTATAGGTGAACTCTATCAATGGCAGAAAACTCTCCCAACTACCTTTTTGTTCTAATACACATGCCCTCAAAAGGTCCTCTAGAGACTAAATGGTCCATTCAGTCTGACCATCGGTTTGAGGGTGATAGGTTGAACTTAGCCTAAGCTTGGTTCCCAATGCTTTGTTCAGACTCTTCCAAAATCTAGAGGTGAATCTAGGATCTCTATCAGATACTATGCTAGACGGCACACCATGTAATCTGAGAATCTCACTAATATACAGAGAGGTCAACTTCTCTAAGGAAAACCTGATATTGATGGGGATAAAGTGAGTAGATTTTGACTAAACAGATACTTAAGGCTTTTATGATCACTAAACACTTCAAACTTAGAGCCAAACAAGTAATGCCCTCATATTTTAATAATAAAAACTACAGCAGTTAACTCCAAATCATGGTTAGGATAATTCCTTTCATGAGTCTTGAGTTGTCTAGAAGCATAGGCCACTACCTGGCCATTCTACATCAGCACTCCTCCTAAACCCATTTTTTATGCATCACAATACACCTTGAAGGGTTCTACTGGGTTAGGCAAAACTAACACAGGCGCGATCGTCAACTTTTCCTTAAGTGTTTGGAAATTATGCTCACACTGGGCATCCCACACAAAAACTTGACCCTTATGAGTCAGCTTGGTCAAAGGCAAGGCTAACTTGGAGAAACCTTCTATGAATCTCCGGCAGTATCCCACTAAACCCAGAAAACTTCTAATCTCAAACACCAACTTAGGACTCTCCCACTTAATAATAGCTTCTACCTTAGAAGGATCTACAATTATACCGCCTTGGGATATCACATGTCCTAGGAAACTAACTTTCTCTAACCAAAACTCACTTGGACAACTTAGTATAAAGTTGTCAGTCCTTAAGGGTTTGCAGCACAATCCTCAAGTGCTTCTCATGCTCCTCTCTAGTCTGAGATGTTACACTGACTCACAACAGGCCTCAAGCTCTCAAAAGAAGTTGGAGCTAAAAATATGAGATGTTACACTGACCCACAGCTTGTCCCAGAACAAGTCACCAACAAATATCAAACTAAGGAGACCATACTCCTCTAGTACTATCACATTGCAAAAACAATCATTCACAACTTTGAGTGTTTCGAGATGTACCATATACCCAAGGAGAGCAATATCAAAGTAGACCTGCTCTCCAAGCTGGCCAACACCAAAAAGACTGGGCATCTCAAGACTATCATCCAAGAAACGCTCTAAACTGCTACCATTGACACCCAAGAAGTCATGGTAGGAGAAGAGGAGGAACCAAACTAGATGACCCCCTACAAGAATTTCCTGATTCAAGGGGCGCTACTGTCAGATAAGAATAAAGCCCGAGGCTTGAAAAGAAAGACCAACTACTACATCATCCTTGATGGTGAATTGTTCAAAAGAAGGTTGACAATACCCCTACTCAAGTGCCTGGATAGTCAATAGGCAGTATATGTCATGCGAAAATTCCATGAAGGTATATGTGGCCTCCATATAGGAGGACGCTCCCTTGCAACCAAGGTGGTGCTTGCAGGGTACTATTGGCCGACACTCAAGGCCAACACCCTCGACTTCACTAGGAGGTGCAGACAATTCCAAGAGTTTGTTGATATCCCACGCACCCCTCCTGACAAACTCCATAGTCTGAGCTCCCCTTGGCCTTTTGCCATGTGGGGATTGGACATTCTAGGGCCACAACCAAAAGTCCTAGGAGCAGTCAAATTCCTGTTAGTCGCCATAGACTACTTCACTAAATGGATTGAAACAAGGCCACTGCCAGCAATATTTGCCAACGAGATCGAAAAGTTCACCTGAAAACACCTCACATGCAAATATGGCCTCCCTTACGTCATTGTAACCGACAATGATACTCAGTTCAAGGCTCGGACTTATGTAGATTTCATGACGAGACTAATTACACTGCAACATAAATTAGATCTTTTATTTATTATGTTGTGAGGAACTAACTCTTTTCACTATATTTATTAGTTTGTTCATTTAAGTATTATTCTTTTATCTTGACGCATTATTTTAAAATAGTTATAAGTATCTCTGTCTCATAATTATTTTATATATGTTTCTTATATTATTTTTAGTATATGTTTCTTACTCAGTTCCAATATCCTTGCTATTAAAAAATTCTTCCAACTCCATTTTTATTTACTCTCTCTAGATATCTTTGTTCCTATCCACCTTTCCCAATTTTCCACGTGTTCCTATGGGATTTTCAACATTATAAATAAATAGATATATACTCCAAACTAAGTTAACTTCCTAATTTACTTGTAAAAATAGAAGATTGTCCAAGTGAAATAACATCATCGAGTACGTATATCACTTAAAACAAAACCAACGATAAATAGAATATATAGAATTTTGCAAAAATAGAATATGTGTAGGAATTTAAGTCTACAACTTTTCAAAAGGTTTTCTTGTTTTCTGAGCTGATAAATTAAAACTAATACTGTCATTTTCCAATCCATCGGGTGTTTAATATGACAACAAATCAAAGAATCTAGCATATGTTCACACTTCATCATATGCCTATTTTGTAGATAAATACATAACTATAAAAAAATTATAAATATATATATATATATATATAAAAGTATACTAGTATATATCTATTATACCTAAGATTATTTAAATATTATTCTTTCATCTTGACGCATTACACTACAAAAAAAAGCGCTGATTTCCGACTGCCTCTTTCCCACCACAAGGATTCCGTCTGAAGCTTCCCCATTTCTGACGGCCTTTTCCCACCACACTCCAAACGTCTGAATCCTTCCTCATTTCCGACGGCCTGTTCCTATGGATTATGAGCTCGTCGAAATTCTTCATTTATCACAAAACACAATGAGCAAAAAACCCTAGCCTCCAAAGTCACGAAACACGCCTTGTCCTTCTTTACCGTCAACAAAGCGAAGCTTCCTCAACTCTACGACTTCCTCCGTCACGAGCACAGGTGATTATTCTTTTCGTTCTCCTCTTCTTTGATTTGCTTGGAAGCTGATTTCCATTGGAGATATTTTGAGGGTCTTTGGTTTCCATTCTTCGTATCCGTGCTCTTCTGAAAAGGGGTTTCGAGTTTCAATTAATTTGTGCTTTCTGTTAACCCAATATGATTTGTTGAGTGTGTATGTTGTTCGTTTGTTTTCAATTTGAGGTTTTTCTCTGTTTTGGCATATCATCTACCTGGGTTGCCTTATACTTACTTTCGATGCGTATGCCTGTGATTATTTTTGAAACAGTAGCTAGCTACATTGATTGGGATCATCATGTTGTGTTCCACAAATTGCTTCTGTGTTAATTGCCTTATAAATTCTTTTAGCTGTTGTGTTCCAGAAATTGGCCACGAAGGTCATTGTCTTAATTTGGCGACACACAGGCGCATGCACTGCCACCTCCCATCACCCAAAATCAACCTTTCAGTTCCTACTGCTAGCAAAGAGGTTATACAATCAATGGATTCCTTGCCAATCTAGGTATGGGGTGTGTGAGATAGCTGACGATATGTAGGAAATTTTTATGTTAATGCAAGTCAGATTTACATAAACTCATAACAGTGTAAGTCCTGGGAAATTGTATGATTAATTGATAAGTGAAATTGTGAGAGAAGCTTACTTTTTCATCCAAGAAATTTGTTAATCATTTTCTCACAAGAGATCATTGTAGGCCAAAGAATAATAAAACATATTCACACTATTTGTGCCTTATCAGCATGTGGAGACCATTCTGCTTTTAGCCTTATTAAAACATCCACTGAGTGACCTAAAAATTTATGAATAACCAGCACCTGTTTCTTATGATAGCTCAATGTTTATTTGGAACACAATCCTGAACAGTTAATAAGAATTGTGAAAACATTTAGAAAGACACAAATTTCCCATATCTAATAGGAATTTCCCGTAAGAAGGGATAAGGAATGTGGGTGGGTTTTAATGTTGTACACATTGGAATGTAGAGATGTGAATTTCAGTCAACCTTGGATTGAAATAGCATCCTTCATAAATGAATGATGTGTTTGACTTGTGAAGTGAACATGTAAATCATAATTGGTCATTGTTGATGGTTGTTTAGGTTAGTAACCTTCATAAGAGGGTTCCACAGTCACATCTGTACTCTCTAGTGCCACAGGTCTTGGAGTTAGCTTTCCAGTGTCATTGAACAGCAGAGTTGTTGCAGGACTTGTGACATTTCCACTTACTTTCGCCGTTCTTTCTGCACAAGTGCTTCTTGATGCCAGTTAGGTCCTCCATTTCCCTTTAAGGGTCGTGGTGCATGCAACTTGGTTTTGGCCACACATACACCTTTTTCCTTATAATCTCTTCGCTTGATCTCTGTTTTAGCTTCCATGGTAAATTGTGCCATCTTATGTGAAGTTCAAGATTATTGTCTCTTTGAAATCCTTTGTTGCAGATCTCTCAAATGAACCTATTAGTTGCCAAGAGAGTCTTTGGAGACACGACAACAACTACAGCTTCTGGGTCTAAATAAAACAATTAAGAAAAACACAAACACCAAACCAAACAAAATAAAGAAGGAAAAGTTAAACCCAATTCAGAGAAACATTAACAAAACAATACCAAAACAAAAATTATGGATGCTTAGAAGTTTGAATATTAGAGATATAATAAGTAAAAAACCTGGGTTTGAATATTAGTGGAGGTTGTGTCGGAGTTAGTGGTGGAGCAAAGTATTGTTGTGAGTAATCAGTGCCAATTTTGGTTCTATTGGTTAAGGAAGCACTAGCTTCAGCATATGCAGAAGTCAACTTAGACATGTTTTTTGGAACATCAAATATTATTCAAACCCTTCATAAATCATTTTTCATATTTGGAGTTTTGTGAATTGTGATGAGCCATAGATTTCAGTGTTTCGACTATATGTGTTGTTAGCTTGTGGGATCTGAGGACATACCTCAACCAAAACAGAAAATGAAAATGTTGGTTAACTCACTAAGTTACAAAAGAACAACACAAAGAAAAAATAATGTATGTGTTAAACTACAAAACAGAAAACTGGACTTGGTGGGTAGTAGAAGGGAATGATAGCAAGACAGAAACAGTGAAAGAGAATGATAGGTAAGTATAGCAAGAGAGAAACAGTGAAATGGAATGATAGCGAGAGAAGTTCCCTTTTGTGACTTAACATCATAGGTAGTAGACCCCTTTTTTTTGCTTTCCAAATTTAACAGTCACATGATTGATTCATTGCTTAAATTCCAACCAACATGGCTAAAAGCTTCTTAGGTTTGCCCTTAATTATTTTTGTTTCTTCTGTATTTTATACTTTTTTCTATACCTCATTTCAACACCATTGTAACTATTGATGGTTATTAAAAATAGGTGAAATTTTTCAGCAATTCTTGCACCTGAGTTATATATACAAATTAAATTAAATATTTTTGGGGTTATAGATCTACGTATACAAAGCTAAGACTACCGTATATTAAAGAGTCACTTGTATATTAGTGTTTTATTCTTCCTTTGTATTGGACTTTATTGTCACTTGTACAACCCAAATGATTGCCGCATTGGTCTAAGATTCTATTATTTATGAGTGAGAATGATATATTTAACAAGATAGTTTGTGTTTAATTCCTATAATATGCAAAATTTCCTTGAGTAAACAACAATCACTTATATTGCTGTGAAATTAAAGTTTAAGTTCGTGTTCCAGTGAATTGATACACACTAGTAATCTGTTGACTAAGACAAAAAAAATAGTAGTTGGGAAGATTAATGATTCTGTTTCCTTGATTGGATAAAGATAATCATTATTTGTGAATCATAAATGTCCCTTTTAACTCTAAAAAAGGTGGTTAACTTAATTTATAAATGCTAGCAAGAATTTGAGACTTGATGATGCGATGTGGTTAGTGAATCTTTTTGCAACTGACCTGTGTAGGGAATGCTGAGCTAGAAACTTCTATTGAATAACTGTCTCTAGTGCCTTAGGAGTTATCATATATAGGACATAATTTTGAAATTTATTTAACAAGAGACTGCCTAGTAGTGAAAGAGACTGTCTAGTAGTGAAAAAAACAATTTCAATCGCATAATTGTTTGCTGGAAAATTTTGACAGCAAATGCATAAATTTGTGTGTACAGGTGTAGATGTCCTTTTTCCAACACATTTGATCCCATAATTTTAAGAATTTCATAGAATATTTAATAAATATTTTGGTGGGACATGTCAAACCTATTTGGGTGCAGGACAGATTAGTGTACAACCACCGTTTGAGCCAAAGTGGAAAGAATAATGTGCAATTAAACCCATTATCAAACTCCCAATTTCTTCACCTCGAAGCAACATATCCATTTCACCCCACAAGATATCTAACTCCTTCTCAAACTCCAAATTTTCAATAGGTTCTTTCTTCATAAAGTTCCAATCCAAAGGGATTATTTCCCTAGAAGCTAATGGCAGAGTCTGACCCTGACCAACATCATCATCCTTTTCTTCAACCTGATTTGAATCATCTTTAACAGAATCATTCTTTCCCCAAAAGCATTCATTAAATAATTTAAAACATCAATTTTTTGTTCTAGATGGCATCCTTAGAACTTCATGCAGCTCATCTTTGTCACCAGTTTCATCATCCTCCACCCGTACCTTCTCACATTTATTGCTATTAAACCCATATTTATGCTTTCTTCCCTTCCTGTCATTTTTTGTCACAACTTTAGCTGAATCTCCAATCTTCTCTTGACTTTTTGGCAAAAGAAAAACACTCCCCCTACCTGTTCCTTTGATGTGATCGTCCTTTTTTCCTTCATGGTCATCAAGATTCTTCTTGATCATAGTTGAATCTTCTGTTATTTTCTGCAATGGCGCACTTTGATGACCTCTATCTCTTCTCTTCCTATGCTCTAGTGCTTCAGCTTCAGAAGGCATAGAACAACATGAACTTTTCCAGTGATAACCAAAGACTTCTGCATCAGCATTGACACTTTCGGCTCTCTTTGATTGATGTTTCTGTGCTGCATTCCTTGCTTCCTGCTTATAAATCTCAGATTTACTAGAGGTTGCACTAGCATAATCTGTAACTAAGCCTTTCCCAAGTCCTTGACTATGTCTAAGCTTAGAAAAAGTTGGAAATCCTTAACCTTGTCAAGCAAATATGATAAAATCTTTTGTGTGAGATTCCTCTTATGCAAATCAAAACTGGTTTTGATCTACAAAGAATTAGCCTAAAACCTTTCCAAGTCCTCTAGATTCAAGTCTTATCTTAATTCAATTGGTCACACAATTCTTAGAGGTCTGTAGAATATTTGATGAATATAATGGCAAAACATGGCAAAGGTGTGAAGTTGCAGATTTTTCTGTGTAATGTTGAGGGTTGGGTGCTTGTTTGACCCTCTAAAGCCCATACCCTTGGTTAGATATGATTCTCTTGTCCCCTTCACATGTGATGTAAAAGCCAACATAGTATTCAATTCTAATGTGTGTGAACTTGTGCCTTCATAGATATAGGTTTGGAACATGTAGTTCTCTGCATTAAATAAGTTATAAAATTCTAATGACAACAAAGATAGCTTATAACCTACGTTTATAGTACAAGAAGTTAGGAAACTCAATTGTTTGGAACTTATCATGACAAAGACTATACCTAAATGGTTTTATACTGCTATCGTGTAAGTTAAGGTGTCTAAAATTAGCTTGGTTAAGTACATTAATTAATCTTGAAGTGCTGTGTGCATACTTATTGATAGGATTGCTTCCTTGGGTGCGTGGAATTTAGTTAATTTGTGGTAAACTACCATTCACACTTTGATTATAATGTGTATGAAATTGAGAAATGGTTGAGAATATAAGTGAGATGGCTGACTTGTTGTTTGTGGATTGAATCCTGTAAAGATACTTCGATAGCTTGTGACAATTGGTATCACCCCAATTGCGTGAATAGAAAACTGTGTACAAATTACCCTTGGTGGACCAGTGATGGGAGATTTTGGTTTGAAAACTTTGCTAGGAACTAAGTGTCCATTAATCTCATAATTTGTAACTAGGTTTCCATTGATTTGTGAATTTTTAAGTAAGACCTTTTTGGAAATTTCGTCTAGGACTAGGTGTCCACCAATTTTAAACTTGTCTCACCATTTGTTGCTTATAGTAATACTTGGTTTATCATTTGTAAAGTACCGCTTTACATGGAAGCGAGTGCCTAGATCTTTGGTTAGTGTCTAGGTGCTTTGCATGTCTCCTTTCTCATATGTGAAACATTTTGATTTCCAAAAGAATTATTATTTAAACACTTATACTATGAAGAGTTGTGAAAGGTTTCAAGGATGAGGAACAAATTTGGGAAAAGAGAAAAGCTTCACGGATAAGGGCTTATCTCTTATAATAGCTAACAATTTGATGCATCATTTATGCATTGGTTCTTTATTTTAGGCCAGTTGTTTCTTTCCGCATCCCATAAAAATCAAGAAGCACCTCCTTTACATTTTGGAAAGAGTTTTGTAGAATGTAAATTTTACATTTTAGATTAGTTTTTTCAGAACATAAAGGAAGTGTTTCTTAATTTTTATGGAATGTAAGCCTTTATTCTAACTTGACTTCCAGGTAAAGCACATAGCCTTTTTCTTTGGGCAACAAGAATTTATTTCAAATATAAAGAAAATAATGGATAAAGGGAATTTATTGTTGATAAAAAAGGAATTTTGATTAATGTATGGAGCTAATAAAGTAAAGGTGTGAGTTGTAAGAAGGGGGGGTGTTTAAATTGGGATCCTTTATAATGTTTGAGCCTAAAAGCCAAGGTTTTGAATATTTTTAAAACATTCTCATATCTATCATTATGTGTGATGCTCAGAAAGTTTCTTTGAGGATATGTTTGGTAGAGGAAGAAAATTCAAGGTAGAAAATAAAGGGAAAAAAAATAAAGTATATAAGAAATAGAGTGAAAACAAAAGGTTATATGATGAAGAGAAACAAAATATAAATTAAACAAAAAAAATTAGGTTATTTTAGTTACTTGTGCATTGTTGCTGAGTTTTTTTTCCTTTTTCTTTTTGTATTATAACAAAATAGTTGAAGAGTTGGGCATTAAGGAGCTTCTGCCAGCATATTTTAAACCCACTCTCCAATCTACTGATTTGTTCACAGGGGTCTGTTTTGCTTCAGCTGGCTCAGACTACGACCCTTTCACATCAATATTAGAGGTACTATATATATGTACTCTATTTAAATTGAAATAAAATCAAGCATACTTTCAATTGTATTCTTGTACTATTTTGACATCTAATAAAGAACTTGTTGATTATAACCAATCATGTATGCCATTAACTGGGCAAGTGGATTTGTGCACACATCTAACACAACATCTGCAATTTTCTCAGCACCAATTCTGAATTTTTGTTATGGCAAGCAAAAATAATTTGTTGTAGTTCATGGCAATTTAGAATGACTCTTTCTCTTTTTGGTAATGGTTCCTGTTACATGTCTGCTCTTAATTTTCATACCTAACGTAAAATGATTGCAAACATTGTGATGAATGGACAATATTTATGCCTAATTCCACCTGCTATGAATTGTTGATGGTTAATACATGTAACTTGTTTCTTTTGTTGTTAACTCCACACTTTACAATTTTCAGTCTTTTATTGCTACAGACTCGTTCATTTTGTGCTAACTCAGGCTGGCAAGTTTGGTCTTCAAGTCAGAGTGTTTTAGGTAAGGTGTTCACCTTGTATTTTACTACATATATGACTAACCAGTTGAACTTGTTTCAATCAAAATATTTTCCTTATGATTTGTGTATTTTTTTTTTATAAACAAGTATTTGTGTTTCATTACTTTATTTTTATTTCATTTTTGCCTATACCTCATTGTTGTACTTTGTCTATTAAATGGATATTTGAGTGGCTTCTATAATTGAGTGAATTGGGTTTGTTTATTGGAGCTCTGGGAGTAAACACCCTCCATTGGTTTCATTTAATCGTAGTTTTGAAGTTTCAGAATGAATAAACAGTAAAAGAACAATATTTGACGGCCTTTAATTAATTAATTAAATTAAATTAACAAAGTTGCATTTGCATATGATTTTTGAAGGAACTATACCAGTCCAAAACACAATTTTAATCCTTTGAAGGGGCACAATAAAACTACATAAGGTCTAAAATATTGTTCTTAAAAATTGCATATATGCCTTTAACAAAGTGGCTATAGTTTGATAGCCCTAATGCTTGATGTGGCATAAATAACAACGATCAATGGCTGGAATATTCTCAGCAGTATTACTAATGATACAAAGTGTTGTTTTGGTATTTATCTTGTGAATGCAATGTCATTTATGCAGTTATATGTTAAATGAAAATTTCTGTATTGACAGTTACTACTTGTATCTTCTGGGGTCTGAACCAAGTACTTTGTATTATCATTGCAGAATATTTCAGACCGACGTGGACAACTTGTTGCTGATAATTATCCATAAATAGAGTCACTAAATTTGACTAGGTATCTCCTGAGATTTATTATATATTCCTTTGAAATCATTCATATTAATGTGACTTCCCAAATTTTGAACATGATTGGCATTTGTTTGGGGTGGGAGGATCAAGGATTTTGTTTCTAGTTGTATGCAAAATGCAATTTTTTCTCCTAAACTATAACATATTATGAAATTAGGATACCAAACAACCGTCTCTGAACTTGAAATGGTATTAAATTTAGATGGATAAGATGAACGGTATTAAATTTCATGATCAATCCATCGTAATATGTTTTTAATTTTGATATACTTCTAAAAATCTAAATGTGTGTATGTGATTCATGAATGTTACAATTTTTTTGCTTAAATACACAGAACATGAACTATATTCCTTGCAATCGTCGATGGATGTACGATAGATGTTATAGTGGTAGAGGCGGTTTGAAACAGTCTTTTGTCGATGGGGTTCATGAGTTTGTAACCAAAGTTATTCAACAAGATAGCTATCACAATGAGGGGGGTATAAGATGTCCTTGTGTTAAATGCGATTGTACTCAGATTTTGGGGGATAGAGTTGTCAAAGTTCATCTGTACAAAAATGGGTTCAAGCCTAGTTATTGGATTTGGACTGATCATGGTGAAGACATGTCACATTTTGATATAAATGAGGACAATAGTTATATGGATGCATCAAATACCACAGCAAATGTGGATCAAGTTGAACAATTTTTGTTAATGCAAGACATGGTGTGCGATGCTCTCAGACAACCAAAGACATTTGAACTTCCAAACTCATATACTATGGAAGAGCCTCCAAATGATGATACACAAAGATTTTACAGTTTGTTGGTGGAAGCGAATCAGCCGTTGTACAAAGGGGACTCAGACTCAAAATTGTCAATATCTGCAAGGCTTTTAGCTTGCAAGTCAAATTGGAATGTGCCTGACCAATGTCTAGAGTTTATCTCAAAAATGCTTTTAGATGTTACACCTATAAAAGATAACTTGCCAAAAAACTTTTATGATGCCAAGAGGTTAGTATCGAAGTTGGGATTAGAGGCAAAGAGGATTGATTGTTGTGTGGATGGTTGCATGTTGTATTATAACAATGATGGGACATTAACTGAATGCAAATTTTGTCAGAAGCCCAAGTATCGTGCAACAAGGAATACAAAACCAGTTCCTGTTAAGGCAATGTTCTATTTGCCTATAATCCCAAGATTGCAAAGAATGTTTGGATCCATGCAAAGTGCAGGCCAGATGAGATGGCACCATGACAATAGAAGCAGTTCGGGAATGTTACATCATCCCTCTGACAGTGAAGCCTGGAAGCACTTTGATCGGGTACATCCAGACTTTGCTATTGATCCCCGAAATGTCTGACTTGGTCTATGCTCAGATGGCTTTAACCCATATATTCAAGCATCATCTTCACCGTATTCTTGTTGGCCAATAATTGTAACCCCCTACAACCTTCCTCCAGAATTGTGTATGACTAAACCATATATGTTTTTGACTTATGTGGTACCTGGACCATTTAATCCAGCGGTGGGCATTGATGTGTATTTACAACCTCTTATTGATGATTTGAACAAGTTGTGGGATGGAGTTGTCACTTACGATGTTGCAAAAAGGCAAAATTTCATGATGAAGGATGCTTTGATGTGGACTATTAATGATTTTCCTGCATATGGTATGTTGTCTGGTTGGGGTACACATGGTAGGTTGGCATGTCCGTACTGCATGGAGGACACAAAGGCCTTCCAGTTGGCAAATGGGGGAAAAACTTCATGGTTTGATTGTCATCGTCGGTTTTTACCACATGATCATGCATTTAGAAGGAACAAAAATGGCTTCAAGAAAGGGGAAATAGAAACTAATGACCGACCACGTTTATTGACGCCTAGACAAGTCTGGCGCAGGGTTAGGGATTTGCCAAAAGTCACTGAAGTAGGGGTTCCTCCACCAACATTAGAAGGATATGGGGAATGGCATCATTGGACAAAAAGAAGCATCTTTTGGGATCTTCCGTATTGGAAAGATAATTTGTTGAGACACAATCTTGATGTAATGCACATAAAGAAAAAAAATTTTGACAACATATTCAACACTATCATGAATGTCAATGGTAAGACAAAAGACAACAAAAAAGCTAGGAAGGACTTAGCTTTGTACTGTAGGCGGAGAGACTTGGAGTTGATGTCGGGGGTTGACGGGAAGTTGTTAAAGCCAAAAGCAAATTACACTCTAACCGCAGACGAAACCAAGTTAGTATGTCAATGGATAAAAGAACTAAGAATGCTAGATGGGTATTGTTCTAACTTGGCAAGATGTGCCAATGTTGCTAAGGGAACCATGCATGGGATGAAAAACCATGATTGTCATGTATTCATGGAGTGTTTACTTCCCATTGCTTTTAGCTCATTGCCACAGCATGTGTTAAATCCAATAACTGAAATAAGTCATTTCTTCAAAGATTTGTGTTGTTTGACTCTGAGGGAGGAAGACTTGAGTAGAATGGAACAAAATATTCCATTGATTTTGTGCAAGTTGGAAAGAATATTCCCCCTGGTTTTTTTGATTCAATAGAACATTTACCAGTTCATCTGGCATATGAAGCTAGACTTGGTGGACCAGTGCACTATAGATGGATGTATCCATTTGAAAGGTAATTATTTTCATCTCATCGTCATAATGCATCAAATACACATTAACAAATTGTATCACTTATCCATCCTTACATGTTATGTAAATGTTGTAGATTCATGGGCGATTCTAAGCGAGGTGTGAAAAATAAGGCTAGGGTTGAAGGATCCATTTTTGTAAATGTTATGTAAATGTTGTATCACTTGCCATTTTTGTTCACATTATTTCAACAACTTTATGTTGGTTCAACGTAATGTTAGAAATGCATCTGCAGTTGATAGTGAAAGTCGTCCACCAATGTTATCAATCTTTGACCAACATGGTCGCCCCTTTGGAAAAGAATTGATTCACTGGTTAAATGATGTGGAGAAAGACTCAGCACATGTTCATGTGTTGATTAATTGTGCAGAAGTTAAGCCATACCTTGAGTAAGCTTTGTAGTACTGCAGTTTGTCGATGTTAAATATTGTTATTGGGAACTGCAATAATAATGTTTAACACTTATTAAATGTTTCATTGGACAGTATATTCTTGCAATCCCAACAACAAAATGAACCAAATGCCTATAGTGTCAACGTACATGGAGAATTTTCAAGTTGGTTTCAGCAACAAGTATGTATGTTATAGTTCACAAATGAGTAATTTCATCAATTTTTATGTTGGTATAACTTATTGTCACTGTTCGTAGGTTCATAATTCGGGTTTAAATGTTACAAACCAACACTTACGAGATTTATCATATGGTCCTATGTGTTACGTTAAACAATGGCACACATTATTTGTCAATGGGTACAAATTTCATACTCAAGCATGGACTGAGGGAAAGAAAACCATAAATAGTGGGGTTCATGTAAAGGGCCTTACAGAAGGAGGAGCAGATGATTTTTATGGGGTAATTAAACATATTTATGAGCTACAGTATAACAGTACAACCTATGATAAGTGGGTTGTCTTATTTTATTGTGAATGGTTTGATCCATCGAGTATAGGAACAAGAGTGGATCCAAAATATGAAACTGTGGAAATTCAAATGGATAAAAGATATAATCGATATGACCCCTTCATCAGTGCACATCAAGTAAGGCAAGTGTATTATGTGTCCTATCCAGCCACAAGAAGAGACAAACGTGGTTGGTGTGTTGCAATTAAAACAAAGCCAAGGGGTTACATAGAATCCAATAATGTTGCAAATGATGTGCCTTACCAGGTAGACAAAATGTCACATGTCAATGAAGTTATTGAAGTTGAAAATATTTCAGGATTGCAAGATTTAGGAGGCGGGGTTGAAGAGGTGGACCCTGCTAATGGATTCATAGATGAAGGTCCATCACATAATTTGGATGCAGAACACCATAGTTTTGAAGTTGACAATGAAGGGGATCTAGAAGATGACTTTGAGGTTTACAATTCTGAAGAGGATAACCCATGATATGAACTTTATTCATGATAGTGTTAACTTGTATCATACTACTTTAGTTTCTATCTACTCTTGGTATGTAAACCTTAAGCCAACATATTTTATAAATAGCTTTATTACATATTCGTTGATCATTATATGCGTACTTACATAGTTGAACATGATTTATATCATCCATTCATAGCTAATTGCAGAATGTTACTTTACATATACTCCTTTCAAGCATTATCATTAATCTCGCATACTTATTGATACATTATATCATCCATTCAGTCCTTGTATTTTAATCCGTCACACAATTTTGAATGATTTTTTTATAGAAAGTTTCCATAATTGAAGAGTATATGGATGCTAAAAGAGTTGATGAGTCTTTACATTCAATGATCGTTGAAGACTCTATGGATGGTGACATAGTTGATGACTCTTTAGATTTGTCAGAATTTATGGATGATGAAATAGTTGAAGACTCTTTAGAATTAGAAAATTCAATGAATGCTGAGAGAGTTGAAGACTCTTTAGATTTAGAGAGAGTTGAAGATTCTATAGAAGTACAGGAGTTTATGGGTGAAGACACAGTATGTGACTATTGTGAATTAGAGAGAGTTAAAGACTCAATAGATTTAAACAACTCTGTGGATGCTGATAGAGTTTCAGACTCTTGATTTAGAAATAGTTGAAGACTCAATAGATTTAGCAGAATGTGTGGATGCTAAGAGAGTTGAAGACTCTTTAGATTTAAAACACTCTATGGATGATAACATAGTTGAAGACAATTTAGAGATACAAGAGATAGATGGAAAACTTAATATGGAACCTTTCTTTGTTAGACTAGAGAGGCAACAAAGGGAACTTCCAAATGTAGTTAGAGATATGTTAAAAATTTATGTTCCTCTTTATCAACACTGTATCGATGCTGACAGAGTTGAAGACTCTTTAGAGATAGAAGAATTGTTGGATGAAAAAGGTAATGATGAAGCTATGTTTGTTAAATCAGAGACCAAAGAGCCAGAAGTTCCGAAAGAAATTTTGGACATGTTAAAGATTTATATTCCACCTTTATGAATGTATGCTTCTTTTGTTGTAATGTAATTATGACTTTATTAGGGGACAATTGGTATTCTGTGTGTAACTTTCATATGTGACTTAAGTTATTTTGATTGAATTCACACTATTTGAATCTGTAGCTTGTTAAATTATTTTTGTATATATATAGAAATGTCATCAGGTGGTGCTAATCCTCCCCGACCTCCATCCACGAAGAATAGTGGAAAACAAACAAGTGGGAAGAAAAAATCATATGTGGTTAGATTACAACCACCAAGAGTAAGTCTCCCATCAAGTTCCTCATCCCCTTCTTCTGTATCTATGCCAAATAAACCCGCAAATGTTGTACTTACACCATTTCCACTGTCTCCTGTGCCTACATCCACACCATCCCCATCCACGGCTATAGGGAACATGGCTACTGATGAAGAACGTATTAATTTGGCCATGGAAGACCCCTCCTTGAATGATCGTCCTACAGTTACACTGATCAATGGAGCGCAAGTATTTCAAATTTACATTTAAATTAAGATTACAAAGCTTTGTAATTCATACATTCTCATGGTTAAATGATTTTTTTTAATTAAGGTTCCATCAATCAAAGGTTGCGGCAAAGGCTGTGACATTATCCATTAGACAACAATTTGTTAACCCATGGCCAACATGGGGAGCCATTCCAAAAGATCAACAAGATATTTTTTTCCAGCGTTTTAAGGTAACTAATTCACATGTTGATCAATTACTTAAATGACTGAAGTGGATACATTATGATATAATTAGTTTAAACCTTCTTTAGGTAAATTGATTACTGGCTTAAACATACTTTAGGCAAAAGAAGACATTCAATTGTGTGGAATATTTATTACTTCATCATATTGGGACTTTAGATTAGTCTTTGTTAAAGCTGCTTTTGTTTGATTTAATTTAATTTAGACCAATTGCTATTTTAGTTACTACAAAACATTTGATAAATGTGTGATACTTTAGAGAAAATTGGTATGGAGATCGGGCGAAGAGGCTGAAATTAAGAAAGCTTTTAACTCAAAAGCCTCTCATAGACTTTTGGAGATGTTTAGGGATGCCCAGAATGAAAATAAAAGGCCATATTGGATTGGAGATCGTGTATGGAATGATCTGTTATCACATTGGAATGCCCCTGAGTATCGTTCCAGGTGTACACAAGCAAAAAAAAATCGGGCATCTGAAAAGGGTGGGTGTTTGCACACATGTGGTTCCATAACCATGCAGGATCACGCCATTCGTTTGGTAAGATTAACATCACCTTATGTTGATTAACTCACTTTTCTGTACTTGTATAATTTTGTAGTACCAAACATATATACTTTTTTTACATTGATAATAGTCTCAGGAGCTTGGTCGATCTGCATATGTTGATGAAAATTTTCAACAAACTCATTTACGGAAGGATAGTGGTGAATTTGTGGTCGATCTGCATATGTTGAGAACATTTTTCGAAACACGCACTCTTATTTTTAACAATGTTTGGTGTTCATTTACTAATAATTGTTTATCATTGATAGGAAAACTTTGAGTCTAGACTATCTCAAGCGAAGTCTGATGTGGCCTTAAGTGTTGGTGAATCAGAAATGAATCCTTTAGACCCTGTTGAAGAACAAGCACTTAGGACTCAGTGTTGGGTTGCTACTATGGGACAAAAGCAAAAGGGACGTGTTTACGGGCTTGGAGATCTTGCACATACTTATAAATGTTCAGATAACACGTTTGTGCATCATATGCCAGAATCTTCCAGTGAACCAATTGATTCAGTAGAAGTTTCTCTCGTCTAAGGGAGGAGCTTCGTCAAACGAAGGAGGAGGTGCGTGCGTTGCAGTCAGTTGTATTTCAGTTTCTACCTCCTGAAGTGCGGAATATTATTCAACAGCAAGAACAACATGAGCAGCAGCTGCCTAACCCGCAACAACCTGACCAGCAACTTCCGGAACAACAACAACAACACAATGAGCAACCACATGATCAGTCACATTACCAGCAACAACAACATAATGATAAACCAGATGACCAGCAGCATCAACATGATCAACAAAGGGACTTTAGCAAAGACTATGCTGATTACTGACTTTTGTTCATTTTATTATTAGTATTGACTTATTAGACATTGTGTTTTTATTACTCCGTTACTTTGAATTTTAGTTTATTAGTTTGAGATTAATGAATTTTAATATTTAATTATTTGCTTTTATGAATATTGTTTTATTATTGTCATTAAATAATAGAAATGAGAATTAAATAGTTTAATTTTACAATAGGTGCAGGAAAAAAATAACCAAATAAATGACCAAAAAATTTACTTGCTGCCAAAAATTTGCGACGGTGCAGCAAGTTCAATTCGTTCTACGAGAGAACATGATTATGTAATTATATTTTTAAAAGGTCTCAATGATTCATATGACCAAGCACGATCTCAAATAATGTTGATGGAGCCTTTTCCAAGCATGAACAAGGCATTCTCCATGATAACCCAACAGAAGCACCATTTCCAAACTCCTTTGGAATCTGTTTTCGAAACAAAAGCTTTTGTAGTTCCCTCAGATAATCAATTTGCAAGAGATGGATCTTTAACAAATAGAGGGAGGGAACGCAACAACAATAATCAAGGACGGGGACGTGGTTCTAAACCTGGAAAGGCCTGTACACATTGCAAGATGACCAATCATATGATTGAAACATGTTATTTCAAGCACGACTTTCCACCAGGTTATAAGTCAAAGAATTCTTCAGCAGCAAATGTGTCCACTAATGATAAACCTTCAAAAGAACCAAGTCCTAGTGTATCAATATCACAAGAACAATACAAGATTTTGTTTGATTTGTTCCAGCAAAATAAATTGTAGCCAAAATCACACACTACCAATCTTGTTAAGGCTTTCACATTAGGCAACAAGGTGACAAATAATCTCTCTACTCAATTGGGTGTTAGACACAGGAGCTATGGATCACATTTATCACAACATTCCATATTTTGTCAACACTAAACCAATCGCTGTGGTTTCCATCACATTACCTAATGGACATTATTCTGGAACAGTAAACCTTGGGAGATCTGTTATTTTACATAATGTGTTATATGTTCCAACTTTCCATGTAAACTTGATATTTGTGCCAAAAACTAACCAAAGACATGGATTGCTTGGCTATTTTTAACAAATCTTCCTATTTGATTCAATAGATCCAGAACCAGAAGGTGATTGGTACAACTGATCAATAGGGTGGATTATATGTGTTCAATCTTGATATACAACATACACAAGCCAATCAATGCCACACATCACCTGAGCCTCCCACACTATGGCACATGTGACTAGGCGATATTTTTCGAACCAACTTATAGACTATGTCCTCTCTTTTTCCTTTTATTCCTAATAAACATGTTAGTCCTTGTGATGTATGCCATTATGCTAAGCAAAAACATTTACAATTCTTGTAACAGCCCGTATGCATCCGGTTTGTTAGCATTCAATTAGGGTCGTTAAGCGCAGCAATTAATTAAAGATAATTGATTGGGAAGCAACTAATAAATATGACGTCATCATACGTCTATGCTAATAACATCTATGCATTATGTATGGTAAACACTCACGGGATATACAATATATAAGTATCAAATGTACGTCCTCCCCCTTAGGACCGGGTACAAAGTATATGCGGATATAAAAAAATAATGAGCCAGCATGCTCTCAAAATAAAACTAAGTCTAAGGTTCACTTGGAACCCCGTCCCGGTTCGGTCTCTTGTCCCGGGATCCATTGAACTGTATCCCTACCCGGTCCTCTTGCCTCGGGATTTGCCATCCTCTCTCTGATCATCACCTGCAAAGACATATAATCCCCAACCGGGGTGAGATATAATCTCAATAAACTTTGGGTTCTTTGAGGCTTCTCCTCCTCCCCTGGTTCACTGTTCACGACACATAGCATCAAAACAAGCATCACATAATCTAGCCATCTCGGCTGTCATAATAAAACGCATCACATGTATATAACAACACAAATATAGCAGAGAAGATCATCCACTTAAGGGCACATTATCTTAGGACTTCCCGCAGACCCGGCCTGAGGAAGATTGTAACACCCTGAAAATTTACAAGCTGATAGATGTTTTACGTTGCTTAATTGTTTAATATAATTCTTGCAATTTGTTAAAGTGTTTTGCATGGGAATTTGTGTGTAAGGGATATAAGTCAAATTTTGTGACTAAGATAGTTGTTTGTACACGTATAGTAATAACGATGGTGGCTATGGTAGCTGTCCGGTCACGCAAGTTGGCAACTATGGTGGTTGTGATAGCTGTCTGTTCACGCTTGTTAGCAACTTGCCTTAGTATCTCCGCCTATAAATAGCAGTACATGAAGTGGAAGAATGATTCATTCTCACTTCTGAACGTATTTCTCTTTTTTTCTCTCTCTAAACTCTTTGCACGCAGAAATCTCTCTTCATCAACCCTCTATACCACCTTTAACTTTCAAGAACCACCGTAGTTGCAGTGAAAAAACCTCTACGTTAAGAGGAACTCGTGAACGGAGCTTAATACCTTTCATTCCTGGTTGCTGTGAGAACTTGTGTTCAAACAAAACTCACGTTAGTTTGAAAGAAAGAAATTCTTGTCCAGGTAAGGGGAGTTTTATTGTGTTAATAATGGTTTTAGATATCATGGTTGAGATGCAGTACGCATATGTGTTCTAATGTTTTGTGTGAAATTAATTGATGAAGTTTTTATGTGATGTGTTTGTGAAGAAGACGACTATCGGATTGGGTAAGTCGGGCTAGGCAAGTGGCATATATGCGTCAAACCTTTGTTGTGATGTCGGCTACCGGGAAGGGTTGACCGAGTTGCATATATATGTCAAACCTTTGTTTGTAATGTTGGCTACCAAGATAGGTTGGCCGAGTTGAGAGGTTTACGTAGCATGCATGTATGCATGTAGGACGTAAGTTAGTCCTTGTTGGCGGACATCTGTATACCGGGTTCCTAAACCGGAGTTGTACTCTGGAGCTGTTAAGATCAAGTTACTTCGAGAGAAAGAGCTACCAGGTTACTTACTCGGCAGAGCTCGTACCTTCTCGGGAATAGAGCTATCGAGTTACTTACTCGGCAGAGCTTGTACCTTTTCTTTGTGAACTACCGGGTTCCCTTACCCGGACAACCTTGAGTCTTGCAAGCGCTATTTGTTATAATCGATTGCATAGTGCTGATTCCGACCTTATTCGGATTCTTACCTTAGACAGTATATCTAAGTGGGAGTCTGGACACCTAATACTTTACACCTATTCACTTGTTTGTAGTATTTGTGAATGACGTATGTGATTACGTTGAGGTCAGCCTATGTGATGGCTTGAGATATTAAAGGCATTGATACCATGAGGGGTGTATGGCATTATCCACGCCAGGACGAGTTGATCCCGGACTGGGCCATACATTGATGGTGCCCATGGTAATCTAAATGCATTTGGATATACATAAATACCCACGGGGGTGTATGGCATGATCCTAGCCAGGACGAGTTGATCCCGAGCAGGGCCATACATTGATGATGCCGTGGTGATATTCTATGTATAGATATGAGATGCTGGGATCGGGTTGTTAACTTTACGAGGATCACGGTCAGTGCATCAGTAGGCCCGAGAATGGATCAGTATATATGTACATGAGGGTGTATGACATTATCCTAGCCAGGACGAGTTGATACCGAACCGGGTTATACATTGATGGTGCCTATGTAACATATTTCATTTGCATGATGGAAATAGGATGATTGACTGTGATAGTATGAGAAGTACTGGGGGCCACGTCTATAAGGATATCCTTATGACACCCATTATTGGCTGATCACCATGGGAGGGATGAGTTCTGTACACAACAAAGTGACCCCGACGTCAACTGCAGCTATCATTTGGACCATGGATTTGGCCTATTTCCGGAGATGGTACCACATTGCATGCTGAGAGAAAAGTCAGGGGCATGCATCATGACTAGTTCCTATAAGATGTACTGTGATATGTTGTTGGACGAGTTGTCCATGATTGATTGTGTGCAGAAATACTTGAATATTGTTGTATTATTGCAATGACCGTATTGTCTTTTCTTAATTGATGTTATCTACTATTTATCATTTTACATGATCAACTCACCTTTACATTTGTTGTACCTTGTGGTTTGGTACCTGTGATGATCGCGAACTTTTATTCATGTGAGCAGACGGGCAGCAGTAGGTGACCGGGAAGATGACCTATGTTGGTTGGAGCCACCGAGTGGTCGGGATCTGTATGGATTATATCTTGGACAAGGGTTGTGTTTTGCTAGTTACACCTCTTGCTCTAATGGCTACACCCCTTTGTTTTGTTAGTAACACCCCCGACATTTAAATTCCTTGTTTCTTTTGAAGATTTTGTACACTTCAAACATGATTATTTGTAATCACCACCAAATTATGATTCTTATATATATAAATATTAC
>CM023942.1:10498497-10536882 GCA_013407115.1 Glycine latifolia
TTGCATTTGAAGATGGAGTTACAACATTTTGAGCTTGACATTCCTAAACATCCAGATTTGATTAATTTATCAACTACATCTGAATTATGTCAAGGGCTAGCAAGAACTGGAAAGTCCATCATTTACCCTCTTATTGATGGAGTGATTAGACTTGTACTCACTCTTCCAGTTTCTACAGCAACTACTGAAAGATCTTTCTCAGCTATGAAGATAATCAAGACCAGACTTCGAAATAAAATTGAAGACCAATTTCTTAATGATTCTTTGATTACATACATTGAAAAAGAAATTGTTTTGAGTTTTAGCACAGATTCAATTATAGATGATTTTAACAATATGAAAACACGTAGAGTAAGAGTCAAGTCATGAAGTGATTTTAATTTCTGTAATAGTTTTTTTTATATTAGATTTGTATTGTCTTCGGAGTACTTTTATTTATGATATTTTTTTTTTATGTTCGCCCCTTCTCAATAAAATTCATGGCTCCGCCACTGGAAGGTAGTGATGCCGACTTAAATCTGGTTCTGATGATGTTAATGTCACCACAAAGATAAAAAGGGAGAAATTGGATTAAGGTTTTTTATTCTCAGTTAGTCGCATTACCGTCTAAAAAAGTTATTATTAAATATTAGAAAAAATATGTTTTACTTTCAAAAAAATGAAATTAATATGAAAATTTTATGAGATCAAAATTAATATTTTTTAAATTTGCAGTGACTTCAAATATATTTTATCTTTAATCTTTTCATTTAAATTAAAATAGAGACTTTCATTTTCATGCCGTAATCACTATTCATTCACAAATTCAAAATACTTCTCTTGAGTTCCATTAAATTATATTTCTTTTGTTATTTTATGTCTTTTAAGGTTTCTACTTAGAAATCATAAAATAAGAATGATGTTTTTCCAATAAAATAGTTATAAAATGTCTATATTATCCATTTTTATTTCCACTTCACAATAAATATGTCTAAATTAATTAACAATTAAGTAAAAATAAGAGTATAATTAATAAAAAAAACAACTAATGTAATATTGAAGTTTGTTCACAATAGAGAAATAAAAACAATTATTTAATAAAAATTTGACAATTAAAAAGGAATGAAAGTAATAAATGATAATCCTAGTAAAATGTTCAGTCAGAGGTTAAATTCTATCATTAGCTTATACTGCTCGTAATCAGAGAAAAATAACATATTTTTATTTAATTTTTATTTATATGAAACCTTTGGTTTTGAGTTTTTCTGATGAGGAGATTATTAAAATTTAAATATAGTTATATTATTTAGGGGTTCATTGGATTAAATTTTGAAAAATTATTTTAGTATAAAAAATCATGTGAATTTTAAAAATTATTTAATAATATTATGACTTATTATATTTCTTTACAAGACTTTTATTATGATAGTTTAGATTTTAATAAATTTATATCATAAGAATTTAAAGAATTTGAAAGAATTTTATAAATTTATAAGATTTAAATGAATTCTTCAAAAATTTTAAAAACACATTTAAAATTACAAGAGTTAGTGAAAAATATTATAAGAAATGATGAGGTTTGGATAAAAAAGTAAGATCAATATAATTTTTTTTAAATCTTTTAATAGATAAATTGATTTTAATTTTATATCATCCTATATTAATCTTTTTTGCAATAGTATTTTCTCATTCTCATTTTGGATTTGAATAACATATTTAAAATTATACGTTGATTTTCTAATTTTTTATTTACTATAATTATTTCATGATAAATTCAATGACATGTTTAGTGGGGTAGAAGCCAGTGGTGAGGGTGAAAATTTGTAAAAAGGTTACTAAGTTATCTAGAGGGCAAAATTAAGGATAATAATCACAAAACATTGCATCAATAAGGTGATGAGCATAATTAGTATAAGAAAAGCATGATTAACTTTATCATATAAGACAAACATTAATTTAGAAAACAAACAAAAAAGTGCAAATGTAGAAGTATATTTGACATTTTTTATTCCAAAAGAATTTGAGAAACATATATGGAATACATCTTGAGTAATATTAAAGAGAAAAGATTGTGTGTGTGATGAGAGAAAAGAAAGTCTAGTAACCAATAAAAAAGAAAGAAAATAGTCTAACAAAATCTTTAGAAATTGGATGAGATTGTTTGATAGATATTTTAAACTAATAAGTATGATGAAATCCATCGAAATCCCTCCTAAAAAATAATTCATAGAAATTTATATATTTTTAAATACCAAAAGACCTTTTATAAGTTATAAAATATCCTAATTAGAAACCAATGCATTTTGTTGCACACATTAAAAAATCTTAAAAATATTAATTGAATCCAACAAGATATATTTATATCATTTAAAAATCTTGATCGAATACCATAGACTTTTTTTATATAAAAAAAATGTCTTTTAAAATCCTTTGAAATTCTAATCTAATACACCTCCTTAGAATTTAATGTATATACAATAAATTTTATATTGTTAATTAATCACAAATCATCATTTATATATATAAAAGAGTACTAGCAACACTCTCTTTATGATATTATCGTTAGAATTTATTAAAAATCTTCAATTTTGATAGGTTTTACTTTTCATTTAATATAAATTAGGGGAGAGAAACATTAATTGCGAAACAAAATTTACCAAAATTAAAATTTTTCAATAAATTCTAACCAATCACATAAAGAATATTAAAAAAATGTTAAAAATAATATCGCTAGCAAAATATTTATATGTGCGAGCGAGCAGAAAGGGAAGATGAGAAGGGGATTCCTTTCACACACATAAAAAAGTTTTCTTTTGCTACATATGTCCCCTATATTTTGACCATATAATTATATTTGTTTATACTGTTTTGTTCGGAATAAGATGGTGGTTTACTTTAATTTTTATAATTGCATAATTAAACATATACATAAAAGTTCAATATCAAATTGAAAAAATTATATTAACATATAAGTTTGTTCGGTAAATGTTATCCATCATATAATACACATATAAGATCCTGTTTTTTAGGAGACATATATAACATCTTAGATATACTACAAGGAAAATGATTTATGCCTACAAATAAAAATTGTTACTAATAATTAAAAATGCATAGGTAATGTATTATAGACTTTATTCTACGAATATCTTGCCCATCAATTTTGAGGAGATATACAATGATGGATGATTGTTTGTCACTTAAGTTTTACTTATATATTATTTTCCTACAATTACATTTGACTATCACTATGTCTGATTCCTACAATTCTGTAATGTATGTAGATAAAAGTCATTAACTTTTATCTATAGCCTTCAAGCATAGGTAGAAGCTATGAACTTATTCCTATAGTTTTCAAATATAGGTAGAAGCTGAGAACTTATAGCTATAGTCTTCAACGGTTTGTAAAAGCTATATAGTAATAAATAAATAAAATTCTAGTTATGCTCTCTACTGTTATTCATTCATATTCTTTTCTTGACAAATTATCTTGTGTAGAGGACATAAATTTACTACTATGATGAAAGATAAATTTCATAAACAAAACAAAAAGTAACGTACTTGGGTTTATGTGATTTTTTTAACAAAAAATGTGGTTTTATGTGATTATAAACATAGTTTATATACCACTAAAAAGTTTAGAATTCAAACCTACCAGTAAGAATGGATTACAATTTGTAATAATTGATAGAAAAATCATTAAAAATATTGCATCATTCACATGTTCAACTATAAGTTAACACTACATAAATCAATCAATCCAACGATGGAACATAATGGGTTTGTTCTAGTTCAATTCTAGTAACCAGAAGGGCCAATCTTTCCTTGCCAAAGTTCATGCAATGGATAAATTGAACACATGGATCAATTCATATCTTCCAATTAAACTTACTAAATACTAATAATTTTAGGCTAGCTCATTCTAACAAGATCATTTCAACATCTCATTCTTTAAGAACTCATCTTTGTAGGTATAAGTCCTTTGAGATTTTATTTATATAATAAAAGTAGTTTTACCTACACCAAGTGGTTGTAGGTATAAGTCCTTTGAGATTTTATCTACACTCATCATTTGTATGTAGAAGTCTTTATGATTTTAGTTACACTAATTGGTTGTAGGTATATATTTTGTTTTTGGAATTTTAGCTACACCAAGTACAAGGTGTAAGACCTTTAAGATTTTACATACACTTACTATTTGTAGGTAGATTTTTTTTTTTTGAGTTTTTCCTACCCCAAACAACTACATGTACAAGTCTTTGATTTTACCTACAATAAATATTTGTTGGTAAAAGTTTTTCTTAGGTTTTACCTACACTAGGCATGTCGGCAAAAGTGTCTATAGGCATAAATCATTTTTCTTGTAGTGACAACATGATTACTGCTTATTTTTATTTAATCTAGGTTATCCAAAAATTCAGAAAAATCTTTTTAAATCATTAATTTTTTATTTTTTATAAATTTAATCACTGCAAATAAATTATATATTAATGAAAAATGCTAGTCCTTAGACTTGCCTTATAGAATGTGAGATTAAGGTTAGCAACTATATTTTAAAGTGTAGAAGTTAGGAATTAAAAACAATTATATTTAATTATATAATAACTATTCCATACACTATAGGATTGGCTCTTGGAATTGTAATTTGAACTAATTCTATAAAGACTTCCAAATATCTCTAGAGAATAATTTCAGACTGATCGAGGGGTTGAATTTAGAAATTGTAATTTAGCAAATCTAGTTGTATATTATAATTTATGGGATAGGTTTTAATATCCTAATTCCAAAAATATTTTTGAATGTCATAATTCAAAATTTGAATTTCAATTGTAATTTTATGTCTCAATTTTATATCTGATTTTGTTTGTTTTTTTCACCTTGATATTAGTGTGAAATATTTATTAATTTTGTTGATGATTATTTTTCATGGGTGAATCTTATTGGCCACCTTTAGTTGGCTCACCTTTCCAACCACGTTTTTTTCATCCATAAAATTCAAACTTAAAACTTTTTTTAATGAGATCGAACTCAATATCACTTGAACCAATGACTTCTTGATCAATTATAAGGGACAATAGTAATAAAAAGGATTAATGAATATATATATATATATATATATATATATTAAGTTAAAGAAGAAAAATAATCATTACAAAAAAAGGATATTTCCGACGTCACAAATTTGTCGATAACCCCGAAAATCCATCGGTAATTCAATATTTTTGATGGACCAAATCTGTCGGTAAAATGCTCGTAGGAAATTTTAACCAACGAAATTTTATTGTCCATCAATAATATTCCACGGATAGATCCGTCGGTAATTTCCCACGGATAGATTTGTCGGTAATTTCCAATGGAAATATCTATCAGTAATTTCCAACGGAAATATCTATTAGTAATTTCTCATGGATCTATATGTGGGAAATTACCAACGGATATATCTGTCGAAAATTACTAACGGATTATTCCATGGGAAATTATTGACGAACCTATCTGTGGAAAATGACTGACGAAAATATTCCTTGGAAATTACCGATAGATAGATCTATGGGAAAATTCGTCGATAACTTTTTTTTTCAAGATTTATTTATTTAATTTTTATTATTATTTAACATCGATAATTTAGGAATATATTTTTTCATTTATATTATTTAAATTAACATATGCATGTAATTAATGAAATACTCAAATTCATAAATCCAAAAACAAATTCACTAAAATTCAAAATAAATCTAAAATAAAAACACAATGTCTAATATGTCAATAGTAATTTTGTGTTGCTAAGTCAGTAATCAAAATATTCATTGGTAGAGTGTCTTTTCTGGTCATCATGTTGTTGTTACTGATCATTTGGTTGTTGATCATCTGGTTGATCATTGTGTTGTTGTTGTTGGTCATCTGGTTGGTCATTGTCTTACTGCTGCTGGTTGTCCTTCTGCTGCTAGTCAGGTTGTTGATGTTGATGAATAATGTTATGCGCATCAGGAGGTTGGAACTAAAGTACAAATGACTAAAATACAAACATCTCCTCCTTTGATTGACGAAGCTCCTCCCTTAGTCGATTAATCTTCGCGGAATCTTGAACGCGACTGGAAGATCCTTGCATATGATTGCATGAAGCTGTCATCTCCACATTTATAACTATGAGCAAGATCTCTAGTAATGTAAAGGTGTCCCTTACACTTTGGTCCTGCAGCTGTAACCTAACATTGAGTCTTAAGTCTTTGTTCTTCAGCAGGCTCTAAAGGATTGATTTCTGATTTACCAACACTTGTTGCAACATCAGACCTAGCTTGAGATAGTCTACCCTCAAAATATTCCTGTCATTCTTAAATAATCATTATTTCATAAATATAATAAAAAATTTAAAAATAAAAGAGCATGCAAGATAATGGTATCACATGTGTATGCCTATATCTATCATTGACAAATTGACCAGTATCCTTTCGTAAATGAGTTTTCTGAAAAACCTCATAAACATATGCAAATCAACCAAGCTCCTCTGACTATTTACAAACATTCTAAAATAATTAAACATTAAGAGGTGAATTAAACAAGTACAAAAAAGTATATTATAATTTTAATGTACATACCAAGCGAATGGCATCATCCTACAAGCTAATAGAACCACTTGTGCTCATACACCCACCATTTTCAGATGCTCGATTTTTTTTGGCCTATTGACACTTGGAACGATACTCAAGTGCATTCCAATGTGATAACAAATCGTTTTAGACACAATCTCTAATCCAATATGGCCTTTTATTTTCATTTCGGGCATCCCTAAGCATCTCAGAAAGGCTATGAGAGGCTTTCAAGTTAAAAGCTTTTTTAATTTCATGTTCTTCCTCAGGTCTCCATACCAATTTTCTCTAAAGTATCGCAAAGTTTTTAAATGACACACAGTTAGCAACATACTTGTTTTACCATTTCAGATGAAATAAAACAAAATTAGCATTACATAGTACTTATTTTTTAGCACAAATAAAGGATATTAAATATAGAGCACAAATGAATGAAATATTTTTTCTTCCTAGTTAGAAATTGATTAGCCATTAATGATGTTCAACATGTGGAAGGAACAACCACATCATAATAAGTCGAAGAAAATCTCTTTCACTCCCAATGTTTCTGAATATTAAAACGATCAATTAAGCCACAAACAATTACACAAATAAGTTATCATCCCAATTAATTCTTTCCATTACAACATTACATTCAGTCTCTCATATTCGAAGATTCAACCAAACATAGACAAACAATATATTTTGATATACATATAATTTTGAAGTCTAAAGGACAAGGTGATTGTTATCAAAGTTTCAATTATGCTACAATCTTATTTCCAACAGAAAAAACATTATTGAATTTTCAAATGAAAAAATCCTAAAACATTAGCTATCCATTTCAGCCATGAACTAATTCATTAAAAGGTGAATAAGTTACCTTAAATGCTGGAAAAAGATTTTTTGATGATCTTTTAGAATTGCTCCCCATGTTGGCCATGGGTTAACAGATTGTTGCCTAATGGACAATGTCACAGCCTTTGTCGTAACCTTAGATGGATGAAACCTTAATAGAAAAAATAATTCATGAAAAATTAAAAGATAAAATGAAGTATGATATATAATGATAACTATTTAAATTTTTAATACTTATGTTTCATTGATAAGTGTATTCGTAGGACGATCATTGAGGGGGAGGGGGGGTTTCCATGCCAAATTTGGAACGTCTTCATCAGTAGGCATGTTTGCTATAGTTGAGGATGGGAATGGTGTGGATGTAGGTACCGAGGACGGTTCCTGTGCATTAATTGGAGATGAAGATGGTCTACCTTCAGTCGGAGGTGGAGATGGTGTAGGTACAACATCTGAATATCTAATTGGCATAGATACAGTAGACGGGGGTGAGGTAGATGATGACAGATTATCTCTAGGTGGTATTAGTCTAACCACATATCATTTTTTCTTCCCACTTGTCCTTTTCCCACTATTGTCATGTGACGGGGGTCAAAGAGGATCAGCACCACCTGATGACATATCTATATATAGAAAAATAATATTACAAATGATGAATCAAGTAGTATGGGATGAATTAAATTTAGATAACTAACATAATTTCATTTCACACCAAATATAAAATAGACTAATAAAGTGTTCAAGTATTACTACAAAACAAAGATGATAATAATAACAAACATTAAGACTGACTACCAAACATCAATGTTTAATCCTCTTCAGAAATGTAAACTTCAAAGTCATCTTCTAATTCCCCTTTATTGTCATCTTCAAAATTATTTGATTGTCCTTCATTTGTCAATAGATTAGTAGGGTCTACTTCTTCAACACCACCTCTTAAATCTTGCAATCCAAAAATACTTTAAACTTCCATGACTTCGTTGACATTTGACATTTTGTTTACTTCGTAAAGCACATCATCTTGTACATTATTGGATTCTATGTAACCCCTTGGCTTCATTTTTAATTGCAACACACCAACCACGTTTGTCCGTTCTTGTTGTTGGATATGACACATAATACACTTGCCTTATATTATGTGCACTGATGAATAGGTCAAACAAATTATATCTTTTATCCATTCAAATTTCCACAGTGCCATATTTTGGATCCACTCTTGTTCCTCTACTCATTGGATCAAACCAGTCACAATAAAATAAAACTACTCGCTTAGGATAGCCTGTAGTATTATACTCTAGCTCATATATATGTTGAATGACCCCATAAAATCATCTACCCCTTATTCTATAAGGTCTTTTACGTCAACCTCACTACTTATCATTTTCTTTCCCTTAGTCCATGCTTGAGTATGGAATTTGTACCCATTGACAAAGTATGTGTATCATTCTTTAACGTAATTCATAGGACCATATGATAAGTCCTTTAAATGTTGGTTTGTCACCTTTATAGGTTCATTTATAACCTATGAATATAAAGAACATGAAAAGTTATATTTTATTTAGCATAAAATACAAAAATAAAACAAACTATAACATACATACTTGTTCATGGAACCAAGTAGGAAAATCAGCATGTAGATTACAAGTAGAGCCATTTGATTCAGTTATTTGTTGGGATTGCAAGAATGAACTGTCCAAATATAATGTGTGGGGGTCAATATTTGGAGTATAATGCAATTGGCAACAACAATTATTTAAAACCCAAAAGCCATAATCTCTCCAACTTACTCAAGATATGGCTTAACTCTGGCACGGTTAATCAACACATGAACATGGACTGAGTCTTTCTCTTGATCAGTTAACTAGTGAATGAACTCTTACCTAGAAGGATGACCTTGCTGGTCAAACATTGATAACATTGGTTGACGCCTTATAGTTTCAATTGCAATTTGATTCCTAATATTGTGCGGCGATAACATAAAGTTGTTGAAATAATGGGAACAAAAATGAGTTGTCTCACGATGTAAGTAAGATGCGCAAAGCCTTATTTTTCACTACTCATTTAGAATCGCCCATGAATCTACAAATTTGCATAGCAAAGTCATGATTGATGAGCATTACACAAATGAATTTTAAATAAAATACAATGATGATTTTATTACCTTTCAGATGGATACATCCATCTATATTTGATTGGTCCACCAAGTCTAGCTTCATATGCCAGATGAATAGATAGATGTTCCATTGAATCTAAAAAATCGAGGGGGGAGATATTCTCTCCAACTTGCACAGAATGAATGAATATTTTGTTCCATTCTACTTAGGTCATCCTCCAATAAAAGTTATAGAACACAAATCTTTGAAGAAATGACTTATTTCAATAAGTGGATTTAAGACATGTGGCGATAATGAGCTAAAAGCAACAGGAAGTAAACATTCCATGAATACACGCCAAGTCGAAACACTAACCGTCTGACATTCTTAGTTCTTTTATCCATTAATAGACTAACTTTGTTTAGTCTGTAGTTAGAGTGTAATTTGTTTTTGGCTTTAACAACTTTCCATTAGCCCTCAACTTCAGCTCCAAGTCTTTCTGCTTACAATACAAAGCTAAGTCCATCCTAGCCTTCTCATTGTCTTTTGTCTTACCATTGACATTCATGACAGTGTTGAATATGGTGTCAAAGAAATTTTTCTCTATGTACATAACATCAAGATTGTGTCGCAACAAATTATCTTTCCAATACAGAAGATCCCAAAAGATACTTCTTTTTGTCCAATGATACCACTCCCCATATTCATGTATTGTTGATGGTAACACACCAATTTTTGTGACTTTTGGCAAATCCCTAACCCTACACCAAACTTGTGTAGGTGTTAGCAAAGATGGTGGCTAATCCCTTTCTAATTCCCTTTTTTGAAGGCATTTTTGTTCCTCCTAAATGTATGATCTCTTGGTAGGAACCTACGATGATAGTCAAACCAATAAATTTTCCCCCCATTTTCCAACTGGAAGACCTTTGTGTCCTCCATGCAATACGGACATGTCAATCTACCATGTGTCCCCCAACTAGACAACATGTCATAAGCAGGAAAATCATTAATAGTCCACCTCAAAGCTGCTCTCATCATGAAATTTTGCTTTCTTGAAACATCATAAGTCAAAACATCATTCCATAATTTCTTCAAATCATCAATCAAAGGTTATAAATAAATATCAATACCAACCATTGGATTAAATGGGCTTGATACGACACAACTCAAAAACATATAAGGTTTAGTCAAACATATTTTCTGAAGTAAGATTGTATGGGGTGTTAGATACAGGAAGACCATGAAGATGGATCAAGATATATGCTGAGGCTGGATGAGTGTTTTAGCTTTTTAACATGCCACTCAATTGAAGGCATTTGTAATTACTTGATGTAGGAGAGAATCATCCTATGATCCTTTGAATTGCATAAACATTCATTGACTTGCATTCATGATTTTACAAAAGCACATTGTTTAAGAAAAAGGATTAAAGATTTCATGATTGCATCAAAGGCAAGTGCTTATGGTTTCAAGTTTTTGGAAAAACTATTCTGGATTGTGTTAATCGATTACCACACATTGGCAATCTATTACTTGAGCCTTGAAGAACATTTTAATCGATTACTAGCGTTAAGTAATCGATTACTCAGTATAAACACAGAACATCACTTGACTGTGATAATCGATTACCACTTATCAGTAATCGATTACTTAGTACATTTATGAAAATGAGAATCCCTGTAGTAATCGATTGCAAGTCGAAATAATCGATTACTTTGTTCATATATCCTTTCCAGAAAACTGAAGAACATTTTAATCAATTAAATTCTTTTTGAATTGATTACATTGATGGTTTTAATCGATTACATTGGCGATTTAATCGATTACATTCAATTACAACTGTTTTTTATAAATAACTGATGGGTTTTCTGAAATACATAACACATTACTCTACAAAATTTTCAAAGTTTTCATAAGCCTTCTGAAAGTGAGATAAGATATTCTGAGTTCTAAAGTTCTTGTCCCACATATTCAAATCTTCATGGTGTATTGAAAGATTTCTTGGGCAAGATTTCAAAGAAGCATTTGGAAAGGAAGTTTTGAAAATTATTTTTCATTTCAACTCTGATTGGTAAATCATATTCATTGGATCATCAGGTTGTGTCTCTCCATTTACTTTGTTTGTAAATTTGTTTTAGAATTTTTGGTTGTTTGTAACCATTACAAAGAGTTCTTGAAGATTTTTCTAGAGTGGGTTTCTCTAGAGGGAAGAGCAGAGAAGGGTTCTCTATGTCTTGATCACTAGAAGTCTAATAGTGTTTTAGATTATGTTCTTTATCTATGGTTGATAAAGGGTGATTGTTAAGCTTGTAAGAACTGAATTTTGTAAATAGTGGAACTCTAATCTAGTTTTGATTAAAAGAACTGGATGTAGCTTCTTTTGTTGAGAGGTGAACCAGTATAAGTTCTTGTGTTGATTACATTCTTTTATCTATTCTTGCTATCTTGATTTGTGATTCTTTGTGAACTCTTTATTACTCAACAAGTTAAGTTTTTTTTTAATTGTTTTCTTGGGCTGAGTGGTTTGATTGATTGAAGCATTCTTGGTTTAATTGTGATAAAGATCCTTTGACTCTGATTTTATAAAGATTTTAAAAAGGAACCCCTCTTGGTTATTGTGTGAATTCATATTGTTTCCATGGGGTAACAATGATTGGCCAACAAGAATAAGGTGAAGATGATGCCTGAATATATGGTTAAATCCATCTGTGCATAAATAAAGTTAAACATTTCATGGATCAATAGGAAAATCTGGATGTACCCGATCAAAGCACTTCCAAGCTTCACCATTAGAGGGATGGCCTAACATGTCTGAACATATTTTATTCTCATGGTGCCATGTCATTTGGCCTGCAGTTTGCATTGATGCTAACATTTTCTTCAACCTTTGGTATTATAGGCAAATAGAACATCGCCTTAAATTTGAACTGGTTTTTTATTACTTGTTCCAATAGTCTTGGCACAATACCTGGTCTTGTTACAAAATTTGCATTCAGTTAATGTGTCATCATTGTTATAATACAACATGTAGTCATCCACACAACAATTAATTCTCTTAGCCTCCAGTCCCAACTTTGATACTAACCTCTTGGCATCATAATTTTTTTTTGCTAACGCTTTTTTATAGGTGCTACATCCAAAACCATATTTTAAATAAACCCTAAGCACTAATCTGGAACATTCCAGTTGGACTTGCAAGCTAAAATCTTCATGGATAGTGATAATTTTGAGTCTGAGGCCCCTTCGTACAATGACTTATTTGCCTCCACCAATAAATTGTAAAATCTTTAAGTATCTTTATTTGGAGGTTTTTCCATATTATTTGAGTTTGGAGCTTCAAATGTCTTAGGTTGTATGAGAGCATCACACACCATCTCATGCATTAAGATAAATTGTTCAACTTCAGTCACATCTGCTGCACTAGTTGATTCATCCATGTAACTATTGCCATCATTTAAATCAACATGTGATATCTCTTCACCATCAAGTGACCAAGTCTGCTATACAAAGTCATCAAGTGTTAAGTGCATTAAACACAAACACACAAAAAGTGAATAGAATTGCTTAATGACTTGGCAAAAATGTTTTTTCAACTCATTGGAAAACTGAAAAGTACTTTCTATTTCTAAACTTGAATTACTACTACACTAAAATTGAAGTAAAAATGACCATGAAAATCGAAAAAATGACAGATACTACAAAGATTGGGATTATATGGCAAGCAAAAAAAATCAGATGGATAATGATAACCAACCAAAGATGTTGACAATTACCACCAACTCAAGTAGTGTCCCTATCTACATATATAACTCTTTTTTAATTGCTTTCTACTCATGCACCACTGCCATTCTTTATGAAAATTTCAGGTAGATATGGTGTTATATAAAAATTCCAATAAGATTAATTAGAAACATTCAGGATATTAATGTGTATGAATAAGTGTCTATGGAAGTACACATAAGTACATGAGAAGAAAATAAAGGTCCTCTCTCTAAAGCACAGAGATCAAATAACATGAAGAGATCTTTAAAGAGCACAAAAATAGATAAGAGCTCTAAACAATAACTTTACTATTAACCAAATAACAAGAACCCAGAAGAAATCTAGAACCAAAACACAATTTTTTATTATTAATTTTTTTTTTTTTGCAAATTCCCAAAATTACACACCTAAAACAACACAAACTAGGGGCTACCCAAATAAATTTTTATAAACCAATAGTCCTAGACTAAAAAAAAATAGAAACTTCCAAAAGCAAAACAGAAACTTCCAAAAGAAAAAAAGAAAACCCAAAAGAAAAACGAATCAAAAGAATACAAATCATTCTCTTAAAACATCTAGGTCTCAAAGTTTCCAACACCCTAGGTTAGATGAATCATAGGTTACATGAAGAGGTAGCTCACTAACCGTGATGTTACAAAGTCTTGTCAGATAACACGTTTTTAGATCCTATGCTTCACAACTCGATGTCTTCATTTAATCTAACCCACAAACACATAGTATAAGTGAATGCCTTCAACTCTTTCTTTCAACACTAAGCCGACATAGACAGAGATTAGGGAACTGGGGAGCTTTGCGGCCTACCTCTCTTATTTTGTTGCCTTTCTCACGGTCACACACACCCCCCTTAAATTTACTTTTGTAGTACATTATTAAAAATAAGAGCACTAACCTCATGCAACGTGTGCAACTATGGCGACGAGACTACCACGACGATGTGCGATGGAGGCCTGGAACCTCGTACGAGGGTGATGTAATGGTGGTGGAGCTTGTGCGATAGTGTCACAGTGAGTGCGAAGCCTTTCGAAAATCACCAAAAAGCGAAATCACTGAGTCCCTCGTTAGGGTTGGGTCTTTTAATTTTTGGTATAATTTTAATTTTGACGGAAACGTAAACTGTCAAAAAAATCCATCTATACATTTAAATTTTTGACAAAATTAAATCAGTGAGTAAAATTAATCGTTAATTTATACTTTCAGACGAAAGAATTGTCCATGAGTAAAATTCCGTCGGAAATTCAAACTTTTCCCACGGAATACACTTTGTTAGTAAATTTCGTCGGTAATACAGACATTTCCAACAAAATATATTTCATGTAAAATATTTTGTCGATAATAATGATTGTGAATTTTTTTTTTTGGAACAAAATATTGTTGTTTTTAATCTAATATAATAACATATAATTAAATTATGCTTTTGGTTAACAATAAAGCAATTTTTTTATATATAAAAGTCTAAGGTGAGAAGAGAATCTTTCCATTTCGACAGTGACTAGCTAACCCAAAATAGAATTTAAATTTGTAATTATATTAAGAACTGTTATGATAATTCTATATATATTTGAATTCAAGTCATTGTTATCGATATATAAAAAGATTATCTATAGATTCTTTCTCATTAAAATAGTTATTCGTTCAAAATGAAAATCCAAGGAGAACACACAAATAAAAAATATCCAAGGAGGATTTGCTTTCAATATATATATATATATATATATATATAAGCATACATTAATGAAAAGAGAATCCAATTTTCTCTGTCATGTTTTTCTCAAAACTCTTAAATATTTGTCAATTACTAGCACATACTTTCTATTATAAAAAAATACTATGACATATAATATTTCATTTCCATTTTTAGATATGCAAAAATAATGAAATTTATGATGAGATAAAATAGGTTCAATCAACTGCTACAATAAAGATAAACGTTTAATTAATTACCAACATACATATTGTTGGTTCCAATGGAATTAGATTTCAGTTTGGTAAAGTAGTTTTCGAGTTTAAATTATGTGAATAAAAAATAAATTGGTTGAAAAAAAATCATTAAAAATGATTAATTATTTTTTTTAAAAATAATTATCAACAAAATTACTTACATGAATATAACATTGTAACCTAAATTTAAAATTAAAAAAAAAACATAAGCACTCAAATGTATTGAAGTTAATGATGTCGACGAATTATCATGTGCGAATTTCAACAAACAGCATCCATCAATTTTTAAATGCCTCAAGTTGTCATACATTGCCTCGGAGCTAACTTTTATTCTTTTCTCTCTGTTTTTTTAAATAGATCATTTCATTGTTCAATAGATCATAGATCAGGATGCATGCTGCTTGACGATGAATCTGTAGACTTTTATTTCATAATTGAACATGATCAATAATAAAAAAATTGAAACGTTCAACCATATCCATATACCAGCAACTGGCCCACCGCCTGGACAAATTTAAATTAAAATGCATTTTATTCTGATTATAAATTATTTGAATTCTGAATCCAAGGACTGCTGCATACATCGGTAGAGTTGTCGTTAGGTTGCTCAACAAGTGGTTATGAAACGGAATAACACCCGGCAGAACAATGATTGTCATCCTAATTACTCAAAATTTCGAAAATTTCCTTGTTTAATTTGTATAGTATTTTGTTTCCCTTAAAGTAAGGTATTTTTAGAAGTTACAGGACTAATAATCTCTGAAAAAATAGAATGTAAATTAAAGGACAATTCCCCTATCTGTATAACTAGAAATCAAATTCATATATGTCGTGTAATTAAGGTCTAAACTATTAGTCATTGGTGTCTTTTATATATATATATATATATATATATATATATATAATATAGTAAATTATTTATCCTCTTAGTTTTGAAACTGATCCCATTTCAAATGTATATGATATATTTACTTTTCTTACCATTAGTATGATCATCTATCATTATTATTGTCTTTGTAGCAAGATAAATTGTATTGAAATAATTAATATTTTTAAAAAATATTATAGTAAAATTCACATAATTAAATTTTTATATTGTCTGTTACTCTCTAAATAAAGAAGAATAAAAAGTTGTCTTACTGTGTGTCATTCACGCCCTGAATCTTAATAGAAATGTGTGTGTAATCAATCAAATGTAAAATGAATAATCACTTCCAAAATGCTACAATTTTTTGCCAGAACATAAATGATAAATAACTTCGTGTTTTGGATAAGCTATATGTACATAGGAAGTATAGCTAGGTTATGATTCGGATAATTTGGAAACATGTTTTTTTTTAGTTCTAATACTGAGTTTTTAATATCAACATGGATTCTGGCCGTTTACGGATGGCGATGATGTGATGTATTAACATTATATTGTCCATTAAAGTGGATGTGTGATGTGTATATGATATTTTATTGAACTTTGTTTAAGGGTAAATCATATCAGTCAATTAAAGAAGTTTTCTACATTTCAACTTATTAGGTACCGTAGTTTAAGTGAATTTATTGATAATCTTTTATTTTTTTAATGGGATTATCAGATTTAAACTTAAACTCTTAGTGACTGTAGTGAATAGTTAGAATAATTGTTTGAGCAGTGTTCCAAAATCAAATTCTCATGTATTATGAGGCTAATTTCATTTAAAATATTGTCTGTGTTCAGGAATCCATTAACGACTTCTATTTGATATGAGACTTTTGGCATTCCTCAAGCATTGTTAGGATTATCTTTGGTATTTGGTGACCTATCATAATTTTATCTTATTAAAAACATCTTGGTGGATTGATAAGAAAGAGTGTTCATAAATTATCTTTGGTCAGACTCTTCTTTGATGTGGGACTTTTGGCATTCTGAAACAAGCAGTATAAATGAATCAAGGAGAGTTGAAATTAGAGTTTAAGCTTGGTTTACCAAAAAAACAAAAATTCTTTTGAGTCTGATTTAATTAAAGAGAACAAAATTATGCTAATAATAACGTAAAATAATTTTATAATATATTACCCAATCACGGAATATCATGTATGGCAAGCGCTAAGCAGTGGCAAATCCCCATTGCAAATGCATCCTCTCATATATAAAAAATTACATATAAATATATTGAATTTGAATATGTATATTGAATCTCCTACTCCTAATTTTTCACTCCTTCCATAATAGTAATTATTATTAATTTTTATTTTTTTTAAATACATTGTCCCCTAATTTACGGTCATCGATTCTATCAACAAATTTATTAACTTTTATAATAATTATCTTAAAATAATATTATTAATAATTTATGACTAAATTACAAGATTAAACTCTTTTATATTATCATTATATCATCCTTAAAATCTTAATTAAATAATATAAAACTGATAGATAACTTATTGTAGCTCGATTACTTTTTTGGTTATATTTTTCTTTGGTTCAATTCTTTTATTAGTTTAGCTAGTACTAACAAATAATTTATGTTAGAAACTGAAGTGAAAAGCATTAAAATATTATCACATACAATTGCATTTATCTAGTGTTTATTTTCAATTTACGAGGTACTCATTACAAGTTATTAATGAAAAATTTAAAGCTTTATACTTGACTAATTAAAATAATAAAGCGTAATATTAAATTTTGAGCTTATTTATTTGTAACCAAACAAATTTAATAAAAAAGAATAAAAAAAATGAAACGAACAAAAAATAAAACAAGCTTAATAATAACAAAAAAAACTAGTAAAAAAGCAACCTTTTTTTAGGGAAAAATTAATGAATTCACTCGAATTATTATAAACAATTTAACTCATTTACTCTCCTAATTTTTCGTGAGGTCTTTAAATTAAGTTCAAATTGTCATTGTAATTGTTGTAAATAAAATGGTGTTTGTAAATATTATTTTTCTTTAACTTATTGTGTCACCTTTAATTTTAAGTACCAAACGATAGGGGGTGTTTATGAATTATTTGATTGATTTGGTTTTTAAAGTAAAGTTAAATCTAACCAATTATAAAGATGTTTTTAAAAGATTCTATATGGATATTTTTATATCAGTTACATAGTCTAATAGATGTGAACAAATATCCTTTAAGACCTCAAGACAATGATGATGAAGAATTACTTGATTCTAAAGTATCATATCTTAGTGTTATAAGAGCAATAATATATATAATATATGTTGTCAATTTATTAGTAAGATATAGCTTTTCACCTACACAAATATAATAAAATGGAGTGAATCATATATTTTATTATCTTAAAGGAACAATGGATATTAACTTATCTTATTCAAAAAATTTCAAGTCAAATCTAATTGGTTATCTAGATGCAGGTTATTTGTGAAAATAATTATATGTAGGTTATTTTAATATATATGAGAAACTTATGGTTTATCTTCAGAAAAAATAGAGTACATCAACAGTTATATATAAAGATAGTGTTGTTCAATTAAAAAAAAATTATAATTTTCATTCATTGTCTTTGAATAATGTGGGAAAATTGTTATAAATAATTTATTTGTGAAGTTTCATAGCTTCTTTTATCTTTTATTATTGATCTTTACATGTATTTATCTTTTATAACTCCTTAGTTGCCTTTAATATTTATAAATAGACTATTTCTCATATAGTAAATATACATAATTATTATTCTCTCTAAATTCTCCTTCTCTACATTCTTTCCATTATTCTTTTCTGAGTTATATTATATTTACCAATTAATTAACACTCATAATTTCTTGATAGCTTATATATTTTGTCCCCAAAATTTGATAATATCGTAAATTTTGTCATTATTTATTGCAAATTTTGCTCGTCATCAATTTACAAAACATTAAAAAAATTTCCCACGCAAAAATAAAACGTCACAATTAATACAAAACCATAACAAAAATGACTTAATTGTGACGGTTTAAGAAAAAACATGTCACAAAACATCTTAAGTTTGACAGTTTTTTTTTTACGATTTGCAATAATGTTGTGTAAATTTGCGGCTAAAATTTGCAATTTTTTTCAGAAACCAAAAATTCACGACATGATGAAATTTTTGAAGGAAAATGTAATTAAACCTTTCTTTCTATGTCTCTTTTTTTTAATACATAATATTATATTTACACTCCTCTATCTCTTTCTCTCTAACAGTCAACTAATATTGGATGTCTTATGCATCATTTTCCAAAAAACAATTAAATATAGATGGAAGTCGATCCATGCTATAAGTCTAATAAAGTATTGGACATTAGACTCCCCCAGATGTGTGCTGCCGCACACAAACATGCGTATAAATATAATATGCACTAGCGAACATGAATATGGAAAGAGAAAGGAACTAAAATATGAAGAGCACCAGGAGAGAAATGGAGAAGAAGTCAGAGATAGGTTTAGTCATTGAAGAGCTTTCTACGATAGCCATACTTAAACCTGGTGAAAATCATGACTCTGCCCACATCCCCACCAAGCCTTTCCTCTCTATTTGTTACTTGGTTCTACAAGTTCTTGGTGAGTTTACTGATTACTCACTTTATCTCTTTAATCATGGTCGTGAATGTGACTTAACACCTAAAACATTTTTCATTATGCGTCTAACAGATAAGATTGGGCCAACAATGACTGTCCTGAGACAGGACATGTACCAGAATATTAAGGTAAAGAGAAAAGCCAAGGCAGAGCCATATCTCTCACAATTGATCAACTCACCAAACCCCTTCTCTCTTCTCTCTGTATAATTACTATGAATTTTTCTTTCTTTCTTGGCTTAATTGTATATTTACTACTCAATTTTTATTATTTGTCAAATTTTATCATCTAATTTTTTTTTTCACAAATTTAATCACTAAAGTTTTCAATTTTTATGTATTTTATCACCACCGACCAAAAAAATGAATGATTTTGACTATTAATATTGATTGTACTTATAATCAAAGTAGAAAAGTGATTTTATATTAGTTATAATTACAACTGATGTAGAAAGTCACTTTTCTACATCCATGTACAAAAATCTTAATAAATGACTTTTTACATCATTTTGTTACTAATGTAATGGTAAATGCAAAAAATTCATATTTTGTTACTAATGTAATGGTAAATGCAAAAAATTCATAAATTTGGATGGTAAAATTTGCCAAACATTAAAAGTTTAATAATCAAATTTGTGGAAAAAAACTTGAGTGATAAAATCCGTGAAATTATGAAAATTAGATTATAAAATTTGCAAAATAATACTTGAGTATTAAAATTCATAAAATAATGAAATTTGGTGGTAAATTTTACAATTAAGCATTCTTTCTTTTCTTCTAAGTTTTGGACTTATTAGTTACTTGCATGAAATTAATTTAGCTATTCCAAGTTGTAATGAGAAATTATTAAATGTTTTAAGACTATTACATCCCTACTAATGTTCACATTACATGTAATCAAGATTTGTTAATTCTATTTCGTAAATTGAAAAACTAAAGTGCATATCAAATAGAAATTGGTCGAGATCATGCATACTAGGTGGTCACAGATTACCTAATAATTTCTCTAGTTGACACATAGATGCACATTAGTGATCATCACTCAACTAACAGGTATTAGTTATCTTGTGAATTGAATTCTGTTTCGTTGCAGACATTGGAACTGATGCAGGAATCAAATCCCTCATTGAACTCGAATTTGGTTGAGATATTGAAGTCAGAAGCAAGCGAAGGCAATTCTAGGAAAGGGTCAAGCTGCAGTAAGGCCCTTGTTTGGCTCACTAGGTGAAAAACCACAAAGACATTAATTTATCTAATATAATATATGCTTTGTTATTCCTCACATTAATCAGCAATATATAGAAAGAGTTCGATAAAATTATCTTTCTTGAGCTACTTTGCAGGACCCTGGATTTCACCTCGTTGTTGCTACAAACACTAGTAAATGATCCTGAAAAGAGAATGGAACAAATAGTTGAAGAGGCTTATGATGTAACTTTAAAACCGTGGCATGGATGGATTTCATCAGCTGCTTTCAGAGTAACGACCACTTTTTTTTTTTTTTTTCATTTTTTAATCAATTCTATGCTTGGTGATGGCCACTTATTCAGCACATTCTTGATCTCATGAATATCTTACTTCAAATAAATTTAGCATAGTGACCAAAAAGTTTGCATTATATGGAATTGCAGGTGGCTCTAAGACTGGTACCAGAAAGTAAAACATTCGTGAATATTCTTAAAACTGAAGATGAAAACTATGACACCCTAAAGGAGAAAATGCAGATGCTAGGTTCTCTGTTTGTGCCTTTTCTTGAGGATATGCATTGTATTCTAGTAAGCTTCATTTCCTGCTTCCAAGCATAATATTAATTGGTCATGAAATTTCCTGTTGTGTGCTTATTATGAATATTTGTTTTGCAGAGATTGTACAACTTGGACAAGCTAAAGTCAACCTGAAGTCAAAGAGAGAAGAACCAATGTGTAGTTTCATGTATTATGGCTTTCCTACGAGAAATTATGAAATGGTTCGACATCAATAATGACTTCTGTTAATCTTCAAACGACATGTTATTAAGTATTCTTATTATAAAGATTAATTAGGATCATGGACAAGTGATGGTTCTAGACCTCATAATAATTTCCCTTTCATATCATATGGTTACTTCCATGTAAATGAAGCTGTAAATAGCTTGTATACCAACTGATAAAAAATACAGTTTGTATACCAAAATTTGTATATCATAATTATAGTCTCCAAAATATTATTCCTCAGAAAAAATAACATGAGAATATTATTTTTGGTTATTTAATAAAAAAATGTGTTTGATTAAATATAAAATTAATTGAGAATATTTTTTATATTTCCTTAAATAATTAAGACATACGTTTGGTTAAATTAAGTTTTCCTAAAAATATATGTTATAATTACTAAAATATTCTTATTATGTTAAAAATATTATTTTTTCATAAAACAAACATCTTTATTATAAGACCAATAATTATAAGTAAAATGTACTCAAAATGTTATATATTAGATGTTTTGCGACAATAAAATCCTTCTCACTATTCTTTTATTCTTCATCGAACTATGACCCAAAGTATAGATATACATATCCTACCACATAGACATATAAGAAACAATTGGCCATGAACAAAAAATTATTGTGGGTAAAATTAATGAGATTGGGGTGGTAAATAAAAATTGGCACATGAACAATTTGTTTTGAGAATGTCAAAAATTAGAAAACCTAAATGAATGAATGGATCATTAAGAAAGGAATATGATAGTGGATGGGAGGAGGATATATGTGCATTTTTACTCACAAATGAGATTTTTGCCAAGGGAATAAATATTCCCACTCCCTTTGTCGGGATGAAATATTAATTGAAGGTGAGATTATTATTTCCTCACATATAAAATATATTCAAAATTAATTAGTTTATTACCTCCTAATGTAGGATTATTTTTTCCCCTTTTATATTTCTAGAAACCAAACGCTCCATAATTTTTTTAAAGCAGTTATGTAGTTATGGTTCTTACTAGTTGGCATCAACGTCAGAAGACGCGTTAAGTTTTTATAATCTAACGTGCCCTCCAAATGTTTCTTGCGCTTGAAGCACGGACAAATCTCATACTCAACGTTTCTAATTTCTATGGGTGAAATTTATTTTTTTATTAAGAAACAGACGACAAAAAATATATATATCAAATTCTAAAGCATATATGATTATGGACATATTTTGATAAACTTCTCTTAAAAAAACTTATAGAAGAAAAAAAGTAAGAAAGAAAATTGAAAATAATTTTCTCATAAGTTAAAATTAATCTATGCATAAGTTGAAAATCATCTTTTAAATAAGTTAATATGAGAAATATTTTACAAATTAATTTATATATAAGCTAATTTTAATTTATGGATTTTTTATTTTTATTTTGCATAAGTACTTCTGAAAATGTTTATCAAACAGGTCCTATATATAAAGAATCTAATACTACGAATATGCTAAGGTCATTCAATAAGGTACTTACTAACTTATTTGAGTAACTTAAATATATTTTTTACTAAAATAAATTTGTTTGTTAAAGAAATTTATTTCTTTTGAAGCATTTTTATAAATGTTATTCATGTAGAATCTGAGCCTATAATAATAGTTTTTAACTTTTGCTTTTTATCATTTTTACTCTTCGTGCTTATCGCCAACAGAAATTGATAATAATTTCTTCCTTATTCTTCTCATGTTTAAGAACCCTTAACATTCTCTTTCACTCTCACAATTTTCATAGTATAAATACATAAAAATTATAATATAAATTCATTTATATTACTATATCTTTCATAATTAAAATGAGAATTAAAATAAAATAATATCCTAATTTTTAGGATGACGTACGAATTATTTAAAACAAATTAAAAAATGTGAAAAGTGATAAATAATATGACATTTCAAGTTATGACTGAGTAATTACATATGTCCTTTGATAATAAATAGTTTTGTCAAATATTTTTAATTCCATTAACTCGTTATTGGCTTTCAATTTGGATCTAACTTATTTCTCTGTTTTACAAATTACATCCTATTTCATGAACCAAAAATCATAAAGGTTTATTAAATGGTAAAGTAAAAAGTGTTACATAACATGCATTAAAAGTTTGGAGACGCATTCAAGAAACACATAGAATATGTCTAAAATTGTTCTATATATGATGGAAAATGATTCAGCCTTTCGGGTCTCCACAATTATATATTGTTTCTGGCAAGGTTTTGCACAGCTGCTGCACTCTTTTAGGTAAAATAAAGACACGACACTAGAGTAGATAGATAGACCGAAATAGGTCGACAAGTTTTGGGGCAATTAGTAATTGAATTTAAAATTATGCTCTAGTCACCAATTCTTAAATATCATACTTTAGCATGAATAAACGTGGTTAAATATGTCTTGGGTTCTTATACTTTAACTTCAAATTAATTTCAGTTCTTATACTCACTACTAAAAAATAGTCATTCAATGTCGCTTTTGATTTTTAATAAAATTGATGTTAACCAAAACGCGATAACATATTTGTAAATAAGATGACAATGTTAACATTGGTTTTCGTACAACCGATGTTAACGTACTTATGTTAACATTGGTTTCTGAAAAAAATCGATGTTGACCCTAATTATAAATTATACCCAATTGTTATCCTTCTCATTTGAATCATTCTGTGGCGCGCCCAAACCCTGTCTTCTTGTCGAAAGGCCTATCCACTCGTTGTCGCTTTCATCATCGTTGTTGTCATTGTCGTCACCTTGTTCGTCATACTTGTGGTAGTCATAGTCTAAACTTTGTTGTCGTTGGCCGTGACTGCGCGTGATTGTCGTTGTAACTACCCTAGGTTGTCGTTGCTGGTGCCGATGTCGGTTGAGAGGTTTTTTCGCCACTGCCACCACTTTCAAGTTCCCTTATTCTCTTCTTCTCCTCAAGTTACCTTACACGATTTTGTTATTCTTGTAGAAAAGTGTTGCTACTACTATGAGAATATGTGTTCATATAGTATTTGAGTTGACGGTGTCATATGGTATTTGAGTTTTAATATTTTAATTTGAACTAGATGAAAACATTCTTGTGGAATGATGGATAGGTTCTTTTTCAGCTTTCTATTATTATTGTTTTCTATTTCTGTCAAAGATTCCATTGTGTAGACTGTGGAGTAATATGTATGTCCTTTTGTGTTTTGCCATCCATGCTTGCCATAACCTTGTCTAAAAGTTACATTGTCTATTGTTATATGCCTGTTGTTGCTTATGGGTTCAATGTTTCATGTATCCTATTTCTACCTACCAAATGTATAGAAATGTCATATGTAGAAAATAGAAAAATTTAAGTTTTGAAATTATAGTTAATTTTTCATATATATATAGTGGATGAAATTAATCAGCTGGGTCACACATTACAGTCTATGCACCATTTATGTGAGAGGATTTTGGGCTTAAGACAAGCACTTGTGTTACTATTTTCATTTGAAGTTGATTGTTAAACCACGACTAGTTAGAAGCCTAAAACTTAGGCTAATTGGAATGGATCCATGTTGTTGTCAAGAAAGAAAGCACCTAATTGTTTATCCAAAGATATTAAAAATGAAAAGAGTGTATCTCCTTAAGATATTAACCATTTAATTAGCTAAAGAAACTTTGTTAAAACATTAAGGTAATTTGTCCCAACTACGAACTATTTACATAAGCTTTGTCCTTAAATCCCTAGTGATATTGATACCATAACATAGAATACAATGTTTACTTGCTTTTAGCTACACTAGTTTTATTTGACATTGGAGTCATCGATGCGGTTTGATTATGTAGTTAGTAAAACTAAAATGTTTTGCTAAAATGTAGTGGGATTATAAGGCACTAAGCAAAACCCTTCACCTTTACGTCCTGGACATTACTGTAAGCTTTCTTATGAGCCAAATCTTGTTCGTTTGAGTTTGAAATCTCACCCCACAACATCTTCTGTTAGAGTGTGTAATGGTGGTTCAACTAAATTAGCAAGAGGATGTGTGTGATTTTGTGTCCATGTGCTACATTTTTATTGACTGAATAACTACTTATAGTTATGTGTGTGATTTGGTGTACATGTTCTACATTTTTTAAATTTAATCCTTGGTGCAATTAAGAGTCAAATTCTCATAGTTACAACTACCGCAATTACAAGATTAGTGTCAGTGACATTTTCTGTTCAAATGATTTCTCTTCAACAGTGGGGCAAATATATGATAAATGACTGTTGAATCCCTGGCAAATGCTATATAAGTGAATCTTCTGTCATTTGACTATATAAGATCTATATATTGATGTTCAATGTTCAATATTCAATGTTCAATGTAACTTATACACACTTTTCCTTTTCCTATTTGCATCATCGTCACGACATTCATTGTTGGAGATTTCATATAGATCATCATCACAGGTGCAAATGTCTTTCATACTTTTTTTTTAGGCTCTTCTATCTTACGAGTGCTTTTATAATTTTTTGTATGTGATTAATGACTATTGCTTTATGTATACAATTAATGTTCATTATGAGTAAACCTTAGTTTCCTGTTTGAGATTCAATACAATGATTCTTCCGGACAGTTTGGATTAATCATTGTATTGATTCTTGAATTGTCCATTTGGACAATTTAGGAAGAGTAATTTTTTATAGTAGATTCATATGTATAGATTAAGTTTATTTTCTTCAATTTGATGAAATTATGGTACAATGCATTTCACTTTGTTCTCTGGTGCATACTTGATTGTGGTGAAATTCATGTCAACGCTTTCATGTCACGTGCTTGGAGATCAGTGCGAAATGCTGCCGAAATGTCATCAAATTTAAGAAAATAGACGTAACCTTTACTTAGAATCTACTATAAAAAAATGTGTTCCTGAATGGGATAGGGCTACACCTTTAATAAAAAAATATGAGTTTTTCATCCATGGAATAACTTTGTGAGTATCACAAAGTTATTGATTAAATGGATCGAAGTTGGATGAATGCAATTCGCATGAGCGCTGAGTATAAGGAAGCGTTGAACATTTCTTGGAATTTTCCTCCGAAAGAAATCAACTGGATGAGGATGAAAAATATTTTTTTCCTTGTATAAATTATTTCAACGGGAGATGACAAGCACTAGATGACATACGAGAACATCTTTTGCGTGATGAGATTAAGAAGAATTATAAGACATGGATATGACATAGTGAATTGAGAGACATGCATCGGGGTCCCAAAATGAACTGATTGATGTACAAATAGGAGATCGATTAGAGGATATGATTGTGATATTGGACAACAATCTTTTCAGCAAACACATGCCCCTATGTATGATACATTGAAAAGTTATTCGAAGAATCCATTCTATTTGGGGTGCAAGAAGTCTTTGACATTGTTGTCAACGGTGTTAAGTCTAGTTAATGTCAAGGCAAGATATGGGTGGAGTGAAAAAAGCTTCACTTCACTGCATCAGGTGGTGCAGGATATACTTCTAGAGGAAAATACGTTGCCAAAAAGTTATTATCAAGCGAAGAAGATATTGTGTCTGATGAGTATGGAGTATTAGAAAATTCATGCATGTCCTAATGATTGCATATTGTACATACATGAGTTTGAAGAAATGCATAAATGCTCGAGGTGTGGGGTATCATGGTACAAAGTGAAGGATGATGACGAGTGTAGCAGTGATGATAACACAAGGAAAGGTCCCCCAACGAAGGTGTTGTGATATCTTCTGATCATTCCAAGTTTTAAGCATCTGTTTGCTAATAGAGATGAGGCAAAAGACCTTACATGACATGCAAATGGGAGAAACTGTGATGGAATGCTTTGTCATCCGATTGATTCCTCCTAATGGAAGAAGATTAATCGTTTGTATTCAGAATTTAGCAAAGAGCCAAGATATCTTAGGCTTGGACTTGCCAGTGATGGAATGAATTCCTATGGAAGTTTGAGCACTCAGCACACTTTGTGGCCTATTTTGCTAGTCATTTACAACTTGCGTCCTTGGTTGTGCATAAAGCGAAAATACAAAATGTTGTCTATGATGATATTGGGCCTAAGACAGCCAGGAAATGACATTGATGTTTATCTCAATCCCTTGATTGAAGATTTGACAAAGTTGTGGGATGAGAGAGTTGTTGTGTTTGATAGGTATCAAAATGAAACATTCAAGTTGGGTGCAATGCTATTTTGTACCGTTAATGACTTTCCAGCATATGAGAATTTGAGTGGATACAGTATTAAGGGCCATCATGCATGCTCTATCTAAGAACAAGACATGAACAATGTACAACTTAAACATGGAAGAAAAATAGTTTACTCTCGACATTGACATTTTCAGGTATTTGAAGGATTTGATTTGGAAGGACATTCAGGTATTTAGTTTAAATGTTTGATGTTATTATAATTGGTTTTACTAATGTTAGACTTTTGGCAAGCGTACCAATTGTCGTTGTAAGTTATAAAATTTATAAGAGTTCGTCTCCACAGGGACTTGTGCTACTCAGTTTATCCAAATAAAACTTAATAGTTGAATAATTATTTACAACGAGTATGTTTGAAGTTTTGATGGTTTTACGGAAATAACGGAAAATAATTAAAAAGTACGAAAACTAATTAATTCAAGAAAAGCGTAGGATTTGGATTTCATCATTCATATCCTTTTATATCTCATTAATATTACCATGCAATAATCATTATCTATCCTTATTGATGCACACTATGTTAACCTCGAATCGATCCCTCGCAATCGAGTTCTAAGGATATTTACCGAATATCGATCCCTCGCATACGAAGTAAATAACCCAGCATTAAAATCATAATCACGTGCTTTTATGCAATCAAAATGGTACGCCCTATTCCTAGCAATCGTAACATAATGAGTAAAATTATTCAGTTCAAATCCTAAGAGTACTTTCCAATTAAACTTAGAATCGAATTTCATGAAACTAGTGATCAAGTAGATTCAAGCATTAAGAACAGAATAAAATTACCAAGAAGGAATAAAAGAGATTAATTCATAAATAAATATTAAAAGAGAAACATAGGGATAGAAGATTACATCCAATCCTTAAGAGAAACTAACCAAGCATGGAGAGAACCTCCCTAAGAGAAGAATTGATGAAGGGCCCCATCACCGCTTCTTTCCGGTAGAGTCTCCACACTAAATCTCACTTCTCTCACTTTCCTAACCTACCTACTTACTAATATTTACTACAAAAAACTAAGAAAAAGCTTAGAAGAAGCAAGGAGGAGAAGAATTGAGTTGAGAGAGATGATTTGAGCCTTGGGGGTGCTTGGGTATTTATAGGGGCTGGCCTGGTCGTGTTTGGTCGCCCAAGCGACCATTTCCTTCATGTTTTACTCGCCCAAGCGAGCTTAAGGCCCATTTGCACGTCCATTTGGCCCACTTGGAGGCCACTTGCAGATGTTAACTCGCCCAAGCGACCAATTTACACTATTTTCACTCGCCCAAGCGACTTAAAGCACTTTCTGGAGAATTCTTTTTGGGCCTTGGGCCTAATTTGCTTGATACACCTCCCAGGTTTGCTTTATGATCCCTATTTGCTTGCTTTTTGTTTTTCGGAAGCCTCGGAAATCCTCAGAATCTATCAAAATACAAAACATGATGGATTAATCTTCCGAAATATGACGAATGATATGTATACAAGCAATAGGAGCTATTTAACTAGGTTTAGGGTAAATTTATGATAAAAGCTTATGAAATCAAAGGATAAGCGCCTTTATTTAAAACATGATTTTAACTGAATTAGGGCACTTATCAACTAACGTTGCCAAAAATGATGAATTTTTTTTTGTATCGCAGGTTGAATTTGATATACTAGAAGCGTCCGACCAAAGGATGAAGAAGAAAATCCTTTAGATGGTAGGAGAGCAATGAGGGCAGTTTAAGTCAGATTTGACCTCCAAATGGGCTCTAGCACAAGGCAAGGACAAGGATGATGACACTATCTGTGAGAAGTACATTATCAATAAAGAAAAGTGAGACCAATTTTGTCAAAGTCATAGAGACCCTTCATGGAAGGTTAGTTGACTTCAATTGTTTATGAATAAAGCATTTAACTTGCATTTCCTCCAAGCACATTTTGTTGACAAGTTTCTGTGTAATTGTGATAAGCTGTTAGAACTAAGGCTCAGAGCATCCAAAAACTAAACATTGCCCTTCACATGTTGTCTCGTGGGGGTTATGATTTATTAGAACAAAAGTTAATGGAGGAAAAATAAAAGAAACGGTTGGAGGAAGCAGCCTAATCCGGGTGCACGAAACAATCATTCATCATTCATCTCCTGTTAGACGACACGTGAAGTGAAAGACGACTTGCACGAAAAAATCAGGAGAGATGACATCTGAGGCGGCACATGAAATAGCATAAAGGATTATAAGTTAATTTTTTGTTTCAATGGTCATTATATATAAAAAAGCAACAAAATAAAAAACTCATGCAATATTTTGTTGATTGCATGATACCCTAGAAGAGCAGTCTACACAGGGTAGCTTTGTTGCTCATGGACCAACAGACCAATAATGTCAATATACATAAAATAATACCAATCCAGACAGTTTCATAATACAATACAAATCATATATGAATTATAAGTAAAATCAATAATGTTAATATACATAAAATTATTTCCTATAATCGATTGTAATTTTAAACTATATACAATTGTTAAAATCCCTCTTAATCACCTAGTGTTTCATTTCTAACTCTAAGATAAAATCTTGCCACTGAATCTGAATTGCCTTCAATCTCTCGGGTTCCTATGGTCTTTGATCATTAAAATACTGCATGATATAATAAAACATAATAGCAAAACTCCTTGTACTATTGTTGACATCCAATGCATGATATAAGTATAAATAAAAACAAGAATAACAAATAAATTTAGTTTTGAAGTAAACAATTACCATCTCCTAGTTATCCTTGAAACCTCCTTGTACTATTGTTGACATCTAACGCATGACATAATAGCCACATCAGTGCTTCCTCTTTGCTTATTACACTAAATTCAATAACATATTCAAAGTTAAACGGAATTTAGTGTACATAGTCGGATGCCTACTGTCTGATGGATTTTCTTCTTCGTCCTTTGGTCGGATGCTTTTGGTATATCAAATTCAACCTGCGATACAAAAAAAAATTAACAGTTACCAAAACATTTTAATTCAAGATTGTAAAACCCATTACATTGACATTGAACATTTAGTTGTAAGACCTGAATGTCCTCCCAAATCAAATCCTTTTGAGCTGCTGGAACTTCCTTCCAGTTACCAATTGTAACATCCACTTTGTCTCGAGTGATGATCCCCAAATACATCCTCAATTCCTTTTTGTGAGGCCATCAGCCTTCCCAGTGGCAAGATCCACATGAACCACTGGTCTCTCGACACTGACGGGTCTGGTAGCCAATGACCTAAGCCATGTTGTTTTTCTAGTCTTCTTCGACGTAGATGACAAAGGTGCTGACTCAGGAGGAGTGTGGGAGCTCAGTGGTGTAGTCATTTTCCTGTTAAAAAACATTAATTAAAGTTATATGACAAATAAAGTGAGTTATGAAATTGTAAATGTGGAAACAAGCAAATATAAAATAAAGATTACATTAAATGATGTTAATTAATTCTCCTTCATCATGATCATTACAATTTTCATGAACATCGTCAACTTCTTCTCCGTTGATGTTAAGCATTTGTGTCGAGAAAGTAGTGAGCCCAATATCAATGGTTATTCCATGTAGAACCACTGACCACCTTTCATCACAAGGATCTTGAACATAAAACACTTGTTTAGCTTGTTCTGCCATGATGAAAGGCTCATTTTGATAAGCTAGCTTCTTAAGATCTACAAAAGTAAATTCTGAATCATTGGTTTGCACACCGATATTGTTATCAACCCACTTACGCTTGAAAACACAAAGTGAATTTTGTAACACCTTGAAATTTTGATAACTTAAAATATATGTTTGATGTATTTGTTGTAATTGTTTGATTATTTGATTAATTTATATTGGTTTTTTTGTTGTGCATTTTACCCTGGTGCAATTGCTTGGTATGTATGCTAGGTTTGCGAAGTTTGTTTGAGTTGCGCTGAAAATTGAGTGATTCCGAGTTTGACCCAAAACCTATTTTAGTAAAATCACCATTATGAACTGGTCAACCGTTGGATCTCCTTAAAATTTTAAAGGTATTATCCTAATCCAAATATGTAACTTTTTACCGTTGGGATTGTTGAAATAACATTTGAAACGTGAGACATTAATTTTTTCACAGAAGCAGAAATTTTAAAATTGGGTCAGCTCGCCCAGGCGAATTTTGGCAAGCATTTTGGCTCGCCTGGGCGAGTTAAGTCAGTTTTAAATAGTACCAGCTGCGTAAATGATGAAAAAATGGTGGTCTTCTTCCCCCAAACAGCATCCAACCCCCTCCCCCTCCTCCTCCACCAGCCACGATCACCGGTGACCACCACGAGCCGTCGTTTCTTGTCGATGAACCACCGCACGAAGAGAAACACTTTAATCGAAGTGGAATTTTCAAAACTCAACTCAAGGATTCAGTGGAGAATGGAGCCTCCAATTCTTATTTCTTGGTTTCCTTGAGGTAGCCATAGTTTCCTTGTCTTCTTTTAGCTAGTTTGAAGCATCTCTTGATATTTCTTATGATTCGGGTGCCGTTATTGGCTGTTTTTTATACTTCCTTTGAAAACCCTTTGAAAATGAGATGTTGTAAAAGTCTCCTTTTTATGAAATAGATGTCATTTCTGTGATCTTTGTTGAGCCCCAGTCACATTGGTGTGATCGAAATTTCAAAATGATGTCTTTTGGTGTGAACTCCTAAAACACCCTTTTAGCCCATTTTTAGTTTAAGTGGGTATTTGACCCCAAATGTTAATTTTGACCTTCCCTTTAAAATCTATACTAAATTACCTTCGATTTAGGTCTATAGAGCTCTGCATTCGGACCAGCACGTGTATTCGAAGGATCACGAAACAACACCGCTAGGCTGTAACAGGGAGAACTGCTAGTTAGGTAAGGGGAGTTTATTATTTAGTTATAGTTTTGGTACCATAGTTGGGGGCCAGGGAGTTCAACTATGAGGATATCTGTCTGTCCCTATTGTGTGCTGGTTTTCAAGAAAAGTTATGTTTTAAAATAATGGGATGCGATATATCTATCATTGATGTATGCTTGTTCCTATTGTGTGCTCGTTTTCAAGAAAAACTGTGTTTTTGACTAATGGGATGCGATGAATTTGTTATTGATAGATAAAACTGTGAATGCTGTTGCTATTGTAATTGATTGGATTTTTGGGAAAAGTCTTAATTACAGAGGAGACTCTGCCCAAAATTTTATAATATGTTTTCTTATTTAATTCTTTATTAAATTTTTAAATGGGCATAAGAGTGTGTTTTCTATATTGTAGTCCTCCTCTTTAATTTAGACTTTTCCTAAAATACCAGTCTCTTTAATTTAATGAGGTGATATTGATGTCATTGCTAATGTTGAAATGAGATGTTATTAATGTGTTGGTGATGATTGCTTGAGATAATGATGATGTACAAATGCAATAATGTTGATGTGGTTGATAATGTTGAAATGAGATGACTTTGATATGTATGATGATGATATTGAGATGATGTGATGTTGATGTTGATAATGACATTGATGAGAGATAATGTTGATGTGGACAATGTCATTGTGTGGTGTGGATACACATGGATACCCATGGGGGGTGCATGACGGGTTACCCTTGCGAAGAAGGATTTGTTCCTAGCCAGGTTATGCATTGATGGTGCCATGGTTGTATGATGTGTACGTCCACCTGGGATGCAGTGACCAGTTAGTTACCTTTGCGAGGAAGGATTTGTTCCTAGCCACGGTCAGTGCATCAGTGACCCATATTGGTGTGTTATGTATGTACATGGGGGTGCATGACGGGTTACCTTTGCGAGGAAGGATTTGTTCCTAGCCAGATCATGCATTGATGATGCCCATGTTTCATATTTCATATTGCATTGATGGAAATAGAATAAAGGCATGTGCGTACCTGTGGGTTTCTATGGGTTGAAAACGCAGGTACTAATGGGTCACCGGTTTTGGAGTTCCCTAGCACCATTGGCTGATCACCCGGGGGGGAGTGGTCAGTGCACAACATGATGACCCTGATAGGTGATGAATCATTTTCCTGTGAAGGGCTATTTCCCTGGATATGGTACCACATTGCATGGTGAGAGTGAAATCAGGAGCATGCATCATTCTTAACATGATTGTTTGAATTATGAAATGAATTGGATGATTGGTGTGTCAGGTGTGTGTTGGACTGATGGATCTTGGGTAATGATTGTGGTTGTTATTGTTTTTTCTTTTCCAATTGTTGTTATCTAATGCTTACAAGTTTTATATAATAAAATCACCCTTACTTTTGTTATACCGTATGGTTGGTACCTGTGATGATCACGAACCTTCGTTCGTGTGAGCAAATAAGCAACATTAGGTAACTTTGGAGAGATATTCTTTTTGGTTGGAGCCGCCAAACCTACGTGATAACGTTGGAACTCTTTTTGGAAAAAAGTTGTGTTTTGTTAATCAACTCTTTCTTAGTTAGTCCCTTGATTCTTTTTGTTGGTCATGTAATTCCATATGTAAATGTGTAAATACAACTAGATTATGTGCTGAAGCATTTTGTTGTTGGAAAGATATGATATTAAGTTATACTCATATTTTTAAAAATAGGTCTGATAATTGATCATAACACTAGATTATTGGATTAGTGGTCAAATTGATAGGTTGTTAGTTAACTCATATAACTCGATGGTAATAAAAAAATATAAAATTTATATGTGTCTTAAAATCTTTCTCTTGATGCATTGAAATTCACAAGTCTTAAAAAACATACACAAAATATAAAGAACAAAAATTAAAAAATATATGACTATTATTTCTAATCTTTAACATTAAAGGCATCAATGATAATATATATCAATATCCACACTAAAATGAAACATAATCATATCACATTAATATAAATTATAAAATATAAAAAATCAATCCAAAGTTCCAAATCACAGTTTTAAAAAATGATTCGAAACCACAATTTCACCTGCAACTCAACCGCAATTACAACAACTTTTAAATCCATTTAACTCAACAAAAAACACAATTGTGGCCACACAAATTGCTCAACAATGAATGAGAAGATCAATTTAACTCAAAATCACATAAAAAACTATAATGAAAAAGAAAAAAAAAATTAGTTGCACTCACTTGCGGCTCTAGACAATGTTGCAGATGAACTGAGTGAGTCTAATAAGGTGGCGGCAACACGATGCCATGATGAGAGAAAAGAAGGAGAGGTTGGCGAGCGGAGTGGTGGCGTAGAGCAACTAAGCTAGACTACAAAAGGAAGAAGGATAGTCCGATAGAGTTTCTAAAATAAAAATGAGTTCAAATTGAAATTACGTCATTTCGACAATATCCAGAAAAGAAAAAAAAAGATACGTGACCTGATGCAGGTTGATAGGTCACCGGTTTGACCACAAACCCGACCGAATCAATCTAGGTTAAAAGCATACTCGATTGAACTTATGACTCAACCTGATCCAGCTACCAAGTCACGGTTTAACCGATCAAACCGACCAATCAGTCCAAATCTTAAAATTTTGCTTATATTTGTTTTAAGGGAGGTGGTCCCATTTTAAATAGCTTTGTTTGCAAAGGATAATTCCTTGTTATCAAGTATTTATTATTGTGTATGTTGTGATTAATGATATGTAACTAAGACATAAGCTTGTATAACTTTCTTTAGGTACTTCTGGTACCAGTTTATAAAATTTGTTTGCTTATCAAGAAAACAAGTTAGAGTGCACAAAGTGAAGTGGATTATTTTAGTTTAATTAAATTAATTTTGGTGAATGATACATGTGATTCTACACAAAAAAGTACACAAATTGAAAATGTGAGTTTTTTTTTCATTCTCTCAATTACTTAATTAGTTATATTTTTTCTCTTTTTTTTTTTTACTTTTTTTATTGATAGAAATTAAATACAGTATCAAAAATATACATTTACACACTTAACCAATTAACTTATATTTTCTTGATCTTTCTTCTCTCTTATCACTTTTGAGTGTCAGTTTCACTCAATATCACTCAAATTATAAAAAATTTATTTCACTTTTACTAACTCAATTTTTTTATGTTAATTTGATTATAAATTGTAAAATTATAATACATAATTTATCAATAAAATAAGATTTTTTTATCAACACAATGTGTTAAATTTATTATAGTTTAATATTATCTATATCTTTATATTTATTTAAAATTTATTAAAAACATAATAAAATCCTTAAAATTACAAAAATTAAAATTTATTTTAATTCAATACAATTCACACAATTTATTTTCTTTTATTTTAAACTATAATAAACAAACAATTAAAAAATTAGAAATATTCTTATCTGTTGAATTCTTTTTTAATTTAAATAAATGGTCTCTTATTCTTTTTTAATTTTTAAAAATATTAATAAAACATAAAAGTTACCCATATAAGTTAAAATTCTAATTATTTAAAGAGATTAATAGACATATATTATCATCAATTTTTTTTTACTGTCAATCAACTATAAATTATATTTGATTTTATTTTGATATAATAATAATAATAATTATTATTATTATAAAAATTAACAAATTTATGATGTATTATTTGCGCAAAAAAATAAAAAATATCCATAACATTTTATAATTGAATAATCTTTTATTTAGTCGCATGTATTTTCTCCTAAAACAATTAATATAGTTTCATGACTCGATTTTAAGACATCATCCGATTAAGTTAAAATAATTTTTGAAATAAAATTTAAAATAATCTTATGCAATTTATCTATTCTATATGCTCTTTTGTATAAACAAAAAGAATTAATTTTTTTCTCAAATATAAATAAAATTCAATTATTCTTCTTTTATTTAATAAGATTATGTTCAAAATATTCTTTATTTTGCTTAATATCAATTTACAAGAAATGATTTTTTAATTAGAAATAATATAATTTAATGAAGTAAATTAATTTTTTAATAAATGTGAAGTAAGTTGTTTTTTAAGGGACGTACTTAATGGTTGTGATTAGATAATATGCTTATGCTTATTATTGTTTTTAAAATTTAAAAGGACTGGAAATTTCCTAGTTTTAATCAATTAATCCATAAAATATTTTATCGAGATTTCGTTACATTCGCCCAAGTTCCATTCAAATAATTATTTTTTATTTTAGTTTCTCGAGTTCCGTGATTTTCAGTTTTACCAAATTCTAACTAGGGATAGTAAAACGGGTCTGACTCGTTTAGTCCGAAAAAAATGTGGGCTGGGTTGACAATTCAGACCCGCTATTAAAAAACGGGACGGGCCAGCGTAGCCCACAAAACTGTGGGCTAAATGCGGGCTGGGGTGAACCAGCCTGCTGGGCCAATATTATTTAAAATATTAAATATTAAAATTAAATAAATATATTTAACATATTTTGCAATAGGTATGTTATTTTAATTTATGCTCTTTTGCACTCTCAGTGTATTCTAATTAACTTCTAAGTTTTAATACTAAAATGTTTATGATAATGATACTTTCAAATAGTCTTTCATTGCTAGCATATTATACTTTGGACAGTTTATATTTATAAATTTCATTTATAAATGGTGTAATTTTGTGAATTATCACATGACATCAGTTATTTAGTATTAATTTTAAATTATTTACTTTTATTTAACTTTGTATTTTTTTTAATTATCACATTTATATTTTTAAAAAATTAATTTTTTTATTTTTAAGCGGACTGATTTGCTGACCCGTATTAAAGTGAGACAGACTAACATTTCCAACCTATTTTCTAAACATGGACCAGCACACCCCACTTCACATTTGAGTGGTGCTTCATACACCAGTTGAAATTTCTTATACACCATTAAAGCAATAGTGCATTTCCGTTTTTACCCCTGTTAATTTAAATTAAAATCAAAAGCATTTCTCTCTCCCTCCTCCGCGCCTCTGGTTCTTCTTCTTCTTCGTTGGTGGCTTTTGGTTCGTGATTGCTTCCGGTGCTGCGTTGGTCGTGCTTTGACGTCGGTGGTGGTCGGTGGTTGTCGGTGACTTGATCGGGTGTTGGTGACGGCGCTGTTCGAGGTAAGTTTTTCCATTTTTGGGGCGTTTTTGTAGATGAAGCGTCGTACGGATTCGGCAATCCGTATAGGTTGTACGGATTGAACAATCCGTATAACCCATACGGATTATGTAATCCGTAAGGATTATACGGATCACCCAATCCGTATAACCCGTACGGATTACATAATCCGTATGGGTTATACGGATTGGGTAATCCGTATGAGACATTTTTTAAAAATAATTTAAGTTTAAATAATTAGGAAGCTGATTTTTCAATTGTTATCCATGGGTTGATGATGATATGCTATTGCTTGTATTTAAAATAACAATATATTGGTCACCATGCTTGTGAATTGGATTTGTGTCACCCGGTATTAGTTTGTATGCTTGTGAATTGGACTTGATTGGTTTGTATGCTTGTGAATTGGAATTGATTGGTTTGTATGCTTGTGAATTGGACTTGATTGGTTTGTATGCTTGTGAATTGGACTTGATTGGTTTGTATGCTTGTGAA
>CM023942.1:10537709-10597000 GCA_013407115.1 Glycine latifolia
TTGTTTCTATGCTTGTCAATTGGACTTGTTTGGTTAGAATTGGACATGATAAGTCATAATGTAACATATACTGTCATAAATCATGTACAGATTATGGCTAGGACTAGAGGAGGAGGAGCACATAGGCCTGTTGCTGGAGAGGCTGAGCGGCGTAGACCGACAGCATCCGTTCGTCGACAAAGGGCGGGTGAACGTGTTCATCAGGATGCTCCAGTTGACGATGTTCCAGTTGAGGAACCACGTACGCATGCTGATGTACCTATGACGGATGAGCTACCTACTGAAGGTTTTCCAGGAGGTCCAGAAGACTGTTCAGTCTTGACTTCTTACGTAGACCATGTGGCCCTTAAAGTCTGGTCAGGAGAGTTATTTATAAAGCATAAAAAACAACTTTCACTAGGGATAAAATGTGAATGTTTTTTGTCTTTGTAAACATGTGTTCATTTACCTGACAGGAACGTGCAGAGCTGAAGTTGGCTTCCCATGGACGGAAGGTGACTAAATTTGGGAAGCCAGCTCCAGAGATCGAAGGCATAGTGGCTGCTACTGGCCTGAGTCCATTGGTTCGTTGCTCGGTCGATACTGGAGATCGTGGATTGCTGTCTGCTTTTGTTGAGAGATGGCACGCTGAGACATCCAGCTTTCATCTGCCAGTCGGTGAGCTGACGATTACGTTGGACGATGTTGCCTCCATTCTTCATATACCTGTCATGGGAGTCTTCCACAGCTACGACCAGATTGATATCGGAGAGGCTATCACTATGTTGGTCGAGCTGCTAGAGGTCAGTGTTGATGAGGCCGAAGCGGAGACGTCACAGTGCCACGGCGCATATGTGCGATTGTCCTGGCTACGAGAGCTGTATTTTAGTATGTGTGACAGTGGCCAGTGGATAGTCGCAGCGAGGGCCTATCTGTTGCATCTTGTTGGCTGCACTTTGTTTGCCAACAAGAGTGCGACACATATAGGTGTCCAGTTCTTAGCACCTTTTGCCGACCTCGATGAAGCTGGCCGATATGCTTGGGGAGCTGGTGCTTTGGTGCATATGTATGAGAATTTGGGTTATGCATCAAAACACCACGGAAAGCATCTAGCTGGATATATTAGTTTATTACAGGTAATAATGATACTGTGTGTGTGTTTTATCAAAGTTGTTATGTTTTGTTACAATTTCTGACAAGCATCATTTATACTTGTAGTGTTGGATATACGAGCATTTTCCCACTGTAGGCAACGGGACGGCGGAGGATACATACGAGGAGACCCAGCCACGTGCCTTTCGCTGGAAGAGTGCGAAGGCATTACCGCTGTCGACTTATCGAGCTCGCATCGACCGCTTGAGGCCAGATGACATATGCTGGACAGCATACGATGCCCATCGTCCGGTTAGGGAGTTCGAGCCGATTAGCTTATTTGCTGGGTTCATCAGATGGGGTCCCCACATCGTCAGGTACTTACCTGACAGGGTTGTTCGGCAGTTAGGGCAGATTCAGGCCATTCCTGACGTGCCTATGTCGGAAGTCCCCTCCGCAGACGATGTGGATGACCGATGGGTCCATTTCACGGAGTTCCTTATATCGACCGGTGACTTGGTTCAGTATCCAAGTCACTGTGTGCCAGGATATTTGGAGTGGTTCTTCCGTATCTCACACCCATTTCTGACCCCGATGCAGTACGCTCAGGCCCGATCACATCTTCCATATGGGCCGCAGACTGATCCAGCTCCTCCTCCGCCAGCAGATGTCCAGCCACCTTCTACAGATCCAGCTCCTCCCGAGGCATCAGATGTGGCTCAGGAGGACCAGACTCCAGGGCATGCAGTGGTAAGAAAAAATCGTTTGACTTGTGGATTGTGTGATAATAGTTGAAACTGTTTCGTTAATGTTTGTATTTGTGACCCTGTAATTGCAGCTTGTTTGTGAGCGACTTGCTGAGGGATTGCAAGCTTTCATCGATGATGGGCTTGTTACAGAGGGCACTGAGGCATATGATAGGACGCAGCAGATGTTGCTTCTTGCCCGTAGTGTTAGGGACTACGGTATTGTTTATACTCGAGGAAGACGTCCACGAGATGCACAGCGGAGGCGCCTTTGATTGTTTTATGACTTTTGTATAGACTTATTTATTAGTTTTTTTTATGATGTTTCCCATGTTGGACAAATTTGGATATTTATAAATATATATAGATACAGTTATGCAGAAAATGACTTCATTCATCACTTTTCAAATGTTTCTACACATCATGTAAGTCCACATGTTCAGTGCGTAACTTCATACAGTTAACATACATTTGCATTCTACTAATGTAATAACTGGGCCAATGTTTTGCTTCATTGGTACAATGCCTATCCCACAAAAATGTCGTCAACGGTAACGGCCAATTGTCTTTTAAAAAAACCTGTTAAACATAACAAAATGGGATAACATCAGTTTTGTTCATTCATGTCCTTAATCATGTCCTTTTTCATCAAATAAACAAATAAATAGATTACCTGCACAAAGTGGTTCCCAAAAAACATGGCCAATGCACAAAATGCGATGAACGTGTGGATCTCTAGGCGGTTGACTTCTCAGAGGGAAAAACGTCATGCTTTGCTTAAGTGAAAGGGAAACCACAATGACATTATATCTCGATGCAATTACATGACCCATGTCTGTAATATCTATCCACTTGTCCATATTAACCTGTAAATCACACTTCAATCTATTCAAATATATGTTCACTTGAATTAAAGGCATACATTGAATAAACAAATCAAAGGTTTACCTTCGACAATCCATCAACCAGTAGGGACCGCTTTAATGTTTCAAATCTCTGTATGCCACCAAACAAGGCAATATATTCATCCGTCCACTCTCCAAGTTCTCTCAGCAAATGATTGCGAACCAAAGCCCAAGATTCTTCACCATAATCTAATAAGGCAGCAATGACACGGTACCCGCAATTACCATCTGCTTTGACATCGGTGACATTCAAGATGAACTTCTGCATAAATGGATGAAATTGATCTAGCATCGGAACCATCCCCTGTTGCATCTGAACATCACATGAGGCATTGGACTGTTTTGGAGTAGAACAACTACTTTGCATTGAATGAAAGTCGTCTACATACTCAAAGTAAGACGGATCCCTTCTCGTTGTCCTTTCATGCTTTGTCATCTTCTTCTTTGGGGCACCTTTAGTTTTGGACTTATCAGGGGGAGGGCATATGGAATTTAAATCAGGAAACGCAATTTGTTTAAGCTTACTCTTAAGAGTCATTTTGCCACACAAACCAAGCTTTTCGAAACGGTTGGATATGGCTTCAATCTCTTCAGTTATGGTTACCTGAAATTGATGGATATCTTGACTTTCAAAGCTTAATCTCCGCCAAAAGAAATGAACGGTGTTTACTGGAATGCTCTGAAGCACAAACTTAGCTAGCTCACATGCACAAGGCAAACCGTAAGCTGTTCTCAGAACACATCGACAACGGTTTGGGTTTTTTCCTGCATAATGTATCCGCTCATACTCAGAGGCAATATGGTTTAACGCAACCCTGGACACCATGCCAACAAGTCGGTTGTACAAAGTCACTTTAAATGCATGCCCTACAACATGTGTGCTTTGCTCCAAAGATGCCTTGATTTCAGTATGTTGCAAGGTGATCATGTTGTTCATGGCATCCCAAACAATGCACAAGTCTCCAACACTATTCTGCAATAGGCGCTTTAGGGTCGAATGTGCAGACTCCACCCTGCAGTGTATCATATCATGAAATAATTATAAATCCAATAAACTTATGCAAATCGACATGTAAGCAATGTCAAATAAAAACTTACCTGTTTGTTGTTGTATTCCCAAAATGCATAACTTTGTTTGTCCAGGCTATCACAAACTTTTCTTTGTGAGGATTCAACCAAGTGTCCTTAACATAATCAACAAACATAGGCCACGGTGAACATGCAACATCGAACTTCATAAGATATTCATCATATTGCTTTTCAGTCGCACAGTCAATAACACATCCCCATGCTTGCATCACATGATCCCATGCATGACTCTGCCTAACATAAGTTTTACATTTTGCCTTGACATTCTTGTTAATGTGAAACCGACATAATAAGTTAGTTGCATTAGAAAAAACAGTTTTGACAGCAGTCATCAATGCTGAATCTCTATCAGTAACAATAACCTGTGGGAAGAAATCACTTTTCAAAAAAATCCCTCTAAAGCATTCAAGGGCCCACACAACATTGTTGATGCGTTCAGCCTCTAAATAGGCAAATGCAGCTGAAAATGTCATCCCAGTAGGTGTCACACCAACAATGTCAAGCAAAGGAAATCTATACCTGTTCGTTTTGTAGGTACTGTCAATTAGGAACACCATATGATATGCATTACTCAGCTGTACTGCATCTGGATGTGCCCAAAACAAGTCACATACAACATTTTCATCCTTCACTCGATGCCAATGAATATACGCGTCGCGTTCAAGAAGTTTCATTAGCTGTTGCATTTCAGTATTATTGCCTCTTGTACGCGTTCGGTATGCATATCTTGCATTGTAAATTTGCTTCAAACTTGTTACATTATCCGCATTGTGCTCCTTCAAAGTTAACAGAATATTTCTTGGTTTCACCATGGACCTCGTCATATCACCAACAATGATCTTCTCCTCCTCACTTATTCGACCAACATATGGGTGTCCACAGAATGACTTAGCTAAAACATGGTTATGATTCCCACATATTAGGTTCACCATCCACCCTTGTCCTCCCGGGATTGGTTTACCCCTCAGCTTAAACGGACACTCACATTTTCTAGTGCTAGTGGTTGAAGGTGTGAAACCTTTTTTCCATGCCCTATATTTTCCACTCCTTTCACAACCAATTAACACAAATGACGTTCTTCCCATTTTTCCAGTTTTTGTATCACTCCTCATTATGACCGCTACAAAACCATTTTCAAATGCAACGGTACGAGCCCATTTCAGTATTGCATCACGCGATTCAAACCTTTACACAAATGGATAATTTCACTTAATATGGTAAACCGTGTCATATAACAACTTTAAATACATTCATATACAACTAATTACCTCGTTTGTTTGGAATGCTGCAGAACAATCAATTAAACAAGCATTATCCTCAAACGCATCGGGGTCTACACCATTGTCTTCTTTGAATTCAAACGCATCATCATCTGCTCCAATGTCTTCCTCCATATTAACTTCTTCTGACATTATACTGTCATAAATCCATTCATCGTTGTCCATCCTAACAAATAACAATTTAATTAAACATAATAAAACTCCATGTGGAAACCTATATAAATACACACGCTTATTGATTACATTTTTTTATTTATCTTAACTACAACGATTGAAATAGAACAATAATACATGTTCATTGCACACCGAACGTGTTGTTTTTCATTTTATTAAGTTATGTTTTTTTCATCTTTGTCTCATGTAAATCAACGTTATTCAAGGTATTTTTTTTATGATTAATATGTTTAACTACATGTTTTTTTTATAAGTAGATGCTTATAATTAATTTGTCCTTATTTATATTATTTCATTTTAGCTATTGTTATTTTTACACAACAATTAAATTTATTAACTTCATTTATTAAATTAATTTATTAAATTAATTTATCAAAACAATTTTTCAGCAATTTTTTCATTTTTTTAAAGATATTTTTCAGCAATTTTTAAACCATACGGATTAGCTGATCCGTATGAGTCATACGGATCAGATAATCCGTATGAGTCATACGGATCAGCTAATCCGTATGAATTATACGGATTGCCTAATCCGTATAAATCATACGGATTACCTAATCCGTGTGGATTATATGGATTACCTAATCCGTATAACTCATACGGATCAAGTAATCCGTATAATCTATACGGATTAGGTAATCCGTATGACTTATACGGATTAGGTAATCCGTATATACCATACGGATTAGGTAATCCGTATAACTCATACGGATTATGTAATCCATATGAGTTATACGGATTGCCTAATCCGTATGATATATACGGATTACCTAATCCGTATAAGTCATACGGATTACCTAATCCGTATAGATTATACGGATTACTTGATCCGTATGAGTTATACGGATTAGGTAATCCATATATACCATACGGATTAGGCAATCCGTATAACTCATACGGATTAGGTAATCCGTATGAAACCAACGCCCCTACTCACCTCTTTTCTCTTCGCCGACAGCTCTGGAACTCCGGCAACCACGAACAACCCCCCGAAATGAATGAAACGCCACCAACAAACACCAATGCTGTTGCAATGAAGCTAAACGGATGTTGCCCAAGCTCAAATATTGTTGTCGAAGGCCGTACGGATGTCGCAATGCAAATGAAGCTCAGCTGTTTTGTCCAACCTCATTTATTTATGTCCAAACCAGAGCAGGGGTATTTTCGGGTTTTTAAAAAAAAATGATGTAACAGAAGTTTTAGATGGTGTATGAAGAAACACTCTTCACATTTTTGGTGGACTGGGCGAGCCCACCCCACTTTGCCAACCATAGTTCCAACTGCGAAGGCAAACTCCGTTCTGTTCTGGTAAAAACTAAAAAGCACCCATCACCATTTTCCCCATAAATAATAAAAAAAGATTAAAAGTCGAGAGAAAAAAACAGGCTTGAACTCTCTTCTCAATTTCTTTCGATGGTTTCTGCGTCGCATCGTTGTCTTTCTTTTGTTTCCAAAGCAGTGAGTACTTTGTTTCCTCACCCTAGGGTTCTCTCCTTACGCTTTTTCTCCTTTTATTATTATTATTAAATAATTAAATAATTAATATCATTATTTAATATACCTTATCGGTGATAAATGTGTATTTTTGAAACCAACGCCGTAAAATTGAAGGTTTTATGGTTCGGATAGTTTAGTTTACCTCTGTTAAAGATTAAAAAGTGTACACTTAGTAATTGAACTGCTAGTTCTTGCCTTGAAGCACATGGTAGAGATTTTTGTTTTTTGTTTTAATTTTTGTAAATCTTTAATTTAATATGATTGCCAATGCAGGATTCTTGTGTTATCTTGTGCTGGATTTTCCATTTGAGTAAAAAGCAAGAGCTGTTTTCAATTGTTGGTGCAGTGTGTTGTTAGTTCAGCATTTGCATGTTAAATTTGAGGAATTGGTGTTATACCAAGACAGAAAGAGGGAAGCTTAGATAAAAATAAGAGCTTTATGGGGAGCATAGACACTTCACATACCTGTTTTCGTTAGAGAAGTCACATCAATTCTATGTAAAAACCTCGGAGTCTAAGTTATTTGCTTCCAACCCGACGTTAAAAATCACGTCTCCACCACTATATCGAACAAACTACTACTAGTAGTAGCGTATCATAGATGTGATGAATGGCACACCATTTGTGACAACCAATTATTGAATGGGTTTGGTGGGAATTCTGTGTTCTTTCATATTTCTTTTTATTCCAGTTGAGTCTTCTAGCAGGGCAGAGAATATGTGGCACCAAAACTTAGGTGTGGATTCCACGGGAACTGTGAGTTTGACGGTCTTCAGTGCAAGTATATTTGTGCTTGTTGCTCTTGTTCTCTCCATGTATTTAGTATTTGAGCATTTAGCTGCCTATAATCAACCTGAGGTGCATCCTTTTTTCCCTTTTTTAACTGACTTGTTATTTCACCTCGGTGTTTCATTGTCCTTTCCTTTCATAATATTGAATATAGCTAAATCTTTTTTTTTTTGTTGTTTCAATTATACCTTTACAGGAACAGAAGTTTTTGATTGGTCTCATTTTAATGGTTCCTGTTTATGCATTGGAATCGGTAAGAGACACCAAGTAAATTGTTAATACTATTGGTTCTCTTTATATTACTTTTTTTTTACTTGGATTTCTGACATTTATGCTAATAAATGAACATCCATGTTTTTTTTTTTGTTTTATTTGTGCAATCAAAATATTTTTCATCTTGCCATTATTTCCAATTTTTTTATTTGATAAACATAGTTGCTAGCTCATGGGAGTAGGTTGTAAAATACCTTGTTTGTTAGCACATGTTGTTTAGTGAGTTTACTTTTTCAGCTTCACGATCAATTTGTCATTGCTTTTTACATAAAGAACTATTTAGTTGTGGAAAGTGTAAGATTTTATGCATCAGTTTATTTGACAATTAAACTAAAATGCTATACTTTTAATTTGATCACTTGGATCTTTTGGGTGGCCATGGACTCATGCCATGGTTGAGCAAAGCTTACTCCAAGATCCCAACTCCCTTCAGGCTGGGAGCAAGATAGTATGGCGTTTCACCAGTGTTTATTCAAGAATTGAAAAATGCCCCGTGCCAGCGAGATGCAACTCACTTCCACTCTTCCGCCCCTTGTGGATGTTGGGGGTTGGGGGACTTAGTTACTTTTAGGAAGTTTTATCATCAAAGAATGATCTATGATATCTAACAATTGATTGGTTGATACTTAAATGAACAACTGCTTCCTTTTTATTCAATATACTCCCAAATCCCGTTCTGGTACAAGTAATACAAATTTCAGAAAATATTGGCTTATTTTCACTCAAGGACCGTTAGCAGTGAGTTACAACAAGCATTAATACTAGCATTTCAGCTATCTGTACATAATTGATAATCTAGTTCTTAGTCTTTTTATTTTATGTTTCTTTTTTTAAATAGAATGTAATAATGCATTCTTAGGTTCTGATGACATTTGTATGGTGCAGTTTTTGTCAGTATTGAATTCTGATGCAGCATTTAACAGCGAAATTATCCGGGAATGCTATGAAGCTTTTGCATTATACTGCTTTGAGAGATATTTGATAGCTTGCTTAGGTATGTCAAATGGATTGTATGGCCATATGATTTTCATTAACTGTACCGATTTTTATTTTTTTCGTGTGTGTATATTCCAAAACTGACAAAAGGTGAGATCTTTTAATAGAGTTTTCCTGTTTTCCTCCCTCCCTCAAGTTTCAAGCTTCATAAAAAAAAATTTGAAATCTGTGTGAAACCTCAAATTTATTTGTAGGTTGAATTTTGTGATGTTGTAATGCTCTTTATTACAACATTTTTTTTTCTTCTTATAGGTGGTGAGGAGAAAACAATTCAATTTATGGAAAACATGAGCCTAACAGAATCGAGCATTCCTCTTCTGGAAGAAGCCTATGCATACGGAGTTGTAGAGCACCCATTTCCCTTAAATATCTTCTTGGAGGATTGGAATCTAGGCCCTGAGTTCTATCAATCTGTGAAAATTGGCATTGTACAATATGTATGTATGTATAATTTAAATTGAGTAATTATACATGCCTCCCCTATCCTCCTACTATGTGAAGTAAATGTCTCTCTTGTTCACTGAAATCTTCATTCCAGATGATACTGAAGATGATCTGTGCATTACTGGCAATAATTCTCGAATCTTTTGGGGTTTATGGAGAGGGGAAGTTTGAATGGAAATATGGGTAAGATTATGTTGTCATGTGTCTTGATCTTGTTTACATGTGTACTTTTAGAGATATGAAAATCATTCTTGTATCTCCTCCTATCTGTTTAAGATTTATGGAGAATTGGTTATTGACATGGTATAAAAAAGGCCTCTATGACCAAGTGGCTAGGAGTTGATGCTACCATTGTTATGTCTTCAAGACCAAGGAAATCTAAATATAGGATGGCATGTAGAATATGTATATTGATAATTATACCTTTTACCCATTTGTGGGGAGGGGGTGCAGGGTTGGGTAGTAAGTTTTTATCCCTTTGTAATCCGATTCACTGTTGTGCTTGCAGGTATCCGTACTTGGCACTAGTTCTTAACTTTAGTCAGACATGGGCCCTATATTGCCTTGTACAGTTCTATGCTGTTATTAAAGATAAGTTGAAACCAATCAAACCACTGGCAAAGTTTCTAACTTTTAAGTCAATTGTCTTCCTGACATGGTGGCAAAGTGTGGCTGTTGCATTTCTTTTTTATATGGGAGCTTTTAGGGGGTCATTGGCTCAGGAGTTGAAAACACGTATACAAGACTACATCATCTGTATAGAAGTAAGCTACATGTGCTGCTTATAATTTATATTATCTTGCCTGACAGCATTATTAAATTAGTAAATATTTAGATATTTAGATTTTAAGGTGTACCGATATATTCTATCATTTATGGTTTTTTTTAATGAGTCTAACCTATATTCATTATCTTTTCGTTCATTTGTAATCTATGCATGAAAACCATAGGCCTGGCTTACAAGAATGGATATTTATTTTTCATTGTTTTGTAGACATGTCCAGCAGATTGTTGTATATCTGTATTGTATATGGATGCACATGAACACATTATTATTATTATTGTTGTTGTTGTTGTTGTTGTTGTTGTTTCTTCTGCTTAAAGTGTGATATAAGGTGGCTACAGGGTCCTGTGCATTGCACCTGTCACATGGGCAACCCTGATATTGGGACACTATACTAAATCAGGGATTAAAATCCATCTTTCTCCCCATTTTTTTAGTTTTTCAACCCTTTCATTTACATTTTTGTGCTTTCACCTCCATTTTGGGCAGTAGAAACATTTTAGATTAGAAACATCATCCGTGCAACACACACTTGATAGCTTACCTCTGTTTCAAACCAAGTCAACCTACCCATGGCCCACTGCTCGCAGATGTCATTTCTGGCCAAGCCTGGCATTTTCCAGCTCATGCCCTGCTTTCAAGCCACTTTTCACCACGGGTCTCTGTTCTTGTCCTCTCTTTCATCATACCCAGTCTCTGTTCATGCAGGTCTCTGTGCAATTTTGTGTTGTGCTATGTTGCACACTCTCGCAGGCCATCTCTGCTCATTTTTCATGTGTTATTTATATATATATATATAATATTAATGCTATCTTCTTCCGTTTTTATTGTGATTGTGTTTTAAATTATGACTTTTGATTAATAATTATGAATGTCTTTGGTTTTAGATAATTCTTTATCTTTGAGCATTTATGTATAGCAGCCATCCTGCTATCCCACTAGAAACAGTTATCCAGAATTGATATGAATGGTAATAATTGAAATAAATGAATGAACTATAAACTGTTAGCATCAATAGTGGATGGTGGCTTATGGTGGTAAGCCAAAAATATACATATGATGGATGGTGTGGGGTCCTATGGAAGTCATGGCAAACAAATATATATATGAGGAGAGATCAACTTACTCCAAGAGCAACTCATTTAGAGTTACTCCTTATTCTCACCATTCATCTTCTTCAAATCTAATGGTTGTAATAACTAGCTAATCTTAATTATTAGATTTCAAGAAAATCAATGGTTAGGATGAAGAGTAACTCTTTTAAAGTTACCCTTGAAGTAAGTTGATCCCTCCCCTCTCTCTCTCTCTCTCTCTCTCTCTCTCTCTCTCTCTATATATATATATATATATATATATTTACATACTAAAATAATAGCATAAGTAACAAGATAAAAATAATAATATTTTAAAGCAAAATTAAAAAGGGAATTAATATAAGAAAAATAATATTTTGGATAAATGAAAATATAAATATTTGTAATTAAAAAACAAAATAATAGATCAAGAGAAGCAAAGAAAGAACATGTGATCAAAAAAGGAATTTAAAAAAGAATGAAATAAAGGAGGAAAAGAAATGAGTAGAAGCAAAGAAGAATGGGAAGAAAACAAGCAAAAGAAAATAGAATTTTAAAAAGGAGCAGCTAAAGGAAAAAACAGAAAATAGAGTTTAACAAACCTTCTGCCATAGCCGCCATACACACCATGAACGCAACATCATAGCTGACAGCACCATAAAACATGGTATGGTGAATGGCAAAGAGGTTTCAAAATGCCATGCCATACCACCATGGTCGTGCCATTACCATTTTTTAACAATACTGGTCTTAATAAGGAACATATAATGAGAAATACTAGGAACATGCTCTCTAACACATTCCTCCAAACACACCTTCTCTTATTACTTAAAATTTAGGGGAAATGGCAATTTTGTGGGTCCTAGCACTCCTAATTTTGTAGTTTCAATAAAGTTTTAACCAATAAGAGAGGCTGTGTTTGAAGGAGTGTATTCCTAGCACTCCTCCATCTGTAGTTTTATTTGCAAGTGATCACTATAACCAGCTTTTTGTTTTCAATCAATTTTGCATTACTTCTTCAGCAAGCTGTCTTTTCTGGAAGCTGGCAAAACACTTGTGTGGGAGCATTGATTCATGGTAGGGTAATTAAGCTTTAAAGGATGCGCTGGTTTAGATGCTTTATAGATTTATATCCCAGCCTCCCTGGTCCTGAATGTCTTGGGGATGAGGCACGTGCATAGATGGAAAACTATTTTCTAGAAGGACTTCAGTAGTACATGAAATGATCATTCATGAACCTAAACATTATTTGGTTTCTATTTTCTGGGGCTTCTTTTGCGACCAGTGACTGCTTTGCTTTACGACTGAGACAGGTTCATTCTGGTTACTTACTCAAGGCTAGACTAGTTAGCTGTTGTATGTAAAGTAGTATGTTAAGTCAGGTTTCTTCCTTTTAATATGTTAGCTTTTATGTTTAAACCATAAATTCTTGAGTGTGTTTTACATGAAACAAGTCTTCAATCATATTGAAGTTCTGGGAAGACTGAGTTTTTCCATTGGTTTCTCTCATCTTAAAATTTGTGAACAGATGGGCGTGGCTGCTGTTGTGCACCTTTACGTCTTCCCAGCAGAACCTTACAAAAATGGAGAGAGAAGTGTCCGTAACGTAGCAGTGATGGACGACTATGCATCGCTAGGATCGCCTCTGGACCCTGAGGAGGTTCGAGACAGTCAGCGCTTAACAAGAACGTGGCTGGGAGCACATAATGAGAGAGAGAAAAAGCCTATGAAATTTACCCAGAGTGTTCGCGACGTGGTTGTTGGAAGCGGTGAAATTGTGAGATAGGAACACTTGTCCAGTTCAACCTTTAAATCTTCTCATATGTCTGTCTTACTCACTGTGGCCGTTATGCACCATCTTTTATGTTTCAGATTGTTGATGACATGAAGTTTACAGTTACACATGTGGTAGAACCTGTTGAAAGGGGCATTGCAAAGATAAACAAAACCTTTCATCAGATATCAGAAAACGTGAAACGCCATGAGGAGCAGCGGACACGAAACACCAAGGATGATTGTGATCTTGTTACTTTGGGATCACGAATGTCAGAATTTTCTGACGTTCACGATACTATGGGTGAAGGAAGTGTCAGTGATAGTGGCATGTCCAGTGGAAAGCGACATGAGTTCCAATCCAAAGAAGCAAGCAACCACCAGAAGTAGAAGATAGTGTTTTCCTTAACATTTCCATGTATATAGTCACACATGAATCGATGTGGACTTTTAAACTACGTCGTTATATTTTAGTGAATTTGCTGAAATATAAGTGTATATATAACGTGAGGTGATGAAAGCGTATTGAGACACAGAATAATACCCGCATAGGTATATCGAGGCGTATGCATCATGTGTAGTGCTTCTGGAAGTAGATGTTGAAGGATGATTATAGGTTGGCCACTTGTGTTTTGGATCTATTTGTTTTAATTGGCCTGATTTTTTTTTTATTTTTTTAAATTCAGATCTGAATTATCAATGTTGGGACATTCGTTGGTCATCTTAATCATTTTTGTTTAGGCTTTGAAAAAAAGAGAGAATAGGCTCTAAAGAAAAGGGCCACTAAATTTATAAGATGTATGTCAGGCTTAAATAACCTATTAGGTCCTATAAATAGGGTGGTTTTTTAGTCCTATAAAATTTTCGTTTTTTTGGTTATTTTTTGTTTTAGTCTCTATTGTCAAATATTAAGTAATAATTTTAATCAATGATGTAATAAAAAATGCTTGATAGTCTATTTGACTTGTTACATGGAGTGGAGTTTGACAGGCCATTCAAGTGTAAAACATTTTGGTAAATTGTGTTTAAATCCTTCATTAACAAGTAATCTTTTCCCAACAATTGTTTGACCATTACCTTGCAGTTCATACTTGGAATCCTGAAAGTGTCACTAGTAACCCACATGTATAAAATACTTGTGTGGATTCATTTTCCTAGAATTAGCCTTTTCTAACCCCGTTACCTACAAAGTTTTACACGGTTTAAGAGCTTATGCAACATCATTATCACACCAGGTACGATAAGTTCACATTGCGAAAACACCATATGTACTGATAGTTCACATTGGATGAGATCTTATTGTCCATAAACTTATCTTCCCTTTACATGTATTGATAGTTCACATTAGAAGAGATCAAATTGTCCAAAAACTTGGGTATCAAAGAACAACGGACCTGGGAAAATATTTGGGAGTTCCTCTCCATCATGTAGAGTTTCAAAGCAAAATTACCAGTTCCTACTTGATAAGGTGTCTCAACAGTTGAGTAATTGGAAGGTTTTCCAATAGTACATAGCAGATAGAGTGACCTTAACTAAATCAGTTATTCAAGCTTTACCTACGTATGTGATGCAAGCTACCTTGATCCCTACTTCGGTTTATGACAAGATTGATCAACAATGTCGTAATTTTGTTTGTTTGGAGTGATACGTCTCAATCTAATAAAGTCCACTGGAAAAAGGGAGTCTCTTTGCACCTCAATAAATCAAGAGGTTTTGGCTTGCGGAAAACAAGTGCCATGAATCAGACTTTGCTAATGAAGGTGGGTTGAAATTTGTGTATGAACAGTAACAAATTGTGGGTAAAAGTCATTCAAACAAAGTACAAATGTGGTGTTGATATTCTGCCCACTATTGAGGACAGAAGGCCCGAAACCAATCGTTGGTGTGGAATTGTTAAAAATAGGGAGAATCTAATGCCAAATTTAATCTGGAGAGTTGGAATTGGCAGGAAAATTCCCATTTAGGAAGACATTTGGGTTCCGAGGTGTGGCAAACCTAACCAATATTGGAAAAATCAAACCAATTCTGGGGAGAACATTCCAATATGTTTTCTCATTAATGCAACACGTGCTTGGGATGTGGAAAGATTGTCTGAAATTTTGCCCACAAACATTGTTTATAAAATCAAGGTTTTGAAGCCTTCTTGCAGCTCCAATGCGGATGATTACTTGGAGTGGTCTCATTCTAATGATGGCCAATTCTCCACTTTAGACGCTTATCTCTCCTTATCTAATGGTCGTAACATGACAGATAACCAATTTTAAAGCAAATTTGGAACTGGAGTGGTCCAGAGCGCATAAAATATCACTTGTGAAAAATTGCCCAAGGTATGAAAAATTACCAAGAAATGAGCTAAGAATTCACCTGACATATGTATACTAATGATAGATGCGTGTTATGCAATAATCATTTTGAGACCTTGTTACATGCCCTGCATGATTGCAAGTGGGCAAAACAGGTTTGGTGTAATTTTAAAATGCGTAAAACTTAAGATTTTTTCCAAAATAAATGTTCATGATTGGCTGAGTAGAAACTTGCGAAACACCATATGTACTGATAGTTCACATTGGAATGTTGTTTTCGGGGCTGTTTTAGACAAAATTTGGTGGAGGAGGACTGAGATGGTTTTTTGGCAAAAATGGGTAACCACGGAGAGGATTGTTGTTAATGTCAGGGCTTTTCTTCGTGATATTCAAAGAAGCAATGAAGTCCAAAATATGCTTCTCAATGATGAGACCATGACTTATCGTGATAAGTCTTGAAAGTGGAAGAAGCCTAGCCATGGATTCTTTAAACTGAATTGTGATGGATCATATCTCCAGGGTGCAGCGGTAGCGTCTTGCAAAGCTGTCATTCACCACTCTAACATACAATTTCATTCAAGCTTTTTCAAGAAGACTTCGACCATTGTTCCACATTAGAAGCCGAGTTATGAGCCATTTTTTATGGATTGACAATGGTTACAGACCTGGACGTGTGGAATTTGATTGTTGAATCTGATTGTCTAGAAGTCATTCAGCTGCTGGATGATGTTTCTAGCAGCCAGTTCAAAGACCTTCTAAATGAGATTCTCAAAGTGAAGGGGTAATTCCAGCAATGTTATTATAAACACATTATTAGAGAAGCCAACATGTTGGTTGATTCCTTTCATGGTTTATCTTTAACTTATGATTCTTGCTTTTTAAGTGTTATTCCTTAGTTTACTATAAACATTCTTTTGGAAGATCTAAATTCCCTTCATGAATATTAATCCATTGGTGTCTTAGGCTCTTTCCCAAGACAATTCAGCAACAAAATAAAATAAAATTGGATGAGACCTGGTATTGCCATCAAAATGTCAAACAATTGCCTTAATAAAATATTGTTTTTACTTAGTATAATATGCTCCTGACTAAATCAAAAAACTATTCTTTTTTTATTGCAAATAGAGAATAAAACTTAAACTTAATTATACAATTGGTCTTTTTATTATAAGTCAAAATTCAATTTAGTTCCTCAATTATTAAAAAGTTTAATTAAATCCTCTAATTATTTAAAAATATTATAACTGTACCCTTTTCGTCAATTAGGTTAGTTTGGTGGATAAAAATTATAATATGGACTATATTAACAACTAATGTAAAAATGTCTATCTACATTAATCATAAGTCTAAATCATTTTTATTTTAGTTAAATTGATAAGTCTAAATCATTTTTATTTTAGTTAAATTGATAGTCGATCTAAAAATATTTCTTTTCCTCAATTAAACTAAAATAATAGACGAAAAGGAATAATAATATTTTTAAATAATTAAAAAACTAATTAAACTTTTTAATAATTAAAAGACTCATTTGATTTTTTAATTAAAATCAAATTATAAATAAGAGATGAATTCTATAATTAAGCCTAAAAACTATAGTCATACTCTTCCTCATTATTCACAAAAATACTCTTCCTCGTTATTGATTTTTTTTAAATAGGCAAAGGCAATATATTAAAGAGGAATGAGTGATCATTGTAAGGAATGATAACTCCCTACAAAGATTCCCCTAAAAAAAACACCCTAAAAAAGATTTGATAAGTTTCAACAACATTTCTCTCTATAGGCCAACCAAAAAAGGACGTTTAATTTCCCAAGATAAATTGAGAGACGTCTTTTATTTTTATTGCCATTTTTTACATTTGACGTTACAGGATTTTTACATCCCTTGAAAAATCCTTTAGCATTTGGTTAACTTTTAAAATAAAATAAAAAATCGTAATTTTTTAAAGAAAGTTTTTGAATTTCAATTGCATATTTTATTATTTAGTATTTAAATCACCAATTTTTATCCAAGCGAATGCAATTTATTTTGTTCGTTACAAAGGTCTATGTATACTTACTTATTTATCTGCTTATAGAGCGTTTTTATTTCTTTCTTTTTCTCTCTGGTTTTCTTTTTTTTGCAAATTACTATAATTATTATTATTTTGTCAATATATTGCTAAAATTATTTAGATGGACTCACGAGGTTTTGGGCCCATGTAGTTGATGATGATGGATGGACTGGGCCATTTCGGATAGGTACTATTGTTAATAAGAAAACCTAACAGGGGTAAATCTGACAAACAGCAAATGGGCTTTCAAATAGCGAATTAGGGTTTCTCCGTTTCCTCTTATATAATCGACCCTGTAAGTCTGCCTCCTCCGTCATCTTTCAGACAGATTTCTCAATTCCTCAATCTCTCGTTTTCGTTCTATTTGTGTTTTTGCTTTTGTGATATTTGGTGTCATTGAATGAATCTTTGAATTTCATGGGCCATGATGAGATCTAGAGAATGTCATGCACCACTCTGATGATTCAGTGCTGATACCTTTCTCATACCCATATTCAATCTGAGCTCTTTTCCTTTAATCACAAACATGTATGCTTATCCTTGATTTTTAATTGAATGTCTTAATTTTTTTGTATTTCATTTTGATAATTAATTTTACTGCAAGTGCTATGTGATTGGAAACCAAATTGGATTAGGGAACCATGTGATGGGGGTTTCTTAAGCCTAACCATGATGCGGACCGTACAGCTTTTATAGCATTTGGGGATAAATTTCTGGTTTCTGATGGTTCCCTGTTCTTTCTTAATGCAATTTTATCTCTTTTTTCCCCTCAAATATGATTTTTTTATAATATGATGTTGCATCAGTTTTGTCCGCTCTATGTATTTTCTTATCTGTTGGAAAACAGACTCTGTGTTATATCAAAATCTGAAGTTTATCCGTTAGTTATTTTAAAAAAGAAAATCGGTGGAAGGATTTGTTCTGGTAATTTTAAATCTATGGGTTTTGTGATGGAAATTGCAATTGTTTCTTAAAACTTTTATTTGGATCTCGTTGGGAAAGAGCGATTTTTGTTTATATTAACTTTGTGTTGATATGTGACTTGTTAGTGATAGGATTGGTCATATGCTCAAAATTAGGTGGTCTAAAGATTATATTGCATTGGAAGATCTTGGTATATTAAGATATAATGACTTTTAATGCTAATAATTTTAATCTTTTTAGTTAGGATGATGACACTTGTATGGTTGTTGTTGGTGACAATTAAGTTGTAAATATGTGTTCTCTCAACTTTGTTGATAGGTTGGGTGAATATAATTTTATAACCTAATTATTATTAGTGATGGCTCTATTATGTGATTATATTCTAACATATTCACTCTATCTAATATAATATTTGAATTTGACCAGTTAATTGTGTGAAGATTCCATCCTATCAGATTGCTACAAATTTTGTTAGCCATTTGTTTCAAATTGTGATTGCTACTTATAGTGTAACTATTAAGGTATGGTTTTATGTTCATTAACATGCCACTTTGGTGTTGAAATGTATTAATGTCATTGCGTGCATGGTGAACTGAATTGAAATCTGAAGATTCGGGACCAAGTTTTTACAAAGAGCTAAGATTCTGAACAAGTAATTCTTGGCAGTAGAGTTATTGGTGTATATCGGACTTGATGCAGGATGATACTGTATATTGGACTTGTTTTTTTAAAGACGTGAAACAGTGGTAGAATGTCACGGCCGAATGAAAAAAGGGGGTAATTTATTTTAAAATAAATTTTGAATTAATATTTAAATAGGGGTGTAGGAATTCTTTTCTTACAACTTCAGTTTTTTTATAATTTTTTATATGAAGTTGAACAATTGGTAAACAAATTTATGACTTCAAAAGTTATTTTATTTTTTAATTATTTATGTGAAGTTTTTAGAAAAATTTAAGACTTTAAAAATTGTGTTTATTTGTTTAAAATTTTAAATTAATTTGACAAGATATATAGTGACGTGTGTGGAAATTAAGTGCATATGTCTTAAAAATTACTTAGTAAAAAAACTAGGACAGTATCATTTGTGTGCACCGGAGAACCTAAATTAATAAAGTTATAATATGTAATATATTTTATAATATAACATTGTTTGTTTAGTTCATAAGTTTATAGAATAAAAATATCATCATTTTTTGTAAAAATTTACCAGCAAAGTTATAAACAAAGTTTAGAGAGATTAATAGAATAAGATGTATTTAAATTATAATTAATCAATTCATAATATAACAAAGATTTTGGGAAATTCAAATATAATTTGGTGATCAATCTCTAAATTATGGTAATTTACAAAAGACTTCTATCGGGAATCAATCTTTTATATTGATTGTAAATATTTAAGAGTTTAATCATTAATTTAAGAATATAAATGAATCTTAAACTTCATTTAAGGTTGGAAAAAAATTATCAATAGAAATTCATTCATTAATCATTGGCAACCACATTTCGAGACAAAATTATAACTAATGGTCACAATGAACTTCATTTCATGATCTCTTCCAAAAATTAATAACTTATGTAAGACATGAAAATCATATTAGTGAGCACCATCATATTAAAGGTATTCAAATTAGTCATATTATGAATGTAAATATATACTCATATATTGAGAACTTTTATTTGTGGTGGGGTTATCATGAAGTAAAAATACATGTGTTATTTCTTACTTTTTTTCTTACTCTAACTTTTGTTCTCATGAGTATAGTTGTTGGGTTCTTATGGTTTCGCATCTATATGTAATCACGTGCTCTTTTACTACTTGTTATTGTCCATTCGAATAAATAACTTAAAAATAATCACTCCCATTTTAAGAACTTAATAAAATGTAAATAGTAGACTTTTATATATACAACCATTAAACTATAAGTAATATCAAAATATAGTTAGGTATGAAATTATAAGATATATGATTACAAACCAAAAGAGATGAAACCCTTAACTTTAAACAGATATGCTAAATGTACCCATAAAAGTCACAAAAAAAATACAATTTCTTCACCAACTATTCATTCATCTAATTCCCATTTCAAAATCATAGGTAAACCAAAATATATTAAATAAATAGATACGCTGTTAATAGTTATCAAAATATCTTATCCATGGCTGCTTGCTGCTAATAGAAAACTGATATTTTTATTTCTCGTGTTATGTTAATTTGCTCTCACGTGCAGATTTTTAATCATAAAAAAGATGGATGAGAATAGACACTTACCCACAGCTGTTTGCTGGTTATAGAAAACTTGTCATTCCTTAAATGAAAAATATCAAGAAATCCATTAAACTTCAAAATACGAAAATGAAGAAAAGTAAAAACAAATCTGAAATAGTTATAACAAATCTTACAATTTTTCTACTTAAAGGTCATGCAACATAGGTAGATAAATAAATGAAATTAGCTATTAGAAAATATCAGCTAAAAAAATCATATAACTTAGAATTCAGTTTAATTAGTTATTATATTTAATTAATGGACTAAATCTTGCTTAATAAAATCAGGGAGTGACACATGGATATGCTGGACTTTCTTTTATCAGAGGTAGTAGATAGATAATACTTAAGAAACATTTAATAATCTATAAATATATAGAAACATAACATATAAACAAAAATGTAATAATTAAATATATACAAACAGAACATATAATTAAACACACACATTCAAATAGTGATCATCCGGCTATCTTGCTATAGCATTTTTTGGCAGCTCTTCGCCATTGTCCACTATTGACTACTATGATTAATGTTAAGGATAAAGTTACCAAAATATACTTCATGCTTTATCTATTCCCTAACATGACCAATAAAGAAAGCAAGGTTATAACAGCAACAAAAAAGCAAACTTGTCCTCACACACCAAATTGCGCAAACTCACAACTACGATTGGAAGAAAAACTTGCTAGCTTGAAAGCTTGCTAGCAGCTCAACTCATTAATGACTGATAGCACGTTTCAGAGGGTGTTACAAATGTGCATATTACATGTTTTCTTGTCCAATCAAATAAGATATGAAATCTATAAAAGGACATCTTAAAATGAAGCAACCAATTGTGTGTAACATAAACCTTCAAGAATAATTATTTAGTCTCATGAGAAGTAACCAATTTTCAATTTAGTGCCCTTTATCTTATATCAAGACTAAACAATGCATAATAAAAAGCTAACAAAATACAAGAACAACTTAAAATGAAAAAACAACAATAAATAAAAATAAAATAAAAATTTTAACTTGCTAAGGAACTAACCTAAGACTAAGGAGGACAAATTCTACAATTTTGAAATCATACTTATCATCAATCTTGTTCTTAAACAAACTATCTTGTCAATATTCTATCATTTTGTGGAAGCCTTAATAAGGACATTATACTTAGCCTAACTCACGGTAATAAGAAATTCCAAAATAAAACTAAATTGCTCATAATGCATTACAAAATTGAACTTCAATTACAACGATGCGTACCTACCTCATAGTTATACTAGAAAAGAAAAATCTTTCATAAGCTACCCAGTGTTCCTTAATGATTTGAGATACAAATACCAATATCTACTTACATACTTGTTAATTTCTAAACTTTTTATTAACATTTACATAACAAATGTTATATGTATATATAAACTACCCATTGTGTGTAACATAAACCTTCAAGCACAATTATTTAGTCTCATGAGAAGCAACTAATTCCCAATTTAGTACCCTTTATCTTATATCAAGACTGAACAATGCATAATAAAAAGCTAATGAAGTGCAGGAACAACTTAAAATGAAAAAAAAAACAATAAATAAAAAAATAAAATTTTTAACTTTCTAAGGAACTAACCTACGACTTTTAAAGAGATGTATTGCGTCAAAATGTATACTTTTCCGGTGTCACCGTTGATGCAGTTTTTCATAAAAATTAAAACACATTTAGTTTCAGTTAAATTTCTCAACTTTCTTCAATGGTAGGTCTTGAGAATAAGAAAAGAGAGGTGAAAATTCACATGTATATATAGAAGATTAAAAAGCACATGCTACACAAGAAAAGATCTATTTCCATATTATTATCTAAGTTGAAGCTTAGAAATAGCTATTTCAAGAAATGAACTCAAGAAAGAGAGTACCTCTTATTCAAAGATTAAAGCTGGACATTCGAGCAAATTCTTACCATTAGAAGTATTGATAGCTTTCACTTGAATTTCATCAAATTGCTCTAACCATGATTGCTTGACACCTAACACACATAAATAGTAACTCACAATTAGTGGCAATAGCAACATCTAATGCATCCTTCATAAATGGAAATTTCACATTACAACCATCATGCCTTGATTTTGCTAGAAATCATAACAAAATTTGGGTGAGGCATTTTGTCAAATACCTCATAAGGAACACATATTTCAACAGTTTTAACTAGAATTTGTACTTATGATATAGGAAACACAAGCAAGATGAAAAAACACCAGCAAAAATCTGAAATGTAAATAAAATGAAAAACCCATATCTAATGAGAAGAAAAAAGCAACATTTTCTTCCCTTAAATCTCGAATAAATGAACTTTAGCATAAAGGAATCAAAGTGAGGAAGACAATACCACAACATTGTAGTAGAAAATGCATCTTGCAAAAACAAAACCAAAACCAAACACCAACATCAATTTCACAAAATAAAAATGCATCTTAGAAAGGAGAAAAGCAAAAACTTATCTTGAAATAGGCTTTGTGGTTTCAAAGGAAAAATGACCTAATGAAGTTTTTCCATGCACGTCCATGATCTTGTTAGGTCAGTAGCTTTTCATTGGATACAGTATCTGCTAAGAGCTACAAATAAGAAGAGAGAGAAGTTAGGGTTTGACAGAGTGGATTGTTTTTGAAAAAGGAAAATAAAATAAGGGAAATGTAAAGGAGAAGATCAGAAACATGTTGATCGATTTATTTTTTGCAACCGCTACCTGAGGAGGCTGGAAACGACATCGAAGCCGGTGACTAGAATGTCTCCATTGAGAGCTTTTGAATGATAAAAGGGATAGAGAAATGAGAAAAGATGATTAACATTTCAAAATTTGAAAACCAAAGCCACACACATGTGATCTCCCATGATTCCTTTTAATGTTGTTGTCTAAAAGTGAAATGCTTTTGAAAAAGGAAACATAGGTAGTGTACTGAGCTTGAGGTGCCAAGGATATGACACGTAGATGCTGAACTTTCTTTTATTAGAGATAGTAGAAGTTTCCATAATATTTCAAATATTACTTTTTTATTTTATATTTATTCTTCTTATAACAATCTATCATTTTTAACTTATCCTTTTATTTTTATCTTTGATTATTAGTGATCTATTTAGTTGAAAAAAATCATGTTGATTTCCTACTATGTGTAATTCAATGGATTAGAAGACACATGTGGTCTTTGATCCAGGACAACAAAATTAAATTTCATTAATTTTTAAATGAATCTATCAATGATTAAGAATAACTTAGGTCACAACTTAAATTATTTATTATAAATCTTAAATATAGTTTATTTATTTATTTAAAGATATCTATTCATTATTAATTTTAATTATAATATTATTATATATAAAGTTGTCATGTCAAAAACTGTTTTTTTATTTTTACTTTTATTTTTTACCAAGATATTTTTCTACAATTATATGTTATATTAATTATCTCATTAAACACCACTGAAGTGTTATATCTTGGTAAGTTAATTTATTTTTTTTAAAAATAAGGATAACTTTGTAGTCTTAAAATCTTTTATGACTTCAAATAAATAAAATAATTTTAAAGTCATAAAATATTTTACGATTTCATACAAAATTTAAAAAAATATTTGATTATTTTATGATTTTGTCACCAAAAGTCGTAAAAAAAACCTACAACTTATCTCTATTTAGGTATTAATTTAAAATTTATTTCCATTTGGTAAATTCTTAAATGAATTACTTCCTTTTGGTTATTTGGCTAGAATGTCACTTATTGGAATTCTTTTGTTATCACCCTTACTCGATTGTGAAACACTTGATAATTCAATATTAGATTCCGGAAAAATGCACAAGTTGTTTTTGTAAGGATTAAAAAAAAAAACAAACTATTGCTTTATCAAAAATCAAAATGCTACTATAAGGACTAATAACATTGATATTTAATTTTTGAAGGAAGAAAACAAAAAGCATATTTTGTAAGTCCTTGTAAGGATAAAGTGCATGTCTTTGTAGTCGAATGGAGGGATATAGTTAAATTCATCCTGAAAGTGTGACGTAAGGTGTAACAAATTAATTTTGCAGATAATTTAAGACAATAACAAATTGGTCTTTGAACATTAATGACAAAATGTCAAATTGATCTTTGAATGACTTTAACAACTCTTGACTAGAGAAAATCTTTAGTTGATTATTTTTAAAATTCTAATTTATCTGTTGATCAAAAAATAAAGTATTAAGCTATAAATTATGTTATTATTATAGATGAATTGTATAAAAAAGGAATAGATGAAGTCCTATTAAAATGTTTGGGAGAATCAAAAGCTTATATAGCTTTGGCAAAAACTCATGAAGGAATTTGCGGTTCTCACCAAGTTGACAAAAAGATGAAGTGGATGATGTTTTAACAAGGTTATTATTGGGCAACTATTTTGAAAGCTTGCATAATTTATGCCAAATCATGTGAAAAATGCCAGAAAGATGGTTCTATACAACAAATTCTAGCAATTGAGTTACATTCAGTAACCAAACCTTGACCTTTTTTAGAAGATTTGATAAGTCAAATTCATCCACCTTTTTCGAAAGGACGTTGGTATATCTTAGTTGCAGTGGATTATTTTACCAAGTGGGTAGAAGCAAATCCTTTGAGAAATGTTGATCAACAGGACATAATAAACTTCATAGAACAAAATATTATTTTTCAATTTGGTATCCCTGAAACACTTACAATAGATTAAGGCACTATTTTTTATTGGTAGAAAGTAGTTCAATACGCCAATTCTTGAAATATAAATTATTAACTTCTACTCCTTATTATGAGCAAGCAAATGACCAAGTCAAAGCTATAAATAAGATTTTGATAAGCTTAATAAAAAAACAAGTTGCCAAAAACATAGGAGTTGGCATGAAAGTTTACATCAAGTTCTTTGGGCTTCGAAATTCACCAAAAAGGGCTATTGGAGTTACCCTTTTTAAGTTGGTTTTTGGACATGGAGTAGTTTTGCCTATCAAAATAAATCTAAATTCGATTTGAATCAAAAACAAAATGAAATCTTAGTCCAAGACTATTGCGATATGATGTATGACTAGTTGAATACCTTAGATAAAGTAAATTTAATCTCTCTAGAAAACATTATTCGTCAAAAATAAAATGTTGCTAAACATTATAATAAAAAGGTTAAGAATTTTTTTTTTCAAATCAGAGACTTAGTGTGGAAAGTTATATTACCAATGGATAAGAAATCCAAAGTTCTTGGTAAATGGTCACCTAACTGGGATGTACCATATATTATCGAAAAGGTTTTTTCGGCAAATGCTTATGCGATTCGAGAAGTAAATACAAACAATTATATTGGTTCGATAAATGAAAAGTACCTAAAAATATACGGGCCAACTATAACTGAAATATTCTTATAATGTAGAAATTTAATGTGCTATTTGTTCGAAAGGAGATTACATAAATTTTAAAATATTGAAAAGAAAATAATGAAATATTGTTAAGGAGTCTACAACGAATGAAGATTTAGCAGAACGAATAAAATGACTTCTTTTCAGTTCATTGGAAGCTTCAATCCAGGTAAATAAAGCGTTCATTGACTCTTTTTTAGAAAACTTGAGTTGCATGTGCTTCTTGAGAGACCCTTTTAGCTCTTGCACTATGTCCTTAGCAGAAGAATAAAAACAGTCTTTATTCTTCTCATTAGCTTCTTTAGTAGATTGAAGTTTTATGAGCTTGAGACAGACTAAACAAAGTTAATCTTGGATAGGTTTGAGCCTCGCCAAGAAATCTTCTTCCTTCTTGACTAATTCTTCTTCAGACTTCTCCGTTTTCTCGATTTGTCCTTGGATTAGCATAAGATTCTCTTTGGCTTTTTGAAATCCCTATCGAGCTTGAATTAATTTGTGTTTGATCTTGCTCTGTTGAAGATTCTATTTCAGCAATGTCAACAATATGTTGACTATGTAATTAATGAGCTTCGAAAGCATTATGGAAGACATTAAGGAAAAATTCTATTTCCTTATGAAGTTCATCCATTACTAAGTCATTAAACTTGAAGACCTCATTAATTGATTGTTGAAGTTGAGATTTGTAGTCTGGATTAGAAAGAGATTCAAAAGCTTTTGATGAAATTGAATGAGAAGACCAAACGTCGATAAAGGCGAATGAATCAACATCTGTGGGATCTATTTCTCTTTGAAAATTTCCTACAGTCATAATTATAGTTTCTTTGACAATAGCTACAACAAAATCAAGATAGATCAAGTTAAATTTGATCATCAAAAGACAAAGAATAGAGCAATGGTGCTCTCTATTGTAACATACTTTGATCAATTATTGACTCATTAGTTTCAACAAATGGAATAGGGACAAAGACATCAGTAGGGTCTATGCGTGTAAGTTCCTCTTGCAGCAAGAGTGTGTTGCACAATTTCATAGTTCAAAAAATGACCAAAATTCGAATCCACCTCGATGATGTTTTCTTCGACCATTGGTTTTGATGGGGAGAATTCACTATGACTTTGGGTATCCTCTTTCTTCTACAGATTCTCTTCCACTCTGACATTACTCGCATTTGTCGTTGAAATTGGTATATCCAAGTCTTTTTGGAAGAAAACATATCTATTAAAATTTATTTTCGATATTCAAATGAAAGTGTTGGAAAATAATTAGGGCTCAAAATATTTACCAATCGTTTCCTTATTTACACTTTTGGTGCTTGAGCTAACAACTGGGGTATCTTAAGTTTATTTTCCCTATCAAAGATTAATGAGTTAGTTCTATAAGTTCTTTGTAGAATTGGTTTAGGAAAATAAATTTTGTAGATGGTTTAGAAATTTACCCCGTTGTCACCAATTTGGGAAGGACCTTGAGGGGAGGAAAGATCCACTATATCTTCATCCAGCAATGAAGAAAGCCAAGATGTATCCTTTAGTATTTCGTGCGATAGATGTATCTCAAGAAATTCTATAGATTTAGATCATATGAAATAAGTTTGCATCAAAGATTCCTGGAAAAATAATGTCTTTGGATTTTCAAAAGGGACTTGTATTGTTTAAAAATTTGTTGTTCGACAAATGAAAAGTAAAAGAAATTGGAAATTAAATACCTTTTTCTTAGTCTTTGTTGAAGGGGTTGATTTAAATGAAGAACTGATTGACATGTCTTCATCAGAGTCATCTAATCCCTTTAGAATTTTGAGCTTGGTGGATTGAGAAGCAGTAAACTAAAATAGTAGGAAATTTGGTAAACTATGGAAATTCGAGAAACACGTTACATTGAAATAGAATAAATCGAACCTTTGATGGTTGTTGGAATTTGGTGGAAGCTGTTAGACTCAGTGGGAGCTAAAGAGGATCAAGAAATTGAGGTTCTTAGACTATGAAATGTTTAGGCTTTTACATGCCAATTCAATTGAATGACATATGTAATTTATGTATGTCTAAGATGAGTCATCCTATGATCCATTGCAAAAAACTCATTCCTATTACTTGAGAACAAGAACATTTTCATCGATTACGAGATTATGGTAATCGATTACACTGTTCATAATCACAAAATCGACTTCCTATGATAATCGATTACAACATGGTGGTAATTGATTACTTGGCAACGATTTTGAATAAGACTTCCTATGATAATCGATTACATTGTGATTTAATCGATTACATTGTTCATAACTCTTTTCTAGAAAGCTCAAGAACACTTTAATTGATTACATAAGTGATATAATAGATGACATAAGTGATTTAATCGATTACTGACAGTTAAAACAATTTTCTATAAATAGATGTTGCTTGTTTTAACCAAATACAACAACAAAATATTAATGAATTTCATAACTTTTCTGAAGAGAGAAAAAAATACTTTGAGCTATTCTGTGTTAGACCCTCAAATCCTAAAGCTTCAAGATTCATTGGGAAGATTTATTTTTGGGCAACTTTCTAAAGAAGAACTTGGAGAGAAAGTTCTAAGATTTGTCTTTCAACCTTGATTCAAGTTTGACAATCATTTGCATTCATCTGTAGTGGATCATCACATTGTTTCACTCCATACTACTTTAGTTTTAATTTTTTTTAGAATTTCTATTTTGTGTAACTAAAGCAATAGTCTTTCTTAAAGCTTGTCTAGAATAGGTGTTTCTAGAGGGAAGATTAGAAAATGTGTTCTCTATGTCTTGATCACAGAGATTCTAAGGGAGTTAGATTTCTTGTTCTTAATCTAGGTCTGATTGAGAATGATTGTATAAGTTTGTAAGGAAAAAAAATGCTATTAGTTGAATTTCTAACTAGTTGGTTAGGAGAATTGGATGTAGCTACTCTAGGTTGAGAAGTGAACCAGTATAAATCTTAGTGTTGACTACTTCTTCTTTATCTTTTCTTGTGGTTATTAATTGTCATTCATTGGTATAACTTTTCATAATCAACATAAATATTTTGTTGTCATTGCATTCTTTAAAGATTGGAGTTTGATTGATTGAAAGTGTTCAACAACTAATCCACCCCCCTCTTGGTTCTTGTGTGTTGTTCATACTGTTTTCAGAAGCTTCACTTTGTCATTAGTTTTAGTGGCTTTCTTTGACCCCTGTAAGAAATTTAGTTGTGTTAGTAGAAGATTACTTGTAATAAAATCAAATTAATTAGAAAAATCGATATACCTTATTTCCTATGCTACTAGAAGAAGGATTTTTTCTCTTTCGAGAAGATTTTGTCAAAGTCCCTTGATCATCTTCCTCCCAATCTTCATTATCTCCTTCACGGGGGATTTGGATAGGGATAGCTGAAAATTGAAATTGAGAACATTAAAATATTGTGAGAATTATTTCTAATCTTCTAATATGAAAAAAGGTGAAAATTACCATTTATTTGTTTGGTTTCAATTTTACACATTCTTGTGGAATAATTCCTTTTGGTTAGTAAAGGTAGTCTCCAAGGTAAATTTTGGGGAAAAATGGCTTTTCGAGAAGAAGAAGCGTTTTCAAGTTTGTACATGTCTAAAAATGGAGATAGTTCTAGAACCCAAGAGGGATTTCGAAGACTTGTACTTAGACCAAAAAGGCTTTTGGGAAGAGAGAAAGGTTTTTTAGGGCAACATTGAGAAAATTTAGTGTTCCCTTCGAATTTATGACTCTACCATCAACTTTTTTTTCCTCTATTTTTTCCTTAAGAGCAAACACAACTTCTTGAAAGGTGGCTATAGGGCGACTTGGGTGATAACAAATGCGATAGAAATTTTCTAAGCGAGTAATTTCAACAGAGAGATCGTCTTTATTTACTTCTCTTGCTAGTATCCTACACAAAATCACAAGACTTGATTAGTTTCTCTAAGCCAATCATGATACAAATAGGTCTCTAAGAATAATATTTTGTCCACCATGAGTGAAAATCTTATATGCTCAGGAAACAGTTCTTGAAAGGGGATGGTTGGAATTGCAATTTCACTTTAGGGATGCCATTTCTGATGACTTTAGGAATTAGTGATTCCTCTCCTGAGATCTGGTCAAGTTTAGTCCTTTTTTGATATATTAGCACCAGGGGAGTTAACATAAACCAAATTGTCTTGCAAAAATTTGGGATTGGTAAGGATAAAAAATCTTATGTCCTTCGAAGTGGTTCTAGCAAAAATGATGTCCCAATTTAGGAAGCTACTCCAAATTTCGACTAAGTTAGATTGTTGGCCAAAGGTTTGGCAAAGGAATTTTTAATGTAAACATTATGGTCCTATCAAATTTCCAGTTGGAAAGGGTGCTAAATTGCTGCTGAAATGATCAAAATTGAGGAAAGTCTTGATATATTTGGTGTAACATTAATAGGTGCAAAACTCTTTACTGGGAATCAAGTATGTTAACTGAGCTCCTTCATTTTTAAGATCGAGATGGTCATGAATCCCTTTTAGGAGTTATGTGATCATCCAAAAAGACATTTAACCATAATTACACAATCCACAAAGGTTCATCTATATGTTTCATCTTTCTAGAGGTATCCATAATTTCGACAGCTTCGTCCATTACCTTGTAGATTGAAGCTAACAGAAATTTACTGAGACAAATGTCTTCCCCAAAGTGAAGGGCTTGGGCTAAGTTGTAGTTGTACATAGGAATCTGATGACAGCGAGTGCAAAGAAGGTGTGAAGACTCCTAATACATCAGAAAGACTATATGTTGTTCGTTAGGAAACTCTTTAGTGTATTTTACATTCTTTTCAATAAAAGCTCCATAAGACTTAACATTGAAATCTATATCTACTTCACTTCTTTCTATTTTATCTTTAATTAGACCCAAAGCATAGGTCTTATCCAAAGGTTTGAGGTCAGTGATTGTAGTTATGTCCATTAAAGTTAGAGTAACTAGACCACAAGGAAGTTCTAAGGCATGTAGACTTCGATTCCAAAACAAGAAAAAAGCCATTAACATAGGTATATCTAACCTAACAATGCCATACTTTCTTAATTGGATTAAGTCATAAATGCCTATGTTCTTCCAGTGTTAGCTTCTACACGTTTCAACCAACTAAAAAATGTCTTTCTATCTTTAGGAGGAGAGGCTCTAAGGATTCCACTCTTTTCTTTCAGAAAGTCACTCCTAATTGTGTCCTTGTGGATTATTGTGTGTTCATTCTCATTAGTAGAAAACCAACTACTAATGGCTTTATAGTCTAAGGTAGGACAATAGGGACCTACGAAGAAATTTTTTTTAGTACTGATAGAAACTAGGAGTAGTTCTTGGATTTCCTACAATTTCCTGCATTGTTCTTCATGCCTTGGAATGATAACTAATTCAAGACCTTTGTCTGTCCTCGTTGTTGCCACTGTGGGTGTTGGTAATGGTATGCTTCTCTTAGTATTGGCAGAAGTATCTTAGTCTGTGGATGTAACACCTCAACTTACAGTCTTGTTATTATTGATTTTTAATGAAAATTCTTTTCAACTTACTTAAGAGCACCTAGTTGAATATAACAAAATTTTGCCAATAACTGATACTCCAAGAAAATTTCATCATTGAGTAATATTTATAAACTTGACCTAACATATAATAAGAGTACAAACTGACACTAGTTCTATTACATAGTACAAATAACTAAAACACTCTGTAACAAAAGAACACATCTTCAAACTAAACATCTTCAAACAAAATCCTCTTCCTGTAAGCAGCTAGGCAGTCTCTCTTTACTGTTCATCTGCTCACCCGAATGGAAATCGAGGTCATAGCAGGTGTCAACCACAGACACAAAACACAGGGTAAGTTCATAATAAACATAGTTTAAGCAACAAGTTATATTCAGTGCGCAGTTATTTATAACAACGTCCTCAAATTTTAGTTCTAATTTTATATGATGCATGATTCTCCCAAACTCTCAACATCATGAACATGTGATACCAGTTGTCAAGATAACCCCATCTCAGTGGCACAGAACTTCTCCGATCAGTCAGGGTCTCCCGGTGTTGCACAGGTTCTCACCCACACTCATGTGATCATCATGGGTGGCATGATTCCCCACCGCAAGAGTCACCCCCAGTTCAAACCCCTCTGCCTGAACACACGGACTCCGTTCCTGCAGCTATCTGACACACCTCCTCTCTGAGGCACACCTCGGCTCTAAGGCAACTCTATGAGATACATGAGACTGATTCACTTATGCATGTCTCATTCATTTTATAAACTCAGATTTATTTTCAACATCAGACTCCAATCACTGTCTCACATAATTTACTTAGAAATTCAACATAAATCATGTACAGAACTTAGCTTATTACTCATGTACAGAAACTCAACATATCATTCATGTACAGAGATTCATAGAACACTCAGCAAGTATAAAACTTCATTCAGGCACTCAATCATATAACTATAACTTAAATCCAACAATTACTCAGATACAAGTCATACTTCACAGAACTTCAAACACTTATTCAAACACAAGTAACACTTAAACTATCCTTATCATAAAACTTCCCTATACATACCTGATAACTCCTTACAAAGCTTGACAAACTTTTCCTAAAAGTGCTAGCCTTCTACACGTGACCTTAAGGGAAGTGGGGCCTCTTCTTACTTTAACTTATGCCTTGAAAAGGAAAGGGTGAAAATGAAATGAAAGAGATGGGAGGGAGAGAGATCCACGTGGGGTTTGGTGGAGAAAGGGAGTCTTGAAAGTGACTTCCACTTAAGGGCCCTCCTCTCTTTATATAGGGTTTGAAAGTGATAAAATATTTAAAGACATAATTACCCTTTCTAATTAGTTACTCTCATTTGGTTCCATTAGAACTTAGTTTCATCTCATTGCATTACATCCTAACTAAACTCATAATTACTCTTCTAAATATCTTCCAGCTTTATAACAAAAATCTCCTAAGTCATGAGGACTCTCTTCCAAGTGTCCTCCACTTGTCCCCATGTATTTAAGTCATGAAATCTCCTCTCTTCTTACTCCCTCACTCACGTGGCCATCAAGGGGAAAGGAGAGAAGATTTTTCTTCCTTTCATGTCATCTTGTACAAATATCTTTCAAGGTTATGATGGCTTCTTATCCCTTCATTAATGATGGCTTACAAGTGGATAAATATTTCTTAAGCTTTCATGATTGCACCTTATCACTTTAATTCATGAACCTTAAGATATTTTTCTACTCATCATGACTCATCAATTTGAATAGGACAAAACCACCTTATCCCCCTCCTTTCCTCTCTTCACGTGGGTACCATGGCCAAGGGGAAAGATTTTTATCTTCCCCTCCTCCTTATGTGGTTCTCCTTGTGTCCATATCTCATCTTCCATGAAGAGGAAGAATTCAATTCCAAGTTATCTTCACACATGGCATTCATAGGAGGAAGTAAAGTTCAATTCGAACTCTTCTGCCTAAAGATAAGATTAAATAATAGAACTCTAGAGATTTCCAGAAACTGACTTCAGTTACAGTACAAATAGCTCACAAACAGTCTATACAGAGTGCTACACAGGCTTTACGTACAAGCCTGCTCTATCTTAATTCTGATTGGTCCATTCTACTTCTGACCATCAAAATTACTAAACCATTTTATTAAATAAGTCTGTACATCCTACGATTAAGAGAAAATTCCACAGATTCTGCTTATCATTTTTTCATATTTTTCTGCTGCCTAAGTTCTCCTGAATAAAATTTCAAACTTATTACTGTATAAAATTCATAGAAATCCTATTCTAAGGTTTTTCTGTCACAGCTGTATAGTTTCTAACTCTACAAATTATTCTCTATCATATGAGTCCTGTCTCACCTTATTCTGCTTCAGTTTGAAATTTCTAACTTATACAGCGTGTACCAACACTGTTTGGGAAACAATCAAATTTCTCATAAAATTGTATATCCTTAAGATCAGAAAATTCTACTAATTAATAATATATATAAAACATGTTCAATAAATGCTCAGATAATCATAAAATTCGGGGTGTTACAGTGGATGTATAGTGTTGAGAGGAGGCTGCCATTGATGAAACTAAAGATTATTATGAAGAAGGTTGCTCAAGAGAAGAGAGAACAAAGGTTTGACTGTTTGAGAATTAGGAATTGCAAAGAAGAATTAGTGGAAGTATAGCTGAGATGATTGGTTTGTGTGTATATATATATATATATATATATAGTTTCAGAGGTAAAAGAAAATTCAAATTTGAATAAACAAATATATTTTAAGCCAATGATATGACGTTAATTTGACATATTAATATGGATGGACAATTATAGTCATAATAGAAGCAATCACACTTATATTGGTTAGTGTGAAAATCACAACCATGATTGGATTCTATTCTCTAGGCCATTTAATGACATGCAATGCTTAAATTAGGCAAAATATTAAAATAAATTCAAATTAATTGATACAAAAATAACGTGCTCTCGAAAGATTTTGGGGAGAATCTGTTACCTCTATTATGTAGAATTTGTCGAAGTGATGGAACTTATATAATTTCTATGAGTTTGTCTTGAAGGAAGACAAAGAGTGTGTTGAAAAATAATTAGCATTTTGGAATAATATTTAGGAAGTTGTATTTGTCATCAAAATAATTTGTTTTGATAAAATTAACAATTTTTGATGAATTTATTGAAGCACATGGGTAATTTAAAAGTGCTCAAAAGCAAGACCATTTTGAAATTTGAAATATCATTTGAAGCAGTTATAGAAGAAGTTATATGGAGGCGTTAAATAACATTAGATCAATGTATTTAGGAACGATGTTGTACATGTATCAAAATCTTAGAGTTTAGCCGTTAATATTATAAGTTTATAAATAAGACTTCTTATTGCCAAGTTTCGATGGATTGAATCATTATGACTTAACTCCTCAAATACCGACAACTTTATACATCGAAATTGGCGACCAGTTCAAAAGGTTATCATGTATGTATTCATTTTCACTTTTAAATAATTCATGTTTCTTTTCTTTAATACATATCTCTCAACCTTTTACTTTTTCAATCCCCTTTTCTTGTAGAAACTTTTACTATTCCAATCTTTATTTTTGATTAGTTATGGAATTACTATCCAAATCTAAATGCTTATGGAAATAACCTTTTAAATTGAAAACACTATTATAAAATCCACTTACAAACCCTATCTATGGATATCTTTATCGAAATTACTATTATTATATGTATTAAGTATTAGATAGTTTTCTAATAAGTTAAAAATTATGAATTTGCTTGTGTTATTAAAAAAACTTACAATCAAGAATAGATTCTATGTCTCATCCTTAAATATTTATTTATTAATAGAATCATTTAATAAAAATTACTCAATTATTATAATAATATATTTTTTTAAAAAATAAATATAATTTTTACGATTAATAGTGGTATAACCCCACGAGGATCAACACATTTTGATATTTTGGTTGGCATATTAACTATAATGTTTCGGTGGGCTTGCAAGTAAGAGAAGTTATATTTGGCATTCGAACCAATCATTTGGTCGGTCTGGAGATCTCAGATGCATATCTTTTTGTGCTTATGATGCACTCTTTTTGGGTTGAATTATAGTGTTGGAATGGTTTTACGCATAGTTATCATAGGAGTTACATAGTCAGAATTATTTATTAATGCATGAGGTTTTGATTGGTGTTCCAAAGTCACACGATATCTAAGTGGCTGTGATGGGTGGGTTTCATTGGTAGATCATCCATGGTTACTTAATACTTATAGGATCATTTGTATATAGGTTTACTCTATGTGTCCTACGTATATTAATTCAAATATCTATGCTTATTAAAAAAAAGTACAGTGTGTGTATTTCTATTCGATGATCCTTTTTTTTTCTTGAGTCTTCGGCTCTAGTCGTATTTTTCGTTCTCTCTCTACTCTTTATTCTGTTTTGGAACACCAAAAGGCTTCCAAAACGGCAAATAAGAAAAGATAAAAAATAAAAAATAAATGAAATGGTGTATGATTATGAATATTATAGATAATGACAAAATATTAAAGAGAATGAATCTGGTGTAGTAAAATCTGTTGTTTAAGTCTTATATTGATCAATAAATAAGCTATTGTTCCAAATACCATACAATTTTACTTTAGAGGATATGCACTCGTAAACACAATCAAACTATACTCATTTTATAGGAAATTTATTAAAATTCAAGGTGACTTAGACACACATAAACCTGTTGTTTTCAACATCATTACTTGATATAATTTAAGATTTTTGTTAGTCTATTAATTTTTTCTAAGAATAGCAAAGTGGACTGGACCAGATGCTTTCTCAAGCCCGCTCCGCTTGATCCACCAACTCAGCAGACCATAGGTGGAGCCGGATGGGTTGGCTCGCCAGCCCGCTACTACTTATTAGACTTTAAATAAAGAGTGCTTCTTCATACACCAGCTGAAACTTCTCCTACACCATTTTTTTTTAAAAACCCAAAAATGCCCCTGGTGCTTTGGACAGAAATATGCAAGGTTGGAGTCATTGAGCTTCATTTGTTGAGCTTCATTTGAAACACTTCATTTGAAAAGCAGAAGACATCCGTACAGCATTGGGAACATCCGCATAGCTTCATTGCAACAACATTGGTGTTTTTGGGTGGCATTTTATTCCTTTCTGGTGGTTGTGGGTGGTTGCCGGAGTTGCAGAGCCGTCGGCGAAGGGTGCAAAGGTGAGTGGTGGTCGTGGATTTCGTACGGATTCGGTAATCCGTATGAGCTATACGGATTACCTAATCCGTATAGATCAGATGGATTGATCAATCCGTATAGTCCATACGGATTGGGTGATCCGTATATGTCATACGGATTGACCAATCCGTATACCTTTGAAATTGCTGAAAAAAAACCTTTTTTAAATGTGGAAATTGTTGTGAACATGTATTTGCATAAGATTGAGTTTATTTTGATAAATTAATTGATTAAATGAAGTTAAAAAATTTAATTGTTGTATAAAAATGACAAAAGATAAAATGGAACAATATAAATAAAGACAATTTAAGTATAAGCGTGTGTATATATTTATATGCTATTCCACATGGAGTTTTATTATGTTTAATTGCATTGGTATTTGTTAGGATGGACAACGATGAATGGATTTATGACAGCATAATGTCAGAAGAAGTGAATATGGAGGAAGACCTTGGAGTAGACGATGATGCGTTTGAATTCAATGAAGACAATGGTGTAGACCCGGATGCGAATGAGGATAATGGTTGTTTAATTGATTGTTCTGCAGCGTTTCAAACAAATGAGGTAATTAGTTTTATATGAAAGTATTTAAAGTTGTTATATGACACGGTTTAGCATATGAAATATTAATTATCCATTTGTGTAGGTGTTTGTATCGCGAGATGCAATATTGAAATGGGCTCGTACCGTTGCATTTGAAAATGGTTTTGTAGCGGTCATAATGAGGAGTGATACAAAAACTGGAAAAATAGGAAGATCGTCGTTTGTGTTAATTGGTTGTGAAAGGAGTGGAAAATATAGGGCATGGAAAAAAGGTTTCACACCTTCAACCACTAGTACCAGAAAATGTGAGTGTCCGTTTAAGCTGAGGGGTAAACCAATCCCAGGAGAACAAGGGTGGATGGTGAAGGTAATATGTGGGAATCATAACCATGTTTTGGCTAAGTCATTCTGTGGACACCCATATGCTGGTCGAATAACTGAGGAGGAGAAGATCATTGTTGGTGATATGACAAGGTCCATGGTGAAACCAAGAAATATTCTGCTAACTTTGAAGGAGCACAATGCGGATAATGTAACAAGTTTGAAGCAAATTTACAATGCAAGATATGCATACCGAACGCGTACAAGAGGCAATAATACTGAAATGCAACAGCTAATGAAACTTCTTGAACGTGACATGTATATTCATTGGCATCGAGTGAAGGATGAAAATGTTGTACGTGACTTGTTTTGGGCACATCCAAATGCAGTACAGCTGAGTAATGCATATCATATGGTGTTCCTCATTGACAGTACCTACAAAACAAACAGGTACAGACTTCCTTTGCTTGACATTGCTGGTGTAACACCAACTGGGATGACATTTTCAGCTGCATTTGCCTATTTAGAGGCTGAACGCATCAACAATGTTGTCTGGGCCCTTGAATGCTTTAAAGGGATTTTTTTGAAAACTGAATTCAGCCCACAGGTTATTGTTACTGATAGAGATTCAGCTTTGATGACTGCTGTGAAAACTGTTTTTCCCAATTCAACTAATTTATTGTGTCGGTTTCACATTAACAAAAATGTGAAGGCAAAATGTAAAACTTATGTTAGGCAGAGTCATGCATGGGATCATGTCATGCAAGCATGGGGATGTCTTATTGACTGTGCTACTGAAAAGCAATATGATGAATATCTTATGAAGTTCGATGTTGCATGTGCACCGTGGCCTACGTTTGTTGATTACGTTAAGGACACTTGGTTGATTCCCCACAAAGAAAAGTTTGTCACAGCATGGACAAACAAAGTTATGCATTTTGGGAATACAACAACAAACAGGTAAGTTTCGGCTTGACATTGCTTACATTGACATTTGCATAAGTTTATTGTATTGAAAAAATATTTGATGACATGATACACTGTAGGGTGGAGTCTGCACATTCGACCCTAAAGCGCCTACTGCAGAATAGTGTTGGAGACTTGTGCACTGTTTGGGATGCCATGAACAACATGATCACCTTGCAACATACTGAAATCAAGGCATCTTTGGAGCAAAGCACACATGTTGTAAGGCATGCCTTTAAAGTTACTTTGTACAACAGACTTGTTGGCATGGTGTCCAGGGTTGCCTTAAACCATATTGCTTTTGAGTATGAGCGGATTCATTATGCAGGAAAAAACCCAAACCGTTGTGGATGTGTTCTCAGAACAGCTTACAGAACAGCTTACGGTTTGCCTTGTGCATGTGAGCTAGCTAAGTTTGTGCTTCAAAGTATTCCAGTGAACACCGTTCATTTTTTTTGGCGGAGATTAAGCTTTGAAAGTCAAGATATGCATGAATTCCAAGTTACCATAACTGAAGAGATTGAAGTCATATCCAACCGTTTTGATAAACTTGGTTTGTGTGGCAAAATGACCCTTAAGAGTAAGCTTAAACAAATTGCGTATCCTGATTTGAATTCCATGTGCCCTCCTCCTGATAAGGTTAAAACTAAAGGTGCTCCAAAGAAAAAGACCACAAAGCATGAAAGGTCAACCAGAAGAGATCCCTCTTACTTTGAGTATGTAGACGAGTTTCATTCAATGCAAAGTAGTTGTTCAACTCCAAAACAGTCCAATGCCTCATCTGATCTTCAGATGCAACAGGGCTTCGTTCCGATGCTAGATCAATTTCATCCATTTATGCAGAAGTTCATCTTGAATGTCACCGATGTCAAAGCAGATGGTAATTGCGGATACCGTGTGATTGCTGCCTTATTAGATTATGGTGAAGAATCTTGGGCTTTGGTTCGCAATCATTTGCTCAGAGAACTTGGAGAGTGGACCGATGGATATATTGCGTTGTTTGGTGGTATACATAGATTTGAAACCTTAAAGCGGTCCCTACTGGTTGATGGATTCTCAAAGGTATACCTGTATTTTGTTTAATCATTATATCCCTGTAATAATAACGCAACATCCAACATATTTTATTTACTGTTTATTTACAGGTTACTATGGACAAGTGGATGGATATTACAGACATGGGCCATGTAATTGCATCCAGATATAATGTGATTGTCGTATCTCTTTCACTTAAGCAAAGCATGACGTTTTTCCCGCTAAGAAGTCAACCGCCCAGAGATCCAAACGTTCATCGAATTCTGTGTATTGGACATGTTTTTGGTAACCACTTTGTGCAGGTATGACAGTATTTTGTTAATTTTATGATTAAATTTTTAAACAGAATAAACGCATGATTGTTTGCTGTTCTTGTGTGGCACAGGTTTCCCTAAAAGACAATTGTCCCTTGCCGTTAACTGCATGCTTGTGGGGTAGTCACCGTACCAGCGAAGCACAAGATTGGCCAAATTACTATATTAGTAGAATGCAAATGTATTACGCTCATATGAATGTGCGCACTGAACATGTAGACTTAGAAGATGTGTACAAAGAATTCAACAAACAATGAATAGCGTGTTTTTTTGCATAACAATATCTATATATATTTATAAATATGATAACACGTGTGTCCAACATCAGAAAAACATGAAACTAATACAAGTATAATTTTGTCTAAAAGTAATATATGTGCCTAATGGTCTAGTCAAAGGCGCCTCCGCTGTGTCGGTCGTGGTCGGGTCCCTCGAGTGTAGACAAGGCCGTAGTCCTTGACACTACGAGCTAGGAGCAACATTTGTTGCGTCCTAGAGTATGCCTCGGAGCCCTCTGCAACCATCCCGTCATCTATGAAGGCCTGCAAGCTCTCTGCCAGCCATTCGCAAACAGACTGCAAGTACAAATGAGAAAAACACAAGCACTAAATGATTAACAGTTGGAAAAAATTATAACACTTGCCATAAATGAATAAGTTTGAGTTTTTACCACTGCATGCGCTGGCAGGTGCTCATCGAGACTCCCATCTGATGCATGGGGAGGCGCATCTGGTGAACCGGGATGAACATCAACTGAAGGGGGCGGAGCTGGATCAGCAGTGGGCCCAGGTGTAGCCTGTGCACGGGCCTCTACATACTGTGCCGGAGTCATGAATGGATGTGACACCCGATAGAACCACTGCATATACCCAGGGACACAATGACTTGGATACTGCACCAAGTCACCGGTGTCTACAAGGTAATCCGCGTAGTGGTCCCATCTGTCGTCAACCTCGTCTGCGGATGGGACTCCTGACGTAGGCAGTTCCGGAATGTGCTGAATCTGCCCAAACTGCCTAACCACCCTGTCTGGCAGATACCGGACGACATGAGGACCCCATCTAATGAAACCCATAAACAAACTGATGGGCTCAAAATCCCGTAGGGGCCTGTGCTCCGCATAAGGTGTCCAGCAAATATCATCTGCTCTCAACCTGTCTATACGAGCACGGTAGGTCGTCAGCGGTAACGCCTTCGCACTCTTCCAGCGACAGGCACGCGGCTGCGTCTCCTCGTATGCATCCTCAGCACTCCCGTTACCCACCGTCGGAAAATGCTCATAGATCCAGCACTACAAAATCAAATGATGAAAGTCAATAACAGTTCTTCGCATAAAACCCACACCAACACACAATTTCTAACAACATTACCTGAAGTATAGTAATATATCCAGCCAGATGCTTCCCGTGGTGTTTTGATGCATAACTCAAATTCTCATACATATGCACCAAAGCACCAGCTCCCCATGCATATCCGGCTGCTTCATCAATGTCTCTGAAAGGCTCTAAGAACTGAATGCCTATATGCGTCGCACTCTTGTTGGCAAACAAAGTGCAACCAACAAGATGCAAGAGATACGCCCTGGCTGCTAGTAGCCACTGCCTAGCGCCACACAGTCTGAAATAAAGCTCTCGAAGCCATGACAGTCGCACATATGCCCCGTGGCACTGTGTCGTCTCAGCTTCAGCTTCATCAACTGTAACGTCGAGCAGCTCCACCAGCAAAGTAATAGCGTCTCCGATGTCTACCTGGTCATACGAATGGAAGACGCCGGTGACAGGGATATGCAGGAGGGAGGCGACGTCGTCCAATGTAATACTCATCTCGCCGACAGGGAGATGGAAACTGGAAGTCTCTGCGTGCCATCTCTCGACAAATGCAGATAACAACCCCCGATCTCCCGTCTCAACAGAGCACCTAATCAGCGGACTAAGGCCTGTAGCAGCCACTAGTCCCTCAATCTCTGGAGCTGGCTTCCCGAATTTAGTTACCTTACGTCCATGGGAAGCCAACTTTAGCTCTGGACGTTCCTGCAATAATGGGATGAACACTTATTTACAATGATTAACATGCAAACATGTTGTCCTAAACTACATCTCGTTGTCTTATAAATACCTCTCCGCTCCAGACTTTAACAGCCACGTGATCCACATAAGCACACAAGATTGAACAGTCTTCTGGGCCTCCTGGAAAACCTTCCGAAGCCACATCATCCGTCACCGGTACATCACTATGTCTACGTGGTTCCTCATCTACAGGATCTTGAACTGCAGCGTCCTCGACTGGAGGATCCTCAACAACACTAGCACTAGCTCTCTTTCGACGAGCAGATGCTGTCGGCCTACGCCGCTCATGATCTCTATCAACCGGCCGTTGCATTCCTCCTCTAGTCTTTGCCATAACCTGTTTACATTTGTTTATATATTACATTATCACTTCAAACTAAATCACATGCAAAGTTTTATTCAATTTATATGAAAAGAATCCCATTTCGGGTTCCACAAGCATGATTCAAAACCAATGTCACCTAGCATGTTGATTTCTATGAAAAGAATCCCATTTCGGGTTCCACAAGCATCATTCAAAACCAATTCTAGCCTAGCATGTTCATTTCTACCAAAAGAATCTCATTTCGGGTTCCACAAGCATATCATTATCCATATTTGGGTATTCAAATGCAAAATACTGTGCCTAATTATTTAAAAAACAGTTTTTTCAGACAAAATTACCTTGTACGGATCCGTCAATCCGTATAAGCCATACCCATACGGATTGGTCAATCCGTATGGGTTATACGGATCAGTCAATCCATATAAGCTATACGGATTGGTCAATCCGTATGGGTTATACGGATCAGTCAATCCGTATAAGCCATATGGATTGGTCAATCCGTATGGGTTATACGGATCCGTCAATCCGTATAAGCCATACCCATACGGATTGGTCAATCCGTATGGGTTATACGGATCAGTCAATCCATATAAGCTATACGGATTGGTCAATCCGTATGGGTTATACGGATCAGTCAATCCGTATAAGCCATATGGATTGGTCAATCCGTATAGCTTATACGGATTATCGAATCCGTACGATGCCCCTTCTCCATTAACGGCCCAAAATCAGAACAACTTACCTCACGCCGGCGCCGCCACCAACTGCAGACCGTCCCACCACCAAGCAACACTAACCACGCACCAAATGCAGAAGCAACGATTCAAAACAAGCAACCACCAACAACAATCACCAGCGGAGAAGCGGAAGAGCGGAGGAGGGAAAGGAAAATGAAAAGCTTTTAAATTAAATTGCCAGGGGTATATTCGGAATTGCACTGTAGGGTAAATGGTGTAGAAGAATTTTTGCTGGTGTATGAAGTTGCACTCTTAAATAAAAAATATCTACATGAGTATATTAAGGTTTTCAAAATCAAAAAACCCAAATTGAAATATTGTGTGATTGTCTCTTGATTTTATTTTGTGATTAAAAGTTTATGTGATTTGAGTTTGATGACTCACCAAGACCAAAACAAGTCTTAAGGTTCAAAGATCACTATACAGAGATACTTACAAATTATCCACCAATAAAATCTCACATTGACAATGGAAATCAAATCCATTTCCTTTTAGTATATGAGCTCAATATAATTGATGTGATAATGCTGCTAAGTCAAATTCATTTTTTAATTCAAATTTGAAGGACTAGCCCATCAATCTACCCTTAAGCGGAGTGGGTCAAGATGCCCAACTCATCCTAACTATGGTGGATTAGCTCACCCTGTCCTTTTTTTGGTCGATTGAAGGTGGGACAAACCAAAACAAGTCGAACTATCCCGCGTTGATGCTCTATTTTTTCACACTCAATTCTCTCGGAAGACATGAGCATCATCACTGCAAATGTGAAGTATTTTCTGCATTTTAGACAAACAACATTTTATTAATAATTTGTTTTTTAGACTATGTTTTGGATGTGTTAAATCTAATATGTAAAAATTATTTTCATAAATCATTTTATATAATTAAAGTAAATATATAAATGACCCTGATAAAAAAATCTTAATTAATTGACAATACGATTCGATGGATTTACAATCAAGGTGCTTAACATAATAACAATAATTCAATAATACATAAAATAGTATTAAATAAATATAATACTATAATTTTATCACACTAAAAATTAAAATAAAACTTTTTGTTAGGTTCTAATTAACATTCAAAGTAAACATAAAAATTTAAATCAAATATATCATAATATTTATGTTTAAATTTTAATAAAATAACATTGATTAACAAATTTACTCTGAATAAAAAATAAAATGACAATTAGTATAATATAAAATTATGAGAAATTAAGATATAAAAATATAAATTAGTAAAATTCACTAAATTATATATTTTATAAGAAAAAATAATAATTGATAAAATAATTTATATCAATTTGTGAACCTTAATAACTATGATTTTTATTTATCTTTAAAATATTTTAGATTCAATTTAAAAAAATAAAATAATAATAAATTTTAAATACCGGTTATCTACACTGGTTTAGTACCCGTTTTTACCAGTTTTGACCGATTCTGAAATTGCCAGATTTGTTATAGTTAACAGACCAGTTCTGAGTCAGACTAGTCGAACCAGTTAGTTCGGTCTAATTTGGTTTTCAAAACTATGAAACCATAAAACAATAACATTAAGCATAGTCAGATATCAGGAATTCAAAGATCATAAATCAGAAGCAATGAAATCAGATAAGTCTGGTATCTGTTCCATCAAAATAAAATTTCCTCTTTCACACGTGATAACCAAAATGAACAAAAGATATATACATATATATATATATATATATATATATATATACATATATATATATATATATATATATTATTTTTTTTCTTTTAAGAGACTAATTCTGTTGTTTGAATGCAAATTTTAGGGGATTAATTGGCCAGACCATTTCATCTGCTCAGGCCAGTCAAAATCCAATGTAAATAACTGTCATGCAACAACTCCTACATACATACATGCCAATGTATCCAACTGTAGAAATATGAAACCTAGACATAATTGCATTCAATATTTATCCTGTGACATTTTTTTTTATTCGTAAAAATTAACACAGAATCATGAAATTTACAACACTCACACATTGTTCAACCGTGTTAGACCCCCTTGGTATCATGTAACATCTATATCAACATTAAAGCAACAAAACATGTAACAAAACACATCCCTCTCACCAAGGGAGTCTAACTCAGTTAGTTGAACAAGGTGTATGAGTGTTGTAAATCAATTCTTACAAATAAAAAAAATGCATCCCTCTCAGAAAACAACAAAACATTTGTATCTCAACTGTCAATTTGAGTAACCGAGTTCAATTAAATAAATCTCCTCACACAAACATGCAACACCATTTTGATCTACACAATTTATCATCATCTCTCCAGAACAAAATTTAATCTTCACATCATTTTATCAACAAATTCATGCAATGTTGGCATCTAATATCTCTATTTTGTTAGTATACAATGGTATAATCAGACCATGTCATGTTTACTGTGCCCACGGGAGTGCATCAGGATAAGGAGTTGGTCCACAATATCTGAACAAGCCTTCAATTTCAGGACACCCATTGGGATAAGGAATTGACCGATGAAAAGGGTCACGCTTTAGTTTCTTGTGATAAAGTGAGCCTCGACATCCATATGGATCTATTTGGAACTGAGTTCTGACCAATTCCTCGCCTTTTAGAGCAGCTGCTTTTGCATTTGATGTAGCAGGAGTGCCGGCATAGAAGAACCTTGATTCTGGAAAGCCGATCGCAGATCGGTGTAGATGCGCAAATCTTTTTTCCTTGAAATCATAACTTACAACCTGATTCCCAGATTCAACGAATTAGATTGAAGACATGCAACAAATGTGTAAGGAAAAAAGAGCACAAGTCAATGTGTATGACATCAAAGTCGCCATCATACAAAGGTCTATAAATGCAACGATAAAAGCCAAATAAAATTTGTTAGTCCATGGGAACACATATTTATATGGTGCAATTGATCCAGCCCAACAGTGAGTGATACCTAAAGCAAATTCTAAATTTTTGTTTACTGTAAATGAGAGAGCTATATATTGGACCTTTTTGCCAACATATGTAGAACTTCTGTCAACATTACATTGTGGGTTTTTCTACTTTATAAAAAATACTTTTTTTTAGAGGGCTTAAAGCACAAGCTTTAGGCCCACCAACAAAATATTATATACTATTAGTTTTTATAAAACAAAAAAGGCCTCACATGTTGATAAAAAAAAGTCACATATGTTGACAAAAAGACTCTACATATAGGTTTTTCATTTAAAGTAAAAAAAATTATAAAATTTGCTTTAGGCCTGGTTCAAGGTTGGGCCGGCCCTATTAGATACCATAAAAAATCAATATTAGAGAAATGTTGGTAATACTTTCTGACACTCTTTCTAACACTCTATGATTGACTGAAATTTATTGAAAATCACCAATTTTGGTGGGTCTAACTTCTTGTCAAAAGAGAGAATCATTAAATAAAAAGTGAGACAATCAAAATTGATGATTTCTAATAAAGTGTTAGAGAGTATCCTTAACATCCCTCATCAATATAATGTCAATTAGCTTTCTCTAATGATAGTATTACCGATAAGAAGAACAAGAACTACATGTTCCTCTTTCCAGTTTTAAATATAAGCAAAAAAAAAAAAACAAAACAAATTCACTAACTAAGAAAGTTGGTAAAACAACATTTAATTGCACCAATCTCAACTAAAAATAAGTTATTTCTCTATAATACCTTTCATTGGAATTTGATATCAAGAATAGGGAGTTATTGACATTAAAAGCCCTATTTAATGAAGGGTATTTTAGAGATGGTCTCATTAAAGAAAGAAAAATTGGTTAAGATTTGCTTCTTTTCTTTTGTTGACAGCAAGAGACTTGCTTATATTTAAAACCAACATTCAAGGCATTTTTTTTGCTTATATTTGAAACTGGAGGGAGTACTTAATATTTAGGCAACAAGGGGAACCTACACAGGAATATTAAAGATAACTCCATGCTAATTGGGAATACAAAATGATAGACTTCACATGCTGTATCTGGTACTGCATACGCTGTATGTATATATAGGGTCATTAAAGATAAGTCCATACATATGCTGTATGTGCATTACTGCATTAGTAACACATTTGAAAAATTAATTCAGAGTATTTCTCAGCAGCCATAACAAAAATGAGAGCAGTAAAAGATTACCATGCAACGAAGTCTGCCCACAGATTTCAATAAATTCATTTTCCTCTATTTCATTTACTTTAACCATTCCATGAAAATATTGACATTTTCCATCTTTATACGAAAAGAATAGAATGATTCACAACTCAGATAAGTAAGGCTTACATACAGTTATATTTTGGGGATAGGTGCCAGTAAGTTCCCGGAATCGACATACACTAAACAGAAGGTTTTCAAAGCTGTCCCGTGCATGCTCCTCTGTAAGTGCTCTCCATTTCACACTTTCTTCCTTACCTACACAAACAACCCAAAAGAATGAGATAATTTCTGATAAAAGCAGTTTACTAGGGAAGTATAAGTAAATAAACTAAAGTTGAAACATTATGACATCCATATCAACACCATGAGAAATCTGAGATAAATGATGCAGACAAGATTCATCAAGCTAACATTGCGAAGTTATAGTAAAAATTTGAGCAGCTAAAGATGTGGGATTCATTAGATAAGCATTAAAATTTATAAGCAAAGAAAAGAAGCAATTTTATCAGTAACATAAAACATGATACAAAATCAATGAATACAGCAATAATTCTATATCTATATTCATACGTTAGTAGGACCATGGCATAAACTAGTAATTAGAGTACAAGCTGTTGAAACTAAGGTTCTGTATCTCTTCCTAAATCATAACCAAGGCCAAGAAAAAACTTTTCTAACAAAAGAAAGTCCCTGTCTGTGCCTTCCTTTCTTTCCCTATTTAAAGCAAATTTCCCATGATTTTTTATATGCTTTCAAATTAAGAAGTTTGACTCAATAGAATGAGTATACTCAAGATGCAGCATTAAAATCAAATATTGGAATTGAAGCTGCTATCTATACAGTCAACTCACGGAAGTTGCTTTCAGATCACAGAAGTTGGACTCAAGTAGAATGAGTATCAGATATTGGAATTGGAATTGTTTTCTATAAAGTCAACTCATCAAACTTTCAAATTTCCATGCCTAATTCATGCACTAATGCTATTTATGCATATATAGATGACTTGTAAACAATAAAAGAAATATTGTATAACATGAGAATGAGAAAATAATTCTGCTAAAAGTTAATAGATGATATTTTAATTGTAAATTTTGGCCATCCCATGAGATATGATCTTGTTGCTCATGATAAAAGATGACAATAAGTCAAGAAAAACAACAATTCGATTTACCAATTCACATACATGGGTTGCAGATGTGCAGCCCAAGACCAGCTCAAATCCCTTGCTAATCTATCATGTTCAATTATCTTTTATTATGACAATTTATAATTTGTTTTCGACTTTTCACACATTCATGTCTCACACATATTGAATGATAAACAGGACAGCAACAAACTACATATCCAAAGCAACTGTGCCAAACACATGACAAACAATATGATAGAACTGGATCAGATATGATAAGAAAATGGAAAATTTATTCAAATGAATCAAATCAATCCGCACTTTGTAGCTCAGTGGAGATGAATTCATAAACTGGAATGGACAAGACAAAATTGCTGAAAAACAGAAAATATAACCAGGTATTCGACAGACCTGGACTCCACCTACTAAATTATGATCCAAATCATACATACCCACTAACACCCCCTCCCCCCCTTTTAAATCTATTCCAGACTTCTCCTTAATAGAAATTACTGTCTACTGGACAGTTACAAACTCTCTCTCCCCATTTTATTCCTCCACTATCTTCATTACAATTATTTGCCCATTCTACATTTACTGCTGTGAATATTCCCTCCGGACCAAAACTATTGATGTTTAAGGTTCAACATCAACATCAACAGCACCTTTAACCCAAGTTAATTGGGGTCGGTGGTAGATGAACCCAGTGATAGATCGGAAATAAGACAAAAAAAGAGAAAGGGAGAGGGGAAGAAAAAAGGGGAAATAAGTAAAAAAAAAAAAAAACTACGTACCCCATTGCTCAGATGCTCATCGCTATGCGAAAGTAAAGGGGAGGGATATTGTACGCAACCTTATTCTTGCATATGCAAAGAGACTATTTCCGGATTCGAACCCATGACCAATAAGTCACTAAGGCACAACTTTACCGTTGCATATGCAAAGAGACTGTTTTCGGATTCAAACCCATGACCAATAAGTCACCAAGGCACAACTTTACTGTTATGTCAGGGCTCGCCCTCACAACTTAAGAATATTTAATATTACTCACAAACTACATATTTACTACTCAACTATTGATGTTTAAGGTTAATGTACACAGTTTAAGAATATTTAATAATACTACTCACAAACTATATATTTACTACTCAAAAATACCCTAGGAGTAGTTGTGGAATAGATCATAATTGTCTAGGGATATATGTGAAAGAAACTAATTAAGAGACTTGGAATCTGTAAATCATCAATAGTTTTGGATAAAAAAAACAAAAAAAAAATACAAAAACATCAATAGTTTTGGTCTAGAGGCGGTAAATCCTTATGCCTATAATCCCAAACAATATAGATTGAGCAGGCATTGAATCTCACCAAGTAAACATTTACTTATGTTAATAAATCCTTATGACTCTTAACATTTTGTTACCACTCTTCTTATTCCATCTATAAACCTTCTTAATGGGTAGTTTACTAACACAATACCAGGACAATCAGACAATTCTATTCTATTCCTTCTCCTTTGGCAATGCTTCCTAGCCTATAATCCCAAACAATGAACTTAACCAGGCTTTGAATTTCACCAATCAGACAATATGCTGCAATGCAAGTGCCAAAAACAGTCACCATAACTCACCAAACCACCCTTTGGAATCTGCGACAGCCCAGTAACTCTGTGCCTCACTGCGGGGTCCGGCGTCTCTCCGCGTCTCTCCCCCGCTGAAGAGCAGCAAAGCAGAGTCATCCCTTGCCAGAACCTCAATCCCTTCATGAATGTGTGTCACAAAAGTGGCAGCTTGGCCAGGATTCTTCTGATAAGACTCCAAAAACCAAGAATCCTCCTTCTCAATTTTGCCACAACTACTACTAGTGTAAATGGAATGCCCAGCAACCATCACAAGGTTCTGAAGCTTGGCAAAAGGGTAATCATCAAAACCCATGTCAGATTTCACATAACCACCACTCTGCACCCTATATTGGGTTCCATACAAGGAGAGAACCATGACAAGGGTGAGCACAAAGGACAAGGCTAGGAAGAGACCCATTAGAGGGTGAAGCTTGAAGAAGTGATGAAAACGGTTCACAAATGATTTGATCATTCTGAGAGGGTTAAAGGGCGAATTTTTCGGCTTTCGGGTTCGTTTTATGGCGGTTCCTGATTCTAAGTCGAATTCGGTTCTTGGGTATGCGGGGAAGGACTTGGGGGCTTGGGATCCAAAAGGGTAATTGTTCATTGTAATTGAAGGGTTTTCTATGATGTGGGAGAGAGAGTGAAGCGAAGCAACGGAATCATTGGATCGCAGAAAGTGATCAATGAGGTCACATGGAGTAGTAAGTGGCGAAAGTGTGGTGATGTTTGAAGGCTCCAATGATTCACAGAGAGAATTGAGTTGAAGGATCTGAACTTGGAATGTGAGGAAAATAAGAATGACAATAATAAGATAGTGGTGCTTCATACACCATTAATAAATTCTACTACACCATTTATTTTTTAAAATCCCGAAAATGCCCTTGAAGCTTTGGTCACCTATTTGAGTTGAGCTGCATTTCAAAAGCTTTGGTTATTGTTGTTGTTGATTTTGGTTTGCCTGAAGTGCATTTCAAAAGCATTGATGATTTTTGGTGGCATTTCGTTTATTTCGTCGGAGTTGTGGGTGGCTACTGAAGTTGTAGAGGCGTCGGCGAAGTGTGCAAAGGTGAGTGGTGTGCGTTGGTTTCGTACAGATTCGGTAATCCGTATGAGTTATACAGATTGCCTAATCCGTATGGATTAGATGGATTGCTCAATCTGTATAAACCATACGGATTGGGCAATCCGTATAACTCATACAGATTAGTCAATCCGTATAACTCATACGGATTAGGCAATTCGTATGGTTGCAGATTGCTGAATAATAGCCTTTTAAAAATTTATAAATTGTTGCAAATATGTATTTGAATAAAATTGAGTTTGTTTTGATAAATTATTTGATTCAATGAAGTTAATAAATTTAATTGTTGTATAAAAATAACAATAGATAAAATGAAACAATATAAATAAGGACAAATTAATTATTAAATAAGGACAAATTAATTATAAGCATCTAATAATAAAAAAACATGTAGGTTTCCACATGGAGTTTTTTTATGTTAAATTAAATTGTTATTTGTTAGGATGGACAATGATGAATGGATTTATGACAGTATAATGTCAAAAAAAAGTTAATATGGATGAAGACATTGGAGCAGATGATGATGCGTTTGAATTCAATGAAGACAATGCTGTAGACCCCGATGTGTTTGAGGGTAATGCTTGTTTAATTGATTGTTCTGCAGCATTCCAAACGAATGAGGTAATTATGTGTATCTAAATGTATTTAAAGTTGTTATATGATTTTATTTAGCATATCAAATATGAATTATCCATTTGCGTAGGTGTTTCAATAACATGATGCGGTATTGAAATGGGCTCGTACGGTTGCATTTGAGAATGGTTTTGTAGCGGTCATAATGAGGAGTTACACAAAAACTGGAAAAATAGGAAGAACGTCATTTGTGTTAATTGGTTGTGAAAGGAGTGGAAAATATAGAGCATGGAAAAAAGGTTTCACACCTTCAACCACTAGCACCAGAAAATGTGAGTGTCCTTTTAAGCTGCGGGGTACACCAATCCCGGGAGGACAAGGGTGGATGGTGAAACTAATATGTGGCAATCATAATCATGTTTTGGCTAAATCATTTTGTGGACACCCATATGCTGGTCGAATAACTGAGGAGGAGAAGACCATTGTTGGTGATATGACAAGGTCCATGGTCAAATCAAGAAATATTCTGTTAACTTTGAAGGAGCACAATGCCGATAATGTAACAAGTTTGAAGCAAGTTTACAATGCAAGATATGCATACCGAACGCGTGCAAGAGACAATAATACTGAAATGCAAGAGCTAATGAAACTTCTTGAACGCGACATGTATATTCATTGGCATCGATTGAAGGATGAAAATGTTGTACGTGACTTGTTTTGGGCACATCTAGATGCAGTACAGCTGAGTAATGCATATCATATGGTGTTCCTCATAGATAGTACCTACAAAACAAACAGGTATAGACTTCCTTTACTTGACATTGTTGGTGTCACACCAACTGAAATGACATTTTCAGCTGCATTTGCCTATTTAGAGGCTGAACGCATCAACAATGTTGTATGGGCCCTTGAATGCTTTAGAGGGATCTTTTTGAAAAGTGAATTCTTCCCACAGGTGATTGTTATTGATAGAGATTCAACATTAATGAGTGTTGTAAAAACTGTTTTTCCAAATTCAACCAATTTATTGTGTCGGTTTCACATTGCCAAGAATGTGAAGGCAAAATGTAAAACTTATGTTAGACAGAGTCATGCACAGGATCATGTCATGCAAGCATGGGGAAGTCTTGTTGACTATGCTACTGAAAAGCAATATGATGAATGTCTTATGAAGTTTGATGTTGCATGTGCACCATGACCTACATTTGTTGATTACGTGAAGGACACTTAGTTGAATCCCCACAAAGAAAAATTTGTGACAGCATGGATAAACAAAGTGATGCATTTTGGAAATACAACAACAAACATGTATGTTTTTTATTTGACATTGCTTACATTGACATTTGCATAAGTTTATTGTATTTAAAATTAATTGATGATATCATACACTGCAGGGTGGAGTTTGCACATTCGACCTTAAAGCGCCTACTGCAGAATAGTATTGGAGACTTGTGTACTGTTTGGGATGCCATGAACAACATGATCACCTTGCAACATACTGAAATCAAGGCATCTTTGGAGCAAAGCACACATGTTGTAGGGCATGTCTTTAAAGTTACTTTATACAATAGACTTGTTGGCATGGTGTCCAGGGTTGCGTTAAACCATATTGCTGCTGAGTATGAGCGAGTTCATTATGCAGGAAAAAACCCTTCTCGTTGTGGATGTGTTTTGAGAACAGCTTACAGTTTGCCTTGTGCATGTGAGCTAGCTAAGTTTGTGCTTCAGAGCATTCCAATTAACACCATTCATTTTTATTAGAAGAGATTAAACTTTGCAAGTGAAGGTATGCATGAATTTGAAGTTACCATAACTGAAGAGATTGAAGCCATATCCAACCGTTTTCAAAATCTTGGTTTGTGTGGCAAAATGACTCTTAAGAGTAAGCTTAAACAAATTGCATACCCTGATTTAAATTCCATGTGCCCTCCCCCTGATAAGGTAAAAACTAAAGGTGCTCCAAAGAAGAAGATGACAAAGCACGAAAGGTCAACAAGAAGGGATCCGTCTTACTTTGAGTATATAGACGAGTTTCATTCAGTGCAGAATAGTTGCTCCACTCCAAAACAGTCCAATTCCTCATGTGATGTTCAGACGCAATAGGGGATGCTTCCAATGCTAGATCAATTTCATCCATTTATGCAAAACTATATCTTGAATATCATCGATGTCAAAGCAGATGGTAATTGTGGATATTGATATGCGTCTAGCATATAGGGTTTCCTAAGCTTTTTGAAGCAAGAATTGAGCATTAAGCATGGATAATTGCCCTCTTGTGTTATGATTAGAGCTAATGTGATAAATTGCCAGGAAATCCATCAAAGATGCCAAGATTAAGCAAAAATCAGAAGAAAAGAACCAAGCTTGGAAGAATACTATGGCGCCATCAGCGCCAGAATGGCGCCATAGGCGCCAAATACGCCGGAAGCCAGCGCCATCCGCGCCACAACCGCGCCAAAGGCGCCAACAGCTCTGGAACCTGGCGCCAAGAGCGCCATACCCACTGGCATCCCGCGCCATCAGCGCCATTCATTCTGTAAGTTGGCGCCATCAGCGCCACAGGTCGACAGAAGCAGAATATTAAGGGCAAAACAGGGACTTCACAAGCTAGGTTATAAATACCCAATCCTCAGCATTCAATGCACGACTTCTTGGAGGGAAACACACACAATAGGGTCTTAGAAAGCTTGGGTGCCTTAGCTAGGGTTTAAGGGAGTTGGAGGCTCAAGTGGAGGTTCTTCTCCATCTTCTTCTCCTTGCACTTCAGCTGGGTATGCCATTTTGTGTAAAACAGCCAACCCCACAATGAGGTTTGGCTGATTTTATATTGTAGTTAGGGCCAAGCAGTGAATGTAATCTCCTTTGGAGTGTATTGGATGCTATTCTTCATTTATATCAAGTTATTTTACTTTACTTTGATTCTTGCATGTTTCTATCTTGTTAGAACTGATCACTCTAAGTTGGGTATTGAAAGCTAGAGTTCACAATAGGAATATTGGGATTCTACGCTTGGACTTGGGTAAAGTGACAAGCTTTACATTGACTAGGGATAGAAGTGTACGTTTGCAACCAATTATTGCATCATTTAATGCTTAACCTAATAGCTACTACTAAGGGATTAGGGTAATTATTTGGGTTAAAGGGTTAAGATCACTACGGGAGTAGGGTTTAGCTGTTATTGTATGAAGATGCATGTTGAGTGACTTGAGCTAGATGAACATAGTAGACAATACATGTAAGAAGGTAGGAAGCATTTAGTGTGGGTTGCCCTAGCTACATTACTTCATATATCGTTATAACCCTATTTACTTGTTGATAATAGTTAATGCTTATAATTAGGTTTAATTTCATTACTACACACACACAACAACAATTTCTTAAATTTATTTGTTCTCCAATCTATTGATATTAATTATAATTTAATCGGTCAAACAATCCTCGTGGGAACGATATCTTTCTTATCATTATATTACTTGAAACGAACGGTATACTTGCCGAGTTTGCAACAGATATCGTGTAATTGCTGCCTTATTAGGTTATGGTGAAGCATCTTGGTCTTTGGTACACAATCATTTGCTCAAAGAACTTGGAGAATGGACTGATGGATATATAGCCTTGTTTTGTGGTATACATAGATTTGAAACCTTAAAGCGGTCCCTACTGGTTGATGGATTATCGAAGGTAAACCTTTGTTTTGTTTAATCATTATATGGCTTTAATAACAACGCAAATACTACACATGAAATACATTTTAATAACTGTTTATTTACAGGTTACTATGGATAAGTGGATGGATATTACGGATATGGGCCACGTAATTGCATCAAGATATAACGTGATTGTGGTATCTCTTTTACTTCAGCAAAGTATGACATTTTTCCCTCTAAGAAGTCAACCCCCTAGAGATCCCCACGTTCATCGCATTCTGTGTATTGGTCATGTTTTTGGTAACCACTTTGTGCAGGTATGACATTTATTTGTTTACTTTATGAGAAAACATGAATCCGTGAAATTGATGATTGTCTAATGTTATTATGTGTAACAGGTTTTCTTAAAAGACAATTATCCTTTGTTGTTGACTGCATTCTTGTGGGATAGGCACTGTACCAGCGAAGCAAAACATTGGCCCGATAATTACATTAGTAGAATGCAAATGTATACTAGATGTATGAAGTTGCGCACTGAACATGTAGACTTACGAGATGTGTAGCAAGATTTGAAAAACAATGAATCAAGTGGTTTTTTGCATAACTATATCTATATATATTTATAAATAACCAACTTTGTCTAACATGAGAAAAAACATAAAAATAATACATAAATCAGTTTGTCCAACAGTAATATAAATATTAAGTGGGCTACTCAAAGGCGCCTCCGCTGTGCATCTCGTGGTTGTCTTCCTCGAGTATACACAATCCCGTGGTCCCTGACACTACGGGCTAGAAGCAACATCTGTTGCGTCCTAGAGTATACGTCGGAGCCCTCTGTAACCATCCCGTCATCAATGAAGGCTTGCAAGCCCTCAGCCAGTCGTTGATAAACAAGCTGCAATTACAATGAAAAAAATAAACACATTATCCAATGGAATCAAATCTGATAACACAATGCATAAGTAAATAGAAATATTTTTACCACTGCATGTGCTGGAGACTGGTCCTCCTGAGTCACATCCGATGCATGGGGAGGCACATCTGCTAAAGGGGGATCAACATCTGCTGAAGGGGGAGGAGCTGGATCAGTAATGGGCCCAGATGGAATATGTGAATGAGCCTGTGCATACTGGGTCGGAGTCATAAATGGGTGTGAGATCCAATAGAACCACTCCAAATATCCAGCAACATAGTGACTTGGATAATGCACCAAGTCATCGGTCAATATAAGGTAATCCACGAAGTGGACCCATCGCTCGTTAACATCATCTGTGGAGGGGACTTCCGACATAGGCAGCTCTGGAATATGCTGAATCTGGCCAAACTGCCTAACTACCCTGTCTGGCAAGTACCTAATGATGTGAGGACCCCATCTAATGAAACCGGAAAATAAACTAATCGGCTCAAAATCCCTAAGGGGCCGGTGCTCCGCATATGGTGTCCAGCATATGTCATCAAGTCTCAACCTGTCTATACGGGCAAGGTAGGTCGTCACTAGTAACGCCTTCGCACTCTTCCAGTGACAAGCACGCGGTTGCGTCTCTTCATATGCATCCTCTGCACCCCCGTTACCAACAGTGGGAAAATGCTCATATATCCAGCACTACAAATGGAAATGATGAAAGTCATAAATAATTGAAAACATAAGAAACCCACACGCACACACAGAGACACAAGATTACCTGTAGTATACTAATGTATCCAGCTAGATGCTTTCCATGGTGTTTTGATGCATAACTCAAATTCTCATACATATGCACCAAAGCACCAGCTCCCCATGCAAATCCGGCAGCTTCATCGATGTCTCGGAAAGGCTCTAAGAACTGAACGCCTATATGTGTCGCACTCTTGTTGGCAAACAAAGTGCAGCCAACAAGATGCAAAAGATATGCCCTGGCTGCTAGTAGCCACTACCTAGAGTCACACATGCTGAAATACAGCTCTCGAAGCCAGGACAATCGAACATATGGCCCGTGGCACTGTGTTGTCTCGGCTTCAGCTTCATCTATAGTGACGTCCAGCAGGTCAACCAGCAGAGTAATAGCCTTTCCGACGTCTATCTGGTCATAGGAATGGAACACTCCCATGACAGGGATGTGCAGTAGAGAGGTGACATCATCCAGGGTAATAGTCAACTCGTCGACAAGCAGATGAAAACTGGAAGTCTCGGCGTGCCATCTCTCTACAAATGCAGACAACAATCCCTGATCTCCAGTCTCCATGGAGCACCGTATCAGCAGACTAAGGCCAGTAGCAGCCACTAACCCCTCAATCTCAGCAGCTGGCTTCCCGAATTTAGTTACCTTACGTCCATGGGAAGCTAACTTGAGTTCTGCACGTTCCTGTAATAAATACATGAACACATGTTTACAATGATTAAGAAGCAAAGATATTATCCTAAACTAGATGTGATTGTCTTATAAATACCTCTCCTGACCATACTTTAACAGCCACATGGTCCGCATAAGCAGTCAAGACTGAACAGTCTTCTGGACCTCCTGGAAAACCTTCAGTACCTACATCATCTGTCGTCGGTACATCCGTATGCATATGTGGTTCCTCAATTGGAGGATCCTCAGGAACATTATCACCCGCCCTTTCTCGACGAATGGATGCTGTCGGCCTACGCTGCTCATGAGGTCCACCAACAGCCCGATGCATTCCACCTCTAGTCCTAGCCATAATCTGTACAACATTTGTTTATATGTTAGATTATAACTTTAGACTAAATCACATACATAGTTTGATTCCAATTTTAACAAAAAGAATCCAAAACCGGGTTACACAAGTTTTATTCACAGGCATAGAAACCAATCACCAATTCTAACAAAAGAATCCCATATCGGGTTCAACAAGTATCATTCACAGCCATAAATTATGTGAACTCCAATTCTAACAAAAGAATCCAAAACTGGATTACACAAGTTTGATTCACAGGCATAGAAACCAATAAAGTCCAATTCTAACAAAAAAGCATCCCATATCGGGTTCAACAAGTATGATTCACAGCCATAGAAACCAATCAACACCAATTCTAACAAAAGCTTCCCATATCAGGTTCAACAAGTATGATTCACAGCCATAGAAACCAATCAACACTAATTCTAACAAAAGCTTCCCATATCGGGTTCAACAAGTATGATTCACAGCCATAGAAACCAATCAACACCAATTCTAACAAACGCTTCCCATATCGAGTTCAACAAGTATCATTCACAGCCATAGAAACCAATCAACTCCAATTCTAACAAAAGAATCCAAAACCGGGTTACACAAGTTTGATTCACAGGCATAGAAACCAATAAAGTCCAATTCTAACAAAAGAATCTCATACCGGGTTACACAACTATGATTCACAGGCATAAAAATCAATCAACTCCAATTTTAACAAAAGAATCCCAAATCGGGTTACACAAGTGTCATTCACAGGCATAGTAACCTATAAAGTCCAATTATAAGAAAACAATCCCATACCGGGTTACACAATTGTAGTTCACAAGTATAGTTAACTATAAAGTCAAATTCTAAGAAAAGCATCCCATACCGGGTTAGACAACTTTGATTCACAGCCATAGTCACCTATAAAGTCCAATTCTAAGAAAACAATCCCATACCGGGTTACACAACTGTCCTTCTCAAGCATAGTTAACTATAAAGTCCAATTCTAATAAGAGCATCCCATACCGGGTTACACAACTTCATTGACAGCCATAGTAACCTATAAAGTCCAATTCTTAGAAAACAATCCCATACCGGGTTACACAACTTTGATTAACAACCATACTCACCTACCAAGTTTCATTCACAAGCGTACTCACAACCAATACTATCTATATTTCACAGTTCTTTGTTGTTGAAAATCACATGTAATGAACACCACACAATCAATAGCATATCGTCATCTATATATCGATTACAATTCAAAAATCATGTTCTTAATTATCCGTATAGCATATCATCATCAATATTTGGATAACAACTCAAAAATCATGTTCCTAATTATTTAAAAACCATTTTTCCAAAAAAATAGGCTATACGGATTGGCCAATCCGTATGGGGTATACGGATCAGGTAATCCGTATACCCCATATGGATTGGGCAATCCGTATTAGCCTTACGGATCACGTAATCCGTGAAACTAATACGGATTGGCCAATCCGTATGGGGTATACGGATCAGGTAATCTGTATACCCCATATGGATTGGGCAATCCGTATTAGCCTTACGGATCAC
>CM023942.1:10597010-10610853 GCA_013407115.1 Glycine latifolia
CCAATCCGTGAAACTAATACAGATTGCCCAATCCGTATTAGTTTCACGGATTATCAAATCCATATGCCGTATCACCTTCTCCCCCTCACGAATCCAGCACAGAACATGGTATGGGATGGTGGAACTTACCTCACCAGCGCCGCCACGGACCACAGAATGCGCAACCAAGCAATGCCACCACCAAAGAGAGAACCAAACGAAGAATAAACGCAGCAACCACGGGACGCTGGAGGAAGAAGAAACGGAGGAGAGGGGAGGAGAAGAAAATGAGAAGATTTTAAAATTAAAGTCACAATGGCAAAAACGAAAATGCACTATTTTATAATGGTGTATAAGAATTTTGAATGGTGTATGAAGTTGGGCTCTAATAAGATTTAGAGGATAAATAATGGAAAATTGCGTAAGTTTTGGTTTTGATGAGTGAAATTGCAACGACTTGTTATCGCAACACCTACGTGGAAAGGTCTTAGGACTTTGGAGATGGAGAGTTTTGCAGATTAGCATCTAGAAAGAGATCCGGATTCGGATGATCAGTCTTGGTCTGTTTGTTGGGGCTTGTTTATTTTTTTTATTTTTCTATTTTAAAACCAATGTTAATTTGGTAGGAGGCTACTGTAAAGATTTTTTTTTTTTAATTATCGTTTTGAAATAAATTTCAAATGAATAATTGGATGGATAAGTTATGTTATGATTTTTTAATTGAAGTTGTAAAATATTTTATAATTTCATTTCTTCAAAATTATGATTTTAAGGTCGTAAATATTTTTTTATTTTATAATATTAAAGTCCTAAAGTATAATTTTTTAATTAAAGTCATAAATGAATTTATGATTTTAAATATTTTATTTTTGTGTATTTTTTTAAATTGTAAATATTTTTTAATTTAATTATTTAATAAATAAATATATTTTTTACCTTTTTAGTTTTATTTAATATTTTTAATATATTTTTAATATTTAATATTTTCTATATTTTTTACTAATATTAAGAATTATTATTTTTTTAAAATTAAAAAATACAAAAGATTTAAATTTAAATAAAAGTATTAAAATATACTACATGTTCGTTTAACAAAAATATTAAAATATTTTGTTACTAACATTAACAAATAATATTAATTTTTTTAAAAAATAATTTACTTTTATAATTATCATTAAGTAAATTAGTAATTTCGTACAATATAATACATTAAGTAAATTAATTAATTTCATTTATAAATTATTTTAATATTAACAACAGAAAATAATTTAGTAATAAAAGTAATTGTTATAATAAAAACAACATAATAAAGTGAAGAATATAAATCAAGCATAGGCATAAAAAGTAGAAATAATATTTGTCGTCAACTTATTTGTGTGGACAATTACTATGATTATGTCCTTCATATTAAAGAAAAATAACATAATACATTAATATAAAATGAATGAGGTTCAGTTTTTATTATTCATATTAAGTATTTCTTTGTGTTTCATATTCGCTAATAAATTTGTGACAATAATAATATATGTCTTGCAATTCTTGTGGACACCTTATGAGACACTTTAAATAAGGTGATTAATTAATAATGTTGAGATATCTATGATAGTTCGTGCAAAAGTACCTCATCATATGTTTTGCAGGTGTGGAATGACATGCAATAGACAGGGTCATGAGACAATTTGGACTGCGACAACATATTCCAGATAACTCACCAAACCTAGACGAACTCCACGACATAGATATGAGAGGGAAAACATATATTTTTTGGCCTTACCATCATCACCACTGAATAAACAAATGGAATCATTGGAATGATTATATTGTTCAAAGTGAAATGGACCATGATATTTTGCATGAAAATTCAGAATACATGCAATGAAATATATGTAGAACTAGATGATATATATCACGTGAGGTGATGGACTCCTGATCTGAATCAAGTCCTGTTTGCCCCGATCTTCCTTGCAATGGAATCAATTCTTCAATTGAAAGAAAAACAGAGTAGGAAATGCTCTGTTTTCAAGAAAGCTTTTTAGGTTTGTGTTTAAGAAATGGATCAGTGGAAAAGGATTAGGAACGGATTTGGATTGACACCATGGAATAGGAATTCCAATAAGTCTTGCAAGAATCACCACAATAGCTCAGAAGCTATTGATAAGAAACAAGAAGTTCTAAACTAAGAACAAGGGAGAAAACTCTCAACCTAACACACACAAAGTGCATTTAATTTCATTCAATCAAAAGTTCTTACAATCTATTCAGATGTAGCTTATATAGGACACGAAAATACAAGCTAATGAAATGTAAATGCGTCCTAAATGAAATACAAATGTAACTTCCAAGGAAAGCTATCCAAACAAAATGTTTTTTAAACTGAAAATGGCGCCTCTGCAGCAGAAACTGAATTAATCGATTATTTCTAAAGGTAATCGACTATTTTGAAGCAAGTAATCGATTACTAACTCCTGGTAATCGATTATATTGTTCATATCAGCCTGGAAACTGACTCAAGAACAATGTAATCGATTATTTTAACAAATAATCGATTATCACAGGAGCCCCCAAACCCAGGTAATCGATTACCAAATCAAGTAATCGATTATTTTGCTCATATTCATCCTGGAAACTGATATATGGCCAAAATAATCGATTAATCCGACATGTAATCGATTAAAACAGAGCTATTTGCATTTTTCAACGATTACAGGATGCTTGTAATCGATTACAGGATGCTTGTAATCGATTACAGGCATTAAAAGATGCTTTTAATCTGTTACAGGATGCTTTTAATCTATTACAACAGACAGCACTCCTTTTGTGTTTTCACTACTTTTGTGGGCTTCTTCTTGCTTTTCCAAGAGGTATAAGTTGGATTGGATATGATCTTGAAGTGTTTGAGCCCTAGCCCTTGTCATTGGCCCTTTAATCACCAAAGGAAGTTCTTCCATGTGTAGTTCCAAGCCTTCCTCCTCTTGACTTGGTTTGAGGATTGCATCATGAGGGGACACTCTCTATTGAGGATGTAAGTTTACTTAAGAATTTTGATTAATTTTTGCTATTATTATTCATTATTATTTTTATATTCATAAATCTTAATTTACAGTATTATCCTGACCATCACCATCATCAATCACATGTTAAATCCAGTGTACCTCCAGTGCATGTTTTTGGATATATGCCCAACATTATCAATCACATGTATAATCTATTTATCAATTAGCAGACTTCTCTGGATATATGCCTTAAGGAAGTGAACAAAGTTTTCAACCATCGTGGTTCTCATCATATATGCCTTAATACTCATTTCAAGTTCCTTCTACCACAAATGTTTTTTAAGGACTCTCACAACGGTTTGGTTCCACTTTCAACACTCCACCACTTGCATACAACCCACCACCATCGAGTTCTTGTTATAGTCCATCATTTCCTACTCAAATGCATGACATAGGTCATGAGGATGAGAAGGAAGATGATGATAACAACAATACTAACAATAATGATAATGATGATGACCATGATAATGATGATGTTCTAAACAGCAACAAACAATTACACGTGATCATCCTAGAACAAGAGGGGAAAGAAGTCATACAACAAGATGACAACAATCACCAACAAATCCAGTTAAACAAGATGAAAGACCTCAATGCATATGCAGAAGAACTCGTTGTGGGACATCATTCCACTATTAATATTTTTGTTAAACGAACATGTACATTTTAATATTTTTATTTAAATTTGAGTCTTTTGTATTATTTTTTTAATTTACAAAATAAATAATAATCTTTAACATTAGTAAAAATATAGAAAATATGTTAAATAAAATAATATAAAAAATATTGAGAATATTAAATAAAATTATATAAAAAATATAGAAGATATTAAATATAGAAAATATATTAAATGAATATTTACCAAAAATTAAGAAAATATCAAATAAAATAATATTAAAAATATTAAATACAATCATATGAAAATATAAAGAATATTAAATAAAACTAAAAAGGTAAAAATACATTTTATTTATTAAATAATATAAATACAAATTATTTACAATTTTTAAAAAAAATATACATGAAAAAAATATATTTGAATGCATAAATTCATTTACGACTTCAATGAAAAAAAATTAAAAAAATTAATGCTTTATGACTTTGAAGTCGTAAAAAAAAAAAAACTCTTACTACTTTAAAGTTGTAATTTTAAAAAGTAAATAAATGAAAGTCGTAAAATATTTTATGACTTCAATTAAAAAATAAATAAAAGTCGTACAGATGTTATGACTTTCAATTCAGAAGTTGTAACATCCATTACGTCTTACTGCTATTAATATATTAATTTGAAATTTACCCCCAAATGGTAAATTAAAAAAAAATGTCCCCTTCTAGTACTTTCCTCGAGACTACTCTGACCTGGACCAACCATGGATTAACATTGTTTTTGAAATTTTTTTATAAAATATTTTATACTTATAATTCTTTTTATTAAATTGTGTTAGAAATTATCAAAAGTTTCAATGTTTTATTATTAAAATTTTATTTAATATATTAAACCATTATTGTTTAATATACTATAGAATAACTTAGAAGATGGATGATGAAGTCAAGCTTGCTTAAACATGATATGTTATGCGCTTAAGAGAGCTAAGTGAGTGAACAATCTTGGATTCGCTAAAGGTCCTCGCTTAAGCCCAAGTCTCAAGGTGCTTAAGCGAGACAATCAAGTCAATTGAAGGACACGAAGCCTCGCTTAAGTGTGATATTATGTGAGCTTAAGCGAGGAGAGTCAGAAGCTGAAAAATTTAAAGATCAAAACTGAGGAGGACCAACTGAGGAGCATGGAACTTGAAGTAGAGCATGAATTTGATAGACCACTTACAAGAGCACGTGCAAAGCAAATGTTAAATAAAGCTCAATCTGAAATGGAAAAAGTGAAGCCAAAACCCAAATTGGTAAATTGCTTCAGGAAAAAGGAAATAAACTTCAGCCCATCATTTTGATAAAAAATTCAAACATTTGGGCCCTGTAACATCCTCAAAATTATATCTTGAGTTTATATTGAATTATGGAAGTATGGTGATAGTTAAATACTTTAAAGAAATTCACGTGGAAGCTTAGGAGAATAAGCTGCAAGGAAATATCTCAACAAAATACTATAGAACCTATCAAAATTGGTCATTTGTACAAAGCTTTCCACCTAACCACATAGTCATTTAATGCATGAAATCTTTCTTTAAAATATTAAACAATTGGTGCAACAGATATATTTGCCTATTGTCGTGAATATCTTCAACCAAGCTCCATGTGCATATGGGGAAAGAATATTTTAAAGAAAGATCTAGTACGTAAGATAAGGTTTAGGCATAATATCTCCCAATGAAATGATTACTTAGTTAAAACCTAACTAAACTAACTTCTAAAATCAGTTTTAAGCCAACTAAAATCCTTAAAACTGAACCAATTAAAGCAATATAAATAGCCTTGGCATTCAAAATTTTTGCATGTAAATCTCAACTTCAAAATATATCATATTACCACTTACTCCTGCACCAAGCTTTCTCTTTTCTACTACTTTTGCTACCATCTCACCAATCAGCCATTTTTTTCTTCAAGATCTCATTTCCTAGAGTATTTTCCAAGGAAGACAACCCTTACTTCATTCCTTCTCAAGCATCAGACTCACTTGAGGTAGGCTAGGCTTCAATCTCTAATTAAGCATTTGTTTAGATTAAATTATATGCTCAATTGGGCAAACATATAGTTTTATTTAGGCTGAAAATCTATGTTTTGAAGGATATTTTATGATGAGAATACGTTGATTTTAACCATAGGATAGGTGATGATTTATAAGTTGAAATATTAGCGATGTTGGAAGTTACACACGATGATTTTTTTAGAAGTGATTTGGTAATTTATAGAAATGGTTAATATTAATTTTTGGAAATAGAGGTTGAATGGTATGGAGACCCATGGTTCAAAAGCGTGAAGATTAAATTTGAGAATGAAGTAGTAAGATAGTAAGTGATGATTTCTTTATGTACGAAAGTATCGAAAACCCGGATATAAATATCCATGAAATCTGGATATAAATATCCATGTTATATTCACCCAAGTTAAACTCACCCCGGACATTCCGGATACACTACCCATAATTGTAATCATCCCAGATACATTACCCATATTGTACCATTCCGGATACACTACCTATATTGTAACCATCCTGGACACATTACACATATTGTAATCATACCGGATACATTACCCATATTGTAACCATTCCGGATACACTACCCATACTGTAACCATCCCGGATACACTACCTATATTGTAACCATCTCGGACACACTACCCATATTGTAACCATGCCGGATACAAACTATCCAGGTTGAACTCATTCCAGCCATCTGGATATAAACCATCCAGGTTCAACTCATTCCGCCCATCCCGAATATAAACCATCCAGGTTCAACTCATTCCGGCCATCCCGGATATCAACCATCTAGGTTCAACTCATCCTGGCCATCCAGGATCTCTCTATCTGTGTTATAAGCATCTAAGTTAAAACTCATCTCGGTCACAACTAATGATATTCCATCTAGGATATATATACCCCGGCCAACCCGGACATAGCTATATAAGTTGTAACCATCCCGAGTGCACATACCCCGATCATCCCAGTCACAATTAATGATATTCCATCCAAGATGTACATACCACGGCCAACCCAGACATAGCTATATAAGTTATAACCATCCCAAGTGCACATACCCCAGTCATCCCGGTCACAACTAATGATATTCCACCCAGGATGTACATACCACGGCCAACTCGGACACAGCTATATAAGTTATAACCATCCCGAGTGCACATACCCCGGTCATCCTGATCACAACTAATGATATTCCATCCAGAATGTACATACCCCGACAAACCCGGACATAACTATCATAACCATCTATATTAAATCACAATCCAGACATCCTGGATACAACCATGTATGGTACACCCCTCCAAGATAAACTCATCCCGGCCATCCTGGATCCCTCTATCCAGGTTATAAGCATCTAAGTTAAACCTCATCCCGACTACCTATGATATACCCATCCCGGTTAAACTTACCTCTTCTATCTCGGATACAATTACTTATGATACACCCATCTATGTTAAACATAACCTGTCCATCCCGGGTATCTTATACATGTTATAACTATCCAAAATAAATTCACCCCGGCCATCCAGGATACAACTACCCAGGTTATAACCATCCGGGATTGTACTCACCTCAGCCATCCCAGACACAACTATTCATGATTATAACCATTTCAGGTTGTATCCATCCCGACCATTCCAGTGACACCAATACGATTTCCCAATTAATCTCCATCCTTATAGATAACCAGTCTTATGTAATCGATTACAGAAGAGTTGTAATCGATTAAAACAGTCAACACACGTTTATTACAACAGATAACCATATATCATTAATGAAGAGGAGATGAATTATGGCTTAATAGTTAGACTACTAACATGAATTTTTGTAGCTTGAGTATATTCAATTATCCTACTCAAGTTGGTAGGATTTTGCTTGAATGAGGTATAGCAGTTTAACCATACTTTTGGTGCGTATGATGTTATGATGGAAATATTTTTCATAAGATTATATGTGAATAATGGATTTTTGATGTGTAACTATGATTGATTCATGTTTCCAAGTCCAGTACGAGATTTGTGAAACATAATCTATGATACTACATCTAGTATAAGATGTAGAGACCAGGTGCAAATACATGGAATGACATGCATGACTAGCGTAAGACGGCCGCAACATTTCCACACAAGGTGTAGCTACATCCAGTACGAGATGTAGAGGCCATGTGCACCTAGAAAAATTCATTTCATGCATTCATATAGTTGCATTTTTCCTGTTGTACCTGATCTTGGAGGAAACATGAATTTTAATGACGAGGCTGATGCAGAAGAAAGCTTAGGCGGAAATTTCTAAGATGATGGAGGAAGTATTAACATAGACCTATGTAAAATAAATAAGGATCATAACTAGTTTAACTAACATGTTTTATGTTTTAATATGGTAATGTATGAAAAACTTGATGACTGATAGTAATGAATCATGTAATAATGATCGTATCTATGTATAATAAATTAGATTACAACTTACATAATTTATACGTTGTAGAATTTTTACTAATAAACATTTCTTAAAATTTAACCCTAATACTAAGATACCTTCTTTAAAAATGAAATAGTATTAAAATCATCTAGAATAATTTAGGTCGTCACAGGCCCAAATGAAAAATCATATTTATTCTTGGGTTTTTTCTTCAAGTTAGCTCATTTTACTTATTCCTCAACCAATTGACCAATTTGGGTTTGGTGATGACGACCAAGGCATGAACGCTTGGATTGGATCATTTTCGGATGCAAATTTCAAGACTTCGGGAATAGTTGTTTAGAACTTAAAAACAAAAGATGGGGAAAATTAAAAAGATGTAATGAATGACGCCACGATCCCTAGTGGAGCAATAAGTCGGAGGAGGATTTACCACAAAGGAAACTTTATTAATAAAAATTGATTTGGGTTCAACCAAGAACCAAGAAGAGACTAAGCTCTCAATTCAAGCAAATGCTTAATTTCATTAATCAAAGTTCTGCAAAAAAATAGCAATATATGAGTACTTATAGAGCTAAGCCTCCAATAAACAATATAAATACGAAAATCCATTACACAAATAAACAATAAATACGAAAATCCTGGAAGACATTGCGCGCTAAGCCCAAAAAACTCTCTGCCAAGGAATGGTGCTAAGCACGACATGCTTGCTAAGATGGCCAAGGCAATGCACTAAGCAAGCCACGCACGCTAAGCTTAAAAAAGTCTTTGCCAAGAATTGCACTAAGCGAGCTGCTCAACAATCTTCAATATGCTCCAATTTAGCTCCTCATGGCATCCTCCATCCTTGTCTTTGATAATTAGTCCAGGCTAGATTCTCTTGGTCATCTCTTCTTGTAGAAGTTTGACTTTGGATCTTGTCATTGGACCCTTCAATTCATGGAGTGATTCTATATCTTTATGCTCTTTGGATAGTCCTCTATCATTTGGGCTTCTCTTTTTTCATTTCAGATTAGCCTTCATTCACCATTTTCTTAGAAATTGCTCTTGTAATTGGTCAACCAAATCCATGCTCTGCTTCAAGTTCCATGCTTTTGAGTTGGTCCTCATTATCCTATCCATTTTCTAGTGAATTCGACCTCAAATTGAAGCCATCGACACCTACAACACAAGAAAACAAAGTATTAGTTTCAATGAAAACAAAATCCTACTTCTAAAGAGACTTGAATTCCTTAAAAAGGGAAAATCTCTTATTATGTATGTGCTTACCTATCCATCCTTCTGAATCAAATACATGGACAAGGAAACTACCATATAATATTAAATAAGAATACTTTCCTCTCTTGGATCTTGGGAACTTCAACACAAATTTCATTGCCAAGTGAACATGATGCAAATTATGAACAAGCAAGGACATCTTCAAACCATGAACATAATATTTAAATTTATCCTTTTTATACACAATCATCTACCAAACAAAAAAAAGGTCAAAATAAAAAGAATATTCACATTTCTCTTTATCTTTTGCTCACTCTTTTTTCACTCTCTTTTTCTCTGTCTTTTGTTTCTTTTTCTTTTGCCTCTTTTCTCTCATCTTCTATTTTTTTCTCAATTTAACTTGATCCTCACTTGCTTTCTTAGGTGAAAGTGGTGCAAGTTTGATATTGTGTCCTTAATGTACAAAAACAATCTTATTGGTCTTCCTATGGTGTTTCACATTTCTTTCAATTTGCCATGGTTTACCCAACAAGATGTGACTTGCTTTTATAGGAGCTACATCACACAACACAAACATCTTTATATTTTCTAATGGTAAAACTCATCAACACTTGCTGGTCTACAACCAACTCACCTTCTTCACATGTCCATTTCAAGCAATAAGGATTAGGATGTTAGGTGGTTTTAAGGTTAAGTTTGCTAACCAACCTAGTGCTAGCCACATTAATACAACTACCCTCATCAATAATCAAAGAACACACAGTCCCTAGAACCAAACATCTAGTTTGAAATATGCTCTACTTTTAAATCTCATCCTTATCCTTACATTGCATACCCAACAACCTCATACACATCAATTCATCATGTAGAGATTTGGCACCACATCCACTATCATTATCACTTGAGATATTAGATGAACTAATAGAAGAAAACTCACTAGTGACAATCTTATTGTCCCTCAAAACTTTAGTTTTCTTATTTGCACAATGTACTGTAGTATGACCTTTATCCAATCATTTAAAGCATTTAATTTAAATACTCCTACAAGTAGAAGAAGTGCTAGGGTTAGGAACATGTTTACCACTTGGAGACTTTGAACCCTTTGCTTAGGTGGGAAGATTGCATCTTGTTGGACTTGTCCTTACGACTAGAAGAGTCAAAATGATAGGTCTTATTGTAGGAATGCTTCCTCTCTAGTTGTTTCTCCACTTTCTTTGCTTAATGCGCTATATCCTCCAAGCTCTCATAGTGCTGCAACTTCAAAATGCATTGAATATCTCTATTAAGCTCATGTAGGAACCTTGTCATGGAAGTTTTAGGCTCTTGTACATTAGCTCTCCTCATAGTCATTATCATCTCTTTATGGTACTTTTTAAGACTCTTGCTACCTTGTGTGAGGTTTTGTAGCCTGTCATAAGCATCTCTCTCATAAGATGGTGGTAAGAATGTCTTCCTCATAAACACCTTCATTTCTTTCCATGTTGCTATCTTATGTTTTCTTATCCTCCCTCTTGCATTCTCTTCAAGCTTCAACCATGTGAGTGCTTTGTCATCAAACCCCAAGGTAGCAAACCTAATATTCTCCTCTTCATTATACTCATGACATGCAAAGATTTGGTCAACTTTCATCCTCCACTCAAGATATGCCTCTGGGTTACGCTTCATTTGAAAATTAGGAATTTTAAGCTTCTCCCCTTCCATATTATCCTATTTATTTTTTTCCTCTCTATTTGTTCCTTCATAACTCGTTGTTCGATGTCTCTTAAGTCTCCTTTCTCCTTCATCTTTCCCACAACCTCTATCACTTCTATGATAAGATAAATAGTGCATTCTTGCACAAAATGGTTAGGACAAATAATAGAAATATGGACCTTACCACTCAACTTAGTGTTTTACTCAAAGTCCACTCGTGTTTCTCTCTTTTAAGGCTTTTTTTTTATAATATGCACACTGGCCTTTTTCCTCTTTATGTTCCACTGTAATTTCTTAAGTGGAACCTCCAAAATCCCAAATCAACAAAGTATTCAGTGTGAAAGATGTAATGAATTTCAAGCTCAACTCAAGAGTCCACAGAAAGAGAAATACTCTAAGAAAAAACCAAGGAAATTTAAATGACAAACAGTAAAAGCTAAATGAAAAGAAAGGAAACTCAAAATAGAATGCCAAGGAAAGACAAACTAAAAGACTCAAGAATGGAGTAAAGGTGTATAGAGTATTCAAGAGATACAAAATGGAGTAAATTTGTATGCAAAACAAAAAATTTGGTACCAGTATATAAGAGTTTTTTTTATAGGTCAATTTTTTTTAGATATAACTTCTTTCAATTTTTTTACTTCTCAACCCCTTTTTTTTGCTAATAAATACTCAACTTTTTAATATTTATGAAAACACCTAAACTCACTTAAACTCAAATTTTATGGATCAAACAATAAGGTTTGCCAAAAGTCTCTCAAGAACATGAACATAATATGAACACAAGTGCATAATTCTAATAAAATGAGCCAAAATATAGAAACACATCAACCAAAGTTGGATGAACACTATTTTGCCAACAGAAGGCAAACAATTTCAACACAATCTAGACAAATTCATGCACGTAGATTCTGAACCAATTGGCACATACAATAGACACAAGTGGCAACAATTTCAGATCCTGATCATTCACAAATTGACTCAATACATTATGATATAAAGACGCAAAAAGCTATGTAGGCACCGACTTAGAATTAAAAGGACTCACAAACAAGGGCAAATTTCCAAACTGCTTGCAATTGTAAACACATTGACAAAGCAATGAATGGATCATTGTGCCAATCATAAACTCAACTTGTGCCACCTAGAATTAAAAGGATGCACAAACAAGGGCAAATTTTCAAACTGCTTGCAATTGTGAACACATTGACAAAGCAAAGAATGGATCAATTGCTCCAATCAGAAACTCAACCTATGCCACTTGTTACAACAATATAGAGAATTGAAGCAAATTGACGCACAACTCAATTTAGGTTTGGATCAATCAGATTATGTGAATTCAAGTTGCACAAATAACACAATTTTGATGCAAAATAGGATGTGCAAATTGACCCAGAATTCAAACTCCTTAAAACAACTAAAATAACCACAAATTGAATGCTAAAGTTAGCTCTGATAACAAATGATGAGAAACCTTTTTCATGGATCACAATTCAGCATCTTAACATACCCAAAAATTAAAGGCAATTTTTGTAAAAGAAAAGGAAAAACGGATTGAGGTGAGAAATGGAAATGAAAAATGCCACAATCCCTAAGGATCAATAAGTTGAGGATATTTCACCACAAAGAATAGGAATTCTTTGATAAGAATTTAGGGTTCTACATAAGAACCAAGAGAGAACAATTCTCTCACACTTAGCATAAAGTTAAATTCTGATGTCATCCAAATCTAAGTCTCTTCATTGATAAAACTGTGAGGTACATATAATTGTCCTAAGGCATGCCAAGAGTTCCTACTAGTAATTGAACTCTTAATGAAAAAAATTATTCCAAGTTAGTGGATATTAAATATTCCTAAGCAAGCCAACAACCACTAATATTATGTCTGACTAAAATTACAATAAAAATAAAAATAAAGAAAATAAACTTCAACCCATTATTTTGATAAAAAAATCCAAACAAAAATATTGGCCCAAATGACAAATCAGATTTATTCTTGGGTCTTTTCTTCAAGTTAACTCATTTTCCTTATTCCTCAAGAAGTTGACCAATTTTTTTTTGGGATTCACTTTTTCCATTTCATATTAGGCTTCATTCACCATTTTCTTAGCATGTGCTCTTGTGATTGGTCCATCAAATCCATGCTCTGCTTCAAGGTCCATGCTCCTGAGTGGGTCCTTACAAAAAGGCCTTGCTCAAGAAAGACATTACTCATGCTTAAGCGAGGAGTAAGTGTAACAACCCGTATATATCCGGTTCATTAACATTGATTTATGGTCATTAAGCGCAGCAATTATCACAGATAATTAACTCGAAAGCGATAACTAAAAAAAAAGACGTCATCAACCGTCATTAACAACACCCACTGTACATCATATATGGTGAATTCTCATAATATACGCTGTGTATACATAACAAAACAACACAAATCCCTCTCCGAGTACAAAACATTAGGCATAAAATCAAAAGTAGAGCTAACATGCTCTCAACCCTATGCCTAAGGTTCTCACAGAACCTATCCCTGCTCGGGCCTCTTGCCCTGAGATCTCTCAGCTGCTCCCTGAGTGTCACCTGCAAAACATAACCCCCAATAGGGGTGAGATAATAATCTTAGTAAACTCAGGGTCCTTGGAGGTCTTTCCTCCCCCTGGTTCACTTTCATGCATATAATATCAAAATTGGCATTACAACTAGCCATCACAACTCTCAAGCCCTAACAACACATATACATATGTCTCAAGGGTTTATCAGTACCCTTTTCATACATACATCATCATCATTTAGCCATCACGGCCCTCAACAGTTCACAACACATTAAAACACAATC
>CM023942.1:10618794-10651598 GCA_013407115.1 Glycine latifolia
AAAAACTTAACCATGAGAAATTTCTTTCTATATGCAAACATGAAATCTTTTATGCTTTTCTTAAATCATGTATGCATGTTATGATTACGTTTATGCAATGCAAAGATCACAAGATAAGCCCCTTGAACAACTTAACAAATTACAAATTCCTTTAATTGAATGACATGTAAAAAACTAAGATCCTTTAAGCAAAAAGCTTCATCCTTGTCTTGATATTCTTTCCAGCTCCCCCTGTATCCAACACATTAGTCCTTTGGAAGGCAACTTGGATGTGAGTCCTAAAGACTACTTTGAAACTTAGTTTCACTTGACCATACGAAAAATTCCTAACAGTGATCTATTTTGTTAATTTGCTACTTGAGTTTGAGATGAAATTTGTTGATGAATTTTTTGTCAGAAATCCTCCTCATGTACTTGAGGCTATCACAATTGAATTGATAGCCACTAAATTGAGTCATTTCTTCCTTTCGTGTAGGTTGATGACTTGATGTGTTATATATTGCTAAGGAAGGAGGATGAGGCATTTATCAAACTCAACCCTCTAGATTAACAAAATAACTTTCCTTAGGCGAATTCCTTTTCCTTTCCTCTCATTGATTAGATTTACTAGGTAGAAACAAAGCTTAAAAAAAATAGTAGCTATGCATTTAAGTATGTTTTGGGTCCTAATCTTCTTCTATTTTAAGCTATAGCTTTAACTTCTTTGGAATTTATCTATTTTGGGTTAGTTTCTTTAAACTTATTTATTGAAATAAGTGTTTATTTTAATAAAATAAGTAACTTTCTATTTTTTAATGTGTTTGTCTAAACTTCTTCTACCTAAAAAAATAGTTTTTCTATTTATTTTAAGAAACAAATCCTATTTACTTCTTAAAATATATTTATTTTAAAATTATTTTTTTAAAGTTTAAACAAACTTAGTTTATTTCCTAATAACCTTTATGATGTGTTAATTCTATGCATCTGAGTTACAAGCAGCTAACTACTTGATGATCAATCTCACCTTAACTAGCATTGTGACATTTCCTCTGTGTATTTAATTGGCCTAGATTGATTTATTAATAACTTGTTCCTTTCTATCGCAATTTTTTTAATTTTTTTAAGCTGGTCAATTTTTAAGATTTCAGTTTACCTTAAAAAATCACTAATTAGATTTTTAGACAAGAAGAATACTAGTAACAGTCCTTTTAACACTTTGTTTTTTAAAAAAAAAAAACTCTATACTACTTCTTCGGTCCCAAAATGTCTATAATTTTAACTTTTGGAAAAACTTTTTAAAATGGCTTATGTTTTTAGTTTTCAAGAAGATATTTAAACATCTATTCTAATTTTATCCTCTAATAAATATAGTTATCTTGAAAGACTTTATAATAAATAAATTATTTTTTTTAGAGAATAAATTTATTAAAATTAAGAAAGAGAATAAAAATACTTTAGTAAAATTTTCTCATACTAAATGCTATTTTCTTGTGTGAAAAAACCTTAGATATTATTGGGACAGAGGAGTATTAACTAAAATTTATTCAAAATCTTAAATTTTTATGAGTATCACTTTTCATTTAATGAGTTTATCTGGTCATAATTTAGAAATGAGACTCACCAAAATTTGTGATTTTTAATAAAATAAAATATAGTATAAAGGAGAATGTTATTAGTATTTCATTTTAACACAATATTGCTTTGAACTCAAATATAAGAAAGAAAATTTTAAATTTAGTTGACTGAAATATAAGAAAATTTTAAAAATGTTAATTTCTATATGAATAATACTTCCATTAAATTTGATTAAGGTTAATTTAGAAAAGATATTTTTTTGTATGAAATCGATAAAATTAAAAGAGATTAACTAATATCCTTAATCTTAATCAGTGTGAAAGTAAGAATTTTCATTTATATTTAAATTGAAAAGGAATAAATAATAATTTAAACATATAAAAGTAGTGGATGTAGTTACGTGAAACTGGTTTCATGCTTTTAAAATATAAATACTATTAGATAAAATAACACAAATAAATTTAATTTGAAATAAAAGAAAATTTCAATTAAGTATTATGCCACATTATTTATTAATTTGAACAAAATGTCTCACAATTGTTATGATTTTGTTCATATTTGTTTTATTCTGTGTCTAACATTTGTAATTCTAGTTGCAACTATTTTTTCTGCTTGTTTAATTATTATCGACATAAAAATTATATATTAATTCTACATAGATATTTTTCAATCTATATTATCATATATTTTCTAAGATATATTCATTCTAATTTAATATACAGTTATATGAATTAGAAAATGAGTGTATTAGAAAGAAAAGAATAAATAAATAAATTTAAGGGTACACTCTCCTATTGAAGATGGAGAGACTTAGCACCTTCAGTTCAGTTTATTGACGTGGAGGGTGTTTTTCTATTTTTGATATGGAGTAAACAAAACAATCACACACCCAAGGCTCAAGAAAGACAGTGAAATTTGTAAGGAAATTAAAAAAGATAGCACAATAAAAGGTTTTTTTCTTGCTTTACACTACTGTGCATGGGAAAATGTCCAATATAGACTACTTTTACATTTTATTCCCAAAGTGCATTAGTATGTTGTATATGGTGAGAAGTTGGGGTCGGGTGACCCGACTTCTCACCTTGTATGTTCTTTTGTTTTTTTAAGTTAATATTATAAAATTTTAAAAAAAAATTGTGTGATGGATGCTGGGAAGTCGAGACTTCACTGACTTCCATTCTTTTTTTTTAAAATATATTTTTATTTTTTTGAAAAATAATTTTAAATTTTTTATTAGTTTAATAATTTTTAGTAGTATTAAAAATAATAAATATTAATGTTGAAGTAGATAAAAAAAGACAAACAAAGTGATTAAAATATAAATAGATTAAAAACATAGTGGATATATAATTATCCACAACTAGAAAAACAGCCTTCTACATCAGTTATTTTGGACATTCTACATCGGTTTTGAATCGATGTTGAATCAGGCGACGCTGAAAGTGTGTAAGTTAACATCGATTCTCAAAACCGATGTTAACGAAACTAAACAACATTGGTTTTCCAGCAATAACCAATGTGGATATGTAACGCCTCGTTTTACTATCTTGTATTTTATTGATTTTGAATGAAATTTCTTTTCCACTTGCTTTAGAATTTTCTTAGTTATAATTTTCACGAAAATTCCTTTCTTCTTGTTTCAAATTTTACTAATCATTCATTTCATAAACGAATTATCCCTCACCACGGTTTATTGATAATAATAAAATACAGTCCATCAATACAGTCCAAAATATAGTCCGTCATACAGTCCCAAAATACATGCCAACATAAAATACAAACTGATCTAAAGTCTAGTACGTCATCGGTAATAAAATACAATCCATCAAAATATCTTCATCATCTTCTCTTCACAATTATCCACTGCTTTATTGTTCCTCTGCTCGCTCAAATAAATTGAGGTCATCGCAGGTGTCAACCACAGACACAAAGCATAGGGTAAGTTTATGATAAACATAGTTTAAATAAAAGAATATATCCATAACTGACCATAATAACATTCATAAGACAAGATGCATGATGGATGCATGATTCTTTATTTAGATGATGCATGACTCTCTCATCTTCTCAAATGGTACCATAGTCAAGATAGCCCAACCCTCTCTCAGTGGTACGAACTTATCCATTCAGTCAGGGTAGCCCAGTGTCACGATAGGAAGGTCACCTCCATCCATGTGATCATCATGGTGGTGTGGTCCTCACTGTCTCAACTACCCCCCAACTCAGATTCTTCTTGTCTGCACGCATGGACTCAGTTAAGCTATCTGACACACCTTCTCTTGAGGTAAATCACACGGTTTAACCCCCGCCAGGTATATGCATGCATGAATGATTTTCTTTTATCTCATATTTTCTCTTTAATATTACTCTTCACTTTATATCTCATATGCGTCAAAGTTCAATATATTTGCAAACTCATGGAATATGCTTATTAAACAACATATATACCTTCTTCCAATAATCACATAAAACTGTATAAAAGCACTCAAGCATACAATCATAGTTCAACTTCATAAATTTTTCAAAGACAAGGCATAAAACTCAAGCACTTATTTAAACAAACAATTCTTAAACTATCTTTATCACAAAGCTTCAAAAGACATCTTGAAACCCATAAGTAGTCATAACACACTCAATAACCCAAGGATTCCAACACTTCCATCATCTTTGTCTCTTTGAAAAATTTCATCAAACACATGGTAGGCAAGCTTGGCTTTATAGATTACTTTAAAGAAAACTATACTTAAACTGTAACACCCCGTGTGCACCCGGTGTGTGTTAACGTTCATATCATCAGATTAGCGCTATCAGCGTCATATAAAGCGGTGCGGAAACGAGAGAATCGTTTTATCTTGATTACATCATGTATGGAATATAAAACAACATACAAAACATCATCAACAAGCCCCTTACTGATCCAGATAACATAACCTATAAAAACATAGGCATAAAGCATAAGAACTAAAACAGAGATAACTAGGAAGAATATGCTCAGATACTGTACATATACATGCTCAAAACTATGGGTGTACACTCACACCCTATACAAGACAGAGATCAAATAAAGATTCTTCTATTCTTCATCTGCAGCCCATGACCAGGTTCAGCACTCTCAGCTAGGTCTTCTTCCCTGGAGTATCTCCTCTTCTCTGGAAATACCTGAAAATTATAACCCACAACAGGGGTGAGATAAACATCTCAGTAAACTCAGGGTTCTGGGAGATCCTCCCTTACCCTGGTTCACCCCCAAGCACAAAACACATAAAATCTAAGCAGAAACGAGCTTAGGAAATTATCCTAGCTCTCATGACCCACTACAGGGTAACATAACCAGATACTCTCAGTATCAGAGGTATCACCCCTCATCCTGGCTCTCACAGCCATCTCAAGACCATCTAACAGAGATCTCACAGAGGTACCTAATCATCAGTGTCAATCACTGAACACTGTATATACCAGAGAGGCACCGCCTCCAATGTCATATATATAAAGCATGGCCTGAGTCTACCACTCAAGACTTCACATACACTGCCTGAGGAATCTCTCAACTCAGGACTTCAATCCTCTGCCTGATCAATATCCATGTGATTCCGATGGTCATCACCATCTATCACCTATCATCATCATCCTGCGGAGGCTTTCATCTAGATATATATGCCGATCCCCACTCACAGAGGATCCAATATATACTAGGACATCTCATGGCAGGACATCACTATCTATCAGAAGCGCCCCGAAAATATATAGGTACAACCACGTCTGGAGGACTCCTATATACCGGGCCGGCCTCTATCATGAGCTACAACTCATTCACTACCTGGGAGAGACAATCCACACCGGGAGCTCTCAATCCCCCAGGACTATCCATCAGTTGCCTGAGAGAGACAATCCTCAACGGGAGCTCTCAATCCCTCAGGACTTCCTGCTCAGATACCTGAGAGAGACTATCCACTCCGGGAGCTCTCAATCCCTCAGGATCTCCAATCACTGTCTGTGAGAGACAATCCACATCAGGGAGCTCTCAATCCCGCAGGACTACCATCACATACCATCTGTCCTACCACCATAGGACTCTATTCTACTGGCCAGAGAATCTCAGAACTCGGACACTATCACAGTGTCTATTTATCCTCAACACAGACCACCACCATGGTCTTTATCAACAACAATGCCTAAGGAGGAACATCCACAACGGGCAATCCTCCCTTAGGATTTTATTCGGAGAGCAGTGGCACCTCCCATGGAATCTCAGCTATTCCAGGGAGTCCTCAAACTCTGCCTCTGGCTAGGGAACCTCAACTAGCCTGATACCATCTCAGTATCTTATAGATTCCATCACAGATCATTCTCTGATCTGTATCACATCAAAGCCATGGAACATCTCACAGTGTTCCTCCATCTCAGGCCCAAGGCCACACCTGAAGCCACAGGTGTCAAATACCCTCACACTTTCTCAGTGTCTATCCTAGGGTTTATCACATATCACAATCTCTGGAACAGCAGAGGTTCCACCCTAAGCATTATTCATCCAGCCTTCTAGGCTTATCTCTACACATATCATCATCAATAACAGGCCATCATGGCCTTTCTTTCTCAGCATGCACAATACACCTATATATATATATATATCCAAACATGACATGCACCCATCACCCACTTGGGTGGCAAACAAGAGAAAGAGAAAGACATCACAGAACGATGAGCTTACCTGGCAAGCCGTGCCCCTCAGCTTTAGCCTCAACTGATGGTCTGCTTCTTTGACACTTCCGTGTTAAGCCCTAACCATGCATACAAGCACATATCACAGGCCATACAAGCATATATTCATGCATAAGCTCATCCAGCAGTCATCCACTGCCTCTGGGAAGGAACCACAGTTCTTTCCCTCAACCCGAGTCATCTACTCCAGGGTTCATCAGGCCTATCCACACAAGCCTTCCATAGACCCTCAGTGGTCTATCTCTGGTTCATCCATGGCCTCAGAGTCATTCCAGACTCAAACCAAGCCATTCACCTAGAGCATTTCAGCTCTCTCAACCAAAACCTCAGGGTTTCTCATAGGGCTTGGACGGTCTATCTCACAAGACACCGTTCTCAAGGCTTCTCAGGCACATCAAGCCCCTCAACATGGCTCTTGCATATTTCAAATCAAGTGACTCAGTCCAAGTCACCCATGCATAACCTAGAGCCAAAACCAACAGCCACCAAAATACAAACTGAAAGCTAATCCTTCCTCCTCTCATGCTCCTGAACACATCTCTCAACTAGACCCAGAGCTAATTCTAGCTCCATCACAAATGGGTCACTATTCATCAAAATCCTCAAATCAGAAATTAATCGGAGAAACTCGAGTTTCTTACCTCAGAACTGCCGAGGAAGGCCTCTAGGCTACTCTCCCTAGCCTTGGTGCACTGAACCACTGCCGTTCCTCGTCCAATCTCGAGCTCTCTGCAGCTTTCTCAGAGAAGGGGTTTCTAATGAATAGGGAAGAAGGATTTTGGCTCAAACTTGGTTTCTAGGAGGTTTACTAGGCTTAGGAAGGTGTTTAAGGTCATATAGCATGAACATGGGAGCTTGGGAAGCTCTCCCATGGCTACTGGAGTCCAGAGGAAGAAGAAGAAGCAGTTTTTGCAAGCAAAAACGCGAAAATGGCCTTTTATAGGCCCCCAGCGAGAGTCCCACGCTCCAGGCGTGGATCCCACGCTCCAGGCGTGGCATTCCAGAGGAAATCAACTTTCTGGAGCACTTCCCACGCTCCAGGCGTGGCTCCCACGCCCCAGGCGTGGCACTATTCACAGGCAAAATTCTGTCGCTAATTCCGTCGCAAAATCCGTCGCTAACGCTTTTTCTGACGGAATTTAGCAAATTTAAACTTTTCTTCCTTTTCTCTTAATTACTAAACCTGGGTTATTATATAAACATTAATCTTTATAAAGTTCAATATGATAGGCATGCTTTCAACATAATTCTAGCATAAAATAGACATGCTCAAGGATTTATAGAACAATATATAAACACCCAAATTTTAGTACAAAATTCCATTATATAACTACAATTCAAATCAACTATTTTCTTAAAGATAGTCATAGTACATATGGTTTCAAGTTATTTCTTCAAACAATCATTCATTAAGCTAAAACCAAGTCACTTATTCAAATAAACATTCATTTAACAATCTTTATCTCTTTGAGGCATTTCATCGAACACATAATATGCAAGGCTTAGTTTCTTATGAAAACAATTAAGAATCTTAACATAATTAATATTCAAACTTTATTTATCATAAACTTCCCATACCTTGCTTTCTTTAAAATTTTGGACAGCCTTGCTCCTAGTATTCCCTAGCCCTTCACGCGGAATATTAAGTTGATGGGCCTTTGTTTTTGTGGAATATTGGAAAGTGACGGAATGAAAGTGATGTGGAGTGAAATTTTGCACGTATGCTTGCCTTCCATCAGCCCATGTTTTCGGTCCTCATATCCTTTATATAGGGTTTTGCTACAAAAATCTCCTTAGTTCATTATTACCTTACTTTACAAATGGACCAATGGCATGTATCCTAACTTTTTCACCATCCAAGTGTCCTTTATCTTGATTTTTCTCAAGGCTTCTCCATTCTTCTTGATAGTACACGTGCCATAGCTTGGCTTGGAGAGCAAGCTTCACCAATTTCCTTCTTTTTCACGTGGAGTAGCCTAATTTAGGGAGATTTTGTGCTTTTCTTCATTTTTGAATTTTCCCCAAAACCCATTTTAGTAAAATATTGATTCTGGATTCGTTAACCGTGGGATCTCCTTAAAATTTTAAAGGCACATTCCTATCTCACATATGTAACTTTTGACCGTTGGGATTGTTGAAATAATGTCTATAACTATCCACGTGTTCTGCCAAAGGGACAAGATAAGATTTTTGCTTTTTAAGAAAAATCTACTTAAACTAAATCTACACCATACAAATGTCTTGACACTTGTTCGATTCATGAAGCTTTCTCTTAATCTTCTTCCAAGTGTCCCTTTGAGTTGGCAAAATCATGAAGCTTCACTATTATTCTCCAAGCTTCACATAAATGTTTGAGGAAAAATCTTCATCATGTGCCTTACAAGTGTCCTAACACTTGTATTCATCATATGGCTTACTTTTATAAGTGGTTTTCATGAATATTCTCTTCCTTTCTACATGGTTCTTATACGTGCTTTTCACACCTAAGGATGGGAACATAAGTTTTTCTTCCTTTTATACCATTGGATGCTTAAGAAAAACCTAATTCCACTTATGGTTTCCTGTCACAACTATTTTGATAATCCGCTATCTAAGAGTATTCGGTATTTCCATATCTGTATTTCCATCAAGTTCTCACAAAATCCCTAAGAATATCTGATCATTTCTGGCCTGAAGGCATTATGGTAAATTCATCCTTCATCCTAGGGCATAATTGTCATTTCCATCATAGAAATATCTATTCAAGATATCTAAGGGTATTCTTGTCATTTTCAAAATATCCAAGGGCATTTATGTAAGTTTTCACCTTAAAATATCTTTCTAAAATATCTAGGGGCACTTTTGTAATTCTTAAAAATATTCAAGGGCATTATCGTCATTTTGTCCTCAAGGATATTTCTGTCATTTCTAATTTACGGAAAGGGTAATATGGTCATTTCTCTTTAAATATTTCCGTAATGTCTCCAATTGATATTTCTTTCAAATATAGAGCATCAAATCCCAATATGTGCATTAATTATGCAAGAATAATTCTTATAATGCTTTGGCTATAGTTATGGAAATTTTTGGGGTGTTACAGGATATCTGATAAATGAAAACGTTAAAAAGTGTAAAAGATGGTGTAACAACATCGCGTTAAGGAACACAACAACATCGGTTCTTTGCAAAACTGATGTTGTTACATCAAATCAACATTGGTTTTCTTTGCAAAATCGATGTTGTAGTCCAAATTAACATTGGTTTTCTTAGAACCGATGCTGTTTGTTTAATTTTTTTTTAAAATATTTTGTTTGTTTTTTAAATATTAGCAGTTCTTCAACCTGTGAATTAAGAACCAGATCCAGCCAATTTCAGAATACATTAAAATAAATTGATATTTGAATAACAAATAAAATTTGATAGTGTCAATGTACATAAAAGAATTTCCTAACCTAATGTTTATACAATTGTTTTGAAAATCCAATAACCACCTAATCTATTAATAAGTCATCTCTAATTTTAAGAAAAAACTTCGCCCATTGAACCCTAATAGCCTTCAAGGTGTCGGCTTCCAATGGTCTTTCATTAGTGAAATACTGCATGACATAAGAAAACATAATTTAATAAGTACAAAACAAAAACAAGTAAAAAAAAATTAGTTTTGAATTAGACAATTAATTACCATGTCCCAGTTATCTGTGAAGCCTCCTTGGACTATTGTCGACATCCAATGCATGACATAATAGCCACACTCAGTGCTTCCTTTTTGCTTATTACACTAAATTGAAAAACATGCATAGTCAAAGTTAAATGGCAATTAGTGTAAATAGTAATAAAAATTATTTTCAATACATCAACCATGATTTATTAGAAGACTTACTTTAAGCGCAATCCATTTAGTAGTAGCCTTTGATTTATTTTCTTGATTGTTGTGGACTCCCTTCAAAGCACTGCTTAAGAGAAACATGCATGCATAGTGTACAATTAACATATTCATGCCATAGAAATAACAAAAATGTGTTACAAATTACAACCTACCTATTAATAATTCCTTTAAGGTAGTTATCAGGCCTGTTATGCAACGAACATAACCAGATGACTACATTGGCCTTAGGACATATAACTACCAGTTGCCAATGTGCACTGCATTGTTGAAAAACAAGTTATTATATTGCATACATTAATAAAATTGTGATATTCATTTATACTTACCCATTCAAATACGGTGCAAGGTAGACATGTTTTTGTGAACTCTGCATCCATTTCTTCATATAGTCCTCGATTTGAAACTGAGATTGGCCAGATCTCTGTATGGACTGTGGTTCGAGGAATCCATACACATCGGCATGATCCGATTGCAGGCTTAATTCATTCATATGCCTATTGTACCATGAAAATAAAGTCAATTATGTGAGAATATAAAACAATTCACCAAGTAATGCTAGTCAATTGAAAGTGACTTACAGAATCCACAATTGTATAACAGAGATGTTAAGACATTGACCACCATGGATGCTCTCTGAAATATCCTCATGCTTGATGTACAAGGGGAAGTTGTCATTATGCACCCCGAACATCTCTGGGTCCCGTGGCACCTGGAAGGGTCTGAGGAAAAGATTGGGGATGGTCAATGCTATCTGGTACAAGGGATTAGAAAAATGTTCCGGCTTATCTACAGGTTTTGCCGGTCCCTTGGGTTCTTGTTGATCCTACACAGTTAACAACCAAAAGTGAACGATTAGGTTAACTTGATATGTGACAAATCATTTGTAAATGAGAAGAAAGAAGGCAAAAATGAAAAACCTTATGCAAAATTGTTTGTACAAGATGTGTCGGCCAAGCAAGGAAAGTGTTAAGTGCCTACCCTACTAACTGAACCTTGTCAGTGGGTACAGGGACGCGAGCATCAACATCTCGTACTTCCTCAACACTCACCTTTACCTGATCAGTGGCAAGAGGGACGCTGTGCACGGTTGTCGATCCTTTATAAACTCTGCCAAGGGCAACAAGGCGGGGAGGATTGTCACCGACATACAACCCACGCCTGTCAGATGCACCCGTGTCTGGGTCATTGCCCGAGGGATCGACACAGCTTCCCTTGGTGCTGACACAGGCACCAAGAATACATGACTGAACCTCTGGAGGCTGTATGGAACCCTGAGACTGCATTTGGGACTGCAACTGGCTGAAGCTCATCATCACTTGTTGCATAACTCTTTCAGTGATCGACTGTGTAAGTCGATCAGTGATCGACTGCTTCAGCTCTACCCCTGATGTTGTCTTTCAGGTGATCCAAGTCTTCAGGCACCATGGATGCAAACTTCGACTTGCGAGAGGATGATGGAGTCGATCTGAAGTACTGTGTGATGGTAACACCAGCTCCAGCACCACGGACACAGCCGGGATGCTCTGGTCATCCAATGGCAGCAGTCAAGACATCCTGATGACCACTGGCGACAAAAGAACCCTGTGTGGATTGCTCATCCAAGGAATCTTGCAATCAAAATAAGTAGAACATTAGTTTTGTCATTTGTGATGCAAAAATTCATTAAATGTGTATGAGAATGTTGTTTGACTTACAATCCTCTCAGCAATCTCGCGTGCCGCCTCTGAAGTCATCTCCCCGGTTTTTTTCGTGCGAGCAAACTTCCACTTCACGTGTCGTCGCACAGGGGACGGAGGATGAATGATGGTCTCCGTGCTGTCATCACGAGTTGCTTCCTCCAATTTCTTCTTTTGTTTTTCCTTCATCAATCTCTTCTCTAGCAACTCGTAACCCCCACGGGACAACATGTGAGGGGCAGTGTTAAGCTTCTGGATAGCCTGGGCCTTCTTTCTAACATCCTGTAACAATTAGACACATAGGGTTACAAATAAATAACCTATTTGACTACATAATTGTGAAATTAAGGTTTTGTAAAACAACTAACCTCCCAGGAAGCCGCTCGCTGACTCTGACAAAATTGGGTCCACTGTTCATTACTAATGTCGTATTTTTTGCATACAGCATCGGCATCGTCGTCCTTGCCTTCTGTGAGGACCCATTTCCTTGTCAAATCTGATTTGAATTGCCTCTAGCGCTCGCCCACGGTCTGGAGAATCTTCTTCTTTGTCCGATGGTCGGACGCTTCAGGTATATCAAATTCAGCCTGCATTAAAAGGAAGTCAGTTTTAAAGTAACGTGAATGACATTTTAATTGTGTAATGCTTAAAAAAAGACGGTACACCTTTACATTGTAATACCTGAATGTCCTCCCAAATCAAGTGCTTCTGCGCTGAAGGAACTTCCTTCCAATTAGGAAGGGTGACATTCACCTTGTCTCTAGCCACGATCCCTAGATATGTCCTCAATTTCTTTGCCTGAGGACCATCAGCCTTCCCTGTGCTAGGATCCACATGGACCACCGGTCTGTTAGCACCAGGAGCTCTAGTAGCCAATGACCTCAGCCGTGTTGCTTTCCTCGTCTTCTTCGCTGTAGATGGTGAAGGTCCTGAATCAAAAGGAGGTGCTGACTCAGCATGAGCTGCTGCTGACTCAGGAGGAGGATGTGGTGACTCAGCACGAGGAGGGGAGCTGGGTGGTGTAGTCATGATCCTGTAAAAAACAAAAACACAGATAAGTAAAGTTAAGTAACAAGTTAGGTTACATATGAAATTGTACAAGTCAAAAAAAGTTAACAAAAAAAAATTACATTAAGTGATGTTAATTAATTCTCCTTCATCATGATCATTATGATTTGCATGAACATTGTCAACTTCGTCTTCTCTGTTGCGTTAGGTATTTGTGTCGAGAATTGAGTCACATTTGTATTGGCGGTTGAATCATCATCGTCAACATTAATGCCAATGGTTTTTCCGTGTAGTACCATTGACCACCTTTCGTCACACAGATCTTGAACATAAAACACTTGTTTAGCTTGTTCTGCCATGATGAAAGGTTCATCTTGATAAGCTAGCTTGTTAAGATCTACCAAAGTAAATCCCAAGTCTTCGGTTCACACACCACTATTGATATCAACCCACTTGCATTTGAAAACACACAGTGAAGCTAACATAATTAAGCTCCCAGATGTCATTAATGACTCCAAAGTAAGGCAAGCACGCCAAACGTGGATTGTGGTCATGCACAGTAGCGAATTGCTGCAACTCAGCCCTTAGGCTGACCCCACTGTTTTGCATTGTGCTCTTCTCATCTTGTTGTTTGGTGTAGAACGAGTACTTGTTGATATCGTACCCCTGCTTGGCAACGTGTTTTCCTCTGGAAGCATGTCCTTAACTACATTAAGCAGTGAACTGAAGCTTTTGCCATTCCACCCATATCTAGCCTTGACATTAACCAGATTTAACACTGCAGACAACAATGTCAATGACTCTTTGCACCCTAAATACATCGACTTCTTCGAATCACTTTCCAACGTATCATACATAGGGGCATGTGCTTGCTTAAATGACTAATGTCCCAGATCACGAATCATATCATCTAATCTATCTCCGATGTCAACATCAAGCGGTTCAGTTTGCGAGACCCTCTGCGTGTCTGTCAATTCACCATGCCATATCCATGTCGTATAAGTCTTCTTAATCCCATCGCACAGAAGATGCTCCCGTATGTCGTCTAGTGGTTGGCGTCTTCCATTCAAACAATTGATACAAGGACATAAATATTTTCCATTCCCATCTGGTCGACTTCTTTCGGATGCAAATTGCAAGAATTGTTCAACGCCTTCCTCATACTCAACCCTGATGCGACTTGCATTCATCCAACTTCGATCCATGTAACTAATAACTCTGTGATACTCACAAAGTTATTCCATGCATGAAAACCTCTATTTTTTCATTGAAGGTGTGACCCTATCCCATTCAGGAAGACATATTTTTATAGTATATTCATATGTATAGGTTGCGTTTCTTATCTTAAATTTGACGACATTTCGGCAACATTTCGCTTTGGTCTCCGAGTACACGATATGAAAGCGGTGACATGAGTTCCACCACAGTCAAGTATGCACCCGGAGAACAAAGTGAAATGCATTGTACCAAAATTTCATCAAATTTAAGAAAAGAAATGCAACCTATACATATGAATATACTAAAAAAATATGAGTCTTCCCAAAATGCCCAAACGGACAATTCAAGAATCAATACAATGATTAATCCAAACTGTCCAGAAGAATCACTGTAATGAATCTCAAACGGGAAACTAAGGTTCACTCATAATGAACATTATGAAAATGATATGAATACTTCACACTTAACCAAGAGGGGGGGTGAATTGGTTAGACCTTGGTAAATCAAAATTCTTTAATTCAAATCAGAGTTTCTTAAAGGATCTTTATCACATTTCAAAACCAAGAAACCTTATTCAATCAATCAACTCAGCCCCTTACCTTAGGATTCAATGGATCAAAACTGATTTTTCAATACAAGCAAATGAATCAAGAAACAATCAATATGAGGAGAATAGATTTAGAAACAACACACAAGCAATTTATACTGGTTCACTTCAAACACTATGAAGCTACATCCAGTTTCTTCCACTCAACACTAGAGTGAAGTTCCACTATTTAATTTCTATTCTTACAAGCAATCACAATGTCTTCCTTTATCAACCCTAGATAAAGTACAAAAATCTAAAACCCTATTAGATTACAAGAGACAAGAACCTGAGAGCACTACTTAGTTCTTCCACCTAGAGAACCCCCTTCTCTAGTTGCAAGCAAGAACTCAATTACAATAGCAAAATACAAAACAAATTTACAAAATGATATTTACATCCAGATTAAGGAGAGAGGCAACCTGATGATCCAAGGTATGAAATGCAAATGAGTTTACCAGAACAGGTTGAATCTTTAAAACACAAGAAACATAGCTTTCCTTAATCTTGAAATGGTTGCATGCTTCAAGAATGACTAATTTTCACATGATGAATGCAACATGAAGCATGACTGAATCAAACCCTCAGAAAAGAAGTTGTGAAAGCTCAGAAGACTATTTTTTTGCTCAGAAATTTTGAATGGGTATATTCCACAAAAGTTACAAAACCAGCTGAGCAAGGGTTCTATTTATAACAAACTTTTTTAACCGCAAGTAATCGATTAAAGCGCACTAATAATCGATTAAAATGATTGTGTAATCGATTACATTTATATTATAATCGATTAAAATGTTCATAGCTTTTCTGGGTGTGAATCATGATCAATATAATCGATTATCTCGATCTATAATCGATTATTCCAGTCTAAGCATATTTTTCTCAAAGCTTGTTTAATCGATTACAGTACCTGGTAATCGATTAAACCAGTTCTAGTATGTTTTTCAAAAAGCTTAGATAATCGATTACGAACCCTGGTAATCGATTAAGCCAGTGCAGCATAGTTTTTCAAGACCGAAGTATAATCGATTACGAACATATGTAATCAATTAAGGTAGTGCAATGTATAAAACAGATATAAGCATGTAATCGATTACGGCTTCAAAAGAATCGATTAAACCAGTTCAACTATGCAGTTCATTTAAAACATAGGTCAAATAATCGATTAAAATGACATGGTAATCGATTAAAGTGTTCCTAAAATGTTTTCCAGTTTCAACGAAGAACAGAATAATCGATTATATGCTTACTGTAATCGATTATTACAGTGAAAAACACTTTTACTGAAAAACTTTGAATTGTTTAAAGTTCTTGGTTGATTTGATAATACTTACTGATTTTAGTTGACTTAATTAGTTGATTATGCAATGAATGAATGCCATGCACTTGGATCACCATGATTGCTTTTCTCTTACACAATTTGATACTAAAATTGTCTTCAAGTTGTCCTTTGCATGTTGAAAGCTCAAAACTAATTTCTCCTTAAGCAGCTCCCCCTAAATCCAACACATTAATTGTATAGAAAAAGCAACATGCATACTTGACATACAAAATATTTTAAAAATAATCATAAGACAAATTGTACGCGACAGTATGAAACACATTCACACCTGTGATGATGATCTATGTGAAATGCCCAACAATGAAGCTCCTGATGACAAGGCAAACGGGAAAAGGGTTCGCTCTCCTACAACCTACAATGAACATATAACATTATCTGACCATGTTGATGGAATGCAAGTGATTTACATAAAGCAAGGGTTAAAAGGGATGTGGACAAAACAAGTTACACAAGCACGCATTACATATTATCTTATAAAAAAAATATGAAACACTTTTGTAATTACCTGAGAAGATGGTCAATCACAATCTCCAACAATGAATCTGGTGATGACGATGCAAAGAGCCAAATGACAGCTGCATACAAATGATACATGTGGTGTCAGATTACAAAAGTTGGTTTGAATCAAGACAAACAAAAGAGCACATTTCTGTACAATTTTAGGGACTAATAGAACCGAGTTTTACTCTTGAACTTATGGGTTTGTCAATGAGGACATGGAGATAGCATTGGAAAGTTAGGGAAAACTCGGCACCTCATCCTTGAACTCTAGCTATAATTAATTAATGTTGGTGTTATAAAAATTAAAATATCATAATTTTTTTACAACTTAAAAATTTATAATTTTTTTTAGAGTGGGCTAATAAGTCAAATCAAAATTAAACTTTCCAGATAGGTCAGTGGCATTGACATTTTGTCCATTTGAGAAATGAGACTAGACTTTGAAGAAACTTTTGAAATGAACTTGGAAATGATGACTAAAAGATATTGTCATTGTATTAATTCAGCTTGAAATTTTTGATGGATGGGGGTGTATGTGGTATGTTTGTTGGAGAATGACCCTTAAGCACCCCCTCTCTCCTTATTGAATTCAGGTTTGGTTTTTCTGCTAAACATGAATACAACGCGTATCCAAACATACTCTAGATGTGTTAGTATAACATTTGCTTTGAATGTAACTTAATTTCATATCAAGGAGATAAAAAAAAAAATTTACTTCCTAACTTGTTTGTAACATTTGAAAGTGTGATTATTGGCTTAACAAATTCTAAACAACAATCCAAACACACACTAGTTCTGTTTTTTCTTTGTGCAAGGTTCAACACATCCAAGTGACTCATTTCAATTTCATTTTTCTTTTCTTTCCTCCTCCTCATCATCTTCTTCTTCCTCTTTCTCTTAATATTAATATGATTATAGTTGTTGTTGTGAAGTAAACAACTATTGAACAACAATAATAATAATAATAGGGAATGAAAGAAAAGCAATACAAAGGGTGAAGTGACTAACCAAAATGATGAAGTAAGGGCAGGAGGGGTGGGGAAGTGAGCAAGCTCAGCTCCAATGCTCTCAAAGAAGAGGCCAGTCAGACTTTTACCGTTGATAGCCGGTTATGCACCAAAAATTTTCGCACAAGAAAGAAACCTTATTCCAAGTTAACACCAAAAGTAAAATGAAAGAACAAAAATTCACAACTATAAGTAAATAAGAATAGGCACAAACATAATGAAAATCAGAAAATCAAACATAAATGAAACTTGCTTATGAAACGTAAAGAGCATGGAACACATGTTTAGTATATAAAACATTCAGCTTATGGATTAGGCATTTTATCAAGCACTTAGTGGGCAACTTCATTCTATTCACAACAATAACACATTGAACCCATACTTCACATGAAAATTGGTAATGCAAAACCATACCCAACACAACAGCGACAACAAAATACAACATTAGCATTATTAGGCAACAACGAAAACATGAGAAATGCGTTGACACTAACCTTGGATGGAGATGCGAGCTTTGCTTCAACAATGGAAACCGAGAGCGAGGTAGCTGCTACTGGAATGAGCGACGTAGATGACAAGCACGAGCTGAGGTAGACGACAACAAGCACCAGCTGAGCTGAGAATGAGAGCTGAGGTTGAGGAAGATGCAAAAGAAAAGTGCGCGTCAGTGAAGTATAATGATTTGGGGCCCCAGATTTGTTTTAAAATAGCAAGAACAACATCGATTTTCACTTAAAAACCGATGTTAACTAGTCCTCGTTAACATTGGTTTTCCTAAAAACACATGAAAATCGATGTTAACTATTCCTCGTTAACATCGGTTTTCCTAAAAACACATGAAAACCGATGTTAACTAGTCCTCGTTAACATCGGTTTTCTGAAAACACTTAAGAACCGATGTTAACTAGTCCTCGTTAACATCGATTTTCTAAAAACACTTAAGAACTGATGTTAACTTGTCCTCATTAACATCAGTTTTTATGTGTTTTCAGAAAACTGATGTTAATGAGGACAAGTTAACATCGGTTTTCATGTGTTTTTAGGAAAACCGATGTTAACTTTCTCCACATAATTATAAAATTGTCACCGCGTTTTAGTTAACATCAATTTTTTAGAAAACCGATGTTAAAGTGCCCATGTTAAAACTCCTTTTTCTAGTAGTGATCATGTCCAAGTTATATTATATGATAAAATTAAAACATTAAAACAACAAAAAATACTAACAATTACATAGATAAACATAATAATAAAAACATCATAAAATAACGGATCGTACAAACAATAGGAATTAGAGAGACAAACACAACAAACGGAACATTAAAAAACAAAAATAACGAAATGTACTAACAATAACAATTGAAACATGAAAATGAGGAAACTAATCATAATTTGAAAGATGTTGTGCAGTGGACATGTCTTGTTCTAGTAGTTGGACTACTAGTTTGTTAAAAATAGCTAAAATTTCTATTTGACAAAAACGCTTCCAATAATTGGATTTTGCTAACACCTTTAATACGTCTTCATCATTTTTCAATTGAATTATTTCATATTTGATTAATTTTTTTGAATATTTTACATGGCTTGGCTGTCAGAAGAACAATCGTATGACCACTTGTGATTCATGAATTCCATAAGGGGCAACCCCTAGAGGCACAACTTGCTTGATTATATCCTTGAGTGTTTCGATGTTGCATCTGGAAGGAATTTTAAATCTTATTGAATTTGTTCCCGTAAAGGAGTAACCCGAAAAATTGCCTTGTCGTGGTATCTTCCACTTGCCATTGTAGTACAACATTGCATCATGAGCAGGAGTGATGGTGGATCGAAGTAGGTTGAGTATACCATCGGGTGTTCTACTGATGATACATAATAATTCTATAGGACCAACACACAAGTGTTTTTCATTACACATTAACATTGTGCAAACATCATCATTATTTTTCAATGGCAGAGAATGAAACAAATATTGCTGACCTGTATCTATGGATGGTTGTCGATAGTAGATTTCATGCACATATTGGTCATTGGTTAGCTGAAGGGTGTTGTACATTCTACTCTTTAGTGTTTGGAAAGAACACTCAGTAGAAACTCGTATTGGTATTGGAGTAGGACATTGAAAATAAACACCAATTTTGTTATGTATGATTGATCCATTTGGAAAAATGAATGCTAATTTTGAGTTAGCAATGGTTTGAGTGCTTGTTTCTCCTAAGAATGCCATAATTTGGAGATTGAATTTTTTTGGTGAAGATATATTGTGTCGAAGTGTGTGACTGTATTGAAGGAGTTTTGTTTATTTATAGTTGTTTCAATATTTGTCACATTGATGTTATTGAATTATGATAAGGTTAGAATTGTGTATTTGGTAGAGGTTTGTCAGGTATCCAATGTTGATTGAGACATGTCATTATTTCAACTTTTGCTTTTATTGATATAGTCCATAGTGTTGTCATTTTTGATTGTTATTTTAGCCTTGTACGTAGTATATCAGTCCATTATTGATGTCATACTTTGAATTTAAATTGTTAGTCGTCAATTCAATGTCAGTTTTGTAAATAGACCACTTAAACATTGTTTTAAGGGTCGAAAACATGTTTTTTGCTATTAACTTGAGGTCATTGTTGATAAAACTATTAGACGATATATTTTTTTTTGGATTCTTTGACGTGAAAACTATGAAAACAAAGTTGAAGACATATTTTTAATGTATTGGAGAATTGTTTTCTAAATTGCCTAACATGACCATTCAAACACTGTTTTAAGGGTTGAAAACATGTTTTTGTTTTTTTGCTATTAACTTGAGGTCATTGTTGATGAAACTATTAGATGATATTTTTTTTTCGGATTTATTGATGTGAAAACTATGAAAACAAATTTGAAGACATATTTTTAATGTATTAGAGATTTTTTTTTTTAAATTGCCTAACTGTTAGACTATTGGCAAGTGTACAAATGTTGTCGCAGGTTAAAGAATTTATAAGAGATTATCTCCATAGGGACTTGAACTACTCAGTTATTCCAGATAAAAAGTAATAGTTCAATAGTTATGTACAACAAATATAATCGAAATTTGATGGGTTTATGGAAATAATGAAAATAATGGATTAGTGTATCAGAAATACGAAAAATTACGAAATCAAATGAAATGAATTTAATTAATTTAGGAGAAAGTAGGATGAGGTTTCATTGTTCATACCCTCAGTATCCAAATAACATTAATACATATGAATCATTCTCTAACATTATTGATGCACACATTAATTTACCCCGAATCGATCCCTCGCATTTGGGAATCCTAAGGATATTTACCGAATATCGATCCCTCGCATATGAAGTAAATAACCCAGCATTACTATCATCATCTTGTACTATTTGCAATCAAAATGCTATGCTCTATTCCTAGCAACGTAACCTAAAGAGTAAAATCATTCAGTTCAAATCCTAAGGGCACTTTCCAGTCAAACTTAGAATCCAATTTCATGAAACTAGTGATCAAGTATAATCAAGCATTACAAACATAATGAAATTACCAATAATGAGTAGAAAAGATTCATGCATATATGAAATATCAAAAGAGATACATAAGGCTACGAAGATTACATCCAATCCTTTGAAGAAACTAGCCGATCATTGTGTAGAGCAAGAGATCAACAGAAGACATGACGAAGGTGGCGATCCCTGGCCCATTTCTGCAGAGTTTCCACTCCTTTCTCTCTTCTCTCATCTCTCTCTATGTTTCCATGGCTGATCCTCACGTTCTTGATGTCTTCTCTCCTTCCTTGCATGGCCTTTTTATAGGAAAAGGTGGAGCAGGTCAGCAAAACTGGCCCAGGCGAGCTGTAACTTAACATTGAAGAAAGGCTAACTCGTCAAGGCGAGTGATTTACTCATGATTTACTCACTTAGACGAGTTTTGACTTAATGCTAAAGAAGGTTTAACTCGCCTAGGCGAGCTAATTGCTAGCCTGGGCGAATTTGGCTTCCAGAAATTTTTTCTTTTGACCTTTTTGCCCTCTCTTCTTGTCTTGGTTGTTTTGGATGCCACATATACCTATCGAAACATCAAAATTGAATGGATGAATCTTCCATATGTAAACACAACATTTATATATATACAAATATAAAACAAATAGGATAAGGGCCAGTTTATAAGTGAATTTACTGAAATCAAAAGATAAGTGCCAACATTATAATCTTGGAAATAACTAAAATATGACACTTATCAACTACCCCTAACCTAGAATCTTGCTTGTCCTTAAGCAATGTAAATAAATAAAACTACGAATACTAGAAGTACTTCAATATTTCAATATCAAAATTTATGAACATGCTTTGTAAAGAATCAACTTTTAAAATGATTAGAACAACATTTTTCAAAATCAGCAATGAGAAATGAAATTACAGAAGATGAAATTCATCAAACCAAATCAGGTTAAGATCAATTCACATGTTGTTTATAAAGAACATCAGAGAAAATACTTTGATTGATTTAAATAGAGGAAAACCTCTCAAAGGTGTTTAATTCTCCCACAAGTAAGTGTTTGTTTATTAATTCCAACACTGATATGTCATAGCTTAATTTTGCAACATTTCCCATTAAATCAAAGATAAATACATAATTATCATGGATTATTAGGAATTTTAGGGTTGGGCTTGGTTTTAAAGGAAATCTTGGTTTTTTTGGATATTCAAAGTTACCCTGAGAATAGGAGAGCACACATATAAACAAACTATCATCACTTCCTATCTCTTCCCTTTTTCTACCAAGTTTTTAATATTTCTTATACCAACCTCCCAATCACCTAACTTTATAGAATTTACAACATTCTGTATAGTTTAAACATAATGTACATAATTCATACTTTTATCATTTTACAAAGGACTTGTTTCCCTTTTTCTTCATTTTTTTTCTTTTTCTTTTTCTTTTACTTAAATAGTCACATGTAAAACAAAAGTATTTTATTTACATTTCATTAGCTACCTAATGATAGAATTTCCCAACAACAACAAAAAAAACTTTTTGCTCTCCTAACCTAAGGTAAGGTAGGAAACTCTTATCTTAGGTTAGTGTTCCAATAAATATCAAGTGTTTTGGCTCAAAAGGCTTGCAAATGGTAAATCATTATTCATTGGGATAGCTTTTTGGCTAGTGGCTTAAATTATTCAAGAAAGAAAGAAGACCTAAATCATACCCATGCATCTTATGTTATGATAATTAGAAATTTATGCAAAATTAACTATAGAACATATCAGTGAGGACACTCAATGCAATTTCTGTGGGTACACATAATCACTAAGCTTAAGGCCTGTTTCCATGTTTAAATCAAATTAGTGTTTTCAAAGTTGTTCTTTATCAAGTTCATGTAAAAATATCTACCTTTATTTGGTATTTGGGAAAACCATTTTGTTTTTCATTCTCAAAGTTGCAAAAACAAAAATTTTGCTGTGTTCTGATTCAAAAAGAAAATTTCAAATTTGTTGATTCTTTTCAAAACATGTTGTGTTCTAGAAATATTTGTCTTTTTAAGTCCCAAAACGTTTTATACATATTCTACAACTATGTCAATAAAATAAAATATAATAAAAAATGTGTACTTCCAAAAGGAGGGAACCCTCTGTGTGCACAATCAGAGTTGCACATAACCAAATAAAAATCATAACTGCGAAACTATCTAAGCAAAAAGTAAATAAGGAAATAAAATACTAAATTTAATACAAAGCAGTAAAGAAACATAAAGACTATGTCATAGATTTTTGAAGATCATGGTTTAGGAGCTCATTCTCCTCCATTGAGATAATCAACAGGATCTACCATGTCCTCATCCTCATCTACTCTGAAAAACAGGCCTGTCCCCAGGTCATGCAATGGCAGCTCTAACTAAACATATGTTAAATTCAAAACATAAGACATAAAATTCAAAAGTAAAGTTAAGAAATATAATTAAGATACATAATACATAGAATTCAAATAATATAAATTAAAGCAAAGTTTAGAAACACTGGGTTGCCTCCCAGGAACGCTTCTTTAACGTCTTTTTAGTTAGACGCCTTTGTTATGGCTCAGGCTTCCGGCAATTGGATAATAGTGGTGAGCCAATGGTTTCTATGTTTTCCTTTAAAATTTTCACCAGTTTCTTTTCTTCTTCAGAAAGACTTGAATTACTAATAACTAGTTTCTTTGAATCACCTGCAAGAAAAACATAATTAAAATGTGGGGGTACTGCTTTCACCTCCATTTTTTATTCTTGATTCTTCTTTTCCTCTGACAATTCTTCAAAGAGAGATTATTGGTAAGGAATTTCTTTGAAAGCATCTAGCTGTTGTAGATAATCTGAACTCTCATTTTCTTCACATTCACTCATCTCCTCAAATGCTTATGTCAATGTTTTCTCGGAACAATCTTTTCTTCGGATCAACCTCTTGGAATAAGAAATTACTTCATCCAAGACATCCACTCTAAAACACTCCCTTGGTTCCTTTGGGTTAACTTGTGTGTTTGCTGAAAAAGGTTCACTTCTATGCTCTGACAATTGTTTTGGAAGTTGTCCAACCTAAACTTCAAGATTTTTAATGGAAGCCTCAGTGTTCTTCTGATTTGTGATGGACATTTGCATAAACTGAGTTAAAGTATATTCCATTTTTGACATTTTATCAGAGTGAGCTTGTTGTTGTTATTGTGGTGGACCCATATTTGAAGAACCTGCATAAGAGTAGTTAGAGGGACTTGCAAAAGAAGAGTTAGTTGGACCATAATATGCATTATCATTTTGCTGCCTCCAGCCATAAGGATGATTTGAACTTGGACCAATTCTATAGCCTTTTATTATTTCCTTGGAAGTTCTGTTGAGGTCTGGTTTGATTATGCAAATAATGAACCTTCTCTTCCTGCTTGCTCACTAGGTGCTGGATAGTGGCCATTCTGATGGTCACCACCACAGAAACCACATCTTGGAACTTGTTGTACTTGATGAGCTTGGTGTGTTTTTTGTGATCCACCTTGCTAAAATTGTTGAGGATGTTGACCTATCTATTTTGTTAAGGCCTCTATTTGTTGAGTCAAGAGTTTATTCTAAGCTAGAATTGCATTTTGAGTATCTAGCTCCATTATACCTTTCCTTTGAAATAGATACCTATCATAGTGAGACTGGAATCACTGGCTGCTATGAAGTCAATGATTACAATTGCTTCCTCCAGAATATTTGACATCATAGTATCTCCAGCTGAGGCATCAAGAATCATCTTTGTCTGAGGTCTCAAACCAATTAAGTGTACAACATCATCAAATTGTGGTTTGGGCACCTCTGCAGTAATGATTTGAATCTCTCCCATGTCTCACAGAGAGGTTCATCTACTCCTTGGGAAAAAGTAGCAATGACTGATTTTACACTTATGAATCTGGATGGAGAAAAGAATCTAGCAATGAAATTTTCCTCCACTTCTTCCCAAGTGCTAAGACTTTTCTTTGGTTGGGATTGGAGCCAGGTCTTTGCCTTACCTATCAAGAAGAATGGAAAAGCTTTGAGATAGACAACTTCAACATCTTTATCAGAAGCTCCCATGGTACTGCACAGCTTCATAAAGGTAGACAAATGTGTGCATAGATCTTCATGATCCATACCAGCAAAAGGGTGTGAGCCAATCAAACTGAGCAATGATGGCTTCAATTCCACAACCTTGTTACTAAGAGGAGGAATGACTATGCTGTTGTAATGCTTTGGTCCTTCATGATAAGCATAGTCACCAAGAGTCATCCTTTGATGGAGGTTCATGGCAAGCTAAAGGTCTAGAAGGAGAGCTTGAAGCACTTCCTTTGGTGAGCTTTAAAGGACCAATGACAAGAGCTAGGACTCAAGCACTTCAAGACCACATTCAAGCTAACTTGGGCAAGCATGAGGATGCACATCAACTCAAGGATGACAAAATCTAGATTTTGACGTCTCAAGTCCAATTCAATTCAATAAATTCCAGCACTTGTTAGAAGAAATTCAATACAAACACTTGTAAATAGGTTTTCCACTGTTTTAATCAATTGTTTTAGACCTGTAATTGATTACTAGCATGTTAGCTTCAAACAAGAACAAAAACCTACTGCTTTAATTGATTATTTTGCTTCTGTAATAGATTAAAACAAGTCTTGACTATTTTAATTGATTACGTAATCAATTAAAACAAAGCTTGACTATTTTAATCGATTACAGAGGCCATTTAATCGATTACATAAGCCTGAAAAGTGTAAATAACTCTGTTTTAATCGATTACAAGTGGGAATTAATCGATTATTTTAGCCTTAAAGTTGCACTGCACATGTTGGGGAAGCCAATAGTCACTTTAGGAAAGCTTGCACTTCAAGCTTCATTTAGGCTTCATTTCAATTTGCATTTTCCTTATATTTAGTGACATTCAGCTTGTAATTTCGTGGCCTATATAAGGTGCGTAAACTGAATGTAACTAACTTTGGTTCATTAATACAATTTCTGAAAATTGTTGTGAGAGTTTCTCTCTTGTCTTGTTCAAGAACTTCTTGAGTCTTATCAATGGCTTCTTAATGCTATTGTGGTGATTCTTCCTAGACTTATTGGAGAGCTTTTCCACGGTGTCTTCACCTTCATCCCAAACCTTTCTTCCATCTTCCATTTCTACAATTTCAAACTTCTAAATGTAACATCCCCAAAATTATAAAAATGTGATGATAATTGGATACAAGTATGTGTAGAGAAAAATAACTATATTATTCTTTCCATGATGCAGAAATTACTAGAAAATCCTTAAGATGAAAATTTCAAAAATGCCCTTGGACATTTTTGAAAATAACCAAAATACCCCTAGGTTGAATGGCATAATTACCAAAAAGCCCTAGGCCAAAAATGCTCAAATAACTTTAGAAATTTTGTAGAAACTTGATGAAATTATAAAATACACTTAGCTGACTAAGTATCAACATATTTTGTGACACAAAACTCTAGAATAAAATTTCTACAAATTTTGGAAGATGACAACTTTGAGGCTGTATTCAAGAAAAACCTAAGCATCAGAAAAATATGGAAAAATGATACATAAAATCTATAGAATTTTCTCTTAATTATAGTATGAATAGACCTATTTAATAAAATGATCTAGTAATTTTGATGGTCAAAAGAAGTATAGACCAATCAAAAATAAGATAAAGATGTAATCTAGAATAAAAGGTTTATGTATTGCCCTGTATAAGACTGCTTGGGGTTAATTTAAACTATCATTGGGATAAATTCTTAGGAACATCTAGAATTCTAATATTCAAAATTTTCTTTAGATAAAAGAATTCAAATTAAATTGGATTTCTTTTTATGAAAATACCATATTGAAACTAGATTTTTATTCATCATCAAAAAATGACCACATGTAGCATGAAAGGAAGAAAAATTTATATTCCTTTCCTTTGAGCTTGTCATTCACGTGGAGAAGCATGGAGAATGAGAAAGAAGCTTCTTGATTTCAGCCACTTGGAAGATAAGCCATAAGAAGAAAACAAGTGGCAAGACACTTGTATGGCATGGATGCAAGGTAACATAAAAATCAAGCCAAGATTTCTCTACACTCTTCCATCTTGCACGTGGACAGCTATAGATATTATTTAAACAATCCCAACGGTCAAAAGTTATATATGTGAGATATTAATGTACCTTTAAAATTTTAAGAAGATCCAACGGTTAATGAATCCAGAATTAGAATTTTACTAAAACAGGTTTGGGATAAAAATGCATAAAAATCTTCCTTGGCAAGTTACTTCACGAAAATGCAAGAGAAATGCAGAAACTTCATGATTTTGGACACTTGGAAGCAAAGGAGAAGAAGCTCTAAGATCATGCCAAGTAGTAGGACACTTGGAAGGAAGAAAGGAAGGAAACCCTAAGATTTTAACAAGTGTAAGAACACTTGTAAAGGAATAATGATGGCTTATGAGATTTTTCTCTAAGTAATCATTTCTTCAACACTATATAAAGGGAGGAGGAGGAGCCTAAGTGCAAACCAATTCCAAGACCACTCCTTTCTTCAAACCTCACGTGAACTCTCTCTCCCTCACACCACTTTCATTTCATCTTTCCCTTTAAAGCTTAAATCAAGTAAACCCCATCAACTTGAAGAAATCACGTGTAGAGGCAAACAACCTTAGGAAGGATTTAACAAGCTTAGAAAGATATCAAGACTCAAATTCACTTGAGGTAGGTGAAGTTTAAATCTTTTTAATCAATGGTTTAGGTTAATTTACATGTTTTAGTAGGTTAAGCTTAAATCTCTAGTTAATCAATGGTTTGGATTAATTTATATGCTTTAGTTGGCTGAATTATGGTTATTATTTAGGCTTGAATTTCGTGATGTTTGAAGGTTATTCTTTAATGAGAATATGTTTATTTAAGCCATAAGATAGGTGATGATTTATATCCATCAATATTAGTGATGTATGGAAGCCCATTTGATGATCTTTTGAAGGTGATTTTAATGATATTTTGGGCTGTTTGTTGATATTTTTATGAAACTATTTTGATTTAAATTTAGAAGTAGAGGTTGAATGGTATGTAGTTTAATGGTTTAAATATTGAATGATTCACTTTTGAGGATTAATTAGTGAGGAAGTAAGTGAAAGGAGAATCAAGATTGCATACTAGGTTTGAATCTTTTCTTGTGAAGGTTTTAAGGGAATTAGATATTATTTATATTGAGGATTATTAGTTAGATTACTAACATACTTTTTCTATAGTTAAAACTATTCTCTGGTTATGCATAAAAGATGGTAATAATCTTACTTGATTAAAATATGGTGGTGTAACCATACTTATAATACATATTATGGTGGTGTAACCATATTTATAATCCATATGATGATATGATGAAAATATTTTTCCATAAGGCAGTATGTATTTGCTTATGAATTTGATTTTTTATGGATGTTGATATGTTGATGTGATTAAGATAGGTGGATTCATGTTTCCATGTTCCAAGTCCAGTACGAGGCTTTGGGGAAACAGAATCTGATGCTACATACAGTACGATATGTAGTACCCAGGTGCAAGGATATATGGCAAAATTCATGCATGTTTGCGTAAGACTATAGCAGCATCCACACTCAGTGTGGCCACATACAGTACGATATGTGGAGGCCATTTGCCCTGGGATAGTTCATCTCATGCATTCATATAGTTGCATATTTCTTGTGGATGTGTTTGATTATTTGAATGAATTTACTAACCTACTAATAAGTTCGGGATTTAGCTTTGCCTACTGAGAAATTTATTTCTCACAAGATTTGTTTCGTGTTTTTTCTTAGAAGGCAGCCCTGGACAGGTTCCTTGAAGCTCTGGAGTAGTATTGATATATTGAAGGAGCTATGTACTAAGCTGGATTTTGCAAAGAGTTTTGTATTTGTATAAACTTTTGTAATAGAGACATTGACTAATGAATTAATCTTTACATATTTTGTAAATTTTAATGACTTAGAATTTTTACAAATACACGTTTCTTGAAAAGTTTTTATTCTAAGAAAAAAAAATACTAGTAGTAAAATCAACTTAGAAATTAGGTCATTACACTAAACAACCCTAATTTCTAGGAGTGCTGGAAGCTTATGTGTTCTTGAAGTTTGCTTGAAGATTGAGTTCTATTGCAAGGTAGATTTGGGAAAACTTAATGGCTATGGGTTCAGCTGTTACATCATGTGGTATCTAGGGGAGAACCAGCTAGCTCTGGGTTCGAGTTAGCCTAATCCTTGTAGAATTTTTCTTCAAAGGTAAAAGTCTGCATCAAATCCAAAAACGATAATCCATTTCAATTCCTTGTTTCTTGTTGTTTTCCTTTGATTCTTAGTGGTGTGGGTTTGTTGTGTGTTCAGCCACAAAACCTTAGTGTTTTCTTCAAGTTCTATGTGATTTCATATTCTTATGTTCTTCATGTTCTTCATGTGTTCTTGATATTTTTCTAATTTTCTAGCTTTGATTCTTGTCAACTTTTGTTTGTAGTGTTTTTGTGTTGTAAAACCACTTGTTTTGATTCTACTCTTATGCCTAAACTGAATTAAGTTGTTAGAAGCAAATTTTACAATTTTTATACATCATATTTTAGTGATTCATTGAATTTCTTTATGAATTTTTGAACTTGTTCAAAAGAAAAACAAAAGCTGAAAAAAAAAATTGTGAAAGAAACAATCAAAAGCAAAAGAAAAATACATCAAGTGATATCATATTTGTACAGCCAAAGACATTATTGATTAGTGGCTGAAAAAAGTGAAAGAAAAACAGAATTTAGAAGCAAAGTTACAAAATTACAAGTTCCAAAATTTCCTTTGAACAACAAAATCAAGTGAACTTGTATAACATGCAAATTGATGAAATTTGGCTTCTAGCAATTGAATTCACTTGGCATATCCTCCTTGTGCAGTTTGGTATAGCCATAGTATTCCTTGAGTTGTCTCATTAAATTCCAAGTTGAGTTGTGCTTTTCTAAATTTTGCTTTGTTGCTTGTCTCTTAAAATTTCCAAGGTTTTGTCTTAGAGTTTTCTTGTTCTTTGGACTCTTGAGTCTAGCCTAGAATCATTTCCTATTTCACTATAGTAAAGAGCCTTGATTTGATTAGAAGTTTTTGCTTAAGAACTATAGAGAGGAATAAGAGTGGAAAAAGGCAAGAGAGAACATTATAGAAAGAGCCTAGATTAAGAGTGACAAACACTTAGAGAGTGGTGAGAATTTCCTTATATACTTGTGTTTTTTTTTTTTTGCTAACCATTTTTTTTGAAGGATGAGGTCAAGTGGAGGAGAGGCTTTGTCACCTAGGACCTCTAGGTTGATGAAAGCCATGACAAAACAAATGAAAGACTTGCAAACCAAAATGGATGCAAGGTTTGAAGAGTTTCAAAGGGAGACACAAAGGAGGAGTCATCTAATGGGAAGTGTGGATGGAGAGGCTCATAGAAGTAGGAGGTTGAGTGAGTATGATTCTTTTCATGGAGGAAATTATTATGATGAGAGGAGTGAGGGGGAGGATTGGAGAGAAAATAACAGAAGATAAAATAATGAAAAAAGAGAAAATCATAGGAGACACAATCCTAGAAGGCAAACTAGAGATGATGAAGATTGAAGGGTGAGAAGATAAGAGAGAGAAGGGAGGAATGGAGGATTGAATGGAGTGAAAATAAAAATTCTAAAATTCCTTGGCAATAATGATCCAGAAGAGTATTTTGAGAGGGAGATGAAAGTAGACAAATTTTCTCATGCCAACATTTTGATGAAGAAAAGAAAGTTAATATAGCAACTTTAGAGTTTGGTGGTTATGCTTTGATATGGTGGAACCAAATTCAAGTGGATATAGGGAGGATGAGGAGACAAAGAGTAAATTCTTGGGATGACTTGAAGGCATGCTTGAGAGGAAGATTTGTTCCAACTTATTATGCAAGAGAAGTCCATAACAAGCTTCAAAGACATTTCTAAGGTTACAAGAGTGTTGATGAATATTATAAGGAAATGGAATTGATGATGATAAGGGCTGAAATTGTGGAGGTTCAAGAAGCAACTATGGCTAGGTTCCTTCATGGCTTGAATAGAGAAATTCAAGATGTGATGAAACTACATTCTTATGCCACAATTGAGGAGCTAGTCCACAAAGCTCAAAGGGTGGACAACAACTAAAGAGGATAAAAGCTTCCAAATTCTCTAATGGGGCTGCAACTTCCAATTGGAAGGACAAGCCTAAAAGGGAGGTTTCTCATGAGAAAAATAAATAAGAAAAGGTGGGAAGCTCAAGCAAAAAAATTGTGGATCCAACTCCAAGAAGATCAAGCAATATCAAGTGTTTTAAGTGTCTTGGCAAGGGTCACATTGCTTCTCAATATCCTAACAAGAGAACTATGATTTTGCTTGAGGATGGAGGCATTAAGAGTGAGTCTTCAAGTGACTCAAATAGTTCTTCAAGTGAAGAAGAAAAAGAACTCACACTAGTAAAGGCTGAAGAGGGAGATCTCTTAATGGTAATGAGAATGTTGAGTAATTTTTGCCTAGAAAAAGAGGAAAGTCAAAGAGAAAATATTTTTTTCACACAAGGTGCTTGGTTAAAGACAATGTATGCTCCCTTATCATTGATGGTGGGAGCTACACCAATGTTGCTAGTACAAGACTTGTGGAGAAATTACACTTACCAACCACAAAGCATCCAAAGCCATACAAGCTTCAATGGCTTAGTGAAAGTGAAGAAGTGGTGGTAAATTCTCAAGTGCTCATTCCTTTTTCTATTAATGCTTATCATGATAATGTTCTTTGTGATATTGTTCCAATGGAGGCTGGTCGTATCCTTCTTGGTAGGCCATGGCAATATGATAGAAAAGTGATACACAATGGCATGGAGAACACTTTGAGTTTGAGCACCTAGGCAAGAAAATTGTTTTGAGGCCTTTGACTCCTAGACAAGTGTGTGAAGATCAAATAAAGATGAAAGAAAAAAGAATTGAGGAGTTGAAAAAAAATACTGCACCTAAAAAAGAGAAGAAAAGTGAGATACCAAAAAGAAAAACTAGAGAGAAAAATGGAAATGAAAAAGAAAATGATAACAAAAAAATTCATGAGATTAAAGAGAGTTTGTTCTTGAGTGAAAGGCAAATTAAGAGAGTGTTATTGGCACAACAACCTCTTTATTATATGCTTCCTAACTCTCTTTGTTTACATGTTGAAAAGGAAGGTGAAAAATTGCCCAAAGCTATGCAATCCCTTTTGGAAGAATATCAAGATGTTTTTCCAAAAGAAGTTCCTAATGGCTTGCCTCCCTTGAGAGGCATAGAGCATCAAATTGATTTGATTCCCGGTTGTTCACTTCCTAATAGGCCAGATTATAAGACTTAACCAATGGAAGCAAAAGAGGTACAAACACAAGTGGATAAGGTACTTGAAAAAGGGTGGATCCGTGAGAGCATGAGCCCTTGTGCTATGCCTATTATTCTTGTGCATAAGAAGGAGAGAACTTGGAGAATGTGTACGGATTGTAGGGCAATCAACAACATAACCATAAGCTATAGACATCACATCCCTAGACTTAATGATCTTTTAGATGAATTGCATGGTGCTACTATTTTCTCTAAAATTGATCTTAAGAGTGGTTATCATCAAATAAGGATGAGGGAAGGAGATGAATGGAAAACGGCTTTCAAAACTAAATTTGGACTTTATGAATGGTTAGTTATGCCTTTTGGTTTGACTAATGATCCTAGTACTTTTATGAGACTTATGAACCATGTGCTTAGACACTTTATAGGCAAGTTTGTGGTAGTTTACTTTGATGACATTCTTGTTTATAGTGCCAATTTAAATGATCATTTAA
>CM023942.1:10651608-10674591 GCA_013407115.1 Glycine latifolia
TGCATGTTAAAAGTGTCTTGGAGGTGCTTAGAAGGGAAACCTTGTATGGATCAATTGATAAATGTTCTTTTTGCACTTCACAAGTTATGTTTCTAGGTTTTGTAGTAGGTGCTCAAGGAGTCCAAGTGGATCAAGAGAAAGTGAAAGCCATCATGGAGTGGCCAACTCCTACAAGTATGAAAGATGTTAGAAGTTTTCATGGTTTGGCAAGCTTTTATAGGAGATTTGTCAAGGATTTTAGCACCATTGCTTCTCCTTTGAATGAATTGATGAAGAAAACTGTGAGATTCTCTTTGAAGCAAGAGCATGAAATTGCTTTCCAAACATTGAAGGATAAATTGTCTCATGCACCTATTCTTGCATTGTCTAATTTTAATACTTCCTTTGAATTGGAATGTGATGCATCTAATGTGGGCATTGGGGGGGGGGGGTTAATTCAAGATAAACATCCTATTGCTTATTTTAGTGACAAATTGAAGGGTGCATGTTTGAACTATTCCACTTATGATAAAGAATTGTATGCACTTGTTAGAGTCTTGCAAACTTGGCAACATTATCTTTTTCCTAAGGAATTTGTGATACATAGTGATCATAAATCTCTTAAATATTTGAAAAGTCAAGGCAAACTCAACAAAAGACATGCTAAGTGGGTTGAATTCATTGAGAAATTTCCTTATGTAATTAAACACAAGCAAGGAAAGTTGAATGTGGTGGCGGATGCCTTATCAAGAAGGCGTTGTTTGATTTCTATGCTTGAAACTAAATTGCTTGGTTTTAATCACATAAAGGAATTGTATGCAAGTGATCATGACTTCTTTAGTATTTTTGCTTTGTGTTAGAAAGGGGCTCATCAAGGATATTTTAGACATGATGGTTTCTTGTTCAAGGAAAAGAGATTATGTGTTCCTAAAAGCTCTTTGAGAGAACTTTTCATTAGGGAAGCTCATAAGAGTAATTTGATGGGGCACTTTGGTGTGGACAAAACTTTGGCTATTTTATATGAACATTTCTTTTGGCCAAAAATGAGGCATGATGTGCATAAGCTTATTTCTCAATGCATTACTTGTCATCAAGCTAAATCTAGATTAATGCCTCATGGTTTATATACACCTTTGCCTATTCCTAACTCCCCTTGGGTTGACATTTCTATGGATTTTGTGCTTGGCCTTCCAAGATCCAAGAGGGGAAAGGATTTTATCTTTGTTGTTGTTGATAGGTTTTCAAAGATGGCACACTTCATTCCTTGTCACAAAAGTGATGATGCTTGTGAAGTAGCCAATCTTTTCTTCAAGGAAGTGGTGAGACTACATGGATTTCCAAAAAGCATAGTGAGTGATAGAGACACAAAGTTCCTTAGCCACTTTTGGAAAACGTTGTGGGGTAAGCTTGGCACAAAACTCTTGTTTTCATCAACTTGTCACCCACAAACGAATGGCCAAACCGAGGTGGTTAATAAAACATTGGGACAACTCCTTAGATGCTACATCAAGGGTAATTTGAGAACTTGGGAGGAGTGTCTACCTCTCATTGAGTTTGCTTACAATAGAGTAGTTCACAAGACTACTTCTTTATCTCCATTTGAAATTGTTTATGGCTTTAATCTGTTAACTCCTCTTGATTTATTGCCTTTACCTAACACTTCTTCTATGGTTAATCATGATGCTTTGTCTAAAGCTTCTTATGTTAGAAAGTTGCATGAACAAGTGAAGGCACATGTGGAGAGAAAGATGGAACAATATGCAAAGCAAGCCAATAAGCACAAGAAGCAAGTGATTTTTAATGAAGGAGATTTAGTGTGGCTTCATTTAAGGAAGGATAGATTTCCTCATGAAAGGAAATCCAAGCTCCAACCTAGAGGAGATGGACCTTTCAAGATTCTAAAGAGGATCAACAACAATGCTTACAAACTTGAATTGCCTAGTGAGTATGGTGTGAGTAATACTTTCAATGTTTGTGATCTTTCTTGTATGATGTACGTACAAGTGAGGAGGCAAACTTGAGGACAAGTTCTTTTCAAGAAGGAGGGGATGATGGAGGTTCATGGCAAGCTAAAGGTCTAGAAGGAAAGCTTGAAGCACTTCCTTTGGTGAGCTTTAAAGGACCAATGACAAGAGCTAGGACTTAAGCACTTCAAGACCACATTCAAGCTAACTTGGGCAAGCATGAGGATGCACATCAACTCAAGGATGACAAGAGCTGGATTTTGATGTCTCAATTCCAATTCAATTCAATAAATTCTAGCACTTGTTAGAAGAAATTCAATACAAAAACTTGTAAATAGGTTTTCCACTATTTTAATCGATTATTTTGGACCTGTAATCGATTACCAGCATGTCAGCTTCAAACAAGAACAAGAACCTACTGGTTTAATTGATTATTTTGCTTATGTAATCAATTAAAACAAGTCTTGACTATTTTAATCTTTACGTAATCGATTAAAACAAAGCTTGAATGTTTTAATTGATTACAAGTGGGAATTAATCGATTATTTTAGTCTTAAAGCTACACTGCACATGTTGGGGAAGCCAAGAGTCACTTTAGGAAAGCTTGCACTTCAAGCTTCATTTAGGCTTCATTTCAATTTTCATTTTCCTTACATTTAGTGACATTTAGCTTGTAATTTTGTGGCCTATATAAGGTGTCAAAACTGAATGTAACTAACTTTGGTTCATTAATACAATTTCTGAAAATTGTTGTGAGAGTTTCTCTCTTGTTCTTGTTCAAGAACTTCTTGAGTCTTATCAATGGTTTCTCAATGCTATTGTTATGATTCTTCCTAGACTTATTGGAGAGCTTCTCCATGGTGTCTTCACCTTCAACCCTAACCTTTCTTGCATCTTCCATTTCTGCAATGTCAAACTTCTAAACAGCCCTAATTTCTAGGAGTGCTGGAAGCTTATGCGTTCTTGAAGTTTGCTTGAAGATTGGGTTGTATTGCAACGTAGATTTGGGAAAACTTAATGGCTATGGGTCCAACTATTACATCATCCTTGGTGGTCTATTTCCTTCTCCTCCTCTATTAGCCATAATATCAATTGCAAGTGTCTTTTCTAGTGAAGGAGAGTCAATTGCAAGTGTCTTTTCAGTCTTAGTAATTTTCAGATCAAATAAAGATTTATCTGTGGAAAATTAATCTCACATATAGGAAAAAGAATAAACTACAATAACCCGTAAGTACCGAGGTTAGTGAAAATAAAATATAACAAGAGAGAATTTATACAAAATCAAAAGAAATAATGAAAGTAAAGAAAATGTCCTATTCAACTGAAAAATTAAATCTGAAAGAACTGAGTGAGCAACTTAAGTCCCCGACATCGGTGCCAGAAACTTGTTAGACTATTGGCAAGTGTACCAATGTTGTCGCAGGTTACAGAATTTATAAGAGATCATCTCCATAAGGACTTGAGCTACTCATTTATTTCAGATAAAAAGTAATAGTTCAATAGTTATGTACAACAAATATAATCAAAATTTGATGGGTTTACGGAAATAACAGAAATAACGGATTAGTGCGTCAGAAATATGAAAAATTATGAAAACAAATAAAATGAATTTAATTAATTTAAGAGAACGTACGATTGGATTTCATCGTTCATACCCTCGGCATCCAATTAACATTAATACATATGAATCATTCTCTAACATTATTGATGCACACATTAATTCACCCTGAATCAATCCCTCGCATTCGAGAATCCTAAGGATATTTATCGAATATCGATCCCTCGCATATGAAGTAAATAACCCAGCATTACAATCATAATCTCGTGCTATTTGCAATCAAAACATTATGCTCTATTCCTAGCAACATATCATAAAGAGTAAAATCATTCAGCTCAAATCCTAAGGGCATTTTCCAGTTAAACTTATAATCCATTTTCATGAAACTAGTGATGAAGTATAATCAAGCATTACAAACAGAATGAAATTACCAATAATGAGTAGAAAAGATTCATGCATATATGAAATATCAAAAGAGATAACTTTGAAATCTACATCAAAAGGGTAGTTAAACAAAGTTGATCCCATTACCACAACAATTTATACTTTAATGTCCAAGACGATGACCAGTCCCACAGGGCGGAGGATGTCGATTACGTCGCGGATTTCTTTTATCATGTATCACGGGTTCTCCATCATGATGTTGTTGTTGTTTTGTCTCAGAATTTTCATTTTGAGTTGCGATAGCTAAAGAACTTTTTGTCCTTGCTCTCCAAACAAATACGGTGCATCGAACCGTTGCAAATAAGCTAAATATGAAGTTGCAGAATTTGGTGTATTTAAATCGACACCAAATAAATTGGTCATCCATTCATGGCTAGTTGCATTTACTGACTCGCAAGTCTGGCCAAAAGGTAGATGAACAAGTTATGGAGTAGAAAACATTGATTGAGGAGGTGGATCTAGGAATTGAGATTCTTCAACAATTCTCCCTGCAACATTATGGGTAATTGTTGTGCATGGATCATTTAGTTGTTGTGCAATCGACAAGAACAGAATCGTGTTTTGCCTATACCATTCCATATACTCCGGTGTATGTGTCAATAGCCCTTCAATCGATTGCCCAATTAAAACATCATTGCTTTTGTTTTTCCATAAATTAATCCACCCTGCATGATATTCCATCCAATCACTGTAATGATTACCTCACATGTCAATCTGGTGAAGTCGATCTAGATTTATGGGATCAACAGGGATATCTTGATGTAAACCAAATTGTAGCTTGACCCGGTTTGTTTGATGCCATTCCACGACAATAAAACAAATAATTGTAGTGCATGTAGACCAAATGTCCATGTCTTTGTATGCATGTCTTGGTAATTGCTCTTCAAATCCTCTATATGGGACCCAAGAAAACTAGAATATATGTAAACAATGCAACATTACTAAATAGTAATATGTGCATATTGATGGTGTTGTTGATAATAGTAATATACCTGATGGCTTTCCATATGATCTATACGAGATCTATACCCGATCAAGTCACCATGAGGTGTGCCCCTATGTTGTAATCTACCACCACTCCATCTGAAATGTAAAAACGAAATTAAGCCATTATTCATTATAATGTTATAATGGGCTTCATTCAAATGAAAATATTTGATATCATTATTTGTAATAACCTTTTAGAGAATGGATAAGTTGTTTTGGGCTGTAGGACTCTTGGTGCAATAAAAGGCATGCGGTACCAAGCCCATGACTACAATAGTATGGTACAACCACCCATGACTCTACCAACCTCCGATGATTCCTGACACAGTTCTCTGTACATGTTTGCTAAACAAGCAGAGCCTCAACTATATCTCTTTCTGTTGTTGAAATCACGTAATAGGTTCAAATACATTAGATGAACTCTATTTCCAGATTTATCAGGCATTAGAGCACCACCAATGATGTACGTTATGTAAGCTCTACACATGCATTGTAGTTGGTGTATTGTTGATTCTTCAGGTAATAGTGCAGGCAAGATGCTAAGCAACCATATCAGCTTCACTGTGGCTCCCTTACATGCATTATCCAGAGGGACTTCTAATAACTCGTCGCATAAATCATTCCAATTTAAGAAGCTAGGTCCTGTCACAGCATGACCATCGACCCTAATGCCTAGATGCAATGCAACATCTTCGAGTGTGATTGTGCACTCACCCTATGGCAAGTGAAAGATGTGTGTTTCAGGTCTCCATCTTTCATCAAATGCAAGATTAATTCTGCACTGTTTTATTATGGCAGTATGTTGGAACCCGGTAGACGATAATAATGGTATAATTTGTGGTTCTGGTTCAAGTATTGTATGGTTATACAAACTGATTAAGCCGTTATTTGTGGTACGTGAATGATGAACGTGTTGATGACACAATAGAGGTGTACAAGCCATGACACAATAGGGGAGTGACTCCTAATGTTTGTCACTACATTATCCTAATTAATAGGTTATTTAAGATTAAAAGAGTAGATTAGGCCATAAATCTCTTTAAAGCTAAGATAATTGGCCAAGTTGGAACAATCCAAAGTTAGTTAATCCACATGCTTGTCATACTCTAATTTAATTCTCCACTTTTTGAATCAGATACTGATATTCATTCCATATAGTTTGGATTCATCATTCCTTTCCATATCAGCCTTTAGTGTTGAGTTATGTTTTGCTTGAGATTGTCTTGTCAATTTAAGTAAGACGTGAAAAGTTTCTTGGGCTTTTTATTTCTTCAGTTCAAACGAAAAATGGAAAGTTATTATAATGGTGGACCACAAGACATGGGAGTCATAATAGATGCACAAATTTACACTCAGATACACTTCACACTACTCGAAAGATTAGTTTTAACATCGCTACGTTAACATCGGTTATTGAAAAAACCAATGTTAACAAAAATGCAGTGGCATATTCGTAATTAAAAGGACGCCGTTAACATAGGTTTTCATAAAAACTGAGGTTAACTAGTCCCTGTTAACATCGATTTTAAGAAAACAATGTTAATGTGTTCATGTTAACATAAGTTTTTAAGAAAACTGAGTGTAGTCTAATTCGTATATCGAAAGTAAACAACATATAAATAATATGTCAAAAATATTTTTTTAAAAAATATTAATTAAAATACACTAACATTGTAAAAGTTTTTCTCTATGCTATCTCCTTTTTTGTGTGAATATTCTTACCCTATCATCTAATTCCATATTATAATTTTTTTCTGAATTAATTCCATATTATAATCAACGGTAAATGTATTAACTTTTATAATAATTATACTTTTAAAATCATGCCAACATAAAAATAAAACTTGTTTATTTTTTTTATAAGAACTCATTTTTTCCAAAAAAAAAAACTCATTTTTTTTATTACAATGCAGCCCTTGGTAGACTTTATTAAATTGTTAGATAACGTTTAGAAAAAAATTAAAAATTGTTTACTAGTTTCTACATAAATGCAAATAGATCCTTTTCATATTGCAAAAAAATGTGTACTAGAATAAGACATAAAATTATATTCTATAACAAAAAAGGTGGTTTCAAATCAAACAAAAAATAGGCAAGAAAAAAAATATTAACCTTTATTTTACTTAATAAAATAAAAACTAAATAAGGTGGAGTATACTTAGGAGCAAGAAGAGGTATTGGGAAGATCCAAGTAAGTAAAGAAGTAATTTAAAAAGAACCAAGAAAATATATGCATGCATGATGGAGTATACTTAGGAGCACCTTTACTTGTCTGGTGTGCCAATTTTCGTTAACAAATTTTTTGTTATAATCAGACTGTCATTTATATATAAAAGCATTCAATAGAATGGTGTTTGATAGTTCCATAATACAAGCAAAGTTGAGTTTTCTTCCCGAGCATTTAAGAAAGAAGCAAAATTGATCTTTTCCATCCAAGATTTCTAAGAAATTGAACTCTACCAAATTACAACTTGTAATCAAATTCATTCTTAGCAAAGGAGCATAGCTCAACGGGTATCCACATGCTCATGATGCAAAACTAAAAGTACAATGCTGACTAAACGACAAAAAATTTATTAGTGTTTTACATAGTCAGGGGAAATTGACAAATGCTAAGATGACAAATCAAGCATCCTAATCATTTTTTTTTCTTTAATTAAATGTTTCTATAATTAAAATAAAAAAAAAAACTAACTTCAGCTTCATTCTTTTTTTTTATGCAGCTACTTATCCCCAAAGCTTAATGACACCACTTAATCACTTCATTGTACTAGTTCTTAGACACCAGAAAACACAAATAAACACCTAATAAATGGAAACAGTATGCACAAAATAACAAATAGTTTGAAAGCAAATGTCATAAAAAAAACCTCGTATGTCATTTCTCCTTACGCTACTAATTGTCATTTGAGCACATTTTTATTTATATATTGAAACACTTATAAGGAAACCTTCTTTGCTTCTTTGTGAATGTAACACCCTGAAATTTTGATAACTGAAAATAGATGTTTGATGTATTTCTTGTGTTATTTGATTATTTGATTAGTTTAGATTAGTTTAATTATTATGTAAATTATCCTTATGCAATTGCTTAGTGTGGATGTTAAGTTAAGTGGAGTTTGTTTGAGCTGCGTTGAAATTGTGTGATTTTGAGTTTGATCCGAAACCTATTTTTAGTAAAATCATCATTGGGGATTATTTAACCGTTGCATCACCTTCATATTTTAAAGATAGGTTTCTGACCTATATATGTAACTTTTGACCGTTGGGATTGGTGAAATAACATTTTTAACATGAGATAATAATTTTTCACTAAACCAGAAATTTTAAAATTGGACCAGCTCGTCCAACAACGTGAAATCTCCATTTTCATGCTTCCATCTTCCCCAAAACAGCCACCAAGCCCCCACCCTTCTCCTCCACCACCCACAACCACCATCAACCACCACGGGCTGCCGTTGCTTGCCGAGGGACCACGGCACAGAGAAGAACCTTGTAATCGAAACGGAATCTTTGAAACTCCTCTGAAAGTTTCAGTAGAGAACGAAGCCTCCAAATCCTTCTTTCTTGGTTTCCTTGAGGTAATATTGGTTTCTTTTGTCTTCTTCTAGCTAGTTTAAGCTTCTCTTAGTGTCTCTTGGGTTTTGGGCACCGTTGTTGGGAGTTTTACACATCCTTTGAAAACCCTTTGAAAATGAGATGTTGTAAAAGTCTCATTTTATGAAATTGATGTCATTTTCGTGATCCTTCTTGAACTCCGGTCACATTGGTGCAATCGGAATTACAATACGATGTCTTTTGATGTAAATTCCCAAAACACCGTTTAGCCCTTTTTCGATTTGAGTGGGTATTTGACCCCAAATGTTAATTTTGACCTTGCCTTTGAAATCTATACTAAATTATCTTCGATTTGGTATATAGAGCTTTGTATTCGGACAAGCACGCGTATTCGAAGGATCACGAAACAACACCACTAGGCTGTAACAAGGAGAACTCCTAGTTAGGTAAGAGGAGTTTATTACTTAGTATAGTTTTGGTACCATGGTTCCAACTATGAGGATAACTGTCTGTCTGTGTTGTGTGCTGATTTTTAAGAAATACTATGTTTTTGACTAATGGGATGCGATGAATTTGTTATTGATAGATAAAATTGTGAATGTTGTTGCTATGGTAATTGATTAGATTTTTGGGAAAAGTCTTAATTACAGAGGAGACTCTGCCTAAAATTTTATAATATGTTTTCCTATTTGATTCTTTATTAAATTTTTAAATGGGCATAAGAGTGTGTTTTCTATATTGTAGTCCTCCTTTTTAATTTAGAATTTTCCTAAAATACCAGTCTCGTGGTAATATGGATTATGGATGAATGAGGTGATATTGATGTCATTGATAATGTTGAAATGAGATGTTATTGATGTGTTGGTGATGATTGAATGAGATAATGATGATGTGTTTGATGATGTACAAATGAAATAATGTTGATGTGGTTGATGATGTTGAAATGAGATGACTTTGATACGTACGATGATGATATTGAGATGATGTGATGTTGATTTTGATAATGACATTGATGAGAGATAATGTTGATGTGGACAATGTCATTGTGTGGTGTGGATACACATGGATACCCATGGGGGGTGCATGACGGGTTACCCTTGCGAGAAAGGATTTGTTCCTAGCTAGGTCATGCATTGATGGTGCCATGATTGTATGATGTGTATGTCCACATAGGATGCAGTGACTGGTTGATTACCCTTACAAGGAAGGATTTGTTCCTAGCCACGGTCAGTGCATCGGTGAGCCCATATTGGTGTGTTATGTATGTACATAGGGGTGCATGACGGATTACCCTTGCGAGGAAGGATTTGTTCCTAGTCGGGTCATGTATTGATGATGCCCATGTTTCATACTTCATATTGCATTGATGGAAATAGAATGAAGACATGTGCGTATCTGTGGGTTTCTATGGTCTAGAAACGCAGGTACTAAGGGGCCATCGGGTTTAGAATTCCCTAGTGCCGCTAGTTGAGGGGGGGGGGGGGGGGGAATGGCCTGTGCACGACATGATGACCATGATAGGCGATGAATCATTTTTTTGTGAGAGGCTATTTCACTGTATATGGTATCGTGTTGCATGGTGAGAATGAAATCAGGAGCATGCATCATTCATAACATGATTGATTGAATTATGAAATGAATTGGATGATTAGTGTGTCGAGTGTGTATTGGACTGATGGATCTTGGGTAATTATTGTGGTTGTTATTGTTGTTTCCTTTCCAATTGTTGTTACCTGATGCTTGTTGGTTTTATATAATAAACTCACCCTTTACATTTGTTGTACCGTGTGATTGGTATCTGTGATGATCGTGAACCTTCATTCGTGTGAGTAGATGAGTAGCATTAGGTGACTCTGGAGGGAGATTCTTTTTGGTTGGAGCCGTCGAGCCATCGTGATGACGATGAATTACTTTTTGGAAAAGAGTTGTGTTTTGATAGTCAACTCTTTCTTAGTTGGTCTCTTGATTTCTTTTTTATGGATATGTACAATTCAGGCGTAAATACATGTAAATACAACTAACATATATCCTGACATATGATGGTTTAAGATACATGTTTGTGTATTTATTTATATATTTATATATAGTATGACAAGTGTAATATCACGAATAATTTACCACCATTTTCGTAATCAAATTAATGAAGTTTCATTAAAATTCAAAAATTGCACAATTAGAGTTAGTAATACCTTGGCAACGAGGCGAGTCATTACAGTGAAGTTAACCAGATTTTCATGGTGTGAGAACTAGAGCTATCTGAAACTAGTACATGGTTTTTTTAGAAGGCAAATGCTAAAGGCATAACATATGGAATCAAAGAATGTTGAATGCTCTGCAACCCCTTGCATCGAAAACCCTAGTTGCTGTTGTGAGCGCTCTCTCACAACCATAACTTATCTGAAAGAAGAGTAAATTGAGAGAGAAAACAATTTCAAATTTCAAATAATCTTGAGTGATAGAAGAGTGTTGATAGTTTCCACACTTACATAGGGAGAGAGAGAGTTCAGAGTGCGAAACACAAAAATGGTTTAGAGTGCAATAAGCCAAAAAATATTGTAGCAAGATAAGCAAAAGTTAACCACTATAATTGGGTCTCAAAGTCTTTTAACTATAGTGAACTGATGTAGGCAAAAGTATTTATTTGGCTATATTCACACTTAATCATGTATGTAGGAAAAATTGATGTAGTTATAACTGATTTTTTTAATGATGTAGTTGTAGGTATTAGTTTTTATGAATTTTGCCTACATTGAGCTTTTGTAGGAAGTAATCTTTTTGAGTTTTACCTACACTAGTCGATCATTGGCACAAGTTTTATGGAGGCATACCTACACAAAGTAGTTGTAGGTATAAGAATTTTTTAGTTTCAATGAATTTACCTACACCAAATAATGATAGCTACAAGTCGCTGAGTTTTACATACATTAATCAGTTGTAGGCCGAAATATTTTTGAATTTTACCTACACTAATTCATGATTGTAGGCAAAAGAAGTATGTAGGCATAGCTCATTTTTCTTATAGTGAGTTGGAAACTTTTGACGACAGTTCAAAATCGATGTCAAAAGCACCTTTTACATCGGTTGTAGATACAATTGATGTGGAAAGTTTCTTTACAATATTGATTTTGCTCAAAAATATGGGAAGGAGGGTACTGGGTGAAAGCAAAGGAAACAAAGTTCTTATAAAGTAAACATGGTAGGGGAATAGAGAGGTGTAGGAGGCTATTAAACAGAAGAAGGAATGCCTTAGATCTTTGCATAAATGTCCCAATGATGAAAATTTGCAAAAGTTTAGAGAAGCGAAGAAAAATGTAAAGAAAGCAGCGAGGGAAGCTAGAGGCAAAGTTTTTTATGATTTGTAGAAAAATCTTGGGAGCAAGGATGGTGAAAAAGGTATTTACAAACTTGCTAAAATGAGGGATAAGAAAAGTAAAGACCTCACCTAAGTTAGATGTATCAAGGATGAAAATCAAAAGCTTTTTGTAAGAGATGAAGATGTAAGTGAAAGATGGATGAACTACTTTGACAAACTTTTTAATTGGGATGGCGATAAAAGTGAGGTGGTTTGGAGGATGCTTCTAATGATTTGTGTGTAGAATTAAGGCACATGAGGTTAAGGAGGCTTTAAAGATGATGAAGAATAATAAAGCTTTGGGACCCCATGACGTCCCTATTGAAGTATAGAGAGGCTTGGGAGATGTGGCAATAAAATGGTTTACCAATATTTTTAATAAGATTCTTCAAACAAATAAGAAGCCTGATGCTTGGAGGAAAAGTATGCTTTTGCCTATTTACAAAAACAAGGGAGATATCCAGAATTGTTCTAACTATAGAGGCATCAAGCTCATGAGCCATACTATGAAGTTGTGGGAGAGAGTTATTGAACATCGCCTAAGGAGGGAGACCAATGTTTCTATAAATCAATTTGGATTTATACCAGGAAGATGTACCATGGAAGCTATTTTCTTGATGTGAAAATTAATGGAAAGGTATAGGGAAAAGAAGAAAGACTTACATATGGTGTTCAAAGATCTTGAGAAAGCATATAATAGGGTCCTAAGAGAAGTCTTATGGTGGACTCTTGAGAAGAAAAAGGTAGCATTAAAGTATGTTAATGTAGTTAAGGAGATGTATGATGGGGTTACCACATGTGTGAAAGCTTGTAATGGAACATCAAGGTATTTCCCTATCACGGTCGGTGTTCACCAAGGTTCAACTCTTAGTCCGTATCTCTTTGCCTTAGTGATAGATGAACTAATGAAATATATTCAAGAGGAAGTGTCGTGGTGTATGCTTTTTGTAGATGATATCGTGCTTATTGATGAGACCAAAGATATTGTTAATAAGAAATTGGAATTGTGGAGAAACACTTTGGAGTCTAAAAGATTCATGATAATGAAGAGCAAGACGGAGTATATGAAGTGTGAGTTTTCCCGAGTAAGAGATGGTGATCAAGACACAGTGCACCTACTAGGTCAAGAGGTACCCAAGAAAGATGTTTTTAGATACTTGGAATCAATTTTGCAAAAAGGTGGTGAGATGAGGATGTAAATCATAGAATTATAGCAGGATGGATGAAATGGCGGAGTGCATCGGGGTTTTTGTGTGATCGCAAAATTTCCCTTAAGCTAAAAGGAAAATTCTATAGAATAGTTATAAGACCGACAATGTTATGTGGATCGAAGTGCTGGCCGACACATAGGCAACATGAGCATAAAATAAGGGTAGTAGAAATGAGAATGTTAAGGTGGATGTGTGGTTATACAAAGATGGATAAGATAAGAAATGAGGATATTCGAAGAAAGGTATCAGTGGTACCGGTATGTGAAAAGATGAGGGAGCATAAATTGAGGTGGTTTTGGCACGTTATGAGACAGCCACTGGATGCTCTCGTAAGAACAATAGTTTGTTACCAAGAGCTCAACACAAAGAGAGATAGAGGTCGACCGGAATTTACCTGAGGAAAGATAGTTAAACAAGACTTAATGGAGTGGGATATAGATTGGCGAACGGTATGTCTTAGGACGGAGTGGGGAAAATCTATAAGCTTAGTGGAGGGTTAAACCCATTAGTAGTTCTATGTTCCAGTTGTTTCCTTTGTTTTAGTTCTATTTTCTTGGGTTAAAGGTGTTTTTAATGTTGATGTTGCTTACTGTGAAGAAATCAGAAGCACAAACAACCAGGATGAAATCAGAATTTGGCTTAAGTGATGGTTTCTCTCTACGTCCTTCTATTTGCAACCATATTTGCATGTTATAAGTGTGCACCATCACCTTATAATTTGCAGGGCCATCTCTAAAAATAAATAATAAATAATAAAAAAATGTTAAATATTTTTTCCATGAGAAGTTCAAGAAAACTTGAGGGACAGACTACATGAACGTTACCAAGCAACAAAAAGAAGTCTATCCTGACACAATGTATGTCACTTCAAGGACCAGAGAGTTCCATTCTATTACCAATACTTTAGAAAAGTATGTATGTGCGTGTGTGTCTGCATGGGTTTGAATATAAACCTCCCTCTAACAAAACCAACAATACAAACGACTAACATATTTGCAGGTAAAAAAAAGTATATTTGGGTGTGAGTCCATTTGTGTCACGATGTGTATAAAGAACCTGATAACCTATTTTGCAAGCAATAAATAAACAATATATAAAATAGTAACTACAATAATAGCCAGTATGCCTTAGATGCCCAATTAAGGGAAATAATAAAATCTCTAAGCAAAAATTTGAAACTAATTTTCTTACCAAAATCTGGAAATTTCATGTGAGAGCTAGACAGGGTCTAGGTGGGTTTCAAACTCTGCACATCGGATGGGTGTGTCGTCCTTGTTAAGGAGGGGGACTTGCAAAACAAAGGAAAAGACTATGATGCTTAAGTAAGTACACCAATTATAGAATAATAACTGAGTATGTGAGAGTGTGTGAAAGGCTTCCAAGGGTGCCTCGGAGGGGTGTCCACCGTGGGTGGACAGTGATGTCTGTGGAGTGAATAATGAATAGGTTTCTTGATAAGCATTTGTCGTGTCATTTTAAAACAATTAAACTAAGCTAATTCTGTAGCACAGGATTAATCTAGGTCGACTCAAAGACACTATCAATATGGTTCTATCTTCAATTCACTACTAACAGTAAAGGGGATTTTTGTCGAATAGTTTGCAGGCGCGAACTAAAAATTGCAAAATCACAAACTACGATTAAAGATCGATGCAGAAACTAACAGAATTGATAACAAGTAATGTAAAATAGATTAAAGAGCATCAATCCAATTCACCAAACCAAGCTATTTGAATCATCATCGTTCTCAAAAATTTATCATATTATGAAAGTTCATTCAATTTCATTAGAAGTAGTTCAATCAAATTAACCCCTAAATTAATTGAAACCACAACCCTAATTGAAATATCATCCAATTAATCTGTGATTTATATTCAAAATTAGGAAATGAATCCATAACCTAATCCGTTTTCAATCCTAAACTCATTCATAATCATGAAAATAGAATAGCAATTGAAGAAGAAAGTGAACATTCACACAGAATTCGAAATATTAAACCAGAACTCAAATTCTTCTCTTGCTTGGGTTGGATCCTTGGATTGATTGATTATTTAGCCTTCCATGATCATCATCAATGAAAGCCCCATGAAATAAGTGCACGAAAATGGAAGAAGGGAAAATAAAAATGAAGAACAATGAAGAACAGTTGAGAGAAAAATAAGAGAAAGAGTTTTGATTCTAAAAACTTAAAAAGAGAAATGTAAAACTGTTTTTGCAAAATGAAATGTAAAGTAATAATTCCTCCTAATGTCACTAATATATAGTGACTAAGTCTGAAGAAAAGAATGGGCCATGAACAACCCATCAATTCTAATTATTTATGCTATTTACACCAATAAAAGTCCAACTCGCAGCCCAAAATACAAGTGCACTGGTTCTGACTTCAAAGCCTAAAATGACCCTCCAAATGGCAGAATTGGCCTCGGCTTATTTCTGGAAAACTTGTAGATCTTTTTGTTATCTCTCCAAGGACTACAAGAAGGCTCAATTTGAAGTTCTGTAGAGATCTATAGGTCCTGTACAAGTCAGATACGTCAAGTGAGCATAAAATCTGAAAATACGCAACAATTAGCAATTAAGCCCACTAACTTGCCTAAGACAAAAACTGAATTAGAATGGGAAAATAAAAGTTCAAGAGAAGTCAAATAATCTAAGAATGATAGAAAAATATCTAACTAAACGCACTCCATCATTTCCACCTCCTTAAAGGTTTAGAAATAACCTGTATTTATAGCGTGGAATATGGGCTTTGGGCCTTTGTTTGTTAGTGATCTGTTGATAAGATAACAGATAATAGCAGACAATTATATAATTTAAATAAAAGATAATATGTACCTTATTTATATACTGTTACTTGTAGATAAGTAATAACTTGTAGATAACTTGGAGAGATATTAAGATATAAGGTGGTTACACCAATTTGAATAACCAGGCATAATAGATATGTTGTTAATAAGGAGAGATTCACTGTTGATGTTCGCACTCCTATAGCAAGGCTGACATGAAGGGTGGACGAGTGTGTCAAGGTCGACACTTAGAGTCTGAATGTGCACCATTTCTGTAGTAGGGTTGACACGAAGGGTGAACATGTGTACAATGTCCCCACAGTAGTGGCCACGTGTAACTTTACCATTTTGGATTGTACACTAAGTTTAATAAAAATTTCATTTTTTTGTACCTAGTAATAAATGAACTTTAGTAAGAAATTTCACATAACTTAATTGCATGTGAAGAATTAGTAAGAAAGGGTAATGAAGAGTAAGAAATTATCTTGAAAACAAAAGCGATGTCCTGACACATTCCTAAGTTATTTTCTTTGATTTGGAGAAGCTTCTACTAAGAAAGATAGTTACTCTTATAGCTAGAGGCTATAGCAGAAAAAAATAAATATTATAATAGAGTACCATATTACCACTGATTCCTACCAATTTAACACTCCCTAAGAACTTCCTAGGATAATCATCAGTCTAGGAAATCCCTTTCCTTTTCAATGCTAATGTTTCACTCTATTTTCTCGATAAAACTAGAGTATCCCAATGCCCGAAGGCTTCTCATTGTGTGAAGGTAGGGGGGGTTATTGTATGTAGAGGCGGAGGTATGTAGTGACAAGGGGAGCCACGACCCCAAAGTTTTCTAAAACTCTTGGTATATATCTGTATAGTTTTTTATTGCATACAAAAGTAAAAGGTCAACAAAGGAAAATTAAAACTACTTTAATTGGACAAAAACTATCCCACTTGAAACTATACATGTATAGAAACTGAGAAGTGAAAGTGTGGAACCTTTTCATTTCACCTAAGATAAAAAAAGTTGCTTACAGACTCTGTTGTCTCTCTAAGTTATCAGTGACTTCATTTTATTCACAATATCTTTTTCAAGTTATTGTTAGTTGGACTAGAAATCTAGAAGTGGGGGGTCGAAGTAGATTCCACAACCTTTTTGAATTTCCTTGATGAAGTCAATTCAAATCCAAATACCCACTTGAACAATCAAGGTTTTCCTCAAAATCTTTTATCACAAGGATAATCTTGCTTAAGAAAAATAATAAAGTTTAATTCAAAAATAGAGTTTTAATGACACATCTAATTACAAGGTCAAATACCAATACAATACAATATCAAGAACAACTCAATAACAAGATAAGGGATAGACACAATCAAGACAAGGGTTTATACTAGTTTAGTTCTCAAAAGAACCTAAATCCAGTTTTCTCTAAGAATGCTTTGAATAATCACTATAGAGAAATAACTTTACAAACACTATGCACAAGAAAATCTCTAATACTACCTTTAATCCCTTGAACCCTATAAGAAATATTCTTTGAGCTGAACCCTACAACTGAACAACTTTCTTCTTAACACTAACCAAGATCATAATCTAAGATGAGAAAAATAAGGAATGGAATGAAAATACCTTGTTGTGTAGATGTAAAATCTTCATGCTTCAATCCATGTTGTTCATCTTATGATCTTGAATGCATGATCTTGACAAGATGATTTGTTTAAAAAATGTATTGTATATCCTCTATGACACTCTTTCTAACTGAAATTTGAAATTTTATCTTGCAAATGAGTCACACTAGGGAAATAGTAAGACAGGTATTTATAATAAAAAATAATTATAACTGTCATAATCGATTATAAAAACCTGGTAAGTGGTTATTTCGTTTATATATCTTTGTTACGTTTTTCCAAATAATGGTAATCAATTACAATAAACTAGTAAACGATTATTTCGATTACAAAGAATAATATTCCAATTGCAATTAGATATAATTGATTATGAACAAGTGGCAATCAATTATCATGCTTGCAACTTGTCATATTTGCTTATAGTATATTGTTGTAATTGATTACAACCACATACATGGTAATCGATTAATTTGCAATCAGAGAGAAAATTATGTTTGTAATTAAGAACACTTGTAATCGATTACAAACCTATGGTAATGGATTATATGACTCACAATGACTTTCTTTTCGTGAAAATAAGCTTGTTAATCGATTGACAATTTATTGTAATTGATTATCCCGATGGGAACAACCTTGTTTCAATAGAATCAAAGTCTTAGTCAAGGTTCAAACATGTTGTAATTGATTACAAAAACTATGTAATTGATTACACTATGTTAAACACTTATGTACATAAAATTTTATTAATCTTAGCATTCACAATCACTTATGACACCAACCTAAGCATGATATTAGATAAAGTAAGTTATGAGCACACATGTACATAAGTGAACCATGTCTTCCTACTTTGCTATCCTCATACCTGTGATAACAGATGTAAATGATCATAGCCGTGTAGTAGAAAACATTGAAGATGTTGGGCTACTGCAACATGGTCCAACACCTGTACCAGATGAATTAACAGAGGGAGTAACCATGGAAATACTACCATCCAGGAGTGATGCTGACGGCAGGGGAAGTCTTGTAGTATCACATGATGACAGACCAAGAGCAGCCTAAGACCACCAGCAGTATCCACGAAGAGCACCTGTGTATCTCAATGATTATGAATGTAATGCAGTTGAAACACATAAACTCCCTGCCCCAATTGATCTCTCTTTTGATGCTAGGCCAGGTATCAAATATCCATTACATGATTTTCTTAGCATGTCTAATTTTTCTTCCCATCATCGTGCATTTGTAGTTGCTATTGATGTAGGCCACAAACCCAAACACTTCAGGAAAGCTATGACAAGCTCACAATTAGTTGATGCAATGAGAAAAGAAATCAATGCACTGGAGGATAATGACACTCGGACAATAACAACTTTACCTTCAGGAAAACGAGCTCTACCCAGTAAATGGGTGTTGATGATTAAAATATCACTCTGATGGAACCATCGAAGGATACAAGGTGCAACTAGTGATTGCTGGAAATCATCAACTGGTTGGGGAAGATTTTGGTGAAACCTATGCACCTGTAATGAAAATGACAAGCGTTAGAACACTGTTGGTAGTCGCAGTAGCAAAGCAGTGGGAGCTACATCAACTTGATGTTCATAATGCATTTTTGAATGGAGATCTTAGTGAGGAAGTGTACATGAAGTCTCCCCGAAGATTTAGCAATGGATCGAAACATTGTGTTTGCAGGTTACGCAAATCATTATACGGCTTGAGACAATCACCTAGAAACTGGTTCTCTAAGTTGAGCTCTTCACTTATAGCGTACAGTTTTCAACAATCTTGAGCAGATTACAATCTTTTCACATTGCAAAAAGGTGATGTTTTTCTTGTTCCTTTAATCTATGTAGATGACATAGTCTTGGCAGTAAATAATACACAAGCGTGTAAACAAGTAAAGGAGTATTTGAATCAATGTTTTAAGATCAAAGATTTAGGAAGTTTGAAATACTTCCTCGGAATTGAAATCGCTCGAAGCAAAGAAGGAATTTCTTATGCCAATGGAAGTACACCCTTGATATTTTGCAAGAATCTGGTTTAAGTGGCAGCAAACCAGCCAACTCCCCCATTGAACAAAATCATCGACTTGGACTTGCAGAAGGACCAGACTCTGATTAGCAAGCTCATCTACCTTAATATCACATGACCAGATTTAAGCTATGTTGTTCATGTCTTGTCTCAATTTATGCAGCAACGAAAGCAGATTCACTATGATGTAATTATGAGAGTCCTTCGATATGTCAAATGTAATCCCGACCAAGGACTTTTCATGAAATCCGATTGTGACTTGAAGGTCCACGCATTTTGTGATTATGACTCGGCTTCATGTCCCCTCACATGCAGGTTTGTCACAAGATACTTTGTCATGATAGGCACTTCACTAGTATCATGGAAAACCAAGAAACAACTGACGATAGCTCGTTCTTCTGCCGAAGCCGAGTATAGAGTCATGGCAACTGCTACAGGTAAGCTAGTCTGGCTGAAGCGATTTCTTGCTTCTCTCGGTGTGCTCCACAAAAACCCCATGGAGTTGTTTTGTGACAATAAAGCAGCCATCCACATTGTTGTGAATCCAATGCTCCATGAGCGCACTAAACATATAGAACTCGACTGTAATTTTGTCCGCGAGCAAATTCAAGCCAATTCCATTACCACATTGTTTGTTTGATCGCATTCCCAGCTGGCTGACATCTTCACCAAAGCTTTAGGACAATTCATGTTTCTTACATTTCTTCCCAAGTTGGGGATTTCATTCTTATATGCTCCAACTTGAGGGGAAGTGTTGGAGATATGATATTAGCCATACAAGATGTGATCCTATCATATCATATATTCTTCTGTTTATTAGTTAGCTATAGATATGTATCAGATTTGTAGGATATTGTTAGTTTGTTTATATTTACTAGTTTATTTACAACAGCAAGTTATTATCAACAATAAGTTTGTTATCAAATGTACAATTTTATTCTTGCCTATTTAAAGGCATTCACGTGAATATTCAAGGCAACTTTTCGTACCAGATTTTATCTATTAGATCAAAAATCTTAATTGGGTTTTTGAAATACAATTTAGATCCATAAATTTCTCTTGACATGTTATCATTAACAATTATGACTGCATAAACAACGATCATATGATGTCAACTAAGATCGAACTCATGAATGGCAATTGTGGCTTCAAGTAAAAAAAGCCAAAGCTAATAAGAGAACTTAACAAAAAATATGGTGGGTCATATATTTCTTTTATTTTCTCAACACTACTAGAAAAATGGCTTTTCACATCGATTCTTTTGGACATTCAACATCGGTTAAAAATCGATGTTGAAACCACCGACGTTGAAAGTATCAACATTAACATCGGTTTTAGAAAACCGATATTAACATAACTACACAACATCGGTTTTCTTAAAAAACCGATGTCAAATAATAAGAAATTAATGAAAAAAATATAAAATATGTAAATTCAACATCGGTTTTTACAAAAAACCGATGTAGAAAGTTTCCTGACAACATCGATTTTTCTAAAAATCGATGTTGTGTTGCACACAACAACATCGATTTTTAGAAAAACCTATGTGGAAAATGTACTCTCTACATCGGTTTTTGAAAACCGATGTTGAATAGTACTTACAACGTTCACATCGATTTTTCCTATAACCGATGTTGTATAATCACTTTTTACATTGTTTATTAGATGACCGATGTAGAATGTCATTTTTTAAAAAAAATATGGCCTAATTTAGTGTACTAATTTACAACACCTTTCATCATCCAATAAACTCTACTCATAAGGATAACGTGGAGTGTGCTTGATGCGAGTTAAAAATTATTTTTGGAATTATAACTAAATGGAAAATAATTTTTGTTTTCATAAAAACAAATTCAATGAAGTTACTTTTCTACCCTATCATAAAATTGCTGAACAAATTCATAAATATTTTAAAGAATACTATCTTATACATAAAGAGCATGAAAAACATTAATACTTAATGACAAATCTAGTTAATAATTGCATCTTCTTTGTCTGCTTACCAAATCACATAGATTATGAGAATTGTCTTGTATATAAATCTAAAAATACTATGGACAAGATGCTAATTGTTCAAGATCTTGTAACACTTTAAGCTATAATATTGATTCATGTCTTCCATTTGTTCTTACAGAGAATCACCTCTTAAAATCAAATACAATGACATATAGAAGCTATAATATTGCTTCTTTTATTTTCTATTATATACCTTTATAGCTATAAGCCAAAAATTACCATACTTGATACTTCCATAGCAAAATTAAAAGTTGAACTAACTTAAAAAAATGGTAGGTTGATAAACTATACCACCACTTCCACCTTAATAGACTCTGCCTCAGTCACCCGCCTGTAATGACAAATGTCAGAATGTAAGAATTCAAATGATGACAAAGCATCAACAAATTCCTAAAATAAAAAGATGAATAAGAATAACCATCAGTGACAGTAATATGTCAATTGCAAGACAATATTATGATTAGCTAAGCCATGCCTGATCACATGAAAATACGTACACTTAAAAGTTTTATATACTCACTTATAGCTCTAAATTCATCAAAAAAAATATAAGCATTCAGAGTCTTTCTCTTTCACTTCAGTGAATTCAATTTTTCATAGTTAAATGGAAAAATGAAGCAAGATTAGCTGGCAGCCATTCACTGGTAATTTTATGAGCTAGCACAAGGTGGGCTGCTTTAAAATTTCTTGTCCTGATTCTTGAGATTGTAATGAATCTTTCTCAAGAAAATATCATCAACCTCAAAATTCAATATAACATTCAATTGCAATTGCACTGTCATTGTGACTATTATTTTCTTCTAAACTCCCAACGTTGCATTCTTGGGAATGTCAAGTTATAAATAAGTGGAAATAAAATTTTCCCACTTTCATAGGTGACAATAAAGCTTTCTTATGATAATTATTTGTAAAGTTACTAAACTTTTCTGTGGTAATTAGATGTAATCATAAACAAATTATTCCAAATAAAGTTGAATAATAAATTAATAACCAAACATATGATAAAAAGTTCCGAAGAATCTTATTCCTAACAATCTCATTCTCAGGAAAGTAATTTAATTCAGAATGAAAGATTCCTAATACCAAATGCCAAAATATTTAAAAAAAATAAAAAGTATATGTTTTGGATTCTTAGCTGCCAAATTATGTTTATAAAAAAAATAAAAGTACACAAAACAAAGCCAAATGAAGAAAAGCATTTCAATCCCCAACTGCGGTGGTGGGGCATAATATTGTTGTTGTGTAGGATAACAAGGTTGTTGCGGATCATAGGCATAATGCCCCTGACCATAACCCGGTTGGGCATAATATAAGCTTACAGCTTACAGTCAAAGATCCTAAAAGAAAAAAGGTATATTGATAACAAAATCCTAAAAGAAAGAAAACTTTTGTCCAGTCAAAGATATATAATTGGAAAAGCCAACTTTTGTCCAGTCAATTATATTTCAAGCAACTACTGCATCTAATTGGAAAC
>CM023942.1:10699591-10717996 GCA_013407115.1 Glycine latifolia
CTCACGTCAGACAGATAACTTACTCTTTGTATGATTCCAAATTCATACAAAAAAGGAAAGTTTTAGGCGGAAGGCGTGAAACAAAAGGTTTAACTTTTTTAAAATTTATTATTGTGTAGTGTTACATTTATAAAATTATTTTTACAAAAACAACTATGAATAAATGATGTGGTACTTATAATTTTACAAAAACAAGTTATTTGTTTGGTACTGTTTTAAAATTTAATAAGAAGGGAGAGACAGAGAGACTAGTTAGCAATTATATATATGATATATGTAACACCCCAAAATTTAGGGAATTACAGACAATTACTAAGAGTAAAATGTTAATGAAAGGCAGTAGAAAATTTAGGGCAAAATGACAAGAACGCCCCTGAATCATTTTAGAAATGACGTTTATGTCCCTAGGATGGAAAATGACAGTTATGCCCTAGACATTTCTGAAAATGACCAATATATCCTAGATATTTTGGTAAGATATTTCTAGAAGAAATTACATAAATGCCCTTGAACAAATTTGATAATTACCATTACGTCCCGAGAGCGGTAAATGACTAAAATGCCCTTTAGGTCAAGAATGACCAGATGACTTTAGAAAATAGTAGGAACCTGAGTATGGGATAAAATACTCTTAGACAACCAAGATATCAGTAGGATTGAAGGCAGAAAACCCTAAACTGTAATTTCTAGGAATTTTGAAAAATACGTTGAAAAGAACTTAATCTAGACTACCTTAGGTGTCAGAAAATGATAAGAAGAGAATAGACATAATCTATGAAGTTTTCTCTTAATTATGAAAGGAATAGGTTAACTAAATAAGTTAGTTTAGTAATTTTGATAATTAGAATCAATATGAACCAATGAAAAAATAGCATCCTACTATTATATGCAATAAAAGGAAAATGGATTAATCGGGAATTCTAGATTAAGTCTTGACCATATGATGTAAGATCAATGGAGAAAAACTTTAAGAAACTTCAAGAATGAACACATGGATATTTAAGAGGCTTGGAAAACTTGCCATTGGTCCACTTGTATGGTGTAAAATTAATTTAAGTAGATTTTTATCTCGTTTCCTTAAGAAGAACACGTTGGAAGTTAGAAGCATTATATCAAAGATCCAACGGTCAAAAAATTAGATATATGAGATAGGAATATACCCTTAAAATTTCAAGGAAATCCAACGGTTAACGAACCCAAAATAATTATTTTCCAGAAACAGGTTGTGGAAAAAATTTAAGAATGAAGAAAAAACACAAAATCCTCCCATCCACAAAAATTGGTGAAACTTACCCTCTAAGCCAAGCATTGCACGTATACAATCAAGGAGAGCTTGAGAAGATTCATGAATTAGGACACTTGTACAATGCAAAAGCTTTAGCCAATGGGAGAAAACCAACTAGAAAGCAAGCTAAGATATTTGCACTTCCTTAATGCCCACCATTAAGTAGGAACCGTAAACAAGCTTGGGCAAGGAGGAGATGCACGTGCAAAACAAGACAGCCAAGGAAAAGTGTGGAATTTTCATGATTTAGGCCACTTGGAACATGAAGAAAGGCTAGCCAATGAAAAACTAACCACATGGAAAGTTAGTAATCATCATCCTTGGATATTTTTAAGCTTAGCACCTTATAAGAAGGTGTAGGACCAGAAATTTGGGCAGCTCTAAGAGAGCTTGGTCGTGCAAGTCTCACACCAAAAGCTTTCCATTTTATTCCTTTCCAAAACACCTTTTACCTAAAACAAAATCAAGACCTACATGCTTAGAAGTTCACGTGGAAACCAAGGATCTTAAGGAGCAAGACTATTCAATTTCAAAGGAAGGAAAGTTGTCCAAAAGCTTAAGGAAAGCAAGGTATGGGGAGTATATTAGTAAACATGAATTAGATAGTTGATTGAGTTAATTTAACATCTAATCTTCTAAGATTTAAGCTATGTTCTTCCTTGTTTGGTAAAGATGAAAATTAGCATGTCATGTGTTTGTTGAAAGTCCTAAATGAATTAGAAAAATTTATAAATCATAACTTGAATACCTAATTAGTTTAGAATGAAAGTATTTAATTAATACAATTAATTCTGATTAATAAATAGGACTACTCTTATTTGTGGTAAATATAATTAATTATTTGATGTTGTGAGATGTTAATTTAATATGGCTGTATGAGAATATGTTGCTGTATTTGAGTTGCTGTATTTAATAATTGGTGTTGCTGTATAATTTATTATGTTGCTGTATTTAGGGTTGCTGTATGATATTAGGCTGCTGTATGTTGCTGTATGTTGTTGAATAATAATAGGTTGATGTTGCTGTATTTGTTGTTGCTGGGTTTAATGATTGTTGTAAAATATTATGTTGCTGTTGTGGTAGCTGTTGCTGTACATTGGGTTGTTGTATATTTTATTTGGTGTTGGTTGCTGCATTTAATTAGGTTGCTAGTATGTTGCTGTAAGTTGCTGTACATCTAATTATGTTGCTGTATTTAATGATTGCTGTGATTATATTGCTGTACTTAATGTGCTATTTTGTTGTGTTGAGTAAAGCACATCAAGTGTTTGATAAAAGGTTTCAAAGAAATAAAATAAGATATGTGAACTTTTATGTAAATATTTTTAATAATAAAATATTTCTTGGTGGCTATGAGGTTGACGTTGAGAAACGAAGTAAGAATAGTATTAGGTTATAACTGGAATTCTTGTGTTATATGGTGATATTCTAAGAGTTGTGGCTTACGATGAGATTATGGTGTAAAATTCTATGACGGTGGAAATAAGCTTTATGTGCTGCAAAGATGTTTAAAGACTTGAGAAAATGAATCATTCATGCATTTTCATATGCATATGCCTGGCGGGGGCTAGTCCGTGTTGTTGCTGTTGTTGTTGTTGTCAGATAGCTAAACTGAGTCCACGCGTTCAAAGGTGTTATGAACTTGGGGGTAGTTGAGACAGGGAGGACCACACCACCATGATGATCACATAGGTGGAGGTGACTATCCTACGCGCCCCTGGGCTACCCCGACTGGTTGGATAAGTTTATTTGTGCCACCAGAGAGGGTGAGGCTATCTTGACTGTGGCCACTGATGATAATTTAATAACCTGAGATCTCAGTCATGCATCATGATAATTAAGAAAGCATGCATCACTCATCAGGCATCTGTCCTATAATTATTATTTAGTTTGATTATTTATCTGCTTGTACTAATTGACTTATAATTATTTGCTTTGATTATTTATCTATTTCTATCAATTATCTAATTATGTTTATTAAAATACTTACCCTATATTTGTGTCTGTGGTTGACACCTGTGATGACCCCAATTCATTTGGGCGAGCAGAGGAACAGGAAAGTATGAGATGTAGATGAAGATTGTTGAAGAAATTTGATGTGAAGCTGTATGTGGTGATGTGTAATTTTCTGTGGCATGTAATTTGTGATAAGTTGTCTGTACATTATTTTGGATACTATATTTGGAATGTATCATGGACTGTATTCTTATTATATGAATCGTGGTGAGGAAAATCGTTTAAACTACAAACAAATCATTAGCAAGCAAGGCAAAAAGAATTTTCGCGAAAAATTTACAACTAAGATTATTTTAATACAAAAAGGACACGAGTTTTAATTAAAATCAATCAAGCACGAGAGAGTCACGAGAGGCGTTACAATATATATATTAAAATGTGGGCTGCATTTTTTAAAGAACTTTTGTTTAAATTAAAAAAACAGAAAATAGACACACACCAATCTCATGTCTCATTACATGATGTGCTCTTACACCATTGACTTAGGTCCACCAAATAAGATAAGAAAAGAAAAATGAGACCATTTCTTATTGTTTCATGGTGAGACAAATTTCTAAGGGGACATATAATTAAGAAGGGATGCTTTGTTGTGCATCCACAAGTTAATCGCCTTTTGTTTATTGCATTTTTGTCTTTTCACACCCAATTCAATTCATCATTAAAAATTGGTTGACCCCACACAATCTCCCAATCAAAACTCATGCATGCATTAGGTTACACTTTATGCATGTCTCTTATAAAATCACCATACCTTATGGATGATGACTTACAATCCTCTCTACAATCTCACGTGTCACCTCAAAAGTCATTTGACCGGTTTTTTTGGTGCGAGCCAGCTTCTACTTCACGTGTCGTCTCACAGGGGACAGAGGATGAATGATGGTATCCGTGCTATCATCACAGGTTGCTTCCTCTAATTGTTTCGTTTGTTTTTCCTCCATCAATATTTTCTCTGACAAGTCGTAACCCCCGCGAGACAACATGTGAGGGGCAGTGTTCAGCTTCTAGATGGCCTGGGCCTTCTTTCTAACATCCTGTAAGAATTACACAAATAGGGTTAAAAAAATGCACTTGTTTGACTTCATAATTCTGAAATTGTAAAACAATGTAACTCAACTAACCTCCCAGGAAGCGGCTCTACGTGTCTCACAAAATTGGTACCACTTTTCCTTACTAATTTCGTATTTCTCACATACAATGTCGGCACATCGTCCTTGTCTTGTGCCAGAGCCCATTTAGAGGTCAGGTCTGACTTAAACTGTCTCCATCGCTCTCCTACTATCTGCACGTCGTCCGTTGGTCGGACGCTTCAGGTATATCAAATTCAGCCTGCGTTACAATCAAGAGGGTTTAACAGTTACAATAACATTTAAATTGTATTACTACAAGCAATCACATTGGACATTTAATTGTAATACCTAAATGTCCTCCCAAATCAATTCCTTATGCGCTACAGGAACTTCCTTCCAGTTAGCAATGGTCACATCCACCTTGTCTCTAGCCACGATCCCTAGATATGTCCTCAATTTCTTTGCCTGAGAACCATCAGTCTTCCCAGTGGCAGGATCCACTGGTTTGTCAGCACCAGCAGGTTTGGTAGCCAGTGACCTCAGTCGTGTCGCTTTCCTAGTCTTCTTCGCCGTAGATGGCGAAGGTGCTTACTCAGGACGAGGAGGGGAGCTCGTTAGTGTAGTCATGATCCTGTTAAAAACAAAAAGAAAGATAAGTAAACACATTCTGACAAGTTAGGATACTTATAAAATTGTAAAAAATGCAATCAAGTTAATAAGGCAAACAAATTACATTAAGTGATGTTAATTAATTCTCCTTCATCATGATCATTATGATTTGCATGAACGTCATCATCGTAATCTTCTTGGTTGATGACAGGCATTTGTGTCAAGAATTGAGTGACACCAGTATCGACGGTGGAATCATCATCGTCAAGAGTAACACCAATGGTTTTTCCATGTAGTACCACTGACCACCTTTCATCACATGGATCTTGAACATAAAACACCTGTTTAGCTTGTTCTGCCATGCTGAAAGGTTAATCTTGATAGGCTAGCTTGTTAAGATCAACCAAAGTAAATCTCAAGTCCTCGGTCCTCAGTTCATCATGACAAACTATGTATGACAGAACTTCATTACTGTTATTCAGGACATACAAATGAGCTTGTTGCAATTCCTGTAAACCAGGGATTATAACATGCAGCCCTTGTGAACCCTTTCCTCCCACTCTGTCGTCATGTCGGGATTCGGGAAGCCCAACAGGTTTTGCCTTTTCAAGGTACTCTGAACAAAATTCTACAGCTTCTTCTGCAATGTACCTTTCAACTATGGATGCTTCAGGGCAGTGTAGGTTTTTTGTATACCCTTTCAAGATCTTCATGTATCACTCAATCGGGTACATCCATCGTAAATAAATGGGACCACACATTTTAATTTCCCTGACCAGATAAACAAGTGAGTGAACTATTATGTCGAAAAATGAAGGAGGAAATACATCTCCAACTGACACAAGATAATTGCCGCCTCTTCTTCCAAGTCATCTAACTTTACAGGGTCCACGAATTTGGTACAAATGGCATTAAAGAAAAAGCACAGCCAAGTTATAGCATGCCTCACTTTGTTAGGAAAAATGTCTCGAATCGCCAGGGCTAACATTTGTTGCATCAACACGTGGCAATCATAAGACTTTAAGCCAACTAGTTTCAGATCTTTTATCTACACAAGGCTCTTAATATTTGAAGAGTATCCCTGTGGCACTTTTACTCGGCGCAGACACTGACAGAAACTTATCTTCTCTTTTTTTGACAAAGTGTAACATGCTGGAGGCAAGTATATTTTCTTACCATCAGACCTAGGATGTAATTGCTCACGTATACCCATCTCAGCAAGATCTTGACGAGTGTTCAAACCATCCTTTGTCTTGCCTTGAATGTTAAGCAGCGTGCCGATGACACTGTCACACACATTTTTCTCCATATGCATAACATCGATACAATGTCTAACATCTAGATCAGACCAATATGGAAGATCAAACAATATCGACCTCTTCTTCATATGCAAGTATTACCTTTCCGCTTCTTTTTAGTCTTTCCAAATACAGTATGGATGCCCTCAACCCGCTCAAGAACCTGCTCACTGGTTAACGGAATCGGTGCAATTTCATGCTCTTGACTTCCATTGAATGCTTTTTTCAACGCCGATAAGTGTGATAAGGTTTTAGAAAAGGTCGATGGCGAGTGTAAATGGTTTTTCTGCCATGTTTAAGCTATACGTAGCTTGTGTCTTGTTCACAGATAGGGCATGCACGATGGCCCTTAACACTGTATCCACTCAAATTCCCATACGCTAGAAAATCATTAATGGTACAAAATAGCATTGCACACAACTTGAATGTCTCCTTATGATACCCATCAAATACGGCAACCCCCTTGTCCCACAAGTTTGGCAAGTCTTCAATCAAGGGACTAAGATAAACATCAATGTCATTTCTTGGCTGTCTTGGGCCCGATATCATCATAGACAACATCATGTATTTTCGCTTCATGCATAACCAAGGAGGTAGGTTGTAAATGACCAACAAAATAGGCCACAAACTGTGCTGAGTACTTAAACTGCCGTAGGGATTCATTCCATCATTGGCAAGTGCAAGTCTAAGATTTCTTGGGTCTTCGCCGAATTTTGGACACAAACGGTCAATCTTCTTCCACTACGAGGAATTTGCCGGATGGCGGAGCATTCTATCACAGTTTCTCCCATCTGCATGCCATGTAAGGTCTTTTGCATCATCTTCATTAGTAAACAGACGCTTAAACCTTGGAATGATTGGAAGATACCACAACACCTTCGCGGGGGGGGGGGGGGGGGGGGGATTTCTTTGTGCTTTCATCAATGCTACAGTCGTCATTGGCCTTCACTTTGTACCGTGATACCCCACACCTGGGCATTTATGCATTTCTTGAAATTTAATTCTGTACAATATGCAATCATTAGGACATGCATGAATTTTCTGATACTCCATACCCATCGGACAAAGAATCTTCTTCGCTTGATAGTAACTTCTTGGCAACGTGTTTTCATCTGGAAGCATGTCCTGAACTACCTCAAGCAGTGAACTGAAGCTTTTGTCACTCTACCAATATCTGGCCTTGACATTAACCAAATTTAACACCACTAACAACAGTGTCAATGAATCTTTGCACCCCGGATACAACGGCTTCTTCGAATCACTTTCCAATGTATCATTCATAGGGGCATGTGCTTGCTGAAAGATTCATGTCCCAAATCACGAATCATATCCTCTAATCGATCTTCGATGTCAACATCAACCGGTTCAGTTTGCGACCCCCTCAGCATGTCTTTCAATTCACCATGCCATATCCATGTGGTATAATTCTTCTTAATCCCATCACACAGAAGATGCTCTCGTATGTTGTCTAGCGCTTGGTGTCTCTCATTCAAACAATTGATACAAGGACAGAAATATTTTCCATCCCCATCCGATCGACTTCTTTCAGAGGCAAATTGCAAGAAATTTTCAACGCCTTCCTCATACTCAACCATGATGCGACTTGCATTCATCCAACTTTGATCCATCTAATTAATAACTCTCTGATACTCACAAAGTTATTCCATGCATGAAAGCCTCACTTTTTTCATTAAAGGTATGGTCCTATCCCATTCACGAAGACATATTTTTATAGTATATTCATATGTATAGGTTGAGTTTCTTATCTTAAAATTGACAAAATTTCGATAGCATTTCGCTTTAATCTCCGAGTACACGACATGAAAGCGGTGACATGAGTTACACCACAGTCAAGTATGCACCTGGAGAACAAAGTGAAATGCATTGTTCCGAAATTTCATCATATTTAAGAAAAGAATCACAACCTTTACATATGAATATGCTTAAAAAATATGAGTCTTCGCAATCTGTCCAAACGGACAATTCAAGAATCAATACAATGATTAATCCAAATTGTCCGAAAGAATCATTGTAATGAATCTCAAATGGGAAATTAAGGTTCACTCATAATGAACATTAATTGTATATATAAAGCAACAGTCATTAACCACATAAAACATTGCAAAAGCACGCGTATACATATAGAACCTAACAAAAATACTAAACACATTCGTAAGTACCTGTGATGATGTCACTGACAAACTCCAACTAGGAATCTAGTGATGACGATGCAAAGAGCAAAAGGACAACTGCCTACAAATGATGTTGAACATTGAAGATGTTATATTATTTTTACTTATTTTATAGAAACTTAAAGAAATTAGCAAGATAAATTTTAAAATAAACAACTTATTCATTCTCTATATGGTATCAGTCTAAGCATATTGTGGAATTCAACACCACCACTCAGCTTCCAATCCAATGGCCTTGTCCTCCCTAACCTCCACCAATCCAAAGGATGTTGTGGAAATGATCAACACCACCACTCAACTTCCAATGGCCTTATTCATTCTCTATATGCAAATCATACTATGCAATGCAAATCACAAGCAATTCTCTATACACATGACTCGCTTAGTGCCTTCTTACTGGTACTTATTAAACGTAAAAATATGTTTTACTGCAAATTCAAGGGGATATCACATATGAGTGGACTTTTCCTACCTTAAAGCTAATTTGTTTTGGAAGTTAAAATCTACTTTTTAACTTGCTGCACTACAAAAAGAACACCTATACCGATATGCAAGGTATGGCTATCAGTCTATGTGTGGGTGCAGTAATGATGATAGTGGTTCTCCAACAAGAGCTGTACCAATCCAAAGCAAATAGCAGTGAGCTACACTAAAATATTTACCTGTAGAAAACACTAAAATCATCCACTAAGCCGTCCTAAATTCTTCAACCAGCCATCTACGCAAGTTTCTCAAATCCATAACATTCAATCCTAACCATTAACTACTTTGTGGCCCAGGAATCAATATGCAAAATGAGTTGCTTCATAAGATATTCTACAATATGCAAAACTTTTAACCATTACAAGCATCTCGAAAATAGGTAAAAAAACATCAATCTACACATAGTCGCAAAGTATGTCCATTACATTATAAGAACTTTGAACACAATAGAAAAGGTATAAGCTCATGGTTTTATTGGCTTTGTTCCCTTAGGTCACACTTTTTCTTGCTAGTAAAGACCAAAAGAAGTTACACCAACCGTGGAAAAGAAGCTACACAAGACAAAAAGAAGCTCAGAAGAAGAAGAACACAAATGCAGAAGAAAAAGAAGCTCATGGTTACATCAATGGAAGGACACATACCTTGTGGGAGTCGCGACACCAGACAATGGAACCCGATATCGACAATGGAACCGTCGTGAGAGTGAGCCAACACCGACAATGACCGCAATTCAGGTGACTGTGACCGTCGTAGGCGCAGTGAAGGCAATACTGAGAGTGAGAGATAGGCGCGAGAGTGAGGATGTTTAATTTGGGGGTCAGGTCTTATAATAATAACAACATTGGTTTTCATTGAAAAACCGATGTCAACCATGTCCTATTAATTATGAATTTGCCACCGCATTTTCGTTAACATCGATTTTCCAGAAAACCGATGTTAACTTAGCGATGTTAAAAGCAATTTTTGTATTAGTGCCTCTATTTATATATATAAGAAATAAATAACTAATTTATCAAAGACAACAAAAATAATTTAGTTGTATTTAATAACATCATTCATAATTCAAATAATATATTTTTCATTGATGAGAGAGAAACTTAAAATAATAATAGGTCAATTAATGAATGCATTTAGTTGTTAAATAGTTGAGTGTCTCATTGATAAACTTCATATTAAATTAAGGATAAAAAGTAAATTAATGAATCTACATTTCTATATAAATAGATCTAGATATACATATATATTGTGTTTTATATAAAGAATTAAAGATAGTACTATTTTTATACTCGATGTAGTTATATTTTTTATACAAAATCTATTAGATATTTAATATTAAAGTTTTTATATATTTTTTGCATTAAAATTTTAAATTTTATTTATCAAATATTTTTTGGTCTCCCTTAAGCTGAATTCCTGACTTCTCCCCTGCCAAAAACAATAAAAGAAAGTGTATGTTAAAGAGATAAACCAACTCCTTCCTTTATACTCTCCACATAAGCTCTTTATGCATCCTTGACTCAAATTATGTCGACGTCGATCAAGCAAATCATTTATCATCTCATTGTATGTTTCAAGATAAGACATGTAAGAATTCCCTTCCAGAGTATCTTGAATCATATTGAAAATATCATTTAGAACTAGATTCTTAAATCAGATTAGAATTTGGATTTAGGACCGAACACAACTTTACAAATCAACTTTTAAGGGTAGGACTAGTCAAGCCTTATAATCATTACTTTGGCAACATCAAGTCGATGTAGGACTAAACACACCCCTTGAGGCTACAATTAAAGTAGCATCACAAGAGTCTGTAGCCAAAGCAAGTTAGAAGTTATTGTAATTAAAATAACTTCCAATAGGATATTTTAGTCTCACAATGTTTTTAGATATTTGTGCTGAGTATGTTAGTTTTGATATATTCTGACTGGAATTTTACTTAATTGGGGTAACAAAGGATCATTCAGAATGTATGGAGTAATATAGTTCTAGTGAGATAATATGTGTAACTAGGCTGGGATAACCATTGAGTATACAAACACATCAATAGTCTCAGATAATACAAACATGGTCACCATCCACACAACTTGAGAGAGAAATAGTTCTTGAATTTTAATCTCCACGGTAAGTAAAAGTTCCCAAGAGATAAATTGTGAGTAGATGATTTTTGATTCATTATAACGTATTCTATCCCTTTTATATTTCTTTAATTATTTCCTTATAACTACAACAAAAATAACATAACTAGGGTTGAAATTATAGAATACTAGGATTTGAGACTTCATCTTCTTATGTATTTTATATGGTTGAATTGTGTATATGGGACCTCCAAATTTAATTCTCAACATTGGCAACCAGAATGCGACACCAATTGTTTCTTCAGCTGGTTCATCTAATGCTATCATTCCTATGGAAAATCTGAGACAAAACTTACAAATTGGAAGGGTAAACTGAAAATCAATTTTTATCTTTTTTTGTGAGCCTTTGATGATGATATATAATCAATATCAAATTTTTGTAACACACGAAACAGGGATTATTGAACTTGAAAAGGAGGTGAGGAGAGAAGAACTAAACAAAGCCACAAGGAATTTCATACTCAGGTAAATCCCATATTCATATATCTGCAAAGACTTAGGAATTAGGAACATTTTGTGTTGAATATCACTTTGGTTAGAAAATAAAAATGAAAATTATAAGGACAACTTGCATTGCAGGGCCAAGTAAGAGGACCATGGGACAATCAAGACTTGAAATTGGAGAAGGTTCATCCTCTAAGCCCCAACGAGTACCTAATTTTATTGCTCATGTATTTACGGGTGGTCCCATATTATGACTAGGAGTAACCATAATGTAACAAAGTTTTATTTTAAAAATATATGATAACCATATTAAGTAGTTGGCTATCAATATAATTGCTTCTTCTCCATTTATTTATGGTCAAGTTACGTATTTGATACACAAGTACTAAAATATTATTTGTACTTCATCTTTCTTGCATGAAGAGTAGCTACATTGATGATGTTAACTTTTGGAAATAAATTTATTTCATCAACTATCTATATTTGATGATGTTAACTTTTTTTTACTTGAACTATATGTCTAGTATGAACAAATTGAACCTAATAAAGACATATTCAACTTTAAACTCAAATGTTTCACTTTGGTGAGAATATACTGCCAACTATAAATTACTTGTGCTGGAGGATTTAAAACAATTGTTTGACTATTATAGTATCCGTTCATGAAACAAGCCTCAATTTGTGCTTTCATTAAATATTTATATTATTTAAATAATTAATATTGTATTTAATATAAGATTATACATATAATTGTATTAATTTATTAGTTACTTTTTTCATCTAAATGAGTTCAAACAAAATCAAAATTCAAAGAGATAGTAACTTGTTTTTTTATTTAGTTATAAATTTTCATAATAAAAAAAATATATACCTAAAAGGGGATTGACTTTTCATAGATGCTATCTCCCTTCCGAAGAAACAACCGCATGATGATAATTTGGTCTCTAAAAAACATTGAATACAGTTAAGAATCAATGTTGATTCATACTTTTTGTGAAGAATCAAGTTTTAAGGTTTGATTTAATCAACTACTCTGATGTGTATAGGATAAGTTTATCAACAAAAACCAATATATATATATATATATATATATACACACACACATTATTTTAATTTATTTTAGAAAGGTTTGATTTAATCAACTACTCTGATGTGTCATGTGAGCATCAAGGTTAGGCGTATTTCTTTTTTTAAGCTGGCTCGATCGATATATAACTTCTTAGGTCATAACCTTTGTTAATTTAGCTTTGCAGTCTCATAAGAAAATCTGTATTTCAAAAGGTTTCCCTTCATCCTCTACTTCAGGTTTTATTGACCTATTGTTCCTCATATCAAGCATTAGTTTTACATTTAAATTATAGTGTTTATAGATTGGAATTGTAGACCAGTTGTTTTTTCTTCGTCCTTATCAACTTTCATTACAATAGCCAATCATTTCAGTTTTGATTTATTTTGTGTGAGGGGATCTATTTGTTTCCATACCAAATCCTTTACTACAATATATACTTTAGTCTAATTCTTTCTTCACCATCATCAATTTTTATGTCAGAATAAACATCTGTATAATAATTAAATGTGTCAAAGTATGTATTTTGGGAGGAATATACAAGTAACACTTTTATCAAACAGAAAATTATATCTACAAAAGGATGTTTATATTTAGTGTTTCAATGTGTTTCTCAAATTAATTTCTTTTAAAGAGGGTATTTGTGAATAACTAAAAAAATGAGAGAAGAAATTAATTGATTGTAGACAATTAAATTTAAATATAAATTGTTCTGCTCAAAGAGAACAGAAATGTCCAACAAGAATGTTGGGTAATTGATGTAGGATCAAACTCTCCTTCTTTGAAGATGCCTATGAAGATGAAGCACCTCCAGGAAGAATATCATAGCAAAGGGAAAACACAACACGAGTGGCGTGCAGTGTGTGTTGTGTGGAAGGAAAAGAGAGAGTCAAAATTGTGTGTGTACCTTTCTCCAAGGAGGATACTCTATTTATAGGATACTGACCTGCACCCTGATGGAGTGGTGGTTGAAGCCCGCTTATCTTTGACTAAGATATTGGGATTATCTAAATAAATGATCAGCAGCGGTTGTGATATTTATTATATCTTTTGTTATTTGATATTTGTTATATCTTCTATCCTTTGATGGTTGAGAAGTTTTGAATATTTGAATTTTATAAATGGGCCTATCTTTTATCCGTAACAGATGCCTCCCAGCCCGGTTATCTAGCACTTTGGATGACCGGGATGTATCAATAGATAGGTTCGTGCTATGTTGAATCCAGAAACTCCGTGCCGAGGTGGGTTACTGTTGCTTGCCCTATGCCGAGATAGTTAGCCCGGCTCAAGAAGCTTGTATAAGGCGTTTCCAACCACTGCCGAGCTATCTCTTGTCTTTTCAATGATAGCTTGATCTGCTATGATCATCGGGAAGTGAAGCGTCCTCGTCCATGGTCAACTTTACTTGAATATTCGTATAATTTCTTCTATTAATGTATTCAGCTTTTATCATCCTTGATTTGCTTTACTTTCTCCGGTCTGGATATTCCTGGTCCCGGCTTACAAATCGATTAAGGAGAAACACGTGAAAATATTAATCCATGATCTCCATGAAAGAATGGGAGTATCAATATATTGTATCCTGTCTTATAAAATAAATAATGGTGAAACACATAAAAATTAAATATTACTTCATGATCACCATGAAAGACGAAATCAATTAAGGGGAAACACATGGATGAAAACTAAATGTTAATCCATGATCCCTATGAAAGATTCAAAATCAATTAAGGGGAAACACATGGAAGAAAACTAAAATATCAAACCATGATCCCCATGAAAGATTCGACATCGATTAAGGGGAAACACATGGAAGAAAACTGAATATCAATCCATGATCCCTATGAAAGATTCAACATCAATTAAAGGGAAACACATGGATCCATGATCCCTATGAAAGATTCAACATCAATTAAAGGGAAACACATGGATCCATGATCCCAATGAAAGATTCGAAATCAATTAAAGGAAAACACATGGATGAAAATAATCTTAATCCATGATCCCTATGAAAGATTCAAAATCAATTAAAGGGAAACATATGGATGAAAACAATATTAATCCATATCAATTTCTTACTTCTAATTATATTTGACATGCAAAATAATAATATTTTACACATATATTATTATAAAAATACTATAAAGAATGATTTATGACGCTTCATATTAAAAAAAGGGGGAGAAGACTTAGCTTTTGCTTAATCTAATCTGTGTTGCCGCTCGTGAGACAAGATCCACCCTCATAAAGTGATATTGCGCATATGCCAACCTGGCTTCCCTGTTGGTGAATCTCACATTCTATATTGATGATGCTGCATTCTATATTGATGAGGTTGCCTTCTTATGCTCTGCACCCATCATATTAGGATTTTGATTTGCAGTTGTTATGCTTTCACTACTATTGGGTGGGAATCGAATTTTATCGTTTCCCATGGGCCCATCATCTGATTTAGCGATGTGGATGAAGTCTCAACTGGACTCATTGCCTCGTAACTATATGTTCGAATTGGCTTCTATTTGTGCAATATTCCTCGATTCTCATTATGAGCCAGATTCTTCATATTCCTCCATTTGAAGTGCTGCTCTATAAGCTGAGAAAACCTTCTCAATGTGATAAGTAAAAATTATGGGACCTATCTCGGAACCCACCCAAATTCTTCACTATCAATAAATTGAGATTACACAAAGGTTCTGGCAATCATTACAATCAACAAACAATTTCAACAAAAATTGTACCAAAACATCACAAGAGGTAGGCATACAAAATAGGATTATGTACGAAATTAATTACTACCATCAGAAATAATAATTAACAAATCCCAACGGTCAGATTGATTTATTACAAGATAGGAACATATTTACCAAATTTAAGGATAATCCAATGGTTTATAAAAGCGATAACCCTTTCTCAATATCACTGTCCGAAACAAGATAAAACAAAGCAGAAATTCTGATAACTTTTGTTTGCAGTTGAAACATTCCATCTTGAAAACGCTTTAATGAATGATCCGAACGGTTAAAGTGTAGAAACAGATTTGATTAATATTTTCTCCAAGTTTGAACGCAATCCAACGGATAGTTTGAGAGAAATGTCCCTCGCAATACTGCTGTCTGCTTCAGAAAACGGATTCTGAACCAGCTCGGTTTGGGAATTTCTGGGGATTCTACAAGCCTCTATTCAAGAAACCAACCGTTAAATGTGAAGAGTGATGAGCCAAAAACTTGTTGTAAAATTTTCATCAAAATCTGACGGTTAAAAAAGGAGATAGAGATGATTGAAGGATGATAGTTTCTGCCCTTCTCAAAATGCGAATTTAGATATTCTCTTTCTCCTCTCTTTTTTCTCTCTCTTCTACCCGTATCAGAGCGTGGGTGTGTGGCCTAACTGTGACTTCTTGTGTTTACCATCGGGAACGTGGGATTAGAAATTTAACGTTCCCACAGACGGCGCCACTGTTCTGCTCAAAGAGAACAGAAATGTCCAACAAGAATGTTGGGTAATTGATGTAGGATCAAACTCTCCCTCTCTAGGAAGAATATCATGTTAGATTCAAGTGCATGAAGAAACAGAAGACTAGAAGTGTTTTGATATTTGATTCATGCTCAATCATTTGTTGATGGCATTTGTAATTTTCATTTTTATTAAACTTGGTTCATTAAAGGTAAAATCTAATAATCCTTTGCAGCTATTAAATAAATCAAACATACATGCATTCATACTTAGGATTAGAAACATATAAGTTTATACATTTATGTAGAAATACATTGATAAGCTTGAAACTTGCATAAAATGTTTTCTCACTAAAATAATCGATTACATAAGGCATATAATCGATTACATAAAGCATCTGCATAATTCTGTTAAGTATAGGAACTGGTGTAATCGATTACCAAATAATCGTAATCGATTAAATATGCTAGAGTGTTAGATGCATCCTTCTGGAGTAATCGATTAAAACGTATAATAATCGATTACCTAAGCTTGTCATTCAAACATGTGGTTCTGGATTAATCGATTACAAGGTAATATAATTGATTACTTTGTTCTTTCAAGTTTTCCAGAAAGACCATGAACAATTTAATCGATTAAATAAGCGGATTAATCGATTACACGTGTTAAAATAATCGATTACATTAACGAAATAATCGATTACAATCTGTTAAATCTGTTTTTTTTATAAATACACATGCATTGACTCACAAAAAAAAAGATTCATTTTCGAGAGCTTTCATTCATACAAGTGTATTAACATTCTCTAAGTGCTCCAAAGTGTTAAAAGAGTCTTTTTAATTGGGTTGTTCATATAAGTGAGAATCATGAAGCTTGAATAAAAGAAGGTGTTGTTTAGTGATCATTCATGCATTGAGCTGTGTCAAGATCATTCAAGAAAGCATTTCATTCATCACCACAGGTTATAAATTTCGTGTTAAATCCTTTATGCTGCAAAGGAATATAAGGTGATATCCTTCTTGAACTTCAAGTATTGTTCTTTGTGAATTTTCTTTTGTATTCTATAGTTTGTGCTGAATTTTTTCCATGTAACAGTTTGGGTTTCTTTAAAGCATTACTAGAAAGGGTTTCTAGTGGGTAGAACTGAGTAGTGTTCTCAGGTTCTAGGTCTTTTGATAAGTCTAGGGTGTAGATTTAGAATTTTGCCTAGGGTGGGTAAAAGAAACCTTGTTGATTGCTTGTAAAGAATTAAAATCTGTTAGTGGAACTCTAATCTGGTTTAGATTAGAAGGCAAACTGGATGTAGCCTCAGTGGCTGGAGGTGAACCAGTATAAAATTGTGTGCATTTATGTTTTGAGTTGCATTTCATTAATTGCTTGTGATATTATTTTGTGTATCAACTCAAACTTTGATTCAGCAAATGAGTTAATTGATTGGAGAAGAAAAACTGATTGCTAAACTTGTTTTGATTTAAGATATGATCCATATTAAATCTTCCGTTGAGTTTTGTTTTTCAAGAAAAGTTTAAAAAGGGTAAAAAAACCAATTCACCCCCCCTCTTGGTTTATTGGATTAGGTATTCATTGTATTTTCATATCACAGCAAAGGGAAAACACAATACAAGTGACGTCCAGTGTGTGCTGTGTGGAAGGAAAAGAGAGAGTCAGAATTGTGTGTGTGTACCTTTCTCCAAGGAGGATACTCTATTTAAAGGATACTGACCTGGACCCTGGTGGAGTGGTGGTTGAAGCCCACTTATCTTTGACTAAGATATTGGGATTATCTAAATAAATGATCAGCAGCGATTGTAATATTTATTATATCTTTTGTTCTTTGATATTTGTTATATCTTCTATCCTTTGATGGTTGAGAAGTTTGAATATTTGAATTTTATAAATGGGTCTATCTTTTATCCGTAACATAACTGAAAATGAAAATAAAAAAATGTAATATAATTTTTGTCAAATTCTATATATTTTTAACATTTATTTTTGATGAATTTATTTGTAAAGAAAAACTGTTCTTCAAAATCAAATATGAATAAATGACATGACTCTCAAAACACTTTTATTTGAGGAAATCAATAGATAATATAGCTTTTTTTTTAAATAACATAAGATTTAAGAACCTGCATCAGACCCATAACTCACTCTTTCTATGATTCCAAATTCATACAAAAAAATGAAAGTTTGAGGCAGAAGGTGTGAAACAAAAGATTTAACTTTTTTAAAATTTATTATTGAGGAGTGTTACATTTATAAAATTATTTTTACAAAAACAACTATGAATAAATGACGTGGTTCTTATAATTTTACAAAACAAGTTATTTGTTTGGTACTGTTTTAAAATTTAA
>CM023942.1:10718096-10743369 GCA_013407115.1 Glycine latifolia
ATATATGTGTGTGTGTGTGTATACTGCTGATCAAATAGGCAGAAAAAGGCACCAAACCAGGTTAAGTCACCTCTTTAAAACATTCCACCCTCAAGTAATGAGTGCCACATTCACGATAAATGAATCAGAACAGAAGGACGCAGCAGCAGCCTCCTGATACTTGAGATGCGAAGCAAAGCAAATTAGAATATAACCAAAAGAGAAGAGAAGAGAAGAAAAGAAAGCTACCTTGTTGGAAATGAAGGAACGAGAACACGAAGTAGCTTCTAGGCCTCTGCAGTAGGATTAAAAAGGAGAAGCATAAATAAACTTGAAAACAAGGCTTATCTGAACCATTCACACGAAATCTACAAGCAAAACTTGAAAACAAGGCTTATCTGCACAAATCCGTATTCTTAGCCATACAACTCGTCCTCAGATTCAGGCCTAAGTTTCAGATTATAGTTAGATACAAATAAGGCATAAAGCAATCTAAGTCGGTTAAGAATTAAAAGAAGGGATTTTGAGATATACCCATTAGAGAAGCTTGGAGCATGTGCTTGGAACGTGCCTTTCACTTCGGGTTTAACTACTACAAGCGCATCTTTCAAGGTCCACCTAGTGCGTTCGATAAAAGAAACTAACGAACCTACCTATTTCTACAAGCCCTGGAACTTAACGATTTTTCTTCACGAACTGGAACCCTAGCCTCTGCGTCTAACCTGAAACAACACTCATCAGTGAACAAGAGCTCTTCAATGGAAACAATGTGAAGAACGCTGCTTACTAGCTTTCGTTGCAATGTGAGTTGTCGTTCTTCTTCCAAGATTGAAACCGGTGCTTCGATTCGCGAGGAAGACCTTCAATGGAGAGGTTAGGGATTTTTGTGACAAAGGGTCGGGGCGCAGAGAAAGGGGATATTAATCTGTTTTTAAAATTTTAAAAAGAATCAAAGTCGGTTTTCATCAAAACCAACTTTGAATAATGGAAGACTACGACGGTTATTATACAACCGACTTTGTATGATGGTAAACAACGACGGGCATGATAAGGATCGACGTCGTTTTTGTAGTAATCTTCAAAGAATTACAAAATTGCCACCGGTTAATTTACGACGTCGGTTTTTTAACAATCGTCGTGGATCGCATGTCGTGGAATACTCCTTTTGTAGTAGTGATAGTTGAGTGTCTCATTAATAAACTTCATAATAAATTAATGATATAAAAGAAATTAACGAATCTACATTTCTATATAATTAGATCTAGATAAACATATATACTGTGTTTTATATAAAGAATTAAAGATAGGACTATTTTTATATTCGATGTTGTTATATTTTTTTATACAAAAACAATTTGATATTTAATGTTAAAGATTTTATATATTTTATGCATTAAATTTTAAATTTTATTTATCAAATATTTTTTGGTCCCCTTAAGCTGAATTCCTTACTCCTCCCCTGCCAGCAACAATAAAAGAAAGTGTATGTTAAAGAGATAAATCAACTTCTTCCTTTATACTCTCAACATAAGCTCTCCATGCATCCTTGACTCAAATTATGTCGACGTCGATCAAGTAGAATATTTATCATCTGATTGTATGTTTCGAGATAAGACAAGGTGTAAGAATTATCTTCATGAGTATCTTAGATCATATTGAAAATATCATTTAGAACTAGATTCTTAAATCAGATTAGAATTTGGATTTTGGACCGAACACAACTCTACAAATGAACTTGTAAGGCTAGGACTGCTCAAGCCTTATAAGCATTACTTTGACCACATCAAGTCGATGTAGGACTAATTAAACACACCCATTGAGGCTACTATTAAAGTAGCATCGCAAGAGTTTGTAGCTAAAGAAAGTTAGAAGTTATTGCAATTAAAACAACTTTCCAATAGGATATTTTAGTCTCACAATGTTTTAAGATATTTATGTGAGTATGTTAGTTTTGATATATTATGAGTGGAATTTTTACTTAATAAAGGTAACAAAGGATCTTTTAGAATGTAAGGAGTAATATATCTATTGAGATAATATGTGTAACTAGGCTGTAACAACCATTGAGTATACAGACACATAAATAGTCTCAGATAATACAAATATTGTCACCATCCACACAACTCGAGAGAGAAATAGTTCTTGAATTTTCATCTCCAAGGTAAGTAACATTTCCTAAGAGATAAATTTTGAGTAGATGATTTTTTATTCATTATAACATTTATTCTACCCCTTTTCTATTTCTTTAATTATTTCCTTATAACTACAACAAAAATAAATAGCTAGGGTTGAAATTATAGAATGTTAGGCTTTGAGACTTCATCTTCTTATGTATTTTATATGGTTGAATTGTTTAAAGGGACCTCCAAATTTAATTCTCAACATTGGCAACCAGAATGCCACACCAATGGTTTCTTTAGATGGTCCATCTAATGCAATCATTCCTATGCAAAATTAGAGACAAAACTTACAAATTGGAAGGGTAAACTGAAAATCATTTTTTATCTTTTTTTGTGAGCCTTTGATGATGACATATAGTCAATATTAAATTTTGATTTTGCGGTTGTAACACACGAAACATGGATTATTGAACTTGAAAAGAAGCTGAGGAGAGAAGAACTAAACGAAGCCGCAACGAATTTCATACTTAGAGAGGTAAATACCATATTCATATATCTGTAAAGACTTAGGGACATTTTGTGTTGAATATTACTTGGGTTAGAAAATAAAAATGAAAATTATAAGGACATTTTGCATTGCAGGGACAAGTAGGACGACCATGGAACAATCGACGACTTGAAATTGGAGAAGGTTCATCCTCTAAGCCCCAAAGGGTACCTAATTTATTGTTCATGTATTTAGGGGTGGTCCCATATTATGACTAGGAATAACCATAATGTAACAAAGTTTTATTTTAAAAAAAATGATAACCATATTAAGTAGTTGGCTATTCACAAAAAATAAGTAATTCATATCCCAATTTTTTTAGTTAAGGGTAGATTGTTGATAAATAAGATAGTTACCTGATTAGTTATTGAAAATATTATAGATAAAACATTTAGTTGATTTTTTTCCTCATTTTCTATCCTCTTTTTTGGCTTAACCATGATTTTAAATTGCGATTGTACTGCGGGGAATTAAAAAACCTTTATATTATGGATAGTTAAAGGAAAATGCTTTTGATGCGACCATAATTGTGGTTGCCGTTACGTTGCGATGTGTCAAAATCTCTTGATATTACATTCATAATTGTGGTTGGAAAATCCAATTTAAAACCATGAGTTTAACTGTGTACGTTAACACTTGTGGTGTGAAGTATTAACAGAGGATGGGGTTTTAAGGTTCTTCTACTCGGTTTGGGTTTTCTGTTTTGCAGACAAATTCACCATTCCAGGGACCAAACACAGGCCTTGCACTCCATCTACAAAACAATGCACCTGAAAATCAAGGGGTGCAGAATTAGAACAACAATAACCCTGAAAATCATATGGAAATTAGAAGGTTTAATTTTGTTCTGCAATACTCGTAATTCTCAGCTTCTCTTTCTTGTAATATCCCTTGTTATTTTAACAGTCATTTCATGTTCTTGTGTGATCCAGTATTTGAGACTCTTGGCCTAGCTGTTGAATCTCACATTAGATTGGATTCTATATGATACTAGACTCATCAGTCGATACATGGAGACTCCCACCACTACTCATCTCAAGGTTGCAAAACGAATTCTTTGCTATATCAAAGGAACAAATCGACTTTGGCTAATGGTCTAAAAAAGAAATGACTATAAGTTTGTAGGTTACAATGACAACGATTGGGCTAGAAATGAAGATTATCAGAAAAGTACCAACATATTTGTGTTTTTCATGGGGAACCTTGACTTGGATGTCAAAAAATAAGCCGGTAGTCACTCTTTTGACTTGTGAGGCATAATACGTAGTAGTTACTTCATGTGTTTGTCATGCAGTTTGGCCTAGGAATTTGTAAAACGAGTTGGACATTGACATGTCACAAGAAGAGCCGATCAAGATCTTTGTGGATAACAAGTCAGCCATTGCTCTAGCAATGAATACAATGTTCCATGATTGAAGCAAACATATTGATACATGTTACCACTACCATAAAGGAGTGCATAGCAAGAAAGGATGTACATGCAGAATACATAAAGTCACAAGACCAAGTAGCTAATATTTTCACTAAGCGCTCAAGCAATAAGACTTTATCAAGTTAAGAAGCTTAGTTGGAATGTCAAATCAAGTTTAAGGGGGGTGTTGAATAGTATAAACCTGATTTAGCCCATTTAGATTTGTGTTACTACTTCAAAGAAAATTCTAGAAAAGTGTAGAGATAAGTAGAAGTAATATTTAATAAGTAATTGGAAGAAGTGTATAGAACTAAGTAGTTGGCAAGTGTAGAACTCTCCCTTGAAGTGTGTGAAATTTTTTCTTGATGTATCTAAAACTCTCCCTTGGATCCTATAAAAAGGGGAGAGGTTGTCATTTGTAACCTAAGCCAAAATCAAAGCATTTATCAAGTAATAAAAACTAGCCTTCTTTCAAATTTCTCTCCTCTTCCATTTCTCTGAAATACTTCCTATATATAACCTTCTTCTTTCCAACAATGTTATCTTAAATATCAATTTGATAAATAAAGAAAATAAAGAAGGTAATAATTAAATAGTGCATCGCAACACAATTTTAAATGTAAAGCTAGATCTAAGAATAGGAAAATGTATGTAATCAAGGCATGCAGGCACATACTGATCTTTGCCTAGCTTTAGGCTTTTGTTTATTTTCATTCATCTTTAATTGCAATATTCATGTTAGCGGCGAATGGTCTTGAGTTGCACAATCTTGAAAGAAATGAAGAAAAATAAGTTAGTGGAGTAAAATTAACACTAAATTTATAAGTATGATAATACCATAAAACAGGTTTATCGTGATCTCCATATCAAGTGTTTCATCTCAATCATTAAGAAACAATGTTAGCTATCAACAATAAAAGCACACAAGAAAAGAATCTCTTAAATTGCTCTTATATTAAAGAATTTAAATGATTCTAGTAAATTGATATTTTTAGGACAGTAAGAATTTATAACTGGTAGCTGTTGAATTTCCCGCTATAACATTAAAACTTTAAAACTTGTAGTCCTTTTTAGGAGAAGCTCCTTCAAATCAATGACACCATATTCAAGAATGTGCCAAGACATTGCTCCTATCTCATTGTAATTGCTTACTCTTGATTTCCCTTTCTTACTCACTAATTCTTCACTTCTCTTCAATTTGATTGTGCGAATTTGCTTACTAAAATTCCTTTAATTCTATGGATAAGCAATTTTGTTAAATGTAGTTTCAAATGCATGCTTAGAGATTTTAATATTTCACTTAAATGGACATATAAAACATAGTGGATGCTATTAGAGTTACTCCCTTATTTTTTAACAGAAGGCTGTTTTGTCATAAAAAAACTATTTTTAAGAAATAATACAATTTTCATATTATTTTTCTTGAATAAATAATTATTCTAATCATATTAATTATAAATAATTTCAATAGTATTAATTAATAAATATTAATAAATAACAAGATGGAAAAATCAAATATTAAATGTTAAATTATATTAATTAATTATAACATTCTAAAAAAGACCAAACAAAATAAATGAAAAGATAATACAATAATTCTCCATAACCACATATAATAAGTAATGATAAATACAATAAATAAAGCATAAAAAATGAGTAATGATTTTTTCTTCTCTTTGAATATTCTTTAATTAAGTACTTTTTTTTATTGTCATTTTGAACAATTAATAAAATTCACTGTTTTACGGCTTAAACCAAAACACAATAGCAACTTACTAGTACGCAATTTAGCTTGTTCCAAGTAACTTAAACATTTCAAAATCAATTACGTTGGTCTCCAAACATTACCCAAATAATCCACTAACATTTTTATACATTTCCGCAATAAAAAATGAATTTAACACATTATTAATAATACAACAAAATTCTGTTTTAAATGAGAACCACAAATAGATCATTACTACATGCCTCGAAGGAGTCAAAACAAGGTCAAATCGCCAAACCACTTGGGACACTCATAGGTAAACATATTACATATATTTTGAACACTAATTATAATCAAGAACTCATCAATTAAGCACATTTCTACAAATCACAGAAAAAGGGAAGCCGCATCATATTAATCATACTCAAGAATTTTAAATGTTCACATGGCACCAAACACTAACCCAAGTTATTTCCTACATCATATTAATCATACTCAAAAATTTTAAATAGTCCAAGGCACATAAAATGACATAGAAGTTGGTTCACATGAAAATCCTCCAACCTACCAAAAGAAGTCGCAAAACAATTGTCCTAAAATCAGGAAGAATTGAGATAAACATCTCTACACATCAAGAGAACTGTAGAAGAGAAAGAAAATCTCCTCTCATACCTTTTGAAGTCTCAAAAACAAAATTGAAATGGGAAATGGAATAAACTTTGAATCCCCAAGCTTTCCTGTAGCAAGAATCCAAGTAGAAAGGGCAAAAGGTTTGAATCTTGGCGCTTGAAAGGTGAAAAAGTGTTTGGAAATGGGGGATAACTCAAGTGTACTAAAAATTCTCTATTCTCTCTCTCTTTGGAGCTAGGGTTGACACACCATTCATTAGAGGAGGGGTTCTCTCTTTTGTTTCTTATGTTGTCATAAGTATGTGTTGGATTTTTGGATCCACTAGGGCCCATTTATTGTTGGTCCAATTCCACTTTTTTATTATTATAACAAAACAAGCTCCCGCATCACAATAGCTACATTTTCTCTTTTTAATTACCTTGTTCTTTCACTAATCCCTTAAATGAAACAACCATTATAACTTTGTTTATCTTTTTTGGTTTTAGCTTAAATATGCTTTTCCTCCAGATAAATGAGCAAATTTCTTTTACACTCAGTCCCTAGTAAAAATTGTGTTTTGTCCTTGTTATTTTGTTCAAGTCTATAGAATATATATTTTTTCATCATTTAGCCCTTATAATATTTTTAGCATTTTTTATTAGTCCATTTGAAAAATATTTCAATGGAACTAATGACAAATGATCTACATATTTTAGAGGCAAAAATGAATAATAGATATGTTATAAGAACTAAAGGAAAATAACAAGGTACAAAATTGATTTTATCTAGGACCCAACACAAAAAAGAAAAAAATATTTGGACTAAAAAAATTTGCTAATTGTTCAGGTACCAAAATACATTTAAGCCTTTTGTTTTTAATTCCCACTACCACTCGTTCAATTAATTAAATAGGATGTATCTAATTATATTATTTCTTTATTAGTAAGAAATATATTTCACTGGTATCATGCCAAGTTATTAATAATTTAACAAATTCTTTTTTTTTTCTTAAATATGGAAGTTAGTTTCCTAACTTAATTAACATTACGTAATTGTATTTAGTTAATTAATTCTCCTTGTAAATCTATAAGACGATTCTTCTAAGATTTTCAATTAATTTGTATTGAAGGAATTAATCATATTTAATCAAGTACCTAAATTTTGGAGTGTTACGCAAACCATAGTAGACTTTAATGAACAACAATTAATTAGAATATATATATATATATATATATATATATATATATATATATATATACATATTTTAAAAAAAATTATATTTCCTTTTCCTCTTTCACAATAATTTATTTATTCACATTAATTAGTTAAAAATAATAATTTAAAAGTTTGATATAAAAGAATAGGAAAGAAAGTCAAGTAATAAGATTCTGGTGATAATTTTGCATAAGAAAGGAAGGTATACTTTTCTTTTATAAAAAATCTATTGTATGATATTTTTTCCAAGAAAAATTATTATATAACTTTCCCCTTTTTCTTATTTACCTGTAGAAAATATTTTATTTTTTATTTATAATAAAAAATTAACATCTCTTTCCTTTTTCTCCTAATTTCTTCCTGAGATTCAACAACCTTTTGCTTTTAGCTTTTTAGGAAATGATTTATTTATTAACAGTAACAGTTAAAAAATAGTTTGAAAGTATGTTATATGCAAAGCGTTGGAATAAAAAAATAAATGGTAAGAGCCTAGTGATAATTTTGGATAATAAAGATTGAAATTTAAATTTAAAGTAAGTATTCTATTTTTTGTTATTTTTTTAAATATTAGATAAATTTCCTATGATTTCTTATAATCTTTTAGAAAATATTTTATTTTTATTTATAAATGAAAATTTAACATGTCTTTGTTTTTCTCATAATTCCTTCATACAAAGATATGTCAATTTTTCTATTTTTTTTTAGATTCTTATAAAATTATTTATTCATCCACAATAATTTGGTTTTTAAAAAAAATTTGCTATGAAAGCCGCATAAGAATAAAAAGTAAAAAATAAAATCCTAGAGATAAGTTTGGATAAAATACAAAGGAAGGTCAAATACTAATTTAATTTAAATTAAATATCCTATATATTATGAGATTTTATTTTCAAAATAAAAACTTTATATTAATCTCCCTTTATTTATTATGCTCCTTTAAAAATTAATTATTTCCTGTTTGTAAATAAAATTTTAACATTTATTTCCTTACTTCGTAATTCAAGAAAAATATACCTACAAAATTTGAATTTTATATTTTTATAAAAAGGCATAGGAATAAAATTAATATTAGATTCTAATAGGATAATTTCAGTTGAAAAATAAAGGAAGGTAAATTTTCATTTAAAGTAAATATTCTATTAAGATTTTAATTGTACTAATATTGTAGATTTAGATTATTATTCAATCACAAATTCACTATTAATATGACTTTTAAGTTAATTATTTAATTTTTTAATAATATTTTCTTATAATTATTATTTATTGCTTATCTCTGAACTATTATTGCCTCATAGACCATTAGATGTACTTGATAGTTGGGACTTTTGAACTGACTATTATTTCCTTATAGACCATATGTACTTGATAGTTGGGATTAAAGGTTATCAAAGTCAAAGCAAAAATAAAAACTGACCCTCCAAAACATATAATAGACCAAGATTAATTAGAAGTAAAAAATCAAAATGTGCAATGCCACATTCAAAACACTAAGGCACTTTCTCTCATGAAGCTCAAGTCCCCCTTACACAATAATGTAACAGACTAGCACTAACAGTTAGGTCTAAACATAGCTTTCACAAGCATTGTTATAAAAGAATGCCCTTGGACTTGGACAAATCACTTGTGCAGAAAAGCATTACTATAAGAATAATTGCTTGATTAAAAAAAGCGTTTCCGTTAAGTATAATTGCTAAAAAGAAATGAAAACCAAGATCTAGTTCTAGAATTGGATTATTAAATTACACCTCTCTTTCATAATTGAAAAATCAATATACCAAAAGCTGTTGCTGTTAACATGCAGGTCAGGGAATAACTTCTTCTACAAGAAATTAAATACTTCTATTTGCTTAAAAGTAAAATCTGTTATACTAAACGAACTGTTATTGCAGTAATACATTGAAGAGAGAAATAAATGTTTAAACTAATTGTAAAAAGTAAAATAAGAAGTGATACTCAATAGTGAGGTGTAAATTAAGAACTTAGTGTTTTCATTGAAAATGTTTAAGAAGTTAAGTTGTTAATGATAGAAAACCAAATTTAGTTTAATAAACTTGACATTTATGGAAACAGATGGAATAAAATTAATAGATACAGATTTTATAAAAATGGAAACAATCTCTTCTTATTTAAATTAAAATATGACATGTAAGTAGAAAGTAAAAAAAAATAGTTTTTTTTTCTCTATTATAAGTTATATTCATAAATTCATATTAAATGAATTTTTAAATAACTGTGAGAGATTAACATGTGATTAACCTATTATAATAACTTAAGGTGTTTATCTTTTTAACAAGATAAGAAATATATGAAATAAGTCAAATTATAATAAAAAAATTCAAACTAAAATATAGTATATTAATAAAGAAAAAAATATATGTTGTGAAGAGAATATAAAAGAGAAATAGAGAGAAAAATTAACTGAAAAGGATTTTTAAGAAATAAAGTTGCATAAAAAAATTATGTATACATATTTCACTTTTTTTTATTTAAGATGTGATCTTATATATAAATATAAGTTGCATAAAAAAATTATGTATACATATTTCACTTAGATGTGATCTTATTTTTAAATATATGTGTGCATATAATTATTTGGAAAATGTAAATTGAATGAAAATTTTAGTGCATCTTGTTGAAATTTGTTAAAATCACATTATTTATTCAATATAATAAAATGTATCATTTTTAATGAAATTATGTGTCTATTTTTTATGCAAAATATATTTACATTTTAAAATTGTATGCTATTTTCATAAATTATGTAGAGACTTATTAAAAATATTTAAGAACATGATATAAATATATCTGTTGTCATTTTTTATAATTTTTTTAAGAGTAAGAAGATTAAACTATAATAATTTCTTTCAAATATACCCTTGTTTCAGTCGATCCAGCTCTTCTGGGCTTATCAATGTAGATGTGTGGAAACCTTGTGATGGTGGTTCAAAGTATTATTTGATTGTGACACCGACTCTAGCAGCACAAACATGACCAAGATGCTCATATTGCCCAATGAAAGTAGTTGATCAGTACATCCTAACGTCCATGGACTACAAAGTTACCCTATGTGAACTGCTCTTCTAAGGAATCCTACAACCAACAAAATATGGATTTGTATACGGACTTTTGTTGTTATTATATATAGTTACATTTGAAACTAAAAATTAACAATCCTATTAGCTATATGGCGGCTGCCTCAGATGTCATCTGGCCCAATTTTCTTGTGCGAGCCAGCTTCCACTTCATGTGTCATCTAATGGGAGATAGAGGATCAACAATTGCTTCACAACTCTCATATTGGGTTTCTTGCTCCAATTGTTTCTTTCGTTTTTCCTCCATTAACCCCTCATCAAAAAAGTCGTAACTCCTACGAGACAATACATGAGGGGCTATGTTTCTCTGAATGTTTTGTTGTGTTGTTACTGGGGGAGGCGGAGGTGGTGGTTGATTGCTATGATTAGAGTGTTTTAGGATAAAATAGAGGATTTTTGAAGGAGTGGGGGACCTTAGGGGTTGATTCCAAAACTTTGCATAGACACAATAAATGAGTGTTTGTTAACTCTGTTGGCCTCAAATGTTACTTCATAGCCTCATTCTCACCCACCAATTAATTATTTGACATGGGTCCCACATCTTCCTAAGGTAAACCATTTTGCCCCTCTCGTCTTGTGTTTCCAGCCACAAACAAATTAAGCAAAGAAAGAAACAAATGTTCTTCACACTCTCACCTCATTTGTTGTTGAATATATATGTTATATATATTAAATAATAATATGTTCACATACAAGTCCAATAGGTTATTGTATGGTTATATGGGCCCATATGCATGAGATGGAGCCCAATAGCTAGCTATATTACGAGGGTTTTTCCTAAGCAGGAGGTAACACTATTGAGCATTCCAAATTCTGATGTCTCTTGATGTAATACTTCAAGCACCCAATACTAAACCCTTCTCTCTCAAACCTCCTTACCTCCAACAATCTTGAAGTATTAGCTTCATGTATCGGATTTGAGCGAGTAAGGTGTTGTTTCGAAGATCTCATCGAGAGAAACTCAAGGGTGTGATCACTTTCATGTTTCGACGGAAGGATTGACTGGGATCTGAGATTGAAAATTGTGCAACTGTAACTTTTGAGGCTAGATCCTGAAAATTCTGCAGTTTTCCGGTGACTGGTTCGTCTTCTCAGGCGAACTTTCCGGCAACTTTGTCTTCTCCGACAAACTCTCCGGTGACTGGTTTGTCTTCTCCGGCGACCGATGACTTTCCGGTGACCTTTTCCAGCGAACTTTTTCGGCGATTTTTCAGCAAGTCTTTGACAATCCAAAATACTTGTTCCTTAGGTTTTTGGGTGTTTCAGATCCGTTTTTGGGGTCAAGTTTGACAAATTTCACATCTACAATGCTTTTTTGAAAAGTTATAAGGTTTGGTATACTTTTGAGGATTTTAAGGTGCACTCTTTCTAACTCTTTTACTTTGATTAAAATGGCAAAATATAGCTCCTATGATATCATAAAGCTTACATCTTTTGATAATCTCTTTGTTGATCTTGTGTTGAGTAAGCTACCTGCTGAATGAAATTCTCTTAAGACTGACATGCATAGACTAAAAGAATAGATGAGGCTGGATGAATTAAAAAAATGTATAGTCATATTGACGATAAAAACATTTGTAGGCAGAGTTTGGAACAAGTAGGACAACAAAAGTTAGTTGCCAACTTAGTTTTACATTTCTATAAATATCAGAAAATGTCCAAGCCACCAAAAGGTGAATCCTCTTCACAGTTAGAGGCCAAAAAGACTGTCTTCAAGAAGAAGAAGGGCAAGTGCCATAACTGTGGAAAGTGGGGTCACTGGGCAGTAGAGTATAAGCTACCAAAGATGTTAAAGAATAACACACCACAAAATGAGTCTAATACGCTAATTAGTGAACTTGAGCCTCAACCCTTCATTGAAATGATGAATAATGGAAATGTCAGTGTCTCTTCTGAGTGGTGGTTGGATAGTGGTGCTATATGTCATACAACAAATGATGAGAATTTACTCATTGAGACCATAAAAGTGAATGACACCGTAGAAAATTGTAATGGTAGTGAGGCAGGGGTGACTCATGCTAGAACTGCTAATTTGGTGTTTTCTTTAGGTAAGTTACTAACTTTGAAACATGTTAAAGTAGTACCCTTACTTAAAAGGAATTTAATATCTATGAGTTTACTTGATAAAGTTGATATGCCTTTTTTCAACTATGAATGGTAGAATAACTTTATCTGTTAACTCATGCTACTTTGGTTGTGCATTTAAGATCAATGGCATGTATACATTGAGTTTAGATACTGATAGCATAAACCATGTTAGTTCTACTTTGATTGATCCAAAATTATTACATAATAGACTTGGACATGTGAACTATAGGAAAATGCAACATTTATCTAAAACTCAAAACATTCCATTAGATATTTCTATTCGATTTGACAAATGTGAAGTGTGTGCACAGACTAAGAGCACTAGAAAACCTTTTAAGTCGGTTTCTAAAAGCACAACACTTCTTGAGCTGATACATTATGATCTTTGTGACTTTAAAAACTATGTCATCAGAGGGGGTCGAAAGTACCTAATCACTTTCATAGATGATTTCTCTAGATATTGTCATGTTTATTTGTTGAAATCGAAAGATGAGGCTTTTGAGAAGTTTAAGATTTTTACATCTAGAGTTGAAAATCAACTTAATTTGAAAATTAAGAGGTTTAGGAGTGATAGAGGAGGAGAATACACAATGACTGGGATCAAAGAATTTTGTGCTTTGGAAGGCATAATACTTGAAACTAATGCTCCTAACTCACCCCAATCAAATGGTGTTACAAAGCGTAAGAATAGAATTTTAATTGAAATGCTAAATTCTATGTTACTTACAGCTGGCATGCCTTCCTCCTATTGGGGAGAAGTTGTTTTAACTGCTAATCACATCTTAAACAGGTTTTCGCACTCTAAATTGTCTAAGACACCTTATGAGATATGGCACAAATGTCCTTGTAGATATGATACCCTTAAAACTTGGGGTTGTGTTGCCTATGTAAGGATACAAGATCCTAAAAGGCCTAAGGTGAGACCTAGAACAACTACTTGTGTATATCTAGGTAGTGCAAAGGATAGTGCTGCAAATAGAATTTTGGATCTATCTACTAACACAATGATAGAATCTAGAGATGCAGAATTCCTTGAGTACAAGTTTGTTAGCAATCTTGACTTGAAGGTTTTTGGATCTACTGATATGATTTCAGAATCTCCTGTAGAATCTATAGCTTTTCCTTGTGACACTAATCTCACACAATTGGCTAATGAACCAATCTCAATTAGAAAATCTACAAGAGATAAAGTTTTTTAAAAGTTTTGGTGAGGACTTTGTCACTTACCATATAAAAGGTGATCCATTCTCCTATCAAAAAGCAATGAGATCTAGGAAATCCTTACTGTAGGCAGAAGCCATAAATGATGAAATGAGTTCTTTGCTACAGAACCACACTTGGCACCTAGTCAATTTGCCAAAAGGGGCTAAGTCTATAGGCTGTAAGTGGGTATTAAAGAAGAAACTGAATAGTGACAGATCAATAGCTAGATATAAAGCACATTTAGTAGCTAAAGGCTTTAAACAACAGAGTGAAATAGAATTTTTTGACATTTATTCACCTGTATGCCATTTGTCAACTATAAGAATTCTTCTTGCTTTGACATCTATTGAACACTTTGTAGTGCATCAAATGGATGTAAAGCCAACTTTCTTAAATGGAGAGTTACATGGAGAAATCTACATGGAACAACCTGAAGGGTATGTCATGAAAGGCCTTGAGGAAAAAGTTTGTAAATTGAACAAATCTTTGTATGGTCTTAAGCAAGCACCTAAGATGTGGCATCTTAAGTTTGAAAAGGTGGTAAAGAGCTATAGTTTTCAGTCCAGTTATTCAGAAAAATGCCTTTACTATCGTTTTATGTCAAATAAGATAGTTATCATATGCTTGTATGTTGATGACATGTTAATTCTTGGCTCCGATCATTCTATAGTGAGTGATGTGAAAACCACTTTAGCTAGAGAATTTGACATAAAAGATCTTGGTATGGCTAATACCATTCTCGGTATGAAAGTAAGTTTTGAAAGACAAGTTATCTCCCTTAGCCAAACTCATTATATTGAGCAACTACTTTCTACCTGGGGATATAGTGAGTGTAAACAGAGTGAGACACCATATGATTATAACAAAAGATTTAGTCCTAATGAAGGGACCGGTGTGGATCAGTTAAAGTACTCAAAACTGATAGGTAGTCTCATGTATGCTATGAGTTGCACTAGACCTGACATAGCCTTTGCAGTTGGCATGTTGAGTCGTTTCACTAGTAATCCTAGTAAAGAGCATTGGGATGCCCTCAGTAGGTTGATGAGATACCTTAAAGGTACTAAAGATTATGCTCTATGTTATTCTAGTTATCCTTCATCTGTGGATGGATATTCTGATGTCTCATGGTGTTCAGAAATTTGAAATAATAAATCCACTAGTGGATATGTATTCACTCTGGGTAGAGTTGCTGTTACTTGGAAATCCAAAAGACAGACTTGTATTGCATTGTCATCAATGGAATCAGAACTTTTTGCTTTAGCCTTAGCTGGTGAAGAGGAAAAGTGGATAAAGTGTAACACCCTAAAATTTCAGAGTTGCTGAGCTGGACGTTTGATGTGTATTATGTTGCTTGATTGTTTGATTTATTTTAGTAATTACTGTTTTGAGAGCTTTTTGTCTTGGTATGCATGCTTGATGGATGTTAGGCTAAAGTCAACTTAGCTGGCCTGCTGTTGCTGTGCGTGTACGTAAAGAGGACATGTCTTGTCAACTGTGTATATAGGCATCAGAGTGTGCAGCGGAAGCTCACTTCTTTTCTTCTTCTTTACGCCTTTCTCTCCTTTTCTCTCTAAACTTACCTACACCCAGAAACCTCTCTTTCTCAACCCTTATGTATCACCTTCAACCCACAAGGACCACTGTAATAGCCTCAGAACCCCTGACGTCAAGAGCAACCTTGTGACCGGAGCAGAAGTCGACGAACATCTTTCTTGAGGTTCCAAAGAGAACGGACATGCTCACGCTTTAGAAGACAGTGTTTCAGCACCACTAGACTGTAGTGCGAACTCCTGGTTAGGTAAGGGGAGTTTATTATGTTGATAACAACTTTAGATACCATAGTTGGGGGCCAGGGAATCCAACTATGAAGATAACTGCATGTCCCTAGTGTGTGTTGTGTTCCCAAAAAAGCTATGTCTTTTAATGAACAGGACGTGATATGTTTTATGTTTATGTTGATGGTGTTTTGTGTGAAGAGTTTGATGCCGAAAGGACTCACTGTTATGAGGTAGTGTGTTGCAGAGGTGTCGGCTACCAGGTTTGGGCATGCCGGGAAGAACCTGTATATAGTATGCATATATGCAAGACGTGACTCTTAGTCCTTTGCTAGCGAACGTCAATATTCTGGGTTCCCTACCTGGGGTTGTCCTTTAGAGCTGCTGAGCTCATTTCTTTTTCTTTTCCTTGAGATACTGAGTTTCTTACCTAAGATTGTTTGTGTTCCTTTCTTTGAGAGAGAGCTACCGAGTTCCCTTACTCGAATGAGCTTGTTTCCCTTCTTTGAGAGAGAGCTTGAGTTCCCTTACTCGGATGAGCTCGTTTCCTTCCTTTGAGAAAGGGCTACCGAGTTTCCTTATTCGGATGAGCTTGCTTCCTTTCCTTGAGAGAGAGCTACCAGGTTTCCTTCTCAACTGAGCTTGTGTCCTTTCTTGAGAACACCTACCTAGTACTCGACATTTGTAAACCCTTGTGCGCCTTGTGCGACCATGTCCGACCTGGTTCGGGTTAGTACCCCATAATCATGTAGTATCTAGGCGCCAACCTAGATACCCAAGACTTTACACCGGCTTCCTAATCTATGTTCTGTTACCATTGATTTGTAATGAACATGTATGATAATGTTGATATAGTAAAGGTTGGTTTATGAGATGATGACTTCTGCATTGATACCATGGGGGGTGCATGAAGAGTTACCCCAGCCAGGAAAGATTTGTTCCTGGGACCGGGTCATGCATTAATGGTGCCCATGATTAACGAATGCGGGTGGATATACATAGATACCCACGAGGGTGTATAAAGAGCTACCCCAGTCAGGAAGGGTTTGTTCCTGAGACCGGGTCATACATTGATTGTGCCGTGGGGATATGCTATGTATAGACACGTGAGATGCCGGGACCAGGTGGTTAACCTTGCAAGGACCACCGTTAGTGCATTGATGAGCCCATGTTGGGGCGGCCCATGATTGGGGCGGTATGTATGTGCTTGGGGGGTGCATGACAGGCCACCCTTGTGAGGAAGGATTTGGCCGGGTCATGCATTGATGGTTTCCATGAGACATACTACATTTGCATGATGGAAATAGGATGATTGGTTGTAGGGTACTGGGGTACTGGGGGGTCACGTCTGTTTGGAACTCCTTCTGACACCCATGGCCGATCACCACTGGGGGACCGACCTGTGCACGACAGAGTGACCCTGACAAGCTATTGCATCATCAAGACCACAGGGATGAACTATTTTCGGGATGGTACCACATGACATGCTGAGAGATGAGTCAGGAGCATGCACCATGCTAGACATTATAAGTTGACTTGTGGAATGTTGTTGAATGACTGCCCGTGTTGGTTACATGATGAAATGCTTGGACATTATGTTGATATTGTGATGTTTGGATTGTCTTCCCTAATTGATGTTATTTATTATTTGTTGTTTAACATGATAAACTCACCTTTTGCTTTGTTGTACCATGTGGTTTGGTACCTGTGATGATCACGAACCGTGTTTGTGTGAGTAGACAGACAGCAGTAGGTGACCGGGAAGACGACCACTTTTAGGTTGGAGCCGCCGAGTTGCCAGGATGACGATGGATCAGACCCCGGTCATAAATTGTTTTTTTTGAGAATTTACTTTTCGTTGTATAATTTCTTGTTTCTCTTGAAAAGCTTATACATTTTAGACATGGTCAACTGTACCTACAACTAAACTACGTTTTATATGTATATATATTTGAGATGTCTTATACATATCTTATTTACGTGTTTACTTTATGATGATGGTCATTATGTGCTCGCGAAAAATTTACTACTGTTTTCATTAAAAAAAACAAAATAAAAGGGATTTTCATTTGAAACATGTTAATGGCGTGATTAAGAGACAGTGATACAGTAGCGACGAGGCGGGTCGTTACATAAAGAATCTGATTATGAATATTCCTTTGACTAAACTAAAGATTAATTCTTTAAGTTTATTTTGTGATAATCAAGCAGCAGTCCAAGTCGTAAAGAATGCTCTCTTTAATTCAAAGAGAAGACATGTAAGACTGAGACATGCGTTGTTAAATTATCTGAGAGAACAAGGAGTTATCACTTTGGTCGATGTGAGATTGAAGGATAACATGGCTGATGCTCTCACAAAAGATTTGCCTAAAGATCGATTATTCAAAATAGTGGGGGAAATGGGGTTAAAGACTATGTAGACAAGTCTTAATTATCACTTACTTACCTTAAATTGTGTGTTTTGAATGATCGAATCTTCTTTTGTTGGCCAAATGATAAGCACAATTTATATGTTTCATCGATGATCGTGGTTGCTAACTATTTTAAAAAAGGTGAGTCATCTCATTCCAAACTTGATGAGATGATTTTAATCCAATTCAAAAGTTCTATCTGGGAATCTTGTGTCATTCCAAACTTGATGAGTTGATTTTAAACCAATATCTGGGAAGCTTGTGTCATTCCAAACTTGATGATACAATCCTACTAGGTTGACCTATCCTTTTGGTTAAATGATCTCATTCCAAACTTGATGCTAGATTATTTGACTTTAAGGAATTAGTAACTGTGACATTCCAAATTGAAACATAAATAGTTGATTATATAATAAGCTAGCCTATTGGTCTTGTTCTTAATTGAAACTTGACATTACAAGACTAGGTTATTGTAAGTGATGTGACTATTAGTCTTATTCTGTGAAACGCGACAATCGTTACTCTCTTACAAATAAACTTAGGTTGATGGCTCTTTATAACTTAAACTATTTAGGCCTTGTTCATAATTTATCAAATTGGCTTAATGCTTATGAACGTGATATTATGATGTTTTATGACATTGATACATGTTCTTCTTTGCCTGATGATATGATGCTAAGTTCTTTTAGTAGAACTAGACATTTTTAATAGTTTATTCAAATGATTGAATTCATGATAATATGAAATTCATATTTGAAATTCTACAAGGGATGGTAGAGATGGAGGAGAGCTTAAGAAGTTGGATCCTTAGGAGGACGACTAACTTGATATATGAATATATCATTTAGAGTATTAGGGAACTTGACAGTTCACTTGCTATTGCCCATTATGTTGGAGTCCATTTACTTGAGACTTACATTTTGTTATTTCTATTTTGTGAACATCATGATTATTATGCTTCTTTCTTATATTTGTAAGGCCTTAGACTAATTTGACTGGCCTACTTATACTTGATTATTATGCATATGTTGGTTGTGAACTGATTTTGAGATTATTTTTTGGATGTTGAGATTTGGATGAGTTTAGATTTAATCTAAAACTCTTGGTATTTATATTGATATATTGATCTCAAAACAGATTCATGAGTATGATGATTCACTTAGTTTGATTGCAAATGTTGTTTGAATTTAATGTTTATTATTAAAACTCTTTGACCGATCCGAGTTGATTGTCTTGAACTGGATGTGGATGATTCATGTTTGTTTGAACATTACACTGACTACCTTATTGGATTGTGTTGTATGATGAACATAAGAGGAGATTGTTGAATATATATGTTATATATATTAAATAATAATATGCTCACATACAAATCCAATAGGTTATTGTATGGTTATATGGGCCCATATGGGTTGGAGCCCAATAACTTACTATATTACTAGGGTTTTTCCTAAGCTGGAGGTAATAATATTGAGCATTCCAAATTCTAATGCCTCTTGATATAATACTTTAAGCACTCAATACTAAACCTTCTCTTTCACACCTCCTTACCTCCAACATTTACTTCATCTCTTTCTCTTTCTCTGAACTCTAATTCCAATTTTTCTGCTATGTGTGTTGTGTGGAGACTTTAATTTGAGTGCAAAACTTCAACTTGTTTAGCTAGTCTAGCCTACTGAAATTCCACTTCCAAATGTGTGTACAAGTGGACTCGAGATTGGTAATTTGACACATTAACAAATTGGTAATTTTTGTTGCTCCTAGAAGACTTACCTAAATGGAGATACAGGTGGACTCGAGATTCCTGTTCAGCTTGTCCTTAATGCCTTTAATATTGCTCTACCCCATCACATGTTTCAGAAGTTCAGTCAAATTAGGCTAACATTAATTTTCGGAAGCTACCTACTATTTTGGCTAACTCTCTTTTAAAGTTTAGAATTCCCCATGCACATCAATAACCTTGATATGCCTTTTTCTTCCCATGGACGAAAATTGAGGGTTGTGCTGGATTACTTTAGTTCATTGAGTGCTGTCAGTTAGTACAGAAGGGATGCGTACAAAATGTATGAAACTAGTGTGCAACAGTGGCACTTTTTATAACAAATATTGATTAAAAATTATATAAAAATATGGTTTGATGGAAACCAAAGAGTTATTGTTTTTTATATATAAAAAAATTAATAACAATATTATGTTTTCATATTATACTATGACTTTGACCAGCATAATTGAACATGACTGTCATGTAATCATATTTTTTAAGTATATTGTTAGATATTCGGCTTCAAAATTCTTATATAGTATCTCCAAAAAATAATTCTGACTCTCAGCAAATAAATGTGGTGAGTTAAAAAAAAAAATGTTACACTGACTTTCTCTTGTAGTGATTATTCTAGTATTTTTTGGTGGGATAGTTATTCTAGCTATGCTATATATGACAACAATACAATCATACAAGATAAAAAAAATGAGTTTTCGTGAATCTACACGTCAATCAACGCCATTTATAATTATCTGATATTTTAATATAGTGCTTACTCATTTATAGGATTTGATAAGTGGCAACACCTATACATTAAATTGTATGAAAATTGGATAGTATTCTTAAATTTTTTACACAGGTTATATATCTATAATTCCTCCAGTTAGTTCTTTTACTTTTTGAGTTCAACAAACATGCTAGTTAGTTCTGGTAATATGATATGGGACTGAACATAACTTAATGAGTTGACTTATTTGTTTACTTGTAGAAGTTACCCTATTTAGTACAAGACAATGATTAATTAATTGATACGTTGATTTTTTTAGAGAAAATTCATACCTTGATAATGATAATAAAAGTAAGTTTTTTTTATGGAAATAAAAGTAAGTTATTAAAACGTGAGTTGTTATGATATTTTTATAATAGTGTTATTAGTAATATACTAATATCGAGATTTTATTTAAGAGTAGTTTTGGTTTTTACAATATTTTTCATTATTTGAAATTTAAAAAAATCCTAAGGTAATAATTAATTACTTTTTTTAAAAGAAACTAATATTAAGTTTAATAATAAGATGAATTGTCAAATGTAATATTTTCAAGTTCAATGTCATAATTAATTTATCATATTTTAATATCTGTTGGTTTCAAACCGGAGGAGATTCAACTCCATTTAACATGTGTGATCATGTTTAACGATCATATATAATTTCAAGATTACTTCAAAGAAAATAAATGTATCGTTGGAAAAGTTCCTTACTGAAGAGAATCTTTTAATTAATTAATACTAAATTTTTCAATTTGACTAAAAGAATGGCAAATTGGTTTAGTGTTTGGTCTAAATAAACTATAAAAAGTTTTATTTTAATTTTTTATGTTTTTAAAAGTTTTATTTTTATTTTTCATTATTAAAATTAGGGAGCCTTTTGAATAATATTTTATTTAAATTGTGTGTATCTCATCTTTGATATAACATGTTCAATTTTCGACATCATTTCTATACAGTTGTCCTTTGTCTCTTTGCATTGTCATCACGAGATTCATTGTTGGAGATTGTCAGTGATCATCATCACATGTACTTACGAATGTCTTTCATAATTTTTTTAGGTTCTACATGTAATGCGTACTTTTGTAACTTTTTTATGTTATTAATGACTATTGATTTATATATACAATTCGTGTTCATTATGAGTGAACCTTAATTTCCCGTTTGAGATCCAATACAATAATTCTTTCAGATAGTTTGGATTAATCTTTGTATTGATTCTTGAATTGTTCGTTTGGACAGTTTGGAAAGAGTCATTTTTTTTATAGTAGATTCATATGTATAGGTTGATTTTTTATATTTTTAAATTTGATGAAATTTTGGTACAATGTCTTTCACTTTTTTCTTCGGGTGCATATTTGATTGTGGTGAAATTCATGTCAGCGCTTTCATGTCGTGTAATTGGAAATCAATGCAAAATGCTACCGAAAATTCGTAAAATTTAAGAAAAGAGACTCAACCTTTAAGTATGAATCTACTATAAAAAAAAATGTCTTCCTGAATGGGATAGGGTCACACCTTTAATGAAAAAAGTGAAGTTTTCATGCATGGAATAACTTTGTGAGTATCACAGAGTTATTAATTAGATGGATCGAAGTTGGATGAATGCAAGTCGCATGAGCCCTGAGTATAAGGAAGACGTTGAACAGTTCTTGGAATTTGCCTTTGAAAGAAGTCAATTGGATGGGGACGGGAAATATTTTTATCCTTGTATAAACTGTATGAATGGGAGACGACAAGCACTAGATGACATAGGAAAACATTTTCTGTGTGATGTGATTAAGAAGAATTATACAATATGGATATGGCATGATGAATTGACAAACATGCAGAGGGGGTGCCAAACTGAAGCGGTTGATGTAGACATGAGAGATCGATTAGAGGATATGATTCGTGATCTCGAGCGAGTCTTCTCAGCAAGTACATGCCCCTATGTCTAATACATTGGAAATTGATTCGAAGAAGACTTTGTATCTGGGGTGCAAGAAGTCTTTGACGCTATTGTCAGTGGTGCTAACTCTGGTTATGTTAAGGCCAGATATGGGTGGAGTCTTCACTTCACTACTTCAGGTAGTTCAGGATATGCTTTCAGATAAAAATACGTTGCCAAAAAGTTACTATCACACTACTAAAAAAACAACTTTTAACATCGTCAATATAACATCGGTTTTTTTTAAACCGATGTTAAAAAAAATGCGGTGACATTTTTGTAAATAAAATGTCATTGTTAACATCGATTTTTTTGAAAAACCGATGTTGTTTAAGCATTCACAACATAGATAAAAAATCGATGTTGTAAGTTACTAGACGACATCGATTTTTTTAAATACCGATGCTAAGATTTCTAAAAAAATCAGCCACGATAGTATTTAATTTTCATTACGCTTCACTTCTTCCCAACCCAATAATTTTCATTTGCGTTTAATTTTCTCTCTCTGCACGAGACCCTTTGTTTCTTTTTCTTTCTCCACCCAACACCAGCCACTGTCACACCAACAAATCACCGCGCCGCAACCTAAACACTCCAGTACAAACCACCACCACCTTGAGCTTCCCACCCTACCACCACCAAAGAGCACGAAAATTGGGCGGAGCACTGGGCTTCATCGAGGAGGCTTTGAGGATGAGATCTAGTATCGTGGCCAGATCTCGTATGCATTGTCATTGTGCACGGTGGTCTCCCCTCCATCCACCGCCGTCGCAGTATGTCTTCTCCGTCTCACGCTGTTCTTTCAATTGTAGATCTCGTCTGCACCATCGTCGTGCGCGGTGCTGCCCGCATCTCCGTCGCCGCCGTGAATGATGAAGCAAGGCGTCTCCCTCTTGTTACTCATCTCCATTGTACAGCTAGGGTTTTGAAATCCCTTTATCTTCTATTTTTGTCTTGCTTATTTTATTATTTTTTTATTTGATGTAATTAATTGTGAATATTAGCTTGAGAGATAACGGGCTGAACTAGTTTAGTAAGAATCCCATTTGATACTCTTCTGGTAAGCATCCATTTTATTTTATTTTAATTTTAGATATGGTGTAGTGAAATATTATGGCAAAAGAAGTACATTGTTACGGCTGAGTTTACTTTATGGTGTATGGGAATGATTTGTCTCTTTGATCGGATTAATTTCTCTTGGGATTGAATTTTTATTTGGAACAGCTTCTTGCCATTTTTAATTCTGTTTCTGTTAGTATGCTCTAATTTCTGCATTTCTGATTTGATTTGATGGCACTTGGAGGCTCCAAAGAAGGACAAGGTTCCCCCACCTTCATCCAAGCCCACCAAGTCTGGCGGTGGCAAGCAGAAGAAGAAGTTCTTGTTTCTAGTTCAAGTTCTAATTTTTATTCCAATTCATTATCTTTTTGCCAATTGGGTAATGCTAGATATGTGTGATGTATGGGTATTTGATGTCAAGGTTGGATTTGTGTTGTAACAGAAGTGGAGCAAGGGGTAAGCAAAAGGAGAAGGTGAATAACATGGTGCTCTTCGATCAGGGTACCTATGACAAGCTTCTCTGGGAATTACAAGAGCTTTAATGTGGGTGAGCTTATAAAAAATGGTGTTTTGGTTAGTATATTTGAGTTAAAGAAGTTTTAAAACAATTCGATGGATTCAATTTCTGAATATTTGGAGTAGACAATGAGAGTTTAGAAATTAAGGTGTGTTTAATGAGTATGTTTATTGATCTGAAATCCTTGGTATAATGATTTTTAATTGCTGTGTGAATTCTTCACTTCATTTGAGGGAGATAATCAACCACAAATTAATAATTACACAACCTTGTTATCCTTAAGGTTATGTTATGTTATGTAATTAGTACATAGTTACTCCTTTGAGGAAGAAGTTGGTGGTGGCATGTTCAATGAACATAATAGCCCCATAATTGTGTTGCAAAAACCAGAAATCTTGTTTTCACCAAAGTCCATTGAGGAGCTTGATGTGGCTGCAGTAAAGCTGCAGCTACGGGACCAGAAGAAATCTGGCAGATTGTGTTGTTGTTTGTGAGGAGCTATGATTTGTTCAATATCCATGTTTATGATCTTTTTTAAGTGCCTAAGGGATTTGTGTTGAATTTACTAATTTTTATACACAGTCACTAAAAGATAGTAATAATCTTATCATATCTATTTCTGATTAGATTACACTTTTACCATATAGAGTATTTATTGCGAAAATAATTATATTTTTCAATGGACTGTCTTTTTAAACAAAATCTACATGAACTGTAATTTTTATTATAAAATCATCAAGGTTTACAATTAACTGGTTTGTCCCTGATTAGTGCTTAATTATTTTTTCCTGAACGAGTGTATTCTTTGAAACCTTAATTACAGGTGGAAGAAGGCCTTAGACATTGCTGTTGTTAGTCGTTGTTCCACGTCAAATTTTGACTCTGGTAAATTAGAAACAGCTCTTTGAAAATGGGCAAGAGCTAGGACCATGGCTACTAAGGTACCCTTTTTGTGTGGGAAGCTAGAATCTTGGAATAAAGTGTTGTGTTTGCTTTAATAATATTTTAGCCATTAGTTTCCAATTAGATGCAGTAGTTGCTTGAAATATAATTGACTGGACATAAGTTGGCTTTTCCAATTATAT
>CM023942.1:10758369-10776906 GCA_013407115.1 Glycine latifolia
TCCCAGCAAACCTTGCTGGGTACATTCTGTTTCTCATAAACGGAACAATGACATTGGAAAAGAAATCATATGCAAAGTTCCAAGAGAAAGTAAAACCATAGTTCCAAACAACCCTTAAAATTTACTCTTTTACTCACTACTTTCTTCCAATCTTCTTGCTTTTCATTTTCTTTCTCAAATCGAACCAAGCATTCAAGTTGAATCACAAGTAAAGTTCATTAATTAAGCCCAATCATTTATAACACCATGCAGGCTTGGCTTCATTAGAGACCAACGTCCCATAAGACACTTTTCAACAAAAAGAAAAACCATAGTTCGAAAAATCTATGATTCACTACTACAAAAACCCATTTTCATGACGCACATTCGACGATGATTTTATAACGTGGTGGGAAAGTCGTAAATAAGTTGGGTGGAACGAAGACGATTGATCTGGAACTGTCTTCAAATTGAGTCTTCAACGACGGTCATTTATGAAACCTTCTTTGAATGCCTTGTATGAAAAAATCCAGGGGCATTTTTGTAATTAAAACCAACTTATCAAAGATGGTTTTTGATAACCGTCTTTAAGCTTAAACATATGTACGACCTTATTTTAGCAATGATGTGCAACTCTGCTACCAACCTCCTTTTCACTCTCGCACTCAGTACCCTTGGCTCTCTACCTTCTCCAGTCTTTTGTGGCCAAACCTCACTCTCACGCCATCGTGGAACTCTCGCGAGGTCGTCTCACTGTCTCGCCATAGTCTGAGTCTCGCGCCGCCGTGGAAGTGTCGTCGTGCTGCATTTTTTCGTGAAACTTCTTTGCATTTGGAAAGGGCTTGACACCATTTGGAAAGCTGAAACCAGGTTTGCATCCCTACAATTTTAATAACAAGGGGTCTTTGTCCTAAGAAGCTGATAGTGTATCTAATTAGTCAGTAGTCTTGGCTACATTCTGTGTAACTATGTACAAATCGGCTCAATTCAAAGTGAATAAGAAGTAATGTTACAATGCAATCACCTAGGTCTAACTAGAAAAAAAATTAAACATACATATTGGGCCCAACTAAATAAGACTTACCTACGACTAAACATCACAAACAAAATAAAACAATAAAAATTATTATTTGAACTCAATCCTTGTATAAAACAACCCATTTGAACTCGTGCGTAACAACCCCATTGATAGAATCAAGTAAAGGCACCAACTTTAGGGTTGTGCACAAAACTGGGAGAATATTTTAAAAATAAAAATAATTTAATTATTTAAAATATATTATTTTCTTGATGGATTGAATATCCTATCCGACCATACAAAAATTGTTAATGAATGGATTAAATTTGGATTTTATTAGATGGATCATGATTAGAGTGGATTTTCTCATTGTTTTCTGGATAATTGAGTTATGCCTATCATCTTGAATATTGATCACTCAAGGACCTTCATTGAATATCATCCTTTTTTGTTTGAGACTTGCACTACTACACATATAGCTTTTGACGACGCAGATAAGAAGACGATTATGTCAAAATCATCTTCGTATATTAGGAGGTGACATTATCATAAATATGAGCTTAGAAACAAAGACGGGTCTAACGTAAATCGTCTAAAAAAGGCTGAATTCAATTAATCGTTGGCATTTTTGTAATTATGTTGAACTTAATGAAGTGGGTTATGGAAAACCATCTTTGTATTTGGCACTAACAAAGACTAATTTCATTCTCCTCATATAGAACCCCAAATATCTCGTGCCCTAGCCCCACTCTTGTTCTGTGAAGAGAAGAACTACCCGCATCCCTGAGTCTCGTGCCGTTGACATTGTTGCGACCCCAAAGACTAATTGCGGCCTCTGGTACTCCTGCCCCATCGCCTACCACTCCACCTGCTACTTTAAGTCCACCGACGGCCACACTAACGACTGCTCTTTCATCACCGCCAGCCTCAACCTCGACGTTGCCCTACTTGCAGGTACGCTCTCTCTCATTCGTCAAAGACGTAACCTTTCTCATGGATTTTCATCTGGGTAGGTAGGACAGCAGGGTGGCTGCATCATCGTTGATTCCACTCGAAGAGGAAAGCGCTTCCTTGATAGCATCTAAAACTATACCCATCTAGGCCTCTGTTCTCAGTCGTGCCATTAAGGACTTTCGTGTAAAACTGTTCATTCTAATTTTTCATTCAAATTCATATATTATGTCATTCATTCATTGCTTTCTCTTCATAAATACAATAGGATTCTAATGGCTATCCTCTTGAATGGGATTGTTCCTTGCACCTTCCCCTGTGGGTTTCCCAAACTGAAAGAGCTTCCATTGAGAAGCGGTTAGAGGAGTGGACTCTGTTACTGAAATGAACTAGGGCTGATATTGCCTCCCTTGCTGCTTGTTTGAGGAAACCCCTGCACCGTCTCTGGATTTCACAGAAAATTGTCATCTGGTTGAATGAAGTGCCTCACCATGAATGTTGGGACTTCACACCCATCATTCTTCTCTTCGCCTCATCGTCTTCATCGATCCTTTGTTGGTACTTGGTATGGTTACTTGTTAGTGTTTAATATGATTACTGATTCTGGTTTCTTTGTGTGCAGTTGGGTAATTTCATTCACTACATGGCTACATTTGTTTCTGGCTTTGTTGTGGGTTTCACTGTGGTTTGGCAATTGGCACTGGTTACCCTTGTTGTGGTTCCTATAATAGCAATAATTGGAGGCATTGACACCACCACCTTGGCCAACCTATCTAGTAAAAGCCAAGAAGCTCTTTCTGAAGCTGGTAACATTGTAGAGCAGGTGAGACTACAGGGACCCCTTTGTTATCACAGGATCACCAATGGTATTCCTCAACCATTGAAGCTATTTGAAAATAAAGCATTACATGTGAATATAAGTATGTCCTATTCCTTAATTAGTTATTTTTCTTTATACCTTTATGCTCTTCACTTCTCTGTTGACATCTCATTGCATTCAGCATGGACATGGAGAAGCAAGCAGTCATTTAAAATTTTGGTAGGATATATTAGTGGGTGATATGAAGTTTCAATCACAGTGGGTTAGTAGTTAAAGCAATGTGGGTCTTAATATAGTAATTTGATCTACATCACTTCAAAGTGCCTCAAATTTGCATGTGAATACTATAGCAATCTAGCATCTTATTTGATGAATCTTGTCGGTTGTAGATTGTAGTGCATGTCTTCTCAGTCATGGCTATACAAACTTAAATGAAAACATGCTATTAAGGTTCCTAGACTGTGAAATCTAAACTTTTCACAATATGACTTTAAAAAATAAAATAAAGAAAACATCTAAATTGAAGAGTTTATCTTTTGTAAATGGTCTTGAAGGTAGGAATGCTGGGACAAGGTAGACTCATCAGATTGCTATTGAAAAAAAAAACCCGTACCTTTTAACATTCTAGGTTTCAAAATTTTAAATTCTAATCTGGTTACTAATTTGTAATCTGGCATTCATAGTACAGTGGTTACTTGCCTTATTTTACAAAAATGAGGCAGTAAGAAATGCTGAGAGTCAGATTGCTTCATGTATAATCAATTTAATGTGAAACCTGTCAAATCTCTTGGATAAATTTAAATTGTGTATTAAGATCCTCTTTGGTTTACTTGTCTCTCTTGTTCAAGAATAAATTGCGTTTTTCTTTTACATCACTTGCTGAATTGAGTTTAATGTAATCCCCAGGTATGATGGTCAGCGAGCTCAAATTCACAAATTAGTTGATGGATCAATTCATGTTTTTTCAAGTAATGGGGACGAATCAACTTCAAGATTTCTTGATCTGATTGACATAATTAAGGAATCCAGCAAGTCGGTTGCAACAACTTTCATAATGGAAGCAGAAGTACAAAAAAATTCCATGCCATAATATTCTTTATATTTGTTGTTGTTAACAAAAAATTATTGGCTAATAATTTTATGGTTGTTGATCCTTTCATATTGTTGGTATTGACAGAAAAAATGGATATAGGATTATGTCTTTCCAGGAGCTATCTTCACGTGGGAGAGGTGGCAAAGATACATTAGTTACTGCAGAGAGCATTAAGGTTAGACATTTGCGTGCTTAAAAGAAATTGAAAACCACTATGCCTAAAGCCAATTAAGATTGAACTGGAGGAAGTTTGCTGTAATATCTGTCACATTTATTTTAGATAAAAGAGAAAACTATTAAGGCAAGGAGAAAAGATACAAAGGGGAAAAAGAATAGGATCCTGATCCTCCTTAGCAGAAGAACTAAACAGAAAACAATAAAGGAAAAAGAAAATCAATGAAAAAGCTTCCCAATCACTTGTCAGCCAAATAAATCCATTTAAAAAGGCCAGAAGCTATACACCAAATAGATGCCAAATGCCTATTCTTATTCCAAATTAGTTGATGTGCCAAAGAAACCTCCTTGATTCAAGAGTTTCACTCCAACTAAATACACCAAATGGCAGCATAGATTGCTCATTTTACCAGAAAATCTAGCCTCTTCATTTCTACTAAAAACATGAAAGCTAATCTTCAAAAATTGGTCGAGGATCCCAAGATACACCCAATGTTATCTGAAAACGCTGATTAAGGAATTCCATAAATGAACTGCAGCAGAACTATGTAAGAATAGGTGAGAACTAGATTTTAAGAAAGCACCACATATTATTACAACATATCAGGGGAAAGACCTTTATGTTGGCCTATGAACATACAAGTCATTTGTATTAATTCTATTAAGTACTATAGTTCAAATTAAAACTTATAAAAGACTTGGCCTTAGAGGGAGATTTGGATTTTCACAAGGCTTTTGGCAAGATGAAAATTATCCCTGCTCAATAAATATCTCAACACAATGCACATTGGTAATGGTTTGTTCTCGCTATGAACACTATCATCATACTCTGTTGTTATATAGCTTTAGGTTTTATTACTAATTGGTGATCATTCAACTTGGTTTATTACTAATTTGTTAAATAAAATGATTTAGATACAAGTGTGGTACCACCACTTATGTATCCTTTAATGGGAAACTCGAGAGAGATAGAAATTGGTCCAGTGGCAGGGTATAATGGCTTTTAGTCTGATAAAATGTTCTTAATTTTTGGTTGTCAAAAGGACTAAAGGGTTCTTCATAAACTTTTTGCATCATTCCTTTTCATGAGGACTAGCTCTTATTTAGTTATTACTTAACCTTACAACTGAAAGTGAGAAGGGGTTGCACACGCCACGTAGATAGTGTTTTAAGCAATTCCCATGTAGCCAAAGTTTCCTTACCAAGAAAAGTATACCTGGTTTCTGTTCACAGGTTTCCCTGTGGGTTGTGACAGTGGAGAACTGAAAACTGCTCATGTATGCATATGAACTAATTATATTAGGGACTAACTTACATAATGTTGTAATCAGAACTAATATTTAATCAATGCAGGTTCTTTAAACTATCAAGATTACTCAATCATTAAACTTATATTGCTATCTGAGGTATCAAACAGTATTATTCACTTTTTTTTTTCTTCTCAAAACTTTGTTTACTCCTGTTCATGTGTTTCTAAACCAAAAGGAGGAGTTCCAGTGGCAAAAGCCTTTACAGTTCTTTGACTACAGTATATTGGTCAAGTAAAATATCATTTAAAGGAGCAATTTAATTAAGGTTAGTAAGTGTTGGACCCTGCCAAAGCTGTTGAACTGGTTGATGAAAACACTATTTGTGTTGCTGCAATCTTAGGTTCAAGTTACAATGGAGAGTTTGAAGATGTCAAGCTCTTGAATGACCTGCTGCTAGAAAAAAACAAGCAAACTGGGTAAGTAATTAATGTTCCACTAATTACCTCTCTTCACCAATTCAAATATTTGTACATATTCCTTTGTCATTTACTAGCAATTCAAACTTGCCAGTGGATAAGGAAGAATGTAAAGTTACAAGCAATGAAAATGAAGTAATCAAGAAACTCAAAGAAGAGGTTAGTTTCCAGTTGTACTTTCCTTCTGTTTTTTTTTTTTTTTGTGTCTGGTGGTTCTTTCTAGCTAGTTTTCCCCTTTAAAGACAGGGGGAGGGATTTTGAGATGCAGTAATAATGAATGGTTCATTTCTCTAGCACACCCTGTTATGTTGAAGTCTTTTATAGAGGTAAGAAAAAGTTATAAGATTTTAGGCCATCATATTTGTATTAAAATTTAAATTTAATTATGAAGAATGAGAGAGACTAGGATTAAATTTCCAGTGCCATGATCATGTAGGCTCTAGTACCATGTCAACCACCAATTCATCCCAAAAGCTTTAGATATTAGGATGTGCATGTCCAAAGTTTCTTCCTTTTTTATTGACTTTGACGGAACAACTCTAGGAAAGACAGGAAATGGAAAAGAAACTGCAGAAGTTAGCAAAAACCATGGATTTTTTCGGTCTTGGACAAGCAAACATGAAGTTGCTTTTTGAAAGAGTACCATGCTTTAGTTTGATAGCTATCTGTGTTTTTATATTTAGAAGCATATATGGGGTGGTTTTTGAGTGCACAACAATGAATGTTTCTAACTGGTTTTGTTGTTACCAGGGCAAGGAAAGTAAAACACTGTTCAGTTCAGGAGCGAAAATAAAGAGGTTTGGTGAGTTCTGCGTTCCTGGGAAGCCTCTTTAGTGCAGAAACTGGTGTTGAGCTCAATGAAGATAATATTGAGAAGGTTACTTTTGACGTTTATTATTAATATACAAGCATATAGTATAGTCATTGAGTGGACTTAATTTAACAAATAGGATGAAAAAGCATTGTTGTGTTTGTTTCTCTTTTATTTGCAATAGCTGTGATTGACATGAATCCTCTTTAATTTAATAGAATGGTCTTATTGGTCTATATGGTTTCTTAATTTCTCCTTGAACAGTACAATCACATTGGCATCTTTCCTCTGGAGAAATTATTGTATGAATTAGAACCACTTCGTATCTATGTTCCTAGCCAATTTCTGTAAACTCTAGTTGTTCAATTTCCTCTTAAAACGTAGTTTTCTTTTCACTTTCAACCCCTTTCATGTTAATTCCACACCAAAAAGACAAAATATGTGGCCCATTTTTCTTTCAAAGCAACACATGCCTCACTATCCCATATTAAGTTGAATTGGAAGGTACTACTAAGTTCTTGTTACATAACTCTTTACTCGTGTCTGTTATTGGCCTAAGTTGGATAGTACAATGCATCAATTCTTAAGGGTCCTACTTGAATGATTCAGGTCAATGAGCTCAAAAGCATTGATCTTTACACTTGATGCCTAGGCTCTTTCTTCCCTTCTTGGTCTTTCTGCAGAATTGTAGAATAAGATAAAGAATTTGCTGGCACTAGGAGAAAACTTGAACTGGAAAGCACATGTAGCTGTTTAATGGTTCAGTTTGCTGAGGATAATAATAACTCGAGGAGTTGCTGCCACATAGAATTTCATCTTCATATTGGTGCTTCATTCTTCTTAGAACAGCACTTGTTGCATCTACAGTTTGTGTTGCCTTTCTGGTTCCTTTTTTTGGTAAGTTTGAGACTTTATATTTGTTAGTGCATTAAATTTAACAACAATCAGGACCTTTTCTTACTGGGTGAGGTCTTCCATCAATCAAACAAATACTATTATGTTCTGTCAAAAGTAATTCTTGATACAAGTCATTTAGACCTGACTTGTTAATTACTACTTACTAGGGATCTCAATTAGAATGCTTTATTGGTTTTCTTCTATTTATATTACTATAGCTAACCTCCACCTTATCACCTTTTCCAATTGCTCTTCTCTCATTTCCAAATCATCTTAGCTGCAACTCCACTATTAATTTCTTTGAATTACATTCGTTAAAGCAACACTTATGCTCTTGTGGGAACTTAATCGTCCTACATTTATAAAGCATTCCCAGTCTTATGGTTGGTGCATGGAGGTAAAATCTTACTTTTAGCTGAAGTGGTTTGACAAAAATCAAACTTGTTAATAGAGAAGAAAAAAGGAAAGAACAACAAATAAGCATAACTGTAAAAGGAATTGTATTATTCAGTATACTCTCCACAAATCAATGTGGTTGGGAGAAAGAAGATGAGTTACAAACTTAATTATGACGCAACTTTCTATGAATTAACTAGGGATGTTAGTAAAATCCAAATTCATATTCTTTTACTTATTCTGCTTTCAAAATATTTTGGTTCTCTTTCTCCCTTAAATCTTGATTCCTATTGTGACTAGTTTATTTTTCTGTCTGGTTTATTTCTTTGTGCTTGCAGATGCTAGTTTATGAATATATGCCAAATGGAACACTAAGGGATCACCTTTCTGGTATATTTGAGCTCTCATTATCTAATTTTCTGTATTGTCTATTAACTAATTAGTCTCTATTTCCTTTTACTGTTTTCTGTATTGCTTGTCTTTCCATATTGTCTCTATTGATTCTCACGCCTTCTGCCATTGTTGTGGAGTGCCCAAAGATGTGGGCTGCAGGCTGGCAAACAGCCTTGTCTGAAATTGGTCCCAATTTTGTTTGGTAAGTACAGTAATCCACAAATCTCAGCATGTTGTTAATTTAATTTTCTATTCTTTCTCTCTTCAAATTGGAGGAACTGTAATTTTAGATTTGTGCCTGTATGTATGTATGCATAGTTGTATTTATATAGAATGTAAATAAATATTTAAGAACACACACAGGTCTCAGAACTGGCAATTGTAAACCATTTTCTAGATTGAGAAACAAGATATAGTTTCTTCTATCTTTTATGTTAATTCATGTTTTTTATTTATGTTTTTAACTTCTTAAATATTTAAATATTTTATGATAAACAAGGACTATAGTCATGGAGATAGTGAAAGGAATCAATAGTATCAAAGTGCTTTTGTTATCTATTGAACTTTGATAGCCATTTCCTTGGAGACAAGTTTCAATCACTGCATCCTAGACAAACAAACATTCATGATAAACAAGGATAAGTAGAATTCATGTGTCCTCCATATGCTCTTTGCCTCATTTAATGAGAAATATTATAAAAAAAAAAACTATAGAGGGTAACAAGTCCATGGAACACTCTGCCCAACACTCTCTCCCATGCCCTTTCTCTCTTTTTCTTCTCTTCCTTCACTTGTATATTCATCACAGATACAGGCATGATTGCACTGGCAACTTTACACATTTCAACTCTTCATTGGTTCATTTCACTTGTATATTCATCACAGATACATGCATTAGCTGCCTTGTGGCGGCTTTTCAGGTAATGAATTCTGGTTCAGTTTTAAATGATTGCCATGAGTAAGGAAGTGATTTGAATGAGAATTGAATGCCCTAATTTGGTACTTTGTTTCATAAATGGAACTTTCTAATATAAATAGTTTTAGACAATTCAATAAGTTATTCACATTAGAGGTCCTTGTTTGCTGATAAAATTGACAAATTTTTTAAATAATTACATGGAGAGACATGTACTCACCAAATAGATACTAGTGAGGTGATCTCATCGGTCAAATTTTCCCTTTTTCTTGTGGATAACTAAACTTTTTATGTAGATAATCCTTCATACATAAGATATAATGTATATCTGAAAACATTGGCAATGAGTTTAAGGAACAAGAGCCAATTACAGCTAGCTTACGAGATCTCGTCACTTTGAGCGGGTTCTTGCTATGTACACCAAGCCTATTTAGAAGTTTAAGCTTTAGTAAATTTGAAGATAACTTATGATATCATAAAAGTGGAGATCATAAGAGTCCCTTGTATTTTCTGAAAACCATCATATTTGCTACACGTATTTAATTTTGATTCAGTATCCTTTAGAAGAATAATTATTATAGATACACAAATATTTTGCACATATGCTCTTCTTTCTCGTCTATTTTCATGAACAATTTCTGCTTGAAAGTGTGCTAAATGTTTTGAGTCTCATTCTGTTTTTGAAGTTAGTACAGCTTTATCATGTAAAGCATATTACAAAATTTATAAATTGTGTCCAAATCAAAGTAATCAGAAGTTCTTGTTTATCCATGCTTTTGCTGTCTCTTCCCTCCTTCCTTATAAAGTAATTACTTTATTTCCTAAATTCAGCTTAATATTTAATTTACTTTCATGCACAGGGTTACTTGGAGTTATCTGAGTCAAGTACTGGTTTGGATTTATGTCGCTTTGGATCTAATGATCATGCTAAGCAGTTAGCATGTGAACTCCCTGCCCTGAGTTGCTCATTTTCAGATGGAAAAAACAGGTTTGCTGGGCTTTTGCTTTTCTCAGTTTTATGTATATAGTTACTTGTTTCATTGCTTTTGGGCCTTCTGAAAACAATGAATCACATGATTTAGAGTGACTTTCTCAGCTTTATGGTGACAAGAAGAAAAAACGGGTTATAAGACCTGATAAGGGAGGTGGTGGGAAAAGAGAGAGTCCATAAGGTTCTGGTGTGGGAAATGGTTTGGAACTTTATGATTTAGTTTGTTTTGGGTAAGTCTTTATTTTACCTAGCTAGCATTCACAATGATGTATGAATTATTTCTCTCACGCGTGTGTGCCCTTGTACCCCCACACTCACATACACATACAAAGATGGATATACATGAGACATGCATATGCACATACCTGCACATTCTTACACATGTCATCCTTGATAAATCTTTGTCATTGAAATACATTCACAACATTGTATGAATTATTTCTCTCTCTAATGTGTGTGCACATGCACATACCTATAAGTTCTTACAGTTATCATCCTTCCTAACGAATATGTGTCATGCAGTAAGAAGGACTTCTATGTAATAGTAGGCATGGAGAAGATGACATCTACAAGGTATAGCATTTTGAGTACCTGTTATTTTGGAAAGTTGTTTCCTAATTTCCCTGTGATTTTTGAAAAGGTATAGCATTCAGCCTTATGCATTTCATTTGTTACAAACTTTTGATTTTGAGTACCTGTTATTTTTGGAAAGTTCTTTACTAATTTACATTTCTATTATAGATTCTTAAAGAGGGTTCAGATGGACCTGTTGCTGTAACTATTGAACGACATGAAATAAAGAGTGGGCTATTTGATTTGAAACTTACTGCCCTTGATCAGCAAAGTAAGACTATATTGGTTAATGATACTCTTTCTGCACGAGGGTCCATCTAAGGTATGATTTTTACTTATGAACTGCAACATTTCTAATTGTGGTATAGTTGGAATTTTCACTTCTCACATGATACTATACTATGTCATTTTGCTGGGTAAACAAGGCATTGTTAGGCACCAAGAATTATAGAGGGATTATCTTTTTATATGATGGAAATGAGGAAGAAAATAAAGGTTACTTAACTTGTAAATCTAATAACCATTATTGTCTGTAAAGATACATGACTTCTTCACAAGTGTTTTAGCTGTGGATATGCAAGTTTCTTAATTATTCTCAATTTGATTATTCATGCAGTTAACCGTGGGGACAACAATAACATGTTTAGTATTGGTCAAACATTGAGAATTAGTATAGGTCCTTTGAAGGGATACATTTGCCGAGTCATTGCCTTGCGTCGTGCTGATGTTACTGTGAAACTAGATTCTCAGTAGAAGGTTCTTACAAGTTTGTTTATGATGGTCAACTCTTCAGTATTGTTTCTTGATATATTAGATCATTATTTAGCACAATTTTTACAAAAATGTTTTCACAGTTAAATATGAGCATCTTTCTAAGGTTCAGGGGAAGACTACTGCTATTTCATCAAGGTATTTCTATCATTGGAAATAACTTTGGGTGCCACAACACTTACTGATTTTACTTTCATTGCACCTGTTTCTATTGTCCTGACTCTTGACTTTGACAATGTTTCTTATATCAGTGGTGATCCAGATTCAAGTTCATGTAAGCCATTTGATCTGCTGGGTACTGAAGGCAGCTCTGGAGGTGGAAATACCTTATTCTCAAGTTTTCTGTTATCTTATCCAATTATAAAAATTCCCAATAAATTAATTACAGTATCTCCTACCAATGTGCGTGGTTAAGTTTTAGAAGATATTTTTTTTATTTCTAACATATCTTTCTAATGCTCTGTTGTGTGTTTAGGTGATGATTTGAGCAATCTTGTCGTGGAATATTCATTGTACCCATCCAAAGAAGACGGAAGGATGCTTAGGTTGGTTAGAAAGGGAAAAATAGTATTGCTTTTAAGATTAGGTTGGAGTAGAGACTTAAGTATGCTTGTTTTTATCTCAAGTTCCTTGCCCCCTGTTTTTGCACTTTTATACATTTTTTGGTTTGATTTAATTATTAGTATATCATCTCTGTTTCATGGTTTTAATGTGACATGACTATGAAAATATGACTATATGATATGTTAATAAATAATTAGTTTGGCAATTGTTATTTCAATTCAAACTGTCTCAGAACGAATAAAAATTACACCTCTAATTTTTCTGCAAATGTGATATTATTTAAGGAAACAAATGTCATTAATTTTTTTTGTGATTTGTATTAAGAAAAAGGTAACAATACAAAGATGGTTCATGTCTATGTACAAAGAGGCATATTCATCAAAATCGTATTTGTATCCCATTTAAATAAATAATAATAATACAAACAAAGACGATTTTTGGGAAAAAACCGTCTTTGTATCCCACTTTTAAAAAAAAAAAAAACAAACAAAGAGGTTTTTGGGGAAAAACCGTCTTTGTATGTGTACATACAAAGACGGTTCTTTCTCAAAACCATCATTTTTTTTTTAAAATAAAACAACAAACAAAGACGATTTTTGGGAACCGTCGTCGAAAGCTCTACTTTTCAACGACATGCGCAACAAAGACGGTTCTACAACCATCGTCGTATGTACTTTAGAACCGTTGTTGAATGCATCGGCTGTAGTAGTGAATTGATATAATCTTATTTCTATGATTTGGTTCAACTGAGCTGTTATGTTATATAACTAATGTTAATGTTTCTTGTTTGATGGAATGGAATTAATGAGTATTATTTTTGAATCAATTAAGCCTACAGTTGGAGTATCTGATATGATTAAATTTTGAAATTTATGATTGCTATGTGTTGTCAATGATAAATTCCAAAATTGGCAACTTTGTTTACTAACCTCAAGACTTGGGATTCCAGTTTGCTGTTTGCATAAAACATGTGTTTTGTGAGAGTTTCTGATTTGAAGAGAATGAAACCTTAGAGGACAAAGGTGTTAGTTATAAGGAACTCAAATCCTGGCTAGGATATTGCTAAACTTCATTCCACATCCCCAAGAACTCCTATTTTAGCTATGCATGCTTTCTTAGCTTCAAATATGTTGTTTTACTATTTTTGAGTGTTTTAAAGCTTTCATTACTTCGTTTGTCCATAAATTTTCATTCCTAAAGGCCATCTATAGTGACTATTTGAGTGTTCCTGCTACTGTGGTTATTTAAACATGGAATCAATGTCTATTTTCTAAAATAATTTAAAGTTCTTAACTTTAAGATATATATATGCGGACGATGTTTCACTAAAAAGAATAAAATTGAGGTGTATGTCATAGATAAGATTTTTAATGTTGAATGTGTTGGGGATACGGGGTGCGCTTTCTCTTCCCACAAACAGCAAACAGGGAGTCTCACAGACTCAACCCTCTCAAACAATCAAACAGTGAAAAATATGTGGAAACGTGAATAATCAAAAGCGAGAAAGAGCAGGAGAGTAAAACACAACACAATATAGCTTAACGTGGGAGAAAACCTCCAAGAGGAAAACCCACGGGACCTTGTCCAGAAACAATCCACTATATCAATAATAATGGTTACAAACACTCTCCACAGCCTGAAGCTGGAGACACGCTCAACCTCACCAACAATGGAGGGAACACACTTTACAAGGGTTGCTCTCAACCTCTCGGAGTCACTCACTCTCAACAGCCTTGCGCCGGAGAACCTCACAGAAAGCTCACTCTTTCTGCACTCAAATGAGAATCCTCTCATTCTCTGTGGAATTCTGAATTCTACCTGCCTCCATCTATAAATGCAGTATTTATAGAGAGAGATTAGGTTTAGGGATTTCTGTTCCCAAAACGTGGAATGGGCCGAGGTCAACTCCCTCGGGAATTGGGCCCAAGTCAAACTTTCCCCTTACCAGCACCTAGGGATTTGGGCCAAGCATTAAATGGAACTTATCCAACAGAATGCACTCATTTATCATTCTAAGGAAATTTGTGAATTCAATATGCAAAATAATGGTAGAAATTTATTAGTTACCCAGCTGCGATGGGAATGTGGTTTGAATAATTTATCCATCATCGTCCTGCAGTAAATAACTGATGGCTCCAGCCTCCATGGTAAACACCCACTTCTCCTTTGGTCAACGTAAAAGAATGTCTTCCACTTTCCAACCCGAAACCAGCAGCCTCAACTCCAACCAGCCTTACATCTCTATCCGCTATAAACTCATGGAACAGACCCAAAGCATTAGACATAGTTCCTACGCAAGCAACAAGAACATTTGGCTTCCCTCCCCATTTGTATCATTCCTAATCTGATTGCTTTGGAGTTATGGTCATCTTTTGGGAAGCAAAGACATACCTTTCAAACGATAGACAAAGCCACAAAATATGCAATTATGTTAGAAGTTTATTGTGCTCTTGTGAAACCTTGTAGAAACCCAACTATAGCAAAATCCTTGTATTTATATGGCCTTTACTTTTTACGTGGATTTCACTTGAGAATTGTTTGTAGGTCTAATTTGATTTTGGAAATCTGCTTTAGTCTAGGTACTGTAGGACTTGGGATTCTGTTTAATATGTTGTTGTACTACTTCATGAAATTTCATCTACACTTAATTTTGAATTTGCTTATGACTTTATTCCTTATACAGTTCTCTAAGTCATTACGTTTCCTCATGTTATCTTATTTGATTTCTTCCAAAATTGTGCATTTGATTTATAATGACTTATTTCATGTCTGTTTTGTAAATTGTTCTTAAAGCTTTTGATAATTTTTCAATGGAACATTCCCCCAGACGTTTTGGTGCTTCTCACACTCGTGCACAAGACCTTATGGATTTTCCTTTTGCTAAAACTGATGCATCTTCATCTACTGAAATTGAGCATATTCCTTCAAACAGAACCCATTTAACCAGTGTTGAATTATCAAGCGCCTCAACTTCTGCTCCACCACATATCCATGATGAAATCACTAGTAGTTCTGGTTCTAGTGCACTTATTGAATCAAACCATACTGGACAAAGTCGCATTTCCATTTTCCAAAGGTATTGTTTATCAACTCATTCTAAATATGATTTATTTTCTGATAAGCCCTTAAATATATCCCCCCACCCCACCCCAAAAAAAATTATGAAGCTGAATTGTTATGATTTTCCATTGTTGAATTAAGGTACAGTTATTTTATTGTTCAATTTGTATTTTTGTGTATTTCATAAAAAATTTCCGTTACAATATATGTATTTGGGCAAAAGTATGTGAAGGTGTCGCTATACATTTTTTTCCTATTTATTTCCCTTTCCTTTTTAAGGGATTCAATTTTTTTTTGCATGAACAAAAATGTTTTATAAAAAAAAAGTGACAGGAAAGGCTTATTAACAAAAGTTACATTAAGTGCTGCTAGGAAGCATTTTTGTGGCTGCATTGGAAAGGTGTAGAAATAGGAAACATTGTTGCTTGGTAGTGAAGTTATTATACAGACTATGGTATGTGGACTGTAAGTTTACAAATCTAGACTTTTCAGGAAATTGACTGGTTCTCCATGTATCATTTGTGTATCAGAAATGCACTGAGGTGCATGAACTCAGAGTATTGACTTTCAGGAACCTTCAAATCAATAAGAAACCTCCATGGTATCTCTTATTAATTGTTTCTGGTAGGTCATTGTTACGTGTACAAAAACATTATATCCTCTCTTTCTAAAATATCCACATTCAATTTTTATTCTTCCATTTTCAAGTCTTTATTTGTTTATTTGTTTATTTTTTGCTGTTTTTTCCAAGTTGTTTCCTTTCCAGGAATCATAGATAAAACAAAAATTTGAATATAGGATACTACATTCTCAACAAGTAAAAATTTGTCCACCGTTTTTATCAATTTGCAGGTTCTTTCTCAGTTAGTTAAAAGAATGGAATTAGCCATACTAGGTAGCATAGATATTATCATACTCAAAGGTTGATTGTTGAAATGGCAACTATTATAAACTTATAACAGTTTCCAAAACTTCAAATGAGAACAAATGGTGTGAGCAAGTTTTATTGTTCTTTTTTTTTTTTTTTTATAATCATTCATTTAAAAAAAATAGTATTCAAAGTGGCTCTAAATTGTAAAGCCCTATTGACAATTAACATGGAGGTGGTAAACTATGTTCTTATTACTTCAGCCTAATTGATCATGCTTGAAGGACTGTGCGTGGATCTACAGATGATATAGGATGGCTTCAACATGATCCTGGAATGCCTCTAGTTGAAGATGGAACACTGAGGTTCCTGGAAATTCTGGACAACATCAAGTATCCTGGTATTTTATTTTTTTCAACTTTCTCTTTATCATTGTTTTGTTAACTCTTTTTTTCTTTCCATGTCAGGCATGGTGTTCACAAGTTACCAAATTCGGTGCTGAATTTGATCGTGCTGTTAAGGAGATAATTCAAGTTTTTGAGAAGCCATAAAAAGATCAAACCTTCATCTCTATGGATGTAGAAGCTGCTTTACCTCCATCTAAACGCCTAATACTCAACTATTCAAATCATGTTATCAAAGAAGAAAAAAGAATTAAGGAAATTTTCTATCATTCATTTAACCCCTAATACTTGTTTACTATTCTTTTGTTGCTTGTCTTATTGATTATGTTGAATACCAACTGGTGGAAATTTTTTTGAAAGCTAAGGTTGGAGCAGTACAACGGGTCTTTAGTTTATACATGCATTTATTTTTTTTCCCACAATGCATTTCAAATGTCACTGATGAATTCATATGGATTGATTGTATGACAATAATATACTTGTCAAAGGTGTATCATTAGGATGATATTACGAAAAATATGATTTTAATCCCAAAAATAACCGCCAAAAAAAAATCCACGTTTCAAAGATGGTTGCTATCTGGAACCGTCCTAGAATTATTTTCTTTTTTTAAAAAAGAATTACAACCATATCTAAGACGGTTCCTCCTTTAGAACCATCATAAATATGGTCCCGATTTAATTATTATTTTCAAAAATCAATTAATTCTAAGACGATTTAGGCACAAAATCATCTTAGAAATCTTTGGGACCAAGATGGTTATATAACCGTCGTCAAAAATGGATACATTCAATGATAGTGGCAACAACAATGGTTATTTAACCAAGCATTAATTTCTAAAGTCCCAAGGAACCATGCTTAAATAATGAAAAGCTTTGAGCATTAGTAACGAGTCCACCTCAACCCACAATTTCCTTCAAACTCTAGATATTGTTGTGGAGATTGCTATTGCTGCACCTTCAAGTTTCCCTCAAAGCAGACTGAATACCAAGATATAAAGCAAAACCTCCTAAATATGCTCTTGTATCGATCAAGAAAAAGACCGCCACATGCACATACGTATTCCTTACCACAAAGAAGATCTAATAAAAGAGATACAAGGACAACCACCACGAAGAAATCTGGCCAAAAGGAAACATGCCCATTGACTGGATAAATAGATTATATGTCCCAGCCAATTTTAAACATAGCAGTGTCATTGATAGCACGAGCTGATCTAATGTCAAAGCCACTTTCAAAAAATGATAACAGACTTTATGCCAAGCTACAGTAGCAACTTTTCTAACAAATATGTCTTGAAATTGCAAAGCCAGGAATCAAGCTCCTTAAGTAAAGAAAAAGGCCAAGGAAAAATCCTCAAGGAGTAAGTAGCCATTCCTTGAATCATAGACTTGATTAATTGAGCCCTTCCCATAATGGACAGCGTTGCACCTTTCCATGACAAAAGTTTGACGTTGATCTTGTCCATAATAGGATGAAGCTGATGACAAGGTCGAGGCTTGCCCTTAAATAGAGGAACCTCGAGATAATTGAAAGGCAAAGCATCAGTATTAAAACCCAAACTTGTCTAGTCTCATTAATCTTACGAGAAGACATAGGACTTGTTGGATAAGTTTCCGTTTAATGCTTGGCCCAAATCCCCAGGTGCTGGAAAGGGGAAAGTTTGACTTGGGCCTAATTCCCGAGGGTGTTGACCTCGGCCTATTCCACGTTTAGGGAACAGAAATCCCTAAACCTAATCCCTCTCTATAAATACTGCATTTATAGATGGAGGCAGACAGAATTTAGAATTCCACAGAGAAGGAGAGGATTCTCGTTTGAGTGCAGAAAGAGTGAACTTTCTGTGAGGTTCTCCGGCGCAAGGCTGTTGAGAGTGAGTGACTCCGAGAGGTTGAGAGTGACCCTTGTAGAGTGTGTTCCTCCATTGTTGGTGAGGTTGAGTTTGTCTCTTGCTTCAGGCTGTGGAGAGTGTTTGTAACCATTATTATTGATATAGTGGATTGTTTCTGGACAAGGTCCCGTGGGTTTTCCTCTTTGAGGTTTTCTCCCACGTTAAGCTATATTGTGTTGTTTTCTCTCCTGCTCTTTCTTGCTTTTGTTTATTGACGTTTCCGCACATATTACTGTTTGAG